>CM022302.1:148764293-149476905 GCA_011799875.1 Thinopyrum elongatum | reverse complement strand
GGGTGCTGGAATAAGTGGAGGGGGGCCACGTGGGACCCACAAGGTTGGGGGGCGCGCCCAGGGGGTAGGGTGCGCCCTCCACCCTTGTGGCCAGCTGGTGAGGCCCCATGGTGTGTTCTCAGTGCCAGAAATTCTAAAATATTCTATAAAAAATCATACTAAATTTTCAGGGCATTTGGAGAACTTTTATTTTCGGGACATTTTTTATTGCACGGATAATTCAGAAAATAGACAGAAAATACTATTTTTGCTTTATTTAATCTAAATAACAGAAAGTAAAAGGTGGGTACAGAAGGTTGTGCCTTCTAAATTCATCCATCCCATGCTCATCAAAAGGAATCCATTAACAAGGTTGATCAAGCCTTATTAACAAACTTCTTTCGAATGACATGAAACTGGAGAATTTTCGAATAACACTAGGTAACCTCAACGGGGTATGCATTTCCAGAATAATAAGAATATCATATTTCTTTTTGACAGTAGGAAGAGGGAATTCAAAGCCTCCAATAGTAATAGTTGAATTTTTTTTGATAGAATTGATACTATGAACTTGAGGTTGTTTCTTCGGAAAGTGTACCGTATGCTCATCACCATTAACATAAAAAGTGACATTGCCTTTGTTGCAATCAATAACAGCCCCTGCAGTATTCAAGAAGGGTCTACCAAGGATGATCGACATACTGTCATCCTCGGGAATATCAAGAATAACAAAGTCCATTAAGATAGTAACGTTTGCGACCACAACAGGGACATCCTCACAAATACCGATGGGTATATCAATTGATTTATCAGCCATTTGCAAAGAGATTTTATTAGGTGTCTGATGCTTGCTTGAACTACATCGGTATTTCCCCAAAGAGGAAGGGATGATGCAGCACAACAACGGTAGGTATTTCCCTCAGTGATGAGACTAAGGTTATGGAACCAGTAGGAGAACCACGCAACACTACGTGAACGGCACATGCACACAAATAACAAATACTCGCAACCCGACGTATTAAAGGGGTTGTCAATCCCTTTCGGGCAACGGCGCCAGAAATTGGCAAGTAGACGGGATAAAAATATGATAGATTGGATAAATAGATCTCAAATAAAAGCAAATTAAAATAGATCGCAAAGGCAAATATATTAAAGAAGAGACCCGGGGGCCATAGATTTCACTAGTGGCTTCTCTCGAGAAAAATAGCAAACGGTGGGTAAACAAATTACTGTTGGCCAATTGATAGAACTTCAAATAATCATGACAAAATCCAGGCAATGATCATTATATAGGCATCACATCCAAGATTAGTAGACGGACTCCTGCCTGCATCTACTACTATTACTCCACACATCGACCGCTATCCAGCATGCATCTAGTGTATTAAGTTCATGGAAAAATGGAGTAATGCAATAAGAATAATGACATGATGTAGACAAGATCTATTTATGTAGAAATAGACCCCATCTTGTTATCCTTAATAGCAACGATACATACGTGTCGGTTCCCCTTCTGTCACTGGGATCAAGCACCGTAAGATCGAACCCATCACAAAGCACCTCTTCCCATTGCAAGATAAATAGATCAAGTTGGCCAAACAAAAACCAAATATCGGAGAAGAAATATGAGGCTATAAGCAATCATGCATATAAGAGATTCAAAGAAGACTCAAATAACTTTCATGGATAAAAAGATAGATCTGATCATAAACTCAAAGTTCATCCGATCCCAACAAACACACCGCAAAAAGAGTTACATCAAATAGATCTCCAAGAGACCATTGTATTGAGAATCAAAAGAGAGAGAGGAAGCCATCTAGCTACTAACTATGGACCCGTAGGTCTACAAAAGACTACTCACGCATCATCGGAGAGGCACCAATGGACATGATGAACCCCTCCGTGATGGTGTCTAGATTGGATCTGGTGGTTCTGGAACTTACGGCGGCTGGAATTGATTTTCGTCGACTCCCCTAGGGTTTCTGGAATATTGGGGTATTTATAGGGTAAAGAGGCGGTTCGGGGGGCCACCGAGGTGGGCACAACCCACCAGGGCGCGCCTGGGCCTCCAGGTGCGCCCAGGTGTCTTGTGCTCACCTCGGGCTCCCTCTTTTGTACTTCTTTGGCCCACTGGATGTCTTCTAGTCCAAAAAAAAATCCACAAAAAGTTTTGCTGCGTTTGGACTCCGTTTGGTATTGATTTCCTGCGATGTAAAAAACATGCAAAAAACAGCAACTGGCACTTGGCACTATGTCAATAGGTTAGTACCAAAAAATGGTATAAAATGATTGTAAAACATCCTAGAATGATAATATAACAACATGGAACAATCAAAAATTATAGATACATTGGAGACGTATCAGCATCCCCAAGCTTAATTCCTGCTTGTCCTCGAGTAGGTAAATGATAAAAACAGATTTTTTGATGTGGAATGCTGCCTAACATGTCATCTCATATTATTTTCTTTGTAGGATGGACATTTGGACTTTTATATGGTTCAAAGCAACAATCTAGTTTTGACATGAGGACTTTAATACTCAAGCATATCAACAAGCAACCATGTCTTTCAAAATATCAACGCTAAAGCTAGTTATCCCTAGCCCATTATGCTCAATCATTGATCCATTCATGAAACACACTCGCATATTAGCTACACCCAATGCTCAAGTACGATCATAGTGCCCCTTAGTTGGTGCTTTATAAGAAAGATGGAGACTCAAATAAAAATAAAAATTGCGTAAAGTAAAAGAAAGGCCCTTTGCGGAGGGAAGTAGGGATTTGTAGAGGTGCCAGAGCTCAAAGCGAAAAAGATAGATATAAAATATTTTGGGTGGCATGCTTTTCCTGTCAATGAGAATGATTGAGTAGTTCCCAATACTTTCCATGCTAGATATATCATAGACGGTTCCCAAACAGAAATTAAAGTTTATTCCTTTTTCAACCATACTTTCACTTTCCATGGCTAGCCGTATCCACGGGTGCCTTCCATACCAACACTTTCCAAGGAATTTATTATTTGACAACATAAAGTAAATTTATTTTTCATTTTAGGACTGGGCATCCCTAATACCTTTGCCTTACTCTCGTGCAATGACAAGTGAATAAACACTCAGCTTGAGAATAACATATCTAGCATGGAAATATATTAGCCACCCCCTACCGTTTCATGAGCGGTACGAGCACACAAAAGAGAAATTTATTTTGAAAATTAGAGATGGCACATACAAATTTGCTTAGAACGGCAAAAGAATACCGCATATAGGTAGGTATGGTGGACTCATGTGTCAAAACTGGTTTAAAGGATTTTGGATGGACAAGTAGTGACCATACTTAGTGCAAAATGAAGGCTAGCAAAAGATTGAGAAGCGACCAACCAAGAAACGAAAAATCTCATAAGCGAGCATTAAGCATAATTAACACCGAATAATGCACAAGTAGGATGTAATTTCATTGCATAACTATTGACTTTCGTGCTTGCATAGGGAATCACAAACCTTAACACCAATATTCTTACTAAAGCATATTTACTCATCAACACGACTCACATATCACATCATCATATCTCAAAAGTATTACAAAGAATCAAGTTTATTTTGTCCAATGATCTTCATGAAAGTTTTTATTATATCCTTCTTGGATATCTATCACTTTGGGACTAATTTTCATGTGTTGCTTTTGATAAGCTCAAACAAATATAAATGGAGATCATGAGCATAATATTTCTTTCTCTCAAAATTAATTTAAGTGAAGCAAGAGAGAATTTCTTAAAAAAATTACTAACTCTCAAATAAATCTAAGTGAAGCAAGAGAGCATTTCTTCAAAAATACTAAAGCACACCGTGCTCAAAAAGATATAAGTGAAGCACTAGAGCAATTTCATAGCTCATAAAGATTTAAGTGAAGCATAGAGAGCAATTCTAACAAGTCATGGCATAATTTTGGCTCTCTCAAATAGGTGTGTCCAGCAAGGATTCATGACTTAAAATAAAAAGCAAAACAAGCAAAGACTCATATCATACAAGACGCTCCAAGCAAAACTCATGATATGTGACGAATAAAAATATATCTTCGAGTAAAATACCGATGGTCGTTAGAAGAAAGAGGGGATGCCACTCGGGCATCCCCAAGCTTAGTTTCTTGATTCTCTTTGGATAATAGCTTGGGATGCCATGGGCATCCCCAAGCTTAGGATCTTCATACTCCTTATTCCTTCATCCATCGTAACATCACCCAAAACTTGAAAACTTCAATCACACAAAACAAAACCTTCGTGAGATCCGTTAGTATAAGAAAACCAATCTTTACTTTAATTACTGTAGATTTTTTTTTTCAAATTTTGTTATTGCTTTATGTCTACTGTATTCTAACTTTTCCATGGCAAAAACTCTTCAAAGAAAACCATAGAATCATCAAAATAAGCACATAACACAACGAAAACAGAATCTGTCAAAAAACAGAACAGTCTGTAAAGATGCAAATTGTTCTCATACTTCTGTAACTCCACAAATTCTCAAAAATTAGGAAAACAGTGCCAATTGGTATATAAATCTTGTGTAAAATATTCAGAGTTTTTAGGATCTTCTGTAATTCTAAACAATTATTTTTCTGGACACAAAAGTTTCTGTTTTCCAACAAGATCAAATCAACTATCACCAAAGCTATCCCAAAGGCTTTACTTGGCACAAAAACTAATTAAAAAACAAAAAACACAATCATAAAAGTAGCATAATTGTGTAAACACTCAAGAACAGAAAGCAAAAGACACAAATAAATTTTATTCATTGGGTTGCCTCCCAACAAGCGCTATCGTTTTACGCCCCTAGCTAGGCATAACGCAAGGATCTAAGTGTTGTCATCTTTGTTTCTAGATCCATATGATGCCCTCATGATTGATTAATATGGTGGCCTAATTCTTGTTCTAGGGAAGTGTTCAATACCCTTCCTTAGTGTAAATTGAAATTTAATATTGCCTTCTTTCATATCAATCACGGCACCAATAGTACGTAAAAACGGTCTACCAAGAATATTTGGACAAGACGGATTGCAATCAATATCAAGAACAATAAAATCTATGGGCACATAATTCCTATTTGCAAGAATAAGAACATTATTAATTCTTCCCATAGGCTTTTTAATAGTAGAATCCGCCAAGTGCAAATTTAATGAACATTCTTCAATATCGGTAAGACCAAGCACATCACCAAGAGTTTTCGGAATTGTAGAAACACTAGAACCCAAGTCACATAAAGCAAAACACTCATAATTTTTAATCTTAAATTTGATAGTAGGTTCCCACTCATCATGTAATTTTCTAGGAATTAAAACTTCTAATTCCAACTTTTCTTCCAAGGCTTTCATCATAGCATCAACAATATGTTTAGTAAAAGCTTTATTTTGTTCATAGGCATGGGGTGAATTTATCATGGATTGCAACAAAGAAATACAATCAATCAAAGAGCAACTATCATAATTAAAGTCTTTGTAATCCAAAAGAGTGGGCACATCACTAGTTAAAGTTTTGACCTCTTCAAACCCACTTTTATCAATTTTCTCAACAAGATTTTCACCCTCCGAATTATCGGGACGCCTTCTAGCTAAAGTTGACTCTTCTTCAGTCCCTTTATTATCAATCTTAATTTTACTAAACAAAGAATCAATAGAAGAAACACCAATCATTTTAAGATCTTCATCACTTTTATGAAAGCAATCGCTAGAAAACGCTTTTTCTAAAAATTCTCTTCTAGCTCTAAGCATAGCGGTTCTTTTCTTACTTTCATCCATAGAAACATAAAGAGCTTTAATTGATTCCTTAACTTTAGGCACAAAAATTTTCATCTTGAGAATTTCTACATCATGAGAAATTCTATCAACACTTCCAGACAAATCATCAATCTTATTCAACTTTTCTTCCATTGTAGCATTGAAAACTTTTTGAGTGTTGATAAATTATTTAATATTATTCTCAAGATCAGAGGTGTTCCTATTATTATTATAAGAAGGATTTCCATAAGAATTACCATAATTATTAGAGGAATTACTAGGAAAAGGCCTAGGATTAAAATTACCTCTATAAGCATTGTTATTGAAATTATTTCGCGAGATAAAATTCACATCTATGGCATCACTATTTTGCTCAATCAAAGTAGACAAAGGCACATCATTAAAATCAATAGGAGCACTTTTATTAGCAATCAATTTCACAAGAGCATCAACTTTTTCACTCAAAGAAGAAATTTCTTCAACTGAATTAACTTTTTTACTAGTAGGAGCTCTTTCGGTATGCCATTGTGAATAATTTGCGCAAATATTATCAAGCAATTTGGTGGCTTCACCCAAAGTAATTTCCATAAAAGTACCACCCGCGGCGGAATCTAAAAGATCACGAGAAACAAGATTCAACACCGCATAAAAATTTATTATGATCATCCAAAGATTTAACCCATGAGTTGGGCAATTCCATAGCATCAATTTCATCCTTTCCCAAGATTGTGCAACATGCTCATGTTCAAGTTGCTTGAAATTCATGATCTGGGTTCTAAGGGAAATAATTTTTGCAGGCGAAAAATACTTAGTAATAAAAGCATCCTTGCACTTATCCCAAGAATCAATACTATTGCGAGGCAAAGAAGAAAACCAAATTTTTGCACGATCTCGCAAAGAAAACGAAAATAATTTCAACTTAACAACTTCATTGTCCACATCTTTTTTCTTTTGCATATCGCATAATTCCACAAATGTGTTAAGATGGGACGAGGCATCCTCATTAGGAGTACCGGAAAATTAATTTTTCATAACAAGATTCAGCAAAGCGGTATTAATATCACAAGACTCCGCACTAGTGGCGGGAGGAGCAATTGGAGTGCTAATAAAATCATTGTTGTTGGTATTGCAGAAATCACACAACTTGGTGTTCTCTGGAGTCATTGTGACTACGCAACAAGATTGCACTCAAAAACAGATCCGGCAAGAAAAACGGCGAACGAAAAAGAGGGCGAATAAAACGGCAATTTTTTGTGAAGTGGGGGAGAGGAAAACGAGAGGCAAATGGCAAATAATGTAAATTGCAAGGAGATGAGATTTGTTATTAGGAACATGGTAGATGTTGATGATGTCTCACCGGCAACGACGCCAGAAATTTCTTTTGATGCTTGCTTGAACTACGTCGGTATTTCCCCAAAGAAGAAGGGATGATGCAGCACAACAACGGTAGGTATTTCCCTTAGTGATGAGACCAAGGTTATTGAACTAGTAGGAGAACCACGCAACACTACGTGAACGGCACCTGCACACAAATAACAAATACTCGCAACCCGACGTATTAAAGGGGTTGTCAATCCCTTTCGGGCAACGGCGCCAGAAATTGGCAAGTAGATGGGATAAAAATATGATAGATTGGATAAATAGATCTCAAATAAAAGCAAATTAAAATAAAGTGCAGCAAGGTATTTTTGGGTTTTTGGAAATATAGATCTGAAAATAAAAGCAAATAAAAATAGATCGTAAAGGCAAATATATTAAAGAAGAGACCCGGGGGCCGTAGATTTCACTAGTGGCTTCTCTCGAGAAAAATAGCAAACGGTGGGTAAACAAATTACTGTTGGCCAATTGATAGGACTTCAAATAATCATGACGATATCCAGGCAATGATCATTATATAGGCATCACGTCCAAGATTAGTAGACCGATTCCTGCCTGCACCTACTACTATTACTCCACACATCGACCGCTATCCAGCATGCATCTAGTGTATTAAGTTCATGGAAAAACGGAGTAATGCAATAAGAACGATGACATGATGTAGACAAGATCTATTTATGTAGAAATAGACCCCATCTTGTTATCCTTAATAGCAACGATACATACGTGTCGGTTCCCCTTCTGTCACTGGGATCAAGCACCGTAAGATCGAACCCATCACAAAGCACCTCTTCCCATTGCAAGATAAACAGATCAAGTTGGCCAAACAAAACCCAAATATCGGAGAAGAAATATGAGGCTATAAGCAATCATGCATATAAGAGATTCAAAGAAGACTCAAATAACTTTCATGGATAAAAAGATAGATCTGATCATAAACTAAAAGTTCATCCGATCCCAACAAACACACCGCAAAAAAGAGTTACATAAAATAGATCTCCAAGAGACCATTGTATTGAGAATCAAAAGAGAGAGAGGAAGCCATCTAGCTACTAACTACGGACCCGTAGGTCTACAAAAGACTACTCATGCATCATCGGAGAGGCACCAATGGACATGATGAACCCCTCCGTGATGGTGTCCAGATTGGATCTGGTAGTTCTGGAACTTACGGTGGCTGGAATTGATTTTCGTCGACTCCCCTAGGGTTTCTGTAATATTGGGGTATTTATAGGGTAAAGAGGCGGTTCGGGAGGCCACCAAGGTGGGCACAACCCACCAGGGCGCGCCTGGGCCTCCAGGCGCGCCCAGGTGTCTTGTGCTCACCTCGGGCTCCCTCTTCTGTACTTTGGCCCACTGGATGTCTTCTGGTCCAAAAAAAATCCACAAAAAGTTTTGCTGCGTTTGGACTCCGTTTGGTAAAAAAAACATGTAAAAAGCAGCAACTGGCACTTGGCACTATGTCAATAGGTTAGTACCAAAAAATGATATAAAATGACTATAAAATGATTGTAAAACATCCAAGAATGATAATATAACAGCATGGAACAATAAATAATTATAGATACATTGGAGACGTATCAGTGTCAACTTATTCAATTCAAGTCTACGATATAAAGAGAAAGGCATAACACTAACATCGGCTCCAAGATCACATAAAGCAGTTTTAACATAGTTTCTTTTAATGGAGCATGGTACAGTTGGTACTCCTGGATCTCCAAGTTTCTTTGGTATTCCACCCTTAAAAGTATAATTAGCAAGCATGGTGGAAATTTCAGCTTCCGGTATCTTTCTTTTATTAGTAATAATATCTTTCATATACTTAGCATAAGGAGGCATTTTAAGCATATCAGTCAAACGCATACGCAAAAAGATAGGTCTAATCATTTCAGCAAAGCGCTCAAAATCCTCATCATCCTTTTTCTTGGATGGCTGAGGAGGAAAGGGCATGGGTTTCTCAACCCATGGTTCTCTTTCTTTACCATGTTTCCTAGCAATGAAGTCTCTCTTATCATAACGTTGATTCTTTGATTGTGGGTTATCAAGATCAACAGCAGGTTCAATCTCTACATCATTATCATTACTAGGTTGAGCATCAACATGAACGTCATCATTAACATTAGCACTAGGATCATCTTCATCACCATATTGTGTCTCAGCATCAGAAATAGAAATATCATTGGGATTCTCAGGTGTGTCTATAACAGGTTCACTAGAAGCGTGCAAAGTCCTATCAGTTTTCTTCTTCTTTTTATTAGAAGGACTAGGTGTATCAGTATTAGTTCTTTGAGAATCTTGCTCAACTCTCTTAGGATGGCCCTCAGGATACAAAGGTTCCTGAGTCATCTTACCACCTCTAGTCATAACCCTAACAGCATTATCATTGTTCTTACTATTCAACTCATTAAGCAAGTCATCTTGTGCCTTAAGTACTTGTTCTACTTGAGTTGTAACCATGGAATCATGTTTACTAACAAGCTTAAGATCATTAATAGTTCTACTCATATAATCACCCAAGTGGTCAAGCATATAAGCATTACGTTTCAATTGTCTACTAACATAAGCATAGAAGTTTTCTTGTTTAACAATGAAATTATCAAACTCATCCAAGCATTGACTAGCAGACTTATTATGAGGAATATCACCTTCATCAAATCTATAGAGAGAGTTTACCTCTACTACCTGTGTCGGGTTATCAAGACCATGTATTTCTTCAATAGGCGGTAGATTCTTAACATCTTCAGCTTTAATACCTTTTTCTTTCATAGATTTCTTTGCCTCTTGCATATCTTCAGGACTGAGAAATAGAATACCCCTTTTCTTCGGAGTTGGCTTAGGAGTTGGTTCAGGAAGTGTCCAATCATTATCATTACTCAATATATTATTCAATAGCAATTCAGCTTGCTCAACAGTTCTTTCCCTGAAAACACAACCAGCACAACTATCCAGGTGGTCTCTAGAAGCATCAGTTAGTCCATTATAAAAGATATGAAGTATTTCATTTTTCTTGAGAGGATGATTAGGCAAAGCATTAAGTAATTGGAGAAGCCTCCCCCAAGCTTGTGGGAGACTCTCTTCTTCAATTTGCACAAAGTTAAATATTTCCCTTAAAGCAACTTGTTTCTTATGAGCGGGAAAATATTTTGCAGAGAAGTAGTAAATCATATCCTGGGGACTACGCACACAACCAGGAGCAAGAGAATTAAACCATAACTTAGCATCACCCTTTAATGAGAAAGGAAACAATTTGAGAATATAGTAGTAGCGAATTTTTTCCTCATGAGCAAATAGGGTAGCTATATCATTCAATTTAGTAAGATGTGCCACAACAGTTTCAGATTCATAACCATAGAAAGGATCAGATTCAACCAAAGTAATTAACTCAAGATCGACAGAGAATTCATAATCCTTATCAGTAACAAAGATAGGTGAAGTAGCAAAATTGGGGTCATATTTCATTCTAGCATTCAAGGATTTTTCTTTTAGCTTAGCTAACAATTTCTTAAGATCCTCTCTATCATTGAAAGCAAATAAGTCTCTAGCAGTTTCTTCATCCATAACATAACCCTCAGGTACAACAGGCAATTCATATCTAGGGGGAGAATCATAATCTTTAGTTTCAATAATATCATCAGTTTTCAGTAATTTCATTCTCTCTAGCCCTAGCAAGTTGTTCATCAAGAAATTCACCTAGTGGCACAGTATTATCAAGCAGAGAAGTAGTTTCATCATAAGCATCATGCATAGCAGAAGTGGCATCATCAATAACATGCGACATATCGGAATCAATAGTAGGTGTAGGTGTCGCAAGTTTACTCAAAACAGAAGGTGAATCAAGTGCAGAGCTAGATGGCAGTTTCTTACCTCCCCTCGTAGTTGAGGGAAAAATCTTGGTTCTTTGATCTTTCAAATTCCTCATAGTGATCAACGGATATAAATCCCAAGTGACTCAAAGAATAGAGCTATGCTCCCCGGCAACGGCGCCAGAAAAAGGTCTTCATAACCCTCAAGTATAGGGGATCGCAACAGTTTTCGAGGGTAGAGTATTCAACCCAAATTTATTGATTCGACACAAGGGGAGCCAAAGAATATTCTCAAGTATTAGCAGCTGAGTTGTCAATTCAACCACACCTGAAATACTTAATATCTGCAGCAAAGTATTTAGTAGCAAGTAGTATGGAAGTAACGGTAATGGTGGCAAAAGTAACAGTAGCAGTTTTGTAGGAATCATAACAGTGGCAATGGAAAGGTAACTTAGCAAAGATCAATATGAAACAAGCTCGTAGGCAATGGATCAATGATGGATAATTATGTCGGATGGCATTCATCATGTAACGGTTATAACATAGGGTGACACAGAACTAGCTCCAATTCAGCAATATAATGTAGGCATGTATTCCGAATATAGTCATACGTGCTTATGGAAAAGAACTTGCATGACATCTTTTGTCCTACCCTCCCGTGGCAGCGGGGTCCTATTGGAAACTAAGGGATATTAAGGCCTCCTTTTAATAGAGTACCAGACCAAAGCATTAGCACTTAGTGAATACATGAACTCCTCAAACTACGGTCATCACCGGGAAGTGTCCCGACTATTGTTACTCTGGGGTTGCCAGATCATAACACGTAGTAGGTGACTATAACTTGCAAGATAGGATCAAGAACACAAATATATTCATGAAAACATAATAGGTTCAGATCTGAAATCATGGCACTCGGGCCCTAGTGACAAGCATTAAGCATGGCAAAGTCATAGCAACATCAATCTTAGAACATAGTGGATACTAGGGATCAAACCCTAACAACACTAACTCGATTACATGGTAAATCTCATCCAACCCATCACCGTCCAGCAAGCCTACAATGGAATTACTCACGCACGGCGGTGAGCATCATGAAATTGGTGATGGAGCATGGTTGATGATGACGATGGTGATGATTTCCCCTCTCCGGAGCCCAAAACGAACTCCAGATCTGCCCTCCCGAGGAAGAACAGGAGATGGCGGCGGCTCTGTATCGTAAAACATGATGAATCCTTCTCCCTGGTTTTTTTCTCCCCGAACGTGAATATATGGAGTTGGAGTTGAGGTCGGTGGAGGTCTCGGGGGCCCACAAGGACAGAGGGCGCGCCCCAGGGGGGTGGGCGCGCCCCCACCCTTGTGGGCAAGGTGTGGGCCCCCTTCAGTTGATTCTTTCGCCAATATTTTTATTTATTCCAAAACTTATCTCTGTGAAGTTTCAGGTCATTCCGAGAACTTTTATTTCTGCACAAAAATAACACCATGGCAATTCTGCTGAAAACAACGTCAGTCCGGGTTAGTTCCATTCAAATCATGCAAATTAGAGTCCAAAACAAGGGCAAAAGAGTTTGGAAAAGTAGATACGATGGAGATGTATCACCCACGTATACATGTATACCTCTCGCACATGCACGTTCAAGGTCTCCTATATCTCCATACGTAGTTAATTACCCTCATCCCTCACCCCACATCGAATCGTTCTCTTCTTGTGTGCACATGACTTCCGCCTGGATGGGTCTCTTCTCTAAAACACACACTCACACTTAGCAATCTCCTTCTAGCTACCCCCCTCTCTCACTCTTCCCCTATATCCCCGAAACCAATAAGACCATCCCTTTGTTTAATTCCCGCCTACATGCACCCTCGATATATAGTAGTCTTCCTCGGTGTCTCTCGAACAAACACGTTATCTCGATGTCGACTCCTCTCACGCGCACACGCCTTCTCTTCCCTCTTTACGGGCCTCTTCTCTCTCGCACCCCCCTCGTTGGTGGCCTCTGCCATACACATCACCTCTCTACGATGAAGCCACACACACTTAAATTACTTTCACCACTGAAGACTCCGCTTCACACACACACACACACACTAAGACTCCATCTCACACACATATGCTCTAGGTGGAGCGTTTGTTCCTACCACCCTTCGTCCAACCTTACCCGTATGATAAACAATCACCTTAATAAATTTACTTATATAATATGGACAAATTCCACTTTATTTTAGTAGTTAGCAAACTTCTCATAATTATATAACGCAAATCACGAGCAGGAAGTGACATTTTTTTACACAACCACATTAACATGGCCACGTAAATCACAAGCTAAAGTGTTGTAATACCATTATACTTATATCCCGATGCAAAAGGTGGAGTACATGTCCGAAGAGTTGAGTCGCACACACGCACTCTGTCTCACAGAATCTCACACACATACCATTTACGTGATGCCCCCTAAGCAGACCCGTATGTACAATTTGTGCACCCGCGGGTACATGTGATGGTGCGCATTTATTTAAGCCGGACGGCGAACCCAAACAGTAGCTCCATTCATTCCCGTCCCGCCGCCTCTTCTCTGGTCGCCGTCGCCCGATAGCCATGGCCCGGCCGAAGGTAACGACATACACCATGCTCCCGCCGGAGCGGCGCTTTGATCTGGAGGCGGCGCGAAGCCGGATCGCAGCCGCCCTGCCTCCGGAGTCCGGACTAGCCGGAGCCGAACGAGGAGGCGTTGGAGGTGGAGCAGCACGCGGAGCCGGAGGAAGGGAATGACGATGTGGAACCGGAATAGGAGGACGACGACGCGGGCGAAGCGGAGCCAGAGGAGGATGATGATTTCCATTATACTCAAACTTAAAGGGCTTTGAGTTTCACGCCACATTTATTTCATAGAGATAAGAGAAAGGAAATTTTAGTGGTCATGCATGCATCTTTTTGTGCTAGCACTCCTATATAAGGGTTGACCGGTCGCTTCCCGCGGAGTGCGCGGGCGATGGAAGAGGAAGGAGAAGGGAAGCGGGCTATGGAGTACGCCAGTTGCAGCACGAGCTCCAAGGAACGTTCGTGCCAAACAATGCATAGTATTATAGTATAGTCCAGCAGAGTATGAATTGGCCTTTAGGTTGTGTGTGTATGACATGGCTGCAACATGCAGACTGCAGTTTGACAGCCAAGCGCTCCGCTTCGCATGGTTTGGTCACGCAAGATTTGCATGCACGCAAGGCATGCATGTACTTGTCGAAGGCGTGCTCAAAAAAGGGCGACCAGATCAGCTAGTCCGCGTTGGTCCATGCGCCCGAAAAACAACTAATCCCAGTCGCTGTAAATGTCGTGCGTGCTTTAATTCCAGGCTAGTGTATGGACGCGAACATGCCGTACAACGAACCGCCCGCCAGCTCCCTAATCTCTATCTCTACTCTTATAATAATAATAAATAATCTTATCTTACTCTTATAAATAAGCAGAGTTGGTCATGATGGCTTGCCTACCATCCTACAATATAGGCCGTCCGATCTATATCTGACGGATAGGAAGGAAACTATGGCAACTTTGCAAAAAGATACCCACACCCCTCTCCACATTTGCAAATAAGGCCTTCCCTCGTTCATCCTTTTATCCCACAAGATAAACTACTCATACAAATGCATCTTGATGTTCCATGCAACGCATGGGCATCTTGCTAGTAAATAAATAAATAAATAATACTCTTATAAAAAACTGAGTTGGTGATGATGGTGTGCCTGCCATCTTGCAATATAGACCGTTCGATCTATATCTGACGGATAGAAAGCAAACTATGGAAATTTTGCAAAAAGATACCCGCACCTCTCTTCATATTAGCAGATAAGGCCTTCCCTCGTTCATCCTTATCTCCCACAACCTTATTATTGAGCAATTAAAAAAGGAAGCCTCTGGAACAATTTGGCATGGTGGCCGCTGCCGGCGCCGTCCATCCCCATGACTCCGCTCAGTCCGACCACCAGTCACCACCACGCCCCACTCCTCCTCACCTTATCTCTCCTTTTTCTTGAGATATCATTAGTTTTTACACATGGGATTACTCCCGTATGGTTCAATCACAATAGGTGTTTTGTAAAAAAAATGCATCTTGGTGTTCCGTGCAATGCACGGGCATCTTGCTAGTAAATAATATAAAAAACCGAGTTGGTGATGATGGTGTGCCTGCCATCCTGCAATATAGACCGTCCGATCTATATCTGACGGATAGAAAGGAAACTAGGGCAATTTTGCAAAAAGATACCCGCACCCCTCTCCACATTTGCAGATAAGGCCTTCCCTCGTTCATCTTCGTCTCCCACGAGATAAACAGCTCGTATAAATGCATCTTGATGTTCCGAGCAACGCATGGGCCTCTTGCTAGTCTCAAATATAAACTGCACTAGTGCGCGCCCGCAGAACATCCTTTCCGAAGGGACAAAGCCCTGTAGTTACCATCTCCTCTAGTGTAAACCAGCTCCACAAGGGACAAGGCAATTGGTCGCCATTGCCATGGATTCGCAAGGCGGTGGTGCTTCTCGTCCTCGTCGAGGTTGGGAGACCTTGGACTACCATCCTTTGAGACAAATCGTAAGTCGCTCTGACTTCCTCACATCCACAAGACTTAGCGGTACTTGCACCAAATATTTTAAGAGGGTGCGTAAATATGCGTGGGAGAAGGCCATGCTAGTTGGTCTGCCATGCGTCCTCGAGGACGAGGATATTTCCTTGGGGGCTCTCTCCAGCGCGGCATGACCGTAGTTGCAAGTTGACGCCCCTTGAGATGCCGACGTTGAGGGGCACTCGGATTTTGTCCGATGAGCAGGTAAGTGATGAGTTTGATCACATAGTAAATGCATTATAAAGACTACTTCCGTCTCCATTTCCTAATTCCCCCGCTGCCCACTGTTTCACAGGTTAGGTCGGTGCTAGTGGAGATGGGCTTGCATATGTACGAGAGGGTACCAACATCAATTTGCACAACATCTACAACGGTGACACCGTTCCCGTAGAACCTTTGTCCAACATTGGGATCAGCCATGCAATGGGCCTTCGCCTGAATTGGTACGATGGAACCACGGTGAGATTGAAGAAGATAGCAATCCCAGAAGCCCCGATAAGGTCGTCCGCAACCAAAATTACACTCTCATCGTGGTGTTTGACATCGCGATTGCTTTCACGAACCCTGCACATGGTGATCAAAGGTGGACCATGCTGTCTGCGGCCGATTTGTTGCCGTACGAGTACGAAGACGCTGTGCTCCTTTCTAACCGCATCTTCGCTGTGACAAACCAGGGGACTTGTTTTGTATGGGACACATGCTACGGTATACCCCCTCTCTTCTAGT
This sequence comes from Thinopyrum elongatum, assembly GCA_011799875.1. Lineage (NCBI taxonomy): Eukaryota > Viridiplantae > Streptophyta > Magnoliopsida > Poales > Poaceae > Thinopyrum > Thinopyrum elongatum. Next base: position 149,460,646 of record CM022302.1, on the reverse strand, counting down.
TTATTTGTTTTGAATTTTTTTGTTTTATAAGTTTCAAATTCAAATTTAGAGCTCCCCATCACATGTTGAGATTACAATGTGCATTAAATCATTGCGTGCATGTAGTAGTTTTTTATCGGTCATTTATATTGTTCATGCATGCATGCATTGCAAGTAATTTTTTTACCACAATTTTTTAGGAAATTGAGTGCAATAATTGAGTAGTTTTGCAAACTACCAATACTACACCTGAAACAATACAAAATCAATACCACCACCACGCCCGCGTCTGACCGCCCTGGCCGACCCAAACCCCCTCCCTTGACAGCATGCGCTTCCCGCCTGAAACGGTTAGCACCGCTCCGGAGCGTCAGTGCCGCATTAATGCCCGGCCAGAGTGGAGGCGACCTCTCACTGGCACCGGCTTTGAAGCAGCGCGACGGCCGAGAGAGTGCCGCTTCCCGGTGCACGCGACTGCTCCGCGTCGAGGCTGGCCATAGTGGTGGTAACTTAGCTGGTACCTACACTCGGGAATAGCAGACATGGTGATGTGGTAGAGAATTAAAGAAGAGACAGGGGGTCATGCATGGCAATAAATATGATCATCTATGCTACTACTCCATGATACTATGCACTATAAAAGTAGTATATCATACACTAGTATCGTGCTCTAGTATATTGTATATGATACTCCCCACTATGAGTAGCCTCAAATGACACCACGTCCGACCGTCGTCCGTGCGTCGCCCACATTACAGTTGCAACTTGTTTAGAGTAGGTTTTACTCCGGTTTGTATGAAAACTGTAATGTATCTTGTCCGGTTTATATGAAAAGTTCTTCAAATGTAATGATTTTTGTCCGGTTTTTATGAATTCACCTTCTTTGCATGATTATGCAGGGCAAAGTCATCCCCCGATCAAAATCAGATCGCCAATCATGGATGTGCATGGGGCATTTGGTCTAACTTGGAACCTTGTAGCTGATGACACCTAGTTGGGACGTACTATCTTAGCAGTCATTACCCGTGGTACCATTGAAGGGCAACAAGGTGCCACGATCTATCACGATCGGACCCTGATTAGGTACCCAGGTAATCCCTTCTCTCCGATCCAAGAGTAGTAGACACTACAAAAAAATACACTTCTGTGATGATACATGTTTGTCATAGTAGGTCACGTTTTCTGTCATGCATGTACATCCATGATGATTTTATGACAAAATCAAGATAGTCATACCTGTGCTGTTGTAGAAGTGTTCCATGACATTACCAAAATTATCATCACTGAAGTGTCCACTTCCATGACGATAAATCATGCGTCATAGAAGTGCTTTTGTCAAGGGTAACCGACATGTGGCATCCACCGTAACGGGTCGCCGTTAAGCTATTGGGTTTCGGTTTGGATCCGATAACCCGTTAACAGCCCGGACCAATGGGGATTTTCCATGTGTAAAATTCTGAATGGCCAGAGGAACCACGTGTCGGCTCACCGTTGGGACAGATGTCATCCACTCATTGGACCGAAGGCGCCTATGATACGTCGACACGTGGCACGGCCCAACAGAGACCCATTCCGGTGAAAAGGCCGGCCTGTTTGACTTGGTCAAAAGGTAGCGGGCCGGCCCACGGAAAGCCTGTTAACGGCCTGTTCGCATATAGCCAATTTACAGCCCGCTAAGTCATGGCCCGTTACGGCTTATCCGAATTAGGCCCAGTTGCGTCATCTGGGCCGTCCAATATGATTCCAGCCCGTTGTAACTTCTGGCCCATGTATGGCCCATGACGTCTTTCGGCCCATATGAGGCCCTTTGTAACTCTTGGCCCATTAACGACCCGTGGTGAAACTGGCCCATAATGAACAGTGTATCGCTTTATACCCATTAATGGCCCATTAGCCCGTCGGCCGTTTCCAGCCCGTGTTAACTTTCGGCCTTCTAAGGGCCCATTTATTCTTGGGCTCATTTCTAGAATTCGATTACTTATGGTCATTTACTGGCATGTTCCGCTTGTGGGCCAAATTCAGCCCGTGGTTACAGTCGGCCTGTTAGTGGCCCGTTAACCCGTTGGGCTGTTTGCATAGCGTCATCAAATACGGCCTATTAGCGGCCCGTTATGGTCGGGCCATAAAACAGACGATTTCCACTCTGGCCCGTTTACGGCCCATTTTGTGGTCCGTTATTGGTCCACAAATAGTACGGCCCATGTTTGGCGAAATGATTATACGGCCCGTAGAAGGCCCATAGATGAGACGGCCCGTAGAAGGCCCATGGATCCTACGGCCCATAGAAGGCCCATGGATCGTACAGCCCGTGGAGGGCCATGGTCACTACAGCAGGTAGCAGGACCATGGTCACAACAGTCCGTGTGTTGCCATGGTTATTGTGGCCTAGTAATAAAAATAGGTTATTGTGGCCACTAGAAAAACGCGGAAAAAGAACTACAGTGACTACAAGCAAACAACTAAACAAGACAATAAGGAAATAAATAAGCAAGCAACTAACGCTAGGCTATTACAGCTATTACACATAATATATCCACTGGGCATCAAAGTTCGCCACCAGTGCAAATATAGGGAACAAAGCAGCATATTACATACACTGGCCATCTAAATTGGCCACCAGTGCAAATAAACACGGCAGCAAAACAAGTCCATAACTGAAACAACTTCAGAAGAGCTCAAGAAATGTTATCCTGGGTATCCACCATGCTGGCAATAAGCTTAGCAATCTTATTAGCTTTGTCCTGTTTGGCGCTAAAATCCTCCAACGCTTGTTGTTGCACCAGAAAGTATGCATCTGAATGCTCCAGGGACTTCCGTAGTGCTTCCACTTCTTGTCGCAGCACAGCTAATCGATGTCTTTCAGCTTGTAGTTGAGACTCAAGAAACTGAACTGATCCAGACAGTGAGTTTGAATAGCTTGTGCAAGCGGTAGTGGCTAGTAACTCGAACACTAAACCAAGACAGGACTTTGGGGTTGTCTCACTGTCTTCAAGATAGTTTTCCTTAGCTGTTTTATCAACTTTGTTGGAGACCAACAAGGATGTCTCACTATCCTGAACCTTATCTGCATTACTTCCTTTACCATTGCTTAATAAGGCACTCTTCCCCAATATTCTGTCAGCATTCTAAAAGAAGAAACAAGCAGACACATAACAGGTTTAGCACGTACTAGTATATGAAACTCATTTTAGTGAACCAGTTCATTAGTAAGGTGGACAGGATTAAACTACCAAGTCTTCGATTGCCAAGTAGTACATAATAAAAGCATCAAACAAACATATATCTATGTCCTATGGTCACTGCATTGTCTTGCCAAATCAAAATAGAGACACGGTTCAAATCATATCAGTTCAAGACAAAGCAGCACTGAAAGAATACAAAGCATGGGAAACTACACGGCACAACAAGATTTCAGATGGGTACCACGGGTCTACATGTACAACAACACTATTGGCTCTATTGTGATGCTAGTAATGTGCATGATATGAGAAGTCAACTGTATACACAATTGAAATTGAAATCAACAGAGCTATTTACAAGAGCAAACCTGTTAAAGAAACATGCGTAAACATACCTGTTGTGCCATTGGAGTTTCGATTGGATCCTTCAATTTAAAAATAAGTTTGTATGAGTAAATACAGTGATACAAGAGCAAAGCAGTATGCACGATAGCAATGGAATCTTAAATGAGAACAGTTGTTCTTCAGGTTTAAGCACTTGTTCTACATGAACAGAGTACAGTAAGATGCAAGAATATAGTACTTAAAAATAGAAAATGAGCTCATAGACCTTACCACATTCTTGGTTCGGGACCAGTACAGAACAAGGCATTCCCAGTCATCATCCAGTAAATGTGTCTCAGGAGAACGTAAGGGAATTTGATGAGTTTCTTTAGCAGTGAAGTACGTTTTCTTCAGGTAATTCCGATACTGCCACCAAGCATTCTTGAAGATAGCAGAGGTATTAGCACAGGTTACCTCATCCTGAGTTTCCAAATTGGTCCTTCTCTATAGAGAAAAATGGGAAAATTTGCTGTATTATAACCATCATGGAGGTAGAATGTATGGGACAAAGCAAAGTAATTGCCATGAATAACATTACTTACACATAACTCCTGGACAAACACCTACAACTGGCATTTTCCTTCATCTTCAATATAATATTTCCATGATGGGAAGATACGCACATAGGATTTAACAACATCAAATGCGATAGATGCTAAACTACGACTGGATGGTTGTGCTTCCTCGACAGGAATAGGTGTACTAACTGGTGGAGTTGGGGTTCGTTGTTGCAGTACTGGTGCTTTGGGCACTGGAGCTGCCTTACTAACTGCTCTTGTTTGGGAGCTCTGTGGTGGAGATGGTGCTGTGTCAACAGGAACTGGGTTACTATCTGCTGGGGTTGGGGTTAGATTGGGTGAAGCTGGTTCTCTGTCCATCGCAGTAGGGGTACAATCTGCGAGAGTCTTGGGTATGTGTGGTAGGGCTGGTTCCCGTGCATGTACAACCGGGGTGCTATCTCCACCAAGAGGTAGCACTATTTTATTTGAAGACCGTGTTTTTACTCTGCTAGATACTGCCATCACCCGCTCCAATTCAAATGGCTGATAAACAGGAAACATAGTTGAATGTACAGACATTGTATGAGAGACAGATGAAATAGATAGTGTGTATAAAAGAGGGCATGAAATAGTTGACATGTATATTGTTTAACTAAAAAGGATAGCATGACATCATTTCACATATATGATGTCTATCTAAACTGGATAGCATAGCATGACATAATTCAAAGATATGATGACTAACTAAACAGGATGGCATGAGATAATTATATGATGTCTTTAGTAAACAGGTTCGCATGACATAATTCACATACATGTTATCTAAGTAATCAGGATCGCATGATTTAATTCACATATGTGATTTATATGCTAAGCAGAGGGCATTCTCATATATGATGTCTGAACTAAGAACATGGTGTTGAATATTGTGTATATGATGTCTAAACTATGAAATGCAAGACACCATATGCATGATATGAGCAGTATAACCGTGCCAAGTTAGAGCATACACCTCGGTGGGGGAATAGGACTGGTCATCTGTCCCTGAATCCATCTCTGAGGAGCTATCGGGACCCAGCAAGAGATCTGCTTTGACAGGTAGCACTGTCTGCTCTGAAGACCTTGTTTTCACTCCAGATTTTTCCATTACCCACTCAAATAGCTGATTCACAAGAAGAGTAGTTTAATGTACAAACATTGTCGACAAATGGAAATGTAATGAAGAAAAGGATGGGCAAGATATCATTCAAATATATGATGCCTGGTTAAACAGGATGGCATTGCATATTTCACATATATTATGGCTGGCTAAAAGAGATGAGACTGCATAATTCCCATATATGATATAGAAACTAAACAGGTGGCATTACGGAACATGTCTAAACTAAGCAGATGACATATATGATGTCGAAAGTAGGCACTGCAAGGCAACATATGCATGATATGACCAACATCATCATGCCAAGTTAGAGAAAACACCTTGGGGGTAAATATGATTGGTCAGCTGCGTCTGAATCCACCTCAGAACAGATATCTTCCTCTGGATTACAATCTAGAGAGGGGGGAGGGTTTGCCATTGAACCCACCATGGAGCGATGTCTGCATGACATTGTATTGCCATGCAAAACTCTTCTCTTTTTCTCTACATGTTCATCATGACTGTGTACAATATCTGACATGCATACAAAAAAAATAGTGAGATTATGTAAGGAGAGCATGCAGAAATCTAGAGTGATGGTAACAACCAGTGGATGGATCCAAAAATAATGATGGCAGGCTGATGATAGCTTTAATTTAATAAAAAGACAGATGATGATTGCTTTACTATTTGTTTCCCACCCAAGATGAACAACATAGGCATACCATAGGTGAACCAGATAATAGACATAGATACTATTCAAAGCTGCCTCAATATGTGCCTCACAAGTAATTTTAAAACTCAGGTTTGAACATTAATTTGGACCTGACTTGGAGTCTAAGAGGTGAACAGGATGATAAAGTAGCAGGTAATATTAAGCAATGCATAACATAAGTAGAAACAAAAGAGTGCGACCTCTCTTGTGGACCCGTGTACTCCTCAGGTTCATCTGCTGAGTCGATGATGGTGATGCAATTGCGATGGGTGCCGGTGGCAGGGAAGGAGATCTGAGGCGGCGAAAGACGGCCAGGAGTCATGATGTCTGGTTTGGTGGATGCTTCTGTCGATGGAGCAGCTCAAGTGAGGTGGACGACGTCGCGGCAGGAGCAAGACAAACCACACAAAGTTTTCTTAGACACCTACCTGTAACTGATGTAATTCTGTAAGGGCTCCTTTGGCTTGCAGGATTCTAAAAACGCAGGGATAGGAAAAACACCAGAATATGATAGGAATGCACGTGGGAAACAGAGCATTTGTAAACACAGGATTTCTATCAACTTGGGTGTTTGGTTCACAGGAATTGGAAGAGCAGAGGAATGGAAAGAAACATGGCCAAATTAAAGTGAAACCATATGAAAGCGTGTACAGTTAGAATGTTATTCTGCCACTAATGCACTTGGTCTTGTTTTCATGCATAGGATTTTGAAAAGTAGGTCCAGGTGGATGTTTTTCTCCATTCCTTTCAACAAAATGCATGAATAATTGAATAGTAGAGTGCCATAGGAAAATTTCCTATTGCTATGTTTTTCCTTTGAACCAAAATAGCCCTAATGGATCGACATGAATGTAGAGTAATAAGTGATGCGACAAGTGTACAACCTCTTTGCCGTAGCCATGTTGACCTCAGCATCATTGGGTTGGTCGCTGAAGAAGTTGAGGCAGAGGTGGCTGTCGGAGGTGTGGAGGAAGATCTAAGGAATCTGTAGACGGCGTCCAGGGCACTGCTTTGTTGTGATGGATGGTTCCATCATTGGAGCAGCTCCGGTGAGCTGTAAGACGTCGAGGCTGAAGCAGTACAAGACAGACATCATTAATCTCAACTGGGATTCTAATAGCATCTCCAATAGATGATGTAAAATACATTACCAAAAAGTGATAGATGTAAAATTTACATCACCAAAAAACACCTCACTACAACAGATGAGGTAAAAACTGTTGACTCTGAACTTAACTGTCGAAACTGAAATTTACTATGGAATCTGAATGTTACTGTCGAAACTGAACGCAATGGTAGCAGAGAGGCACTTCACATGCAGTTTAGGGAGGGCCTGCAGTTCATCTTCAACCTCCACCCCCCTGAGCCGCCAGCCACCACGGGCCGAATTGCCGGGCCCCGCCGCCCGCGGCCAGCGGCGCTCCCGCGCCGCCTCGCCGCCCCGAAACCACTCCCCACCGCCGGTCCGCTCGCCGCCCGGCCACCTCTAGCCCCCCCGCCCCCATTCCCCCCCCCCCCCCCTCCCGTCTTAGCTTTTTCTCCGGCGATCCCACACCACCGCCCCACTACCACGCCCCCCACCGCCGGCGACCACCGCCCCCACCCTGAACCCTTAGATAGTGGGGTACCTCTCCGACGAGCCCCCTTCCCCGCAGCGGGTGGTTCTTCCTTAACTCTGGCGAGCCCCCCACCCCCTGAAAATCGAGTGACCCAAAAGTCGATTCAGTCGACTGAAGTGTAGCTAAATCGGAGCAGAGTAGCAGCATGAGCGAGGGGGAGAGCAGCAGCAGTAGCGCGAGTGAGCGAGCGAGAGCCGGAGCAGCAGCAGCAATGCGAGCAAGCGAGCAAGAGCCAGAGCAGCGCGAGCGAGCGAGAGCCGGAGCAGCAGCAGTAGCGCGAGTGAGCGAGCGAGAGCCAGAGCAGCAGCAGCAGCGTGAGCGAGTGAGCGAGAGCCGGAGCAGCAGCAGCAGATCCGGCTGGTATGGACGCCACCGCCGAAGGGGCATCGCACTGGGGGAGAGCCGCCGTGGAGATGTCGCCTGTGGCGCCGGCTTCGAGGTAGCCGTGCCATGGGGGTGCGGGATGGAGCACCGTCGGCGCCGGGAGGTCGAGTTAAGGAGAAGGTGTGATGCGATGAGTGTACAACCTCTTTGGTGGCGCCGAGTAGGCCTCGGCTTCGTCCGAGGAGTCGGTGAGGATGTTGCGGTTCCGGTGGAGCAGGTTAAGGCGGTGTTGTGGGGATGGAGCAGCCGCGATAGACGAGGCGATCATCGGAGCAGCTCCTTGGAGGTGGAGGACGGGGCGGCTGAACCGGCGGGACGACAAGATGGATGACGGATCCTCATCCGGGGAGGTGGATGAGGGACGTCGAGCTGTTGCGGTGGACGATGTCGTCGGGGAAGAGGCTCTGGCTGGGCAGCGGTGAGGTGGCGGATGGAGGAGGGTGGGGTTTCGTGGCTGGAGCAGAGAGGTTATGGCGACCTTGGATTTCGAATGGCGAAAAGGAGGCGATGGGTGGGGGGAACCATGACTTAGGGACGCACTTGTCCAAAATGTAGGGTGTGTTACAAAAGTACCCCCACCGATTTGAACTAGCGGCCCTTTCGGCTCAGGGTTAGAAGGGGGATTTCGCGTGTCGGGATTTGGAAGCTGGAGGGACTTTTCGCGCGCGTTGTAATTTCGGGATAGCAAGGCGCGGGTTGTGAAGGCGCGAGTTTTGGGAGCACGATATCTGAATTTTCAGGATATAACAAGGCGCGGGTTTTATTTTAGGGACAAGCCTAACGTGTAATATTGTACGTACCAAATCAATTCGCACTTCCCTCAATGAAAAAAATGAAAAAAAACTATTCACACCACACAAAGAGAGAGTCTTGTCCCGTTTTACTATACAAATGCTATTCAAAGCTATGAATCCATGTTATGTCCAATTAAATTTTTTCGCTGGCTGTATAATGTATGTAACCTACTCATACCAACATTTTAGTGTATTCCAAATGTCTATACTACCGCTGCAATTCGAACTAAATTTGAATTCATTTCTCTATTTGAATAAGAATCTACAATCATGATTGTTGCCAACTTCAACCATCATTCGTGTATTACCTTAACAACACACCACATGATTCCTATAGAGATAGATATGAACTATGTGTACTATATGAACTCAAATTCAATTTTTTGAATACACTTGATGTTGAATCCAAATAATAGTACATTTGATGTACTAAGTAGATGTTCATAATCTAAACCATGTTCCATACGTACACCGTGTTTATCACACAAAGTATAGTGCCCCGCCCCCTACATTATGACAAGTATTTAGCCCTGACCTGCAAAAGCCACACATTATCCCAAATTATAATCAATGTTCTACATTATGATATCTTCTTCAAATATTCGTATCCTCTTTTTTATAATGAATTATGATCTCTGTTCGTCTTTTACACCTTCACGATCCTCTTCTCTTTGTAGCTAGCTAGCGCTAACTTTCTATCGTGCATGCACACGCCGGCCCCCTCTCACCCTCCCTCAGCGTCCCCTCCATCACGCACATTCGTTATTTCTCTTTAGGTCGTTCACCCACGGTGTGTGTAGGCCCCCTGGCTCCTTCTTTTCGGCACACACTGGTCGATATACCTCTCTAGCCAAGTGTGCCTACCACAAACACACACTTCCCCTCTTCTCTTCTGACCGTCCATGCCCCCCTATGTCCAATACGGTTCCACGCAGGTGCACACTCCCGCCTCTCTTTTCATCGATCTCATACTCGCACACTCCTCCCCCCTTGACATAGTAGGCCTCTCGCACCACCTCCTAGCCGCACCCCTCTCCCCCTGTCCGTCTCTCCGGACCTTATTTGATTCTAACACATGCATGCATGTATATGTACCGATCTCCCTACATATAGCTAGGTTGACTATAATTCTTTTTCCCCACGCACCGATAGACTTACCTCACTAGTTATGTCTCTCCCTTTCTCGGACACATGACGGTTGATCTTCCTATGTAGTTACGTCTGCTTACCACAACCATATCATCCCCCCTCATCATCCTTGCATACCTCCCGACCCGTCTCTCACACGCACGTGCATAGACAGGCAGACATCCCCGGCCCTCTCTTATTGATATTGCACTCGTACCCTCCGTTTGTCTAGCAGGCCTCTACCACCATTTGTGAGAAGCAACTCCACCACCAACCCTCCGACACTCTACCTTTGTATTTCTCACAACCTTATTCCCCTTCTACACATATGCATGGAAGCCGATCGATCTCCCTCAATACATAGCTAGGTCTCTCTCCTTCTCCACACATATACTAGTCAATCTACCTCTCTATAGTTAGGTCTCTACCCCCTCCCCCCCCCCCCCCCCCCACACACCGATAGTCGAACGTTGTAGGTAGGTATCCATGCCACAGAGAAAAATTGCACCTCTGCCCTCTCAAATCCCAGTAGGCCAGCCGCCCTGTATCTTTGACGTGGGCAAACACAAATTCGATGGCACTCTTTATCGATCGCGCACCCACACACTTCATCCCTGTTTTCGATTCTATCGATATCTCATGCCGATGATCCCTCCACTCTCTTCTCGCGGATCGCTCCCTCTATATATGATATATCCATGACTCTGTTTCACACACATTGCATATGTTACGTTTTTTTGTTTGAGATATGATCGACACATTGCCTCTGTTTCGCACAAACCACCTCTCTCACACCCACCCATGTACGTACCTACATGTAAAGAAGAGGTGCACGCACGACGCATGTACTCATGTCTCGTTCCCGGCCACACCCGCGCGGGTACACGGTGGAGTTCATTTCTGTACGAAAAGGCAGCCCACGTGATAATTTGATGCGTGTAGCGGTTGTTTACTCGAAGGAGGGTCGTGTACCACGCGTAGACGGGACAAAGTTCGACTTGACACGTTAGTATTAAATAAAGTTATATTCCTCAATGGCACGTACAGAATATAAAATGATTGTCGTCGGGAAAAAAGAAAAATCCACTCCACTATATACAATGGAGCCTGCCTACCGGGGTTTGTCTCTCGTCACACCATCTCACACAAGGCGGCGGTGGCCTCTCTCTCTCTCTCACCGTTGGTCACTGATCCGGCCGCATATTGTCTGCCCGCGGAAAGGGAGGATGTGCATCGTTTCTTCGTTCGACGGCATTGAGGCAGCACGTCCCGATCTGCGGTACCCGCCGTTCTCTCTGACCAAGCTCCGGCGCGGTAGGGCCTTCGCCACTTGCTCACTGCCGCAGTATGGGCAGATCCTGGCCGCTGGCGCCCTCCTAGTTACATCCCGACGACCCTCAGGTACAGCTTCCTCTGGCCTTGCTCCACTGCCCATCTTCCCACGTTGCTGCATGTGGAAAATCCTGCATGTGGATCTTCTTTAGTTGTTTGTCTAAAATGTATCTCGGCCGGCGTACTTTCCATCTTGCAATCTCATCCTCAAACCGTTTTTGATAAACCAGCATGCTGCTATCTTTCCCTTATTACATGGAATCTGCTTCTTTTTTGTTAGAGTATGTGTCTTCAACTCGTGTTATTGGGCAGTAATTGTTTCCTTTCTACCTCCTTTTGCAAACAGGGCTATCCATTTCACCTCATTGCTATTGCGACCTTTTGGTGAACTGCACAAATCACTTTTTTCTCAAGAGTGTTTTGTGAGGTCCGCCAAAATGTCACACGGGAAATGTTTTTACATTTCTGTGGGACTGCAGAAAGGGAGATTGGTTTTGCTATCCTCCTCATCCAACTCCGTGCCTAATCTTCTCCAACAAGTAAGTCCTAAAGAGAGATCGCGGAGGTGATCGGCTTCTATTTGTGTGTGTTATGTTTCATCATCTAGTTCCACTATTATTGTAATCACACTAATTGAATATCTTTGCAAACAGGGATGATTTGCTCGATTTTAGTGGAGCTGCACAAAATGATCGGATTGTGATGTCCTCCATACACCTCTTTTTTGGCTACAGAGCTGGCTGAAACTAGCTGCCAACCAATGAACACTGTGCCCAGGAAATGGAGCCATGCCTACGAACAACATCGATCAATTATATATTTTTCTTTATTTGTACACCTTCTCACAACTTTGTCTTCAGTTGTGATGTGAATATTGGCGCTGATCTGTGAACCATTGAGATGCATTAGCAGCCATGGTAGTTTCAGTTGTATTTGATGGAATGTTCTAACGAGACAATCTTGAGGTAAGAGGACACATGAATCCTAAGTTGAAACCTTTTTTTTCCTGCGGGAACCAAAGTTGAAACCTTCATAGCATCATAGTACAATTTCATTAAAATTATGCGTACATATAAACAAATCCTGAAGGATTGATAGCAATGCCAGAAACAATTCAACTTCGTTTCGCTGACATGTGGGACATCCATCATCTGGCTCCACCTGCCATGCAGGAATATTGAGTGCACAACTGCAGGGAAAGATTCACCCCGGTCATTGCGCCGCAGTAGTAATGACTAGTGAGCAGTCAAATCATAGAGCCCCACCTTCGCCACAGTAAGTTGCTCGGACGAAGCAACCATCATTTCTCTGTTCATTGAATCCGCTGGTACTCCAATATTCCCAGAGTAATAAGTTGCTCGGGCGAAGCAACCATCACTTCACCTTTCCCACAGTAAGTACTACCTCCTTTTTTTATTCTAGAAATAACCACACGCGAATATTGGACGGTAGCAGCACAACAACTGAATCAAAAATCAAAACCAACCAATGAACTACTACTAATGGTGAGCGTTTGCTAGTATCATGTACTCCGTTTGTCCATGTATATAGGGCTTAATGCGTTTTCTGAGACTAACTTTGGCCCTGTTTGGATCCATGGGTTAGAGTTAGTTTGAGCTAGTTGGGGCTCAAATAGCCCTAAAGTATCCAAACATGAGAGTTAAATTGGAGCAAGTTGCACCAAACCCACCAAAAAAAAACTATCCCACCCAAGAGGTGCTAATTGGAGATAGTTCTCATTGGGCCCACTGAAAAATCACTTTTCTCTCTCTATCCCGCCAGCCAAGTGGTGCTAATTGGAGCTAGTTATCATGGGGCCCACTGAAAAATCACTTTTCTCTCTCCATCAAGTGCATTTATTGTCAATCTAACCCTGTCATCCAAACACCTCTTTGGCTACAGTTAGTTCAGGGTTAGTCATGAGTTAGTCTAACCTCTAGCTAAGTTAGAGTATCCAAACAGGAGCAGTATAGGACATGCAAGTTGCTCAAAGCATACCGTCAAATTCGTACGTGAAAGGATTTTTTTTTTTGAAACGGAACATGAAAGGATCTTCGAATGATATAATTTTCAAATTATATAAAATCTTATCAATAGTCAAAGGCAACCTCGAGGAATACATTAGGCCCTATATAAAATCTTATCAATAGTCAAAACCAAGTGTTACTACTACACCAAACAAGTTCAAAACGAGAAACTGGACCCACTCACGGCACGGCACGCCTGTCTCGTTTGGTCCGTCGGTCAAAGCGCTTCCTCTTCTTGGCATAACAATAGAGTACAGTAATTTTTTTAGAATGCTCTTGGCATGTCGCTAACATGTGATGAGTTAACCGACCTCAATAGACGGCAAAAACGCCAGCCCGCCGCACTTTGAGAGAGACGAGGACCGAGAAGCAATACGGGCTGGTGGATTACTAGAGCTAGGTGTCGCACAGAGGCCAAGAAATATGGTGATAGCGTGGGTTGGCCATGTATGATGTAACTACACTGGGCTGCCGTGTTTCATACTCTTCCGGTCTACTGTGGAGATGATTGGTAGATTTTATATCGCTGAATAATATAAAATATTATGAGTGCAGACGCTCCACCGCGAGGTTCCTTGCTCCTTCTCGGTCGTTGGGAATCTATGTTCTTCCACTCTTTTTTTACGTGAGCTATGTTCATCCTTTTGCCAACACGCGGGACATCTAGCATCAAGGTGCACGTGTCATGCAAGAAAATGGAGATAAGCAGTGAGTAAGTGAGTCGCGCATTACGATGGCACCTAGTACTACGCTATATTTTTCCTCCTCGATGGCACGTGAATAGTGCATGTACTCAATGACGGAGCACGGGATGGTAGCCATGGACATGGTCGGCCCTTTTTGGAGAGAGTACTAAATATTAACTTTGATGTGTCCCATCAACTCGCAGAATGACGAGAAGCACACACTGAATGACGGAGCACGGGATGGTAGCCATGGACATGGTCAACCCTTTTTGGAGACTAATGCACTACTTTTGATGTGTCCCGTCAACTCGCAAACGAGGAGAAGCTTTGCTTACTACTAGTATGACCTCTCCCTCGCTCATGCGCGCGGGGTGGCTCGCAGGACAAGGAGAAGCTTTTGCTTTATGATAGTGTGCTTAATACAGGCGGTGGACGTGCAGCAGTTCATTCGGTGTCAGATTGCCAGAAGTATCTATACTATAGTACCATCATCATTGTTCGACTTTTGGAAGAGGCGAAGAGACAAGCGCACGGTCACCTACTCACAGTATAACCGGCCGTGTTTGCACGAATTTTTTAACGTAGTACAATCTGAGTGGATTGCTCCAGTGGTCATCACATATGAGCCAATCGATTCGCACCCTTCCGCGCTCCATTTTGTCTTGCGTTCCTTCCTCCGTCCAGCACACTGACAAGTGGGCCCCATGCTCATGTATGCCAACATGGTAGTCAATTATTTTGCCAGAGTCAGCTATCACACCCTTTCGATTCCACGTCAATGTACCCACTAGAAACAAGTTAGACTTGTTCGGTTCAACCGCCTCCCTAGGTGTTTGGAGAGGAATTAGCCAGCGCGAGGCGGGTCTATAGGTGGGCAGGCGGCAAAAAACAGGGGAAAATGCGCGAACCAACTAGACGAGGGAGGGAAGCTTCTACATTCGCAGGGGACGTGGCATTGGCTATTGGGCGGCAACAGGCGGTCATCCGGGTACGCCATAAAGGATACGAAGAGGCATCCTATATCAGCAAGGACCAACTTCCCTACCGATAGCTAATCTAACAGAACTCCCAAGTTAACTGTGCTGAGGCTGGTGTAGTCATGAGATGGGTGACCGGATGGGAAGTGGACTCGATATTAACTAGATGGATGGGTTACTGCAAAGGTTTATTATAAACCTTTGCAGTGACCCATCCATCTAGTTAATATCGAGGTCTTTGTTTTGTAATTTTTGACATTTTTTGTTTTTTGAACACATGTTAATCGAAGGTCTATCGCGTTACTTTTTAATAAAAAATTTTGAACACATGCTAATTGACTTAAAAGAAGGTCTATCGTGTTACTTTACTACATGTTTCCAAAAATGGTGATATGACCTCTGTCAACTTATAAGTCATGTCTGTCAAATTAACCTCGAGGTACTTGTTCTCAAATTAACCTCTGGGCCTTGCCGGAGTGCTGCAATGTGTCGGCATCAATTGCAAGATGAGCCACCAAGCTAGCAGTGGAGTTGCCAACATCCTCAAAGTGCACGCAACATTGAGTAGAAAGAAGCATGCCTAGGAAATTAATGCGTGCTTATGGAGGCCCTTTGCTCAAAGAGCAAGTACTCTTTCGGTTATACTATAAGACTAGCCACAGTGGGAGTAACTTCAGCAGTAACATCGAGTCCAACTCAGCAAATTTGCTTATGTGGCAATGAGTTAATGAGGAGAGAGGTAGTTTGAGTAACTTAGCTAGTTACTATAACATCACATGTCCCAGTGCAATATGAGTCTATAACCTAATAAATGAAGATTTGCATGTTACCACACTTATGTTACTACCCACTATGCGAAGAGGCTTCCTATATCGGCAAGCACCAACTTCCCTACCGATTGCTCATCCAATAGAACTCCCAAGTTAACTGTGCTGAGGCTAGAGTAGTCATCAGATGGGTGACCGAATGGGAAGTGGACTCGATGTTAAACTAGTGGGATGGGTTACTATAAACGTTTAATTGGCTTAAATGTATATAGTGCTCCGTCCTATTAGTTGAACCTCGAGGTCTTTGTTTTGTAATTTTTGACATTTTTTGTTTTTTGAACACATGTTAATCAAAGGTCTATCGCGTTACTTTTTGATAATTTTTGTTTTTTGAACACATGTTAATTGGCTTGAAAGAAGGTCTATCGTGTTACTTCACGACATCTTTCCAAAAAAAGTGATGTGACTTTTGTCAACCTATAAGGAATGTCTGTCAAATTAACCTCGAGGTACTTGTTCTCAAATTAACGTCTGGGTCTTGCAGGAGTACTTGTTTTTTGAACACATGTTAATCAAAGGTCTATCGCGTTACTTTTTGATAATTTTTGTTTTTTGAACACATGTTAATTGGCTTGAAAGAAGGTCTATCGTGTTACTTCACGACATCTTTCCAAAAAAAGTGATATGACTTCTGTCAACCTATAAAGCATGTCTGTCAAATTAACCTCTAGGTACTTGTTCTCAAATTAACCTCTGGGTCTTGCAGGAGTACTTGTTTTTTGAACACATGTTAATCGAAGGTCTATCGCGTTACTTTTTGATAATTTTTGTTTTTTGAACACATGTTAATTGGCTTGAAAGAAGGTCTATCATGTTACTTCACGACATCTTTCCAAAAAAAGTGATATGACTTCTGTCAACCTATAAGGCATGTCTGTCAAATTAACCTCGAGGTACTTGTTCTCAAATTAACCTCTGGGCCTTGCAAGAGTGCTGTAATGTGTTAGCGTCAATTGCAAGATGAGCCAGCAAGCTAGCAGTGAAGTTGCCAACATGCTCAAAGTGCACGCAACATTGAGTAGAAAGAAGCATGCCCAGGAAATTAATGTGTGCTTAGGGAGGCCTTTGCTCAAAGAGCAAGTGTATATAAGGTACAATCGGCAGGCTATAAGGACGAGGAGCGAGAAGCAATACGGGCTGCTGGATATACTATAACTAGGTGTCCCACAGAGGTAACATTCAAAGTTATTCTCACACTATAGAATGGTATTGGAATGTGGAGAGATTTGGTTGATTTTATATCGCTGAATAATATAAAATATTATGAGTGCACACGCTCCACCGCGAGGTTCCTTGCTCCTTCTCGGTCGTCGGGAATCTATGTTCTTCCACTCTTTTTTTTTACATGAGCTTTGTTCATCCTTTTGCCAACACGCGAGACATCTAGCATCAAGGTGCACGTGTCATGCAAGAAAATGGAGATAATCAGATAAGCAGTGTGTAAGTGAGTCATGCACTTTGATGGCACCTACTACGCAATATTTTTTCTCCTCGATGGCATGTGAATAGTGCATGTACTCAACGACGGAGCATGGGATGGTAGCCATGGACATGGTCAGCCCTTTTTGGAGAGAGTACTAAATAACTTTGATGTGTCCCGTCAACTCGCAGAACGACGAGAAGCTTGCTTACTACGCCTTCTCCCTCGCCAACGCGTGTGCGGTGGCTCGCAGCACGAGGAGAAACTTTTGCTTACAAGCGGTGGACGTGCAGCAGTTCATTTGGTGTCAGATTGCGAGAAGTACTACTGTAGTACCATCATTATTGTTCGACTTCCGGAAGAGGCGAAGAGCCAAGCGCAAGGTCACCTACTAACTTAGTACAGTATACTATAGCCAAAGCTGGTCCACCTTTTTAGAGCATGGTTAATTAATATAGGCGGCTCTTGCAGCGGCACATCATTTAGAGCAAGTACTACTCTCTTCGTAAGAACTTAAAACGCAGGAATAGGAAAAATAAAGGATTGGAGTGGCATGTCCACTTGAATCCCATAGCATTAACACAGTGTTCCCCTAAAAAAACAGAGTGTTTGACACAGGAAAAACAAAGGAAGTCAAAAAAAAGTTGGAGTGGATGCTAGATTGCCAATTAACACATGATTACATAGGAAAAAAATCCTATAGCATTCTATCCTATGAATCAAACGACCAATGTAGGGAGCACGGTGCTGCCTCTCATTGACCTCCTCTGCAGGAGTTTTCTTCTAGTAGTAGCGGAGCTTAGGCCAAGGACACATTTGATTTTCAAGTAGGGCTCGATTAACTCAACTATGTCTCCTAGCTAGCAGGGCCCACCTGCAAATGAGCGCCACTGTGAGCTGCGCGACAATGATAGAGGCTCTGGGAGGACCAGAGGCAGGCGGGCGATGAGGTAGCCCGATGACCCCTTGAGCTTGAAAGGCACCCGCATGATCTCCTCCCCTCGTAGGGAAGGTCGGGGTCCATTGGGTACATCTCCGACGACATCCGCGGCTTCCGACTGCGTCGTTGCCATTTCATTAGTGTAAATAATTAGTCAACTCCTAGTCAACAATCAAAACCGCCTAAAATCTAACATGTGAACACTAAAACCGCTCAAGAGGGTGATATACCCGGTTTTAGAGATTTGAGGGTAAAAATCATACCAAAATTGACTTTGGGGGGTTCTTTGTCCATCAACCTACATTTGAGGGTGAAAAAATACTTCTTTCAATGGTCCGTCGGTTAGAGTATTCTTTTTAGATTTATAACATGTGGAACCGAGTGTGAGCGAACCGACCTCAATCAACGGCAAAATCGCCTGCCGGACGCACTTTGAGAGAGACGAGGAGCAAGAAGCGATACGGGCTGGTCGTGTCATGCAAGAAAATGGCTGGTCTCATGTTTAAAACTTGTTGTACTATAGTAGAGGTAGATGTAGATGTAGATGTAGTGTAGACGTAGATGCAGATGTAGATGTACATGTTGAGATGTAGAGATAAGTGAGACTCACCAACGGTCACCAACGTAGGCCGAGTACATGCATGAATCACCTGCAAAAAAAAGGAGTACGTGCACGAAGAGAAGAATTGCACGCACGGACGCACGTACTCTGTGCCTCATTCCCTAACACACACGCGCGGGTACACGGTGGAGCTCATTTCTGGATGAAGAGGCAGCTCATGTGATAATTTGACGCATGTAGTAGTTGTTCACTTAGTGGAGGGTCGGGAACCACGCGTGAACGAATCAAAGTTCGACCATGATGCGGTGGCGTGTTTGTTTTTAATTTTTTTTTCTTCAATGGCACGTACGCAGTTTTTTTCTTGAATGGCACGTGAATCGTGCACATACTCAATGACGGAGCACGGGATGGGATGGTAGCCATGGACATGGTCGGCCCTTTTTGGAGACTACTACACTTGTACTTTGATGTACATTTAAAAAAACTACTACTTTGATGTGTCCTGTCAACTCGCAGAACGATGAGAAGCTTGCTTACTACACCCTCTACATAGCCCACACTTATTGTACTAGCAGTTGGAGTATGGGAGCACCTGATATTTCCCCGTCCGGACTGATCCCAAGTTGGCTTCTCACCTTCTTGGCCCACCAAAAACCCCTCCCCCCTCCCGCGCGCGCTTCCTGCACGGCGCCAGCTGAGCCCGGCGCTCCACATTGATGGCAAGTCAGGGCGACGCGACCTCTCACTACTTCCGCCGTTGAAGCGGCGTGCTGACCGAGGGCACCGCCCGCTGCACGCCCGGCATTTCAGACTACTCACAGTGGAGAGTAACTTTAGAGCAAGTACTACAATAAGCAGGCTATAAGGATTTAAATATATAATTTGTGCTTAGTTGAAGGAGAGAGAAGAGGAGAGAGAAGAGAAGTGGGCTGTAAACTTGTAGCCGGTTGTAGCACGAGCTCTAAAATACTTTGTGAGACAAAAGGTGGGGCCATGGGCCTGTTTGAGTCATGACTAACTTTGACACAACTAAGCTTAGGCAAAGTGTGGCTGGCACAAAAAGTGTGGCTAACAAAATGACCACCACAAGTGGCAAGATTTGGCAAAAGATTGAGCCTATGACATGCGGGCCATGTTGCTAGAAAAGTGTGGGAAGCCAAAAGTGTGGCAATGAACGGAACACATGCCTAAGATGTTGTGGCATGACTAAGGTTAGGCGTGGCAACCTTAGGCTGTAAACCAAACAGGCCCCATGTATTAATGATATAGAATTATACTAAAGGGACTAACTATTGTACTAGTAGGCTATTAGGTTGGCTCTAGATGATGTGTCAACTTCATATAGCCGGATGTTGGCTATACTATTAACCATGCTCTAAGTGTGGTGTGAGTGGGACTAAAGTTTAGTCCCATACTGCTAGGTGAGTGTGAGTTGCACCACTTTATAATGTGATCAATTCTAGCATTTGCATGAGCATGATAATAGGAAACCTACACGCGCGCTCTTGGGGAGTGAGCCTGTCCAAGGACAAAAGCTATGCACGTGGTCTATATTTTTGTTGGTCGGAAAATTTATTAAGTCATTAATTAATAATTAACGGACGCCTTAATTACTCAGCCGTTTCCGATTCTTTTGGATAGTGGGGCTATTATTGACTTGGACGTGGGGTTTGGGCCAAAGGCCTACTATTATACTTGCTCTTACTCGCACGACCGACCTGACAGGCTCTACCCTAGCCATCACTGTATCATATGGTTTCACACCATTCCAGATCATAGCGCCGCCACGCAAGTCTTCTCCATCCCTCCTTCTGGCGTGCATCGCGAGAAGGGATGGCAGTCCTCCGAACCTCGCCTTTCGTGATCCTGTACGGGAGAGGGGCGATCAGGTTTTTGGGGAGCACACTCCTGCGACTGCTGCCAGCGACGACTTCCTCAACGACAGCCTTCTTCCCCGACCTTGGTAATCTCTTCATCAACGACATGAGTGACAACATCAACCACAGCGGTTCTGCTCCCGCTGTATAGTATGTGATTCTGTCCTCCTAGTTTAGTCCGCATCGTTACTTTGATCTTTGCAATTGTCGTCATGATCTATTTACTGTTGATTCAGATTAAATCTCATAGTAAATTGCTCATATATTCAACAATCCAATCCAAAAACCTGATTATAGGCAATTTACTCCGAGTGGTTTTGCTGCACTTTTGAAGCCGCCTACCTTTAAGGGGGTGCAATATAAAAGGTGGCGCACAAGAGCAGTATAATGGTTTCAGATCATGTACTGCTATGACGCCACTAAGGGTAAGCCTGAGGGCGATCTTAATCCTGCACAGCAGGAAGCTTTTGAGAACATGGATACCCTCTTCAAAGCCGCCCTGCTGAGTGTTCTTGATGATTCCATTGTGGATTCATATATGTCGTTTGACAGCGGCAAAGACATGTGGGCTGCGCTCGAGGCCATGTTTGGGGCCTCGGGCGCTGGCAAAGAGTTGTACGTCATGGAGCAATTCTGTGACTACAAGATGACTGATGAGCGCTCTGTTGTTCAGCAGGCTCATGAGATACAGTCACTCACTAAGGAACTTGAGTACTTTAAGTGTGTGTTGCCGGACAAATTTGTTGCTGGGACCATGATTGCCAAGCTTCCACCTTCGTGGAACAATTTTGCTACTTCTCTGAAAAACAAGAGACATGAGTTTTCCGTTTCAGATCTCATTAGCACTCTTGATTTTGAAGAGAAGGCGAGAGCAAAAGACACACGTGCTCGAGTCGCTGAGGGAGCTTCTAGTGCCCACATGGTACACGAGAAGAACTTCCAGCCCAACAAGCCCCAAAACAACATGAACAAATCTCAGGGGAAAGGCAAGTTTGATGCAAAGAACAAGCCGTCACAATCTACCAACTTCAAGAAGAATTCTCATAAGAAGGGGAAGGGACACAAACCTCAATTTTGGTAGCACCGCACAAAATTATATGGCTGCATCTACCTACTGTCAGCTAACCTCATGGTGCCCCAGGTATTCCTACATTCGTAACTAGGTACAATGACCACCGCAAGATGAAATAAGCTTATTCGTACGTTGACTTGCTGATTGCAGTGCGGAATGATCCGGTCATGTGTGGAGGAGCAAACAAGCAGTGCAGCCGAAGGTGGAAATCAACTAATGACTAATGAAATTATATATAATCTTCCTCAGACAGGTCAGTATCCCCTTCGTCCAGATGATCGTGTTTTGTCATGACGAGCTATTGATATGTGCTACTGTTTTGCAACACCGTTTAAGTATAGCTATTGTTTTCCTATCTTTTCATATTCAGGACAATGAAGATGATTTCAGGGGAACTGCATAATATGGACTGATGTTGAGTCATCTCTATTGCCTCATGTTTTTGCTGCAAATGTGTTAGAATTGCAAGATGAGGCAGCCAGCTAGCTGTGGAGTTGCCAACATGCTCAAAGTGCTCGCAACATTGAGAAGAAACAAGCATGCCCAGGAAATTAATGTGTGCGCAGGGAGGCCCTTTGCTCAGAGAAGCATCGACCGATTTTCTTTATTTCCACACCTTCTCATAGCTTTGTTTTGGTTATAGTATGGTGAATCATTGAGATGCATAAACATGCTGAACTTTTGTTCTTCTGAATGTTAGTATGCATACCGTATCTTCTAAAGCTTAGTTTAATGTGAATGTTGACTAGCCTGTGAACCTTTACAATCTAGTAAGTATATTGTAGGCCTGTTATTTGACACCTCACTTTGCCGCGCTACGCGACCAGTGTGAGTGTCTGCATCCAGTACCGCATCCTCTAATTTGGTGGATGCCAAGTTGAAAAAGGTTACCGATGAGTAGCCATAAGCTGGAGGCGTCTCTTTTTTTCTTTCGAATGGGCAATAAGCAGGAGAGTGTCTTGGGCTGCCTCTAGCACAAGGCCGTCCAGTACGAAACACGGGCAGCCGACTAGGTCGATACAAAAGTCTATCCATCTTAAAGCCCTTTTTTTTGTTTTTTGCGAGGAAAAGCCCATATTTCTTGTCGAGTACTGCAGCTCGCTGGACTCTCCTGCTTCCGTCTCCCCCCCCAATTCCCCCCACTCCCCATCTTCCTCACTCGTCCAGAAAACCCCCGCTCACCTTCTTCCTCACTCGTACAGAAAACGCCTGCTCCTCTTCTTCCTCGCTCCTACAGAAAACCCCAGCCATCCTTCTTCCCCACTCGCACCGCCACTAGGCTCGTCTCTCCCTACTCTACTCAAACCCGTGAGCTCGGCGTGACGCCCGCAAGGAAAATGGAGTCGGCTGGCCCCAGGGCCAAGAAGATGAGGCTCCTGCTAGCGGCGACGCCGGTTGTAGATCCCGCACCTGGCAGCGCGGGGAGAAGCGGCGAGCCCCCCCCCCCCCCCACCCGAATCTGAGGAACCCGTAGAATCTCCGCTGGACCGCATCAGCGATCTCCTGGACGACATCCTTGGGGAGATCATCTCGCTTCTCCCCACCAAGGATTGCTGCCACACACAAGTCCTCTCAACTCGGGGGCGCCCGCTATGGCACACCGCCCCCCTCAATCTCGACTGTCGTCAGATTTCTGTCCTTCCTGAATTTGATCTCCTTAGAGCCATCATCTCCTCTCACCAGCAGGGCCCCGTTCAACACCTCTGCATCCCGACACGCTACCTGCTGTCCATACCCAGCACGGTGGATGCTTGGCTGACATCCCCTGAATTTGAAAAACTCCAGCAGTTTCAGTTATACCATTACCACGAAAGTTTCATACCACGAACCGAACACCAAGAATTTGTGCCCACACCACCATTGTCCATCTCATGGTTTTCCTCCTCTCTCCACACCGCCACCTTCGCCCAATGCCATCTACCAGATGATCTGGTACAAATGCTTCGACTCCCACTGCTAAAAAAACTTTCGCTTGTGGTGGTTTATCTGTCGGAGGCCTCACTGCACAACATCATCCACTCCAGTTGCCCTGCCCTGGAGCGCTTGCTGATTGTTTTGGGAGTAGAAATCCCTACTAGTTGTCTCTAAATAAAGTCGCCTCACATTAAAAGCATTGGAATTTGTTTTGAAGGACAGCAGCTCATCATCGAAGATTCCCCTTCACTTCAAAGGTTGCTCCTGTATTATTGTTATAAACCTTCGCAAATAAATGTCGTCTCTGCGCCCAAACTGGAGACCTTGGGTGTAATTCATGATCCATTTAATGATCACAAGAAGTTGGTGTTTAGCTCCTCACTTTTTCAGGTACCGTATATTATCATCTACACATTTGTAATCATAAGCTGCATTTTTCATTTGTGCGCATAAGTTTTATATCATCTTGGAGTACACTTTGGGTACTAATATTATGTTATATGCACAATGAAGAGTTCATCCATGGATAGCCTATCAATGCTGCTAGATTCTATCAAGATCTTATATATCGGAATGTTTAGTTATGATCTGAACATAATTATTGGCTTGCTGCAATGCTTTCGATCTCTGGAGAATTTATATATAAAGGTGATGATTTCATGCACATTGAAAGACCGTATATATTGTACTAGAATTAACCGCTCAGCTGTTGCTCTTTCGACATACTCTTTTTTCAGACCTTAACTGTTTTCAGTCTTCATGTCTACTTAGGCACTAACACATGGAGAAAAACGTATAACCAATCGGTGGCGTAATAAGCACAAGGATTTTCTCAGTTCTCATGACATTCGTTTGAGGACAATAACGATGGAAGGATATGCATCCAACCAGGCAAACAGAAGCTTTGTCACATTCTTCCTGTTGAATGCAAGGTTACTATTGTCCATGAGGCTTAAGTTTTACAACAAGAGATTTCTCATGGATGGACATGTTGAACAGCAAAAAAAGAAGTTTCAGGTGGACAAATGGGCTTCTGAACGTGCTCGGCTTCTATTTACAACACTTGTAGTCATCCTCCAATAAATTTTTTTGCACAGGATGTTGATTTTATGGATCAGATCAATCCATTTGTTTGTGACTGCGAAAAAGAGTGGTTGGGTTAGATGTTATTGCCATGTTCAATCCGGGTTTTGTCTAAATTTGATGAACAATTAATCCTTGGGCTTTTTGTACTGTTTGTAAGCTTGAGTTACATGTTGTTGCCCTCATACTCCCCTCCGCCTACCACTACACTTCCGCACCTTCCACGGCTCCTGTTCGTTCCCGTTCGAGGCCTCACCATCGTTCTCCGCGTTGGTTCGCTCGCTGTGCCTGCCGCCGTCTGGTGTTGTCAACATGGTCAACAACCGAGAGGAATCAGGAAATGACTGTACATGGAGAGGCTGACATTAGGGACCCACCAGGGTCATTGCATTACGCAAGCAGGTGCCACGTTATTACAAGCCAAAAAAAATACTTCCTCCTAATTGTTTGACAACTAGGTCCCACGCCATTGTCAATGTAGTCAATAAACGAGAAAATTACACAACGAGCGGATAACACCAGGGACCCAGCAGCTCGCCCAGTTGTTTTTTAGTTTTAGAGACGGAGCTCAACTGCGCACTGTGCGGGGGCTGTGGCCCGTCTAGCCCACGCTAATGCTTTTATTTAAGCACATGACGAGCCCAGTTGATATCTTTTTTCTTTCTGAAAATGGCTAGCCCAGTTCTTTTTTTTGGAGAATATCCAACCGAGGCCTACTTGCTTTTCTCAGCCCTGCTGGGCTGCAAATCTTTCAAGACGAGGAGGGATGTAAGTAGTAAGAAATGGGCTTCCCTAGAAAATGGGCTATAAGTTGTAAGAAATGGGCTGTAAATTTTTAAACCAATGCCAACCGGCAATTACATTAAAATATCATTTTTTTCTAGATTTCTCTACTCTTATAAAAAGCAGAGTTGGTGATGATGGTGTGCGTGCCATCCTACAATATAGGCCGTCCAATCTATATCTAATGGATAGGAAGGAAACTATGACAATTTACCCGCACTCCTCTCCACATTTGCAGATACGGCCTTCCCTCGTTCATCCTTTTCTCCCACAAGATAAACTACTCATACAAATGCATCTTCATGTTCCGTGCAACGCACGGGCATCTTGCTAGTTAAGATTTTAAATTTCATTCATTTTTTTGCGGAGAATTTTTTTTTGATATATTTTTTTAAAATTATTTTTAACGTGACTCGAAATTTCATGATTAAAAGAGTTCGGACCCCACCGAAATTTGCAAAATTTCGTTGAATTTTTTAGCAGTGCCCAGAATATATGGTCTGTAATGCTAATAAAAAGAATATGGGCTTCAAAATATCCTTAAGAATTAGCAAATGGGCTGTAAATTATTGAAAATAATGGCTAATGGGCTGTATGTTGTTTTCCACCGATTTGGAGGCTGACTTCTGGGCCTACTAGGTTGATGATGACGCTGTCCTAAAAAAAAATTGATGCATACGCAAGGCTTTGTTAACTTAGTCAACATAGAGCAGTGACTGTTGGATGTCCATCCAACGGCCGCCGTGCTTCTTCAATCTCTGATCTTCCTGCTCCAGCCGCCCAAACCAGCGCCTGTGGGACTGCCTGCTCCCTCCTCCCGTGGCGGCTGTGCTGCTGCCAGGCCATCCCTCTACCCACCTGCACATCCTATTATTTTTTGGCGACGTCAGCCTCACCCCGCAGGCGAACCAGTCAACCCTCGTACTCCTCTCCGCGTGGGAATCCACTGCCACGTCTTCCCCGGCTCTGCGTCGTCCCCTTCCTAGGCCTCGCCGTCATCCACCGCCTTGCTGCTCTCGGCGCGGCGTGGTTAACGTGGTCAACGAACGACATCCATCGGAAGTGGACTGTATGTGGAGAGGCTGACAGCTGGGTCCACGGCCGCACACAAGGAAATGCCTTGTTATTACATGCTAAATAATGATTCCTCCACCTGACAGCTGGGACCCACTGGAAGGGCCTCTGTATTTCGCGAAAAAACGTTCCCCCCGCTGACAGCTCAGACCCACCAGCTATATCTTCGCACGCAAGGAAGTGCCTCCTTATTACGCACAAAAAAATGAATACTCCCCCTGCTAGCTGGAACCCACCATAGTGGGAGGCTGACTTGTGGGCCTACTAAGTTGACGAGGATGGAGGGCTTTGTCAACTTAGTCAATATGAACGATTCTAGCTCCAGTGACCGTACGATGTCCATCCAACGGCCGTAGTGCTTCTTCAACCTCTGGTCTTCTTGCTACAGCTGCCCAAACCAGCGCCGGTCGTGCCGCCTGCTCCTACTTCCCGTGGCCGGCTGTGCTGCCATGCAGGCCTGACCGCCCCACCCTACTCCAACCTCTGGCCAGGTCATCCCTCTACTCACCCACAACCCCTGTTATTCTGCGGCGACGACAGCCTCACACCGCAGCTGAACCAGTCAACCCTCGTACTCCTCTCCGTGTGGGCATCCACTGCCGCGTCTTCGCCGGCTCCGCGTCGTCCCCTTCCTAGGCCTCGCCGTCGTCCACCGCCCTGGTGCTCTCGGCGCGGCGCGGTTAATGAACGACATCCATCAGAAGTGGACTGTACGTGGAGAGGCTAACAGCTGGGTCCATGGTCGCACACAAGGAAATGCCTCCTTATTACGCGCAAAATAATGATTCCTCCACCTGACAGCTGGGACACACCGGAAGGGCCTCTGTATTTCACGAAAAAAATGTTCCCCCTGCTGACAGCTCGGACCCACCAGCAATATCTTCGCACGCAAGGAAGTGCCTCCTTATTACACACAAAAAAATGAATACTCCCCCTGCTAGTTGGGACCCACCATAGTGGGAGGCTGACTTGTGGGCCTACTAAGTTGACGCGGACGGAGGGCTTTGTCAACTTAGTCAATATGAATGATTCTAGCTCCAGTGATCGTACGATGTCCATCCAACGGCCGTAGTGCTTCTTCAACCTCTGGTCTTCTTGCTCCAGCCGCCCAAACCAGTGCCGGTCGTGCCGCCTGCTCCTGCCTCCCGCGGCCGGCTATGCTGCCGCGGAGGCCTCACCGCCCCCTACTACTCCCACCGCTGGCCAGGCTATCCCTCTACTCACCCACGCCCCCTGTTATTCTGCGGGGACGGTAGCCACACACCGCAGCCGAACCAGTGAACCCTCGTACTCCTCTCAGCGTGGGCATCCACTGCCACGTCTTCCCCGGCTCCGTGTCGTCCCCTTCCTAGGCCTTGCCATCGTCCACCGCCTTGGTGCTCTTGGCGCAGCGAGGCCAATGTGGTCAAGGAACCACTTCCATCGGAAGAGTACTGTACATGGAGAGGCTGACAGCTGGGTCCACGGCCGTAGCAAGGAAGTGCAACCTTATTACGCGTAAAATAATGATTCCTCTACCTGACAGCAGGGACCCACCGGACAGGCCACAGTATTTCGTGAAAAAAATGTTTCGCCCCTGACAGCTGGGACCCACCAGCAACATCTTCGCACGCAAGGAAGTGCCTCCTTATCCTCCCTGACAGTCGGGACCCACCTGGTCGAAGCGTACATCGCGTTGTCATTCTGGTCGTGAACGTGTACGTACATACTGGTCGATCGGTCTGTCTGCAGGCTGCAGCGATGAACCGTGGCCGAGTAAGGAAGGGCACGTGTCGTAGTAGACGCGCGGACGTAGCATGTACACGTACGTACAGCCAGGGTGCAAGAAAGTAAATACGGCCATGTACGTACATACGGGCGGGGTCTCGAACGCCTACTCGCGCATACGTACGGCCAGGGCTCGTGTACATGGAGAGGCAGCGACGGCGTCCTGTTCATCGGCAGCCAACCGGCTGGGTCGGAATGGAGAAACTGTGTCGTCGTGTTCATCGGGAGGCAACGGAATGCGTCGTGTTCATCGGGAGCCAACCAACTTGGACGAAACAGCCGAAACGAGGCCTGGCGTACCACAGAACGGAGGAAACGGCCTTGTGTTCGACCGCCTATGGTCGAAACGGGATCCTGTTCACCGGGAGGGGTGTGGCGTACCGCAAAACGGAGGAAACGGACTTCTCTTCGACCTCCTACGGTTGAAACGGGGTCCTATTGATCGGGAGGGGTGTGGCGTACCGCAAAACAGAGGAAACGGACTTGTGTTGGAGCACTACGGTCGAAACGAGGGTCCTGTTCATCGGGAGGGTTGTGGCGTACCGCAAAACGGGACTCCACGGGCTACTGTTCATCCACCATCTACTGCCTCGCTCCAGCCTCCACGGGCTACTGTTCATCCACCGTCGACTTCCTCCAGCCTCCACCTGCTACTGTTCATCCACCGTCGACTTCCTCCAGCCTCCAGCAGCTACTATTCACCACAGGGGGTCCTGTTCATCTAGCCTCCACCGGCTACTGTTCAACCAGCCCTCTCCAAGGGGTCCTGTTCAACCACCCCTCCACGGGCTACTGTTCATCCAGCCCTCCACCGGCTACTGTTTAACCAGCCCTCCACCGGCTACTGTTCATCCAGCCCTCCACGAGGTCCTGTTCATCCACCCCCAACCGACTCGATTGGGGTCCTGTTCATCCAGCGGCAACGGCCTCTACTACCACGGGGTCCTGTTCATCCAACCCCCACCGGGAACTGTTCATCCAACCCCCCAACAATGTTCACTATTCATCAAGAGGCAGCAGGTTCGATCAGCTTCAGTTAGCAGCAGTAGCCAAGGAATCGCTCGATCGGGTTCAGTTAACAGCCAGATCGATCGATCGCTCGAGTTCAGTAATGCGTAGCCTACAGTGCAATCTCTCGGGTTCAGTAGGCGAACGCCACGCTCGGGTTTAGTTAGAGCCCAACGCCTCGCACCCACGCGTGTACGTGTACGAGAGAAACGCGCATCGCTCGGCCCCGACCACCCACCGTAACCGGGAACTCCCCGATATTTTCCTCGCCCTCGCTTCTACCACGGTTTTTTCCGTCATGGACGGCCCAAAGAATGTCATGCAGCTGCGTCTCCGACCCGCCTAGAACAAAAAGCCCATTTTCTGTCATGATTTTTTGTCATAGAAGTAGGAGCCCACCACATCTATGATGATACCGGGTTTTGTCACAATTATCATCATAGAAGTGTCATAAGCATGACAGAAAAAAAATTGTTCGGCCCAAAATGTCACGGATGTGTCTTTTTTTGTAGTGAGAGCCACGAACTATTGTATATCTTATTGCCATGTCATCTTATAACATTTCAGTACATGTCTCTTTGCACTCCAGGAGCAGGAGTAGTTCTTTCCTTCTTTTATTTATTGATTGGGATAGACATCTACGCAACTTTATAATGCCAGTTGTATAAACTCTAAAGGACTTAACAATTTCAATTCCGTGTAGTACTAGCTAGGTAGCCATAATCCCATCAAACAAAACTACTCCTACTTTAATTAATGTACATGGCCCAGGTAACACTCTCAAATTGTTTGTCGTCGCCCGTGCCACAGCTGGTCTATACATTGCTTCCCTTCCCCCTCATAGAAATAAGCAATATAAAGTATTTTATTTTAATCCGTATCCTCTGCTTACGTCACCTTATTATACTGCATGGACCATAACCATGCACGTCAGCATGTATCCAGGTTTGAGATGCCAGATGTACCAGATGGATGTCAGCGTGTTCGACCCCTGTGATGCTACCTGGGTGCGGATGAACACACTTGAAGAGTACTCAATTTTCATCGGGGACAACTACCCCATAGTGCAAACGATGCCACCTTCCGTGCACGATGCCGACGGCCTGCCATTCATGAAGAATGGGTGCATTTTCATTGCGCACCGATGGATTCATATCTTGAACGCCCCTATCCCTGATCTGTGCCGCTTCAGTTTGGCTGAGTCTCCATCGTGAGGAGCCACACTAAGAAGCTGTGATGATATGGACTTCCGTTGCCCACCATTATGGATCGTTCCATCTATGAAGAACACGTGGGACTGGAACTATGAGACGGACATGTACCCAGGGATGTACGAACCTGAGTAATGTAGCGCAGTAAGTGAAGTAGAAAGGCACAAATAGTATGAA
Organism: Thinopyrum elongatum; assembly: GCA_011799875.1. Taxonomy (NCBI): domain Eukaryota; kingdom Viridiplantae; phylum Streptophyta; class Magnoliopsida; order Poales; family Poaceae; genus Thinopyrum; species Thinopyrum elongatum. The sequence continues at coordinate 149,430,089 of CM022302.1, read as the reverse complement.
CATGCGTGGCATATAGGCATTTGTCTTACTACCACTAAAAGTTGTACGTGCAATGCACGGTGATATTATGATGTACGTGCCTAAGTACTCTACTACTATATTAACTAGAGGCACATATTAGGTTTTATATTTGTTTACGTGTATGGCCCGAGATCTTCCAACTAGACGCGTCTTTCTCTCTGGGTCGCACTTTGTATTGTTACATACTACTAGTACTACATGTGGTCTCCGACCTAGAAGTGGAAGAAGTGGAGACGCTCTACCACGTTGTTCATGTCCCACTCCTTTCGCTGACGTGTGGGACATCCAGCACATGCCGTGTTTGGCACTCCTTCGTCGTAAGAGTTGAAATGCTAGCTTTCATCAAAAATAAAAAATAAATATAAATCAGCAGTGATACTATACCACGCGGTTTCCTTACTCCTTGATATCGGAAAGAATACTTCCGTTCGCCGACATGTGGGACGTCGACCATCCTGATCCACTTGCCATGCACGCAGAACTCCAAGGGAGAGTCACCCCGGTCATCGCGCCGCAGTAATATTGACTAATGAGCCGTCAAATCACAGGCCCAACCTTTCCCACTGTAAAGTTGCTCGGACGAAGGAACCATCATGAGTTCGTTGAATTCTGCTTCTTGAAGAAAACTACTGTACCAGCAATACTGCTAGCTACAGTAGTACTGTACTCCAACGGAGGCCTCCTTTGGTTCATAGGATAGGAATTTTATAGGAATATGAAAATGATAGGAAGTGAGATGACATGCATCTCAATTCCTATAGAGAAAGAGATGCCATTTGATGCATAGGATAGGAATTTTTCCATTGAGTCTAGGCTAATGTACTGGTAACTTGCTCTAAAACTATAGTAGTAACTAGTACTGGTACGTGATCGTAATTAATTAAACAAACATACGGGTGACACAGACACACGCACTAACTACTAGTACTACTACTTCTCACATGCTGGCCAGACGCCATCGTTCTCCTTCCCGGCTTTATCGGCAACACCCCATCGTGCTTGGATCTCCGTCGAGCTCTCCGCAGCAGCGCGTGCGTCCTCTTCTTTCTTGCGGCGGCGGGACTCTCTTTTCTTGAGTGCTTTCTGCCTTTTCCCCTCCCTCTGTGCGGCTTTGGCCGCCTCTTGCTCTACCACCCATCGGCCTTAGCAGCTTCAAAGTCCACCCACGTAAGTGTGAAGTCGCGAGCGGCGATGAACTCGGCACGGCGGGATGCCATCGCTTCGGCCTTGGCAGCTTCAAAGTTCGCCCACGTAGGTGTGAAGTCGCGAGCGGCGATGAACTCGGCACGGCGGGATGCCATCGCTTCCCTACCATTTTGTGTGCGGTCGTGGGCAGCGAGGAACTCGGCGCGGCGGGATGCCATCGCTTCCTTACCGGTTAGTGTGCGGCGTGGTGGCATGAACGACGCTTGGTGAGAGCTCTGGGGCAGAGTGGCCGCACAACCGTATAGTGCATTGGTTTGTCAAGAGCTCAAGGACAGACGACGAAGAAAATTTGGATTCCCCTTCAATCCTGGTCATTTATTACCGCACACGGTTAATTTCCGATCATAGTGCCACTGCACATGAGTGTGTGTTTGATCGATTCATCCATTATTCATAAGTTATGCATGCTTGTGTGTGTCTAATGGTGGAACTGAGTTTCAGTGACGTAACTGCAAGTGCAGTTGGGTCACTGACATGTGGGCCAGATGCCTGTTGGGCCCACATGTTAGTGACCCAACTAACCTGCAGTTATGTCACTGAAGCAGCGTCCCTAATGGTGGTCGTCGAAGGCTAGCTGGCGACAAGAGTGGTTGCATGGACGCCTGGTTGTCTATACGTGTCGCATACGCTTCAAAGGCTCGTCATCCATGAGTTCACATAATTTATTTCAATACAATCATAAGCGTAACTGCGTAAGTGCGTCCGCGTGCGTGCTAGTATGTATTGTGTTTGTGCGCATGCGTACTGTGTGTGTGGGTCGTCCACATGCATGCATGTGCATCGCGTTTGCTCCTTGCAAAAATACCTCATTTCGTTAGCTCGTGGGGCTTTACTGGAGAGGTTCTAGGTTAATTCCCCACCCATGCAATGCATAATTTAGCTTTTCTAATTTATTTATTTTTGATCCATTGACGGGTGGGGCCGTAGAACCTGGGTGAGGCGCGTGTGGACTATTTGACCGGTCAACCAGACAAAATACGGAGCTATACGCTAAGCCATTGACCGTATAATCATCTTAAGTCGTATATAGTGACCGTATTGATCGTATTCTTAAGTACATTGACCAAAGTGAGCTATCGAGACAAGTTCGATGACCGCTAGTGCATTTTACTCTTTATCACCACACACGGTTACTTTTCGTTGCCTGTGGAAATTGTGTGCGCTGACCCTATTGTGGGTTGCAAGTGCACATAATGGCCTAAATATGGTAAATGAACCCGGAGAAGTGCCAAATTTGAACACGGTGCTTTGTAGGGTGTATGCTGATCATAGAAAAAAAGTGAACTGCCACATTAATTGCGTACTTTTGCAAACTACAAAAACAATATACCACCATGCCAGCGTCTGATCGCCCTGGCCCACCGAAACCCCTTCCATCTCTAGCATGCGCTTCCCGCCTGAAACGGTCACCGTCGCTCTAGAACGTCAATGCCGCATTCACGCCCGACGCGACCTCTCACTGGCACCGGCATTGCAGCAGCACGACGGCCGAGAGAGCGCCACCCACGCGGCATCCCAGTGCAAGCGACTGCTCCGCATTAACAACACCACGGCCATTCGTCCGTCCGCCACCCACATTAATGACACGCGGCTACCGACGAACCTACTCCGGTGCCAGTCATCCGTCCGTCTGCCGTGGCTCATTGCCATTCGCCCGCTATATTAACTTCAGCCCCAACCATAGCCAAAGACCCACAGTCATTCTCCTCCGGTCCCTTCCTTCTGTCGACACCACTCCAACTATGGCCTCCTCGCGCTCCAAAGCTCTCTTGGACGTACTATCGCAGGAGCAGACGAAGGACAGCGCCGACTCCGCTCCGGGCGCGCTCCAAAGCTCTCTTGGACGTACTGTCGCAGGAGCAGACGAAGGACATCGCCGGCTCCCCCCGGCCACCCTCCGCCGCCACGACCACGAAGCCAGCGCGCGTGCGCGGGCGCAGCCGGCAGCGAGGAAGAGTAGTACATGGTAGGTCACCGCCGCTCTAGTCCCAGGAAGGCCACCGTTCCTCCACTCAGTCGATGCCAAGCTTGGTGGGGTAAACATGGGCGGCTGATTAGCCGCTTGACGGCGATGTGGAGGCGGAAAAGGAGGTTATCGAGGCGGAGCTGGACAAAGCCGAGGCAGATGAGGAGGAGGCAAAGGCAATAGCCGGAGCATCAGTTCTCGGGGCTCATGGCCGGACATGGTGGTCGGGCACCGGCGATCGTTTAGATTAGGTTTACAGTAGGTTTTAGTACGGTTTGTGTGAAATCTGTAATGAATTTTGTCTGGTTTATAGGAAAAAATTTCGAAATGTAATGCTGGTTAATTTGAATTTTGCTTTGTTTGCACAAATTTCATCTGGTTAGTTCATATAGTTGTCGAAAGGTATGCGGGGCAGCATTGGATGGCATCCTCTGGCATCAGTGTCCTCGGATAGATGCCGGTGTAAATTTGTGGGTCAGCGCTGGAGATGCCCTAACTATCATGCTATAATCGCTAACAGTGCTCCATTATTTCGCAGGGAACAGTTATCCCTCGATCAAAATCAGATCCGCCGTGTTTCGCACTTCTCCCACGTAAGAGTGGAGACGCTTGCTTACATAAAAATGGAGCAAGTGGACGACACTCTAGCACGTCATATCACTCAAACCCACTAGGCCAAACAAGTCCGCCTAACGCACGGGAAAGCCCCGCCCTCGTCATTTTGTTCTGGATTTCTATCGATCGATCGCACGAAAATGTTACACTTTGCAAGTTCAAAAGGAAAAGGCGGCACACTTAAAGCACGCCTTTCGTGTTCGGGTCGCACCCCCGACAGTCTGTCACGCACGCCGCTCACCAAAGGGGACACGCGTTGTCTTGCATTTTCACTGACATGTGGGACTGCAATTGATTAAACCGTCGATAGGCGAAATCTAATTGCTCGGCGGGCATCAGCTGAGAAGAGAGAGATGGGGGAGGGAGAAGAGATTGCCCGCCCGCCGCGCACGGACTCCAAGAAATATGGTGATAATGTGAGGTGGGCCATGCGGGAGTCCGGACCGCTTCCAATCCCTCTTCTGACCGCCCTGGCCCACCAGAAAACCCCTCCCCCCTCTCGCGTGCGCTCCCCCCTAGGCGCCAGCTGCCTGCATTCATAGCAAGTACAATACTGGGCTATAAGCCCGCTTATGTGGAGGAGAGAGGCATTGAAAAAGTGAAGGAGTGGGCTCTGCAAGAGCCCTTCTCTACACGTGCTTCTATGTATAAAAAAACAATTGTGTCTAAAAAAATAAGGTAAAAAACATTTGAGAGGAAATAGATAGAGAGAAAGTGAGAAAAAGTTGTAACCTTATAGCCAACCTTATAGTCAACACTATGGTACATGAGGAAGGACGGAGTTGTGCACATGCCAAGTTCAATGGGCTGCTGTGTTTCACACTCCTCCGTCGTAACAGTGGAGACAATAGCTTTCATAAAAAATAAACAATGAATACTCCTTGCTTGTCCTAGATATCAGAAAGAATACTTTCATTCACCGACATGTCGGACGTCGACCATCCTGGTCCACTTGCCATGCACAAAATTATACTGTAGTGCACCAGCCAGTACTGTAGGGGAGAGTCACCCCGGTCATAGTGCAGGCCCAACCTTTCCCACTGTAAGTTGGTCGGACGAAGGAACCATCATGACTTCGTTGAATCTGCTTCTTCAAGAAAACTTACTGTACCTGCAATACTGCTACCACACGCGAAGACTGGACGGCACTGTAGCACGTCATATCACTGAAACCCACTAGGCCAAACTAGCCCGCCTAGGATTTGTACGTCTCTGTGCTGCTATGATTTTGTGTGCTCAAAAAATATCCTTTGTCAATCTAACGATTAGGAGTAGAAATAAATGGAGGGTCTTTCTCTCTCTAGATCTCTCTCCATCCCACAACCCCTGTAGCACACGTACACACTCTCTGTAGCCACTCCGAGGCCTCCTTTGGTTCATAGGGTAGGAAAATCGTAGGAATAGGAAAGTCATAGGAAATGAGATGACATGTATCTCAAATCCTTTGAGTAGGAATAGGAAAAGAGATGCCCTTTGATTCACATCATAGGATTTTTTTTCCATTGAGTCTAGGCTAATGTTTATTTTCCTATGAAATCTAGAGGATAGGAACAATTCCTCCATAGGAATAGGATTCCATTCCTACAAACCAAAGTGTGATGACCCACAAGTATAGGGGATCCATCATAGTCCTCTCGATAAGTAAGAGTGTCGAACCCAACGAGGAGCAGAAGGAAATGACAAGCGATTTTCAGCAAGGTATTCTCTGCAAGCACTGAAATTATCGGTAACAGATAGTTGTGTGATAAGATAATTCGTAACGGGTAACAAGTAACAAAAGTAAACAAGGTGCAGGAAGGTGGCCCAATCCTTTTTGTAGCAAAGGACAAGCCTGGACGAACTCTTAAATAAAGCAAAGCGCTCCCGAGGACACATGGGAATTGTTGTCAAGTTAGTTTTCATCATGCTCATATGATTCGCGTTTGTTACTTTGATAATTTGATATGTGGGTGGACCGGTGCTTGGGTGCTTCCCTTCCTTGGACAAGCCTCCCACTTATGATTAACCCCTCTTGCAAGCATCCGCAACTACGAAAGAAGAATTAAGATAAATCTAACCATAGCATGAAACATATGGATCCAAATCAGCACCTTACGAAGCAACGCATAAACTAGGGTTTAAGCTTATGTCACTCTAGCAACCCATCATCTACTTATTACTTCCCAATGCCTTACCCTAGGCCCAAATCATGGTGAAGTGTCATGTAGTCGACATTCACATAACACCACTAGAGGAGAGACAACATACATCTCATCAAAATATCGAACGAATACCAAATTCACATGATTACTTATAACAAGACTTCTCCCATGTCCTCAGGAACAAACATAACTACTCACAAAGCATATTCATGTTCATAATCAGAGGAGTATTCATTATCATTAAGGATCTGAACATATGATCTTCCACAGAATAAACCAACTAGCATCAACTACAAGGAGTAATCAACACTACTAGCAACCCACAGGTACCAATCTGAGGTTTTGAGACAAAGATCGGATACAAGAGTTGAACTAGGGTTTGAGAGGAGATGGTGCTGGTGAAGATGTTGATGGAGATTGACCCCCTCTCGATGAGAGGATCGTTGGTGATGACGATGGCTTCGATTTCCCCCTCCGGGAGGGAAGTTTCCCCGGCAGAACAGCTCCGCCGGAGCCCTAGATTGGTTCTGCCCAAGTTCCTCCTCGAGATGGCGGCGCTTCGTCCCAAAAGCTTCCTTATGATTTTTCCAGGTCAAAACACACCATATAGCAGAAGATGGGCATCGGGGGCCTGCCAGGTGGCCCACAAGGCAGGGGGCGCGCCCTCCACCCTTGTGGATGGTAGGTGGCCCCCCTCTGGTGTGTTCTTCACCCAATATTTTTTTTTATATTCCAAAACAACTCTCCGTGAAGTTTCAGGACTTTTGGAGTTGTGCAGAATAGGTCTCTAATATTTGCTCCTTTTCTAGTCCAAAATTCCAGCTGCCGGCATTCTCACTTTTCATGTAAACCTTATAAAATGAGAGAGAAAAGGCATAAAATTGTGATATAATGTGTAATAACAGCCCATAATGCAATAAATATCAATATAAAAGCATGATGCAAAATGGACGTATAAACTCCCCCAAGCTTAGACCTCCCTTGTCCTCAAGCGAAAGCCGAAATCGAAAAATATGTACACATGTTTAGAGATAGAGGTGTCAATAAAATAAAATACGGACATGAGGGCATCATGATCATCTTTAGGACAGCAACATATATTGTCATATACTTTCTTATGCTAAAGTAACAATTCATTCACATGGTAAGGTATGAATCAGAAACTTCATTGAAAACTAACAAACTATGATCTCAGTCATTGAAGCAATTGCAATTTATCATAACATCAGAAAGAGTCAATATAAGAGCTTTTCAGCAAGTCCACATACTCAACTATCATTTAGTCTTTCACAATTGCTAACACTCACACGATACTTATGGGTACAAAGTTTCAGTCGGACACAGAGAAAGATAGGGGCTTATAGTTTCGCCTCCCAACCTTTTACCTCAAGGGTAATGTCAACAATAATACTTTATGAAAACCTACATCCGAGTGGATATATATATCCGGATCTCTCCAACACATAGTGCTTGCCAAAGGAAAAAGTATAAAAAGGAAAGGTGATGATCACCATGACTCTTGTATAGGGGTAGAAGATAAAAGTAAAAGATAGGCCCTTCGCAGAGGGAAGCAGAGGTTGTCATTGATACGTCTCCAACGTATCTATAATTTTTTGATTGTTCCATGCTATTAAATTATCTGTTTTGGATGTTTTATATGCATTAATATGCTATTTTATATTATTTTTGGGACTAACCTATTAACCTAGAGCCCAGTGCCAGTTTCTGTTTTTCCTTGTTTTAGAGTTTCACAGAAAAGGAATACCAAACGGAGTCCAAACGGAATAAAACCTTCGCGATGATTTTTCTTGGGCCAGAAGACATACCAGAGACTTGGAGATCAAGTCGGAGGAGCCACGAGGCGACCACAAGGACGGAGGGCATGCCCAGGGGGGTAGGGCACGCCCCCCACCCTTGTGGGCCCCTCGTGCACCTCCTGACCTAGTTTCTTTGCCTATATATTCCCATATATCCCCAAACCAACAGGGGGAGCCAGGAAAACACTTTTCCATTGCCGCAACCTTCTGTACCCGTGAGATCCCATCTAGGGGCCTTTTCCGGCGTCCTGCCGGAGGGGGATTCGATCATGGAGGGCTTCTACATCAACCCTATTGCCTTTCCGATGAAGCGTGAGTAGTTTACCTCAGACCTACATGTCCATAGCTAGTAGTTAGATGGCTTCTTCTCTCTCTTTGATTCTCAATACCACGTTCTCCTCGATGTTCTTGGAGATCTATTCGATGTAATACTTTTTTACGGTGTGTTTGCCGAGATCCGATGAATTGTGGATTTATGATCAGCTTATCTATGAATATTATTTGAATCTTCTCTGAATTCTTTTATGCATGATTTGATATCTTTGTAATTCTCTTCAAACTATCGGTTTGGTTTGGCCCACTAGATTGGTTTTTCTTGCAATGGGAGGAGTGCTTAGCTTTGGGTTCAATCTTGCGGTGTCCTTTCCTAGTGACGGTAGGGGCAGCAAGGCACGTATTGTATTGTTGCCATCGAGGATAAAAAGATGGGGTTTTCATCATATTGCTTGAGTTAATTCCTCTACATCATGTCATCTTGCTTAATGCATTACTCTGTTCTTTATGAACTTAATACTCTAGATGCATGCTGGATAGCAGTCGATGTGTGGAGTAATAGTAGTAGATGCAGAATCGTTTCGGTCTACTTGACACAGACGTGATGCCTATATTCATGATCATTGCCTTACATATCGTCATAACTTTGCGCTTTTCTATCAATTGCTCGGCAGTAATTTGTTCACCCACCGTAATATTTTCTATCTTGAGAGAAGCCTCTAGTGAAACCTATGGCCCCCGGTTCTATTTCCCATCATATAAGTTTCCGATCTACAATTTTAGTTTCCAATCTACTCTTTTTGCAATATTTTACTTTCCAATCTATAAACCAAAAATACCAAAAATATTTACTTTACCGTTTATCTATCTCTATCAGATCTCACTTTTGCGAGTGCCCGTGAAGGGATTGACAACCCCTTTATCGTATTGGGTGCAAGTTGTTTGATTGTTTGTGCAGGTATTCGGTGACTTGTACGTTGTCTCCTACTGGATTGATACCTTGGTTCTCAAAACTGAGGGAAATAATTACTCTACTTTGCTGCATCACCCTTTCCTCTTCAAGGGAAAAACCAACACAAGCTCAAGAGGTAGCAGGAAGAATTTCTGGCGCCGTTGCCGGGGAGATCTACGCCAAGTCAAGACATACCAAGTACCATCATAAAATCTCATCCCTTGCATTACATTATTCGCCATTCGCCTCTCGTTTTCCTCTCCCCCACTTCTAAAACGATTTTCGAAAAGATTCGCCCTCTTCTTTGCCTTTTTATTCGCCTTCTTTCCGTATGTCTTTTTGTTTGTGTTTCCATGTGCCTTCTATTTGCTTGCATCTTTGCTTGTTAAAAATCTATTGATATGGATCCACTTAAAGTTTTCATCTTCGATCTATTTGTGCTCGTGCTGAAACCCCAACTAGTTTAGTTGAGGGAAAATCTTTAGATGAGCATGCTCATTTTGTGCGTCACCGTTTGTCTGAAAAAGGGAGACTCTTATGGAATCAAATAAACAGTTTGCTGTGTTATGCTTGGAATCTTTGTGAAATTTATGATTTTACTTGTTGCTCTAAGAACCCTAAAAAACACCTTCCCTACCTATGTGAGTTTAATGATAATAAAATCTTATCTTCTTATGAAAAGGGTGTTTATAGTTACTATGATATCGAACAAATTGAAGAATTTGTTGTTTTTAAGGGTGCTCATGAAGTTGCTTCTTTGGTTGAAAAGTGTGATATTACTCTCTATAAATCTGAAAATTCCGACATACTTAAATATTGCTATGAAAATTATGCTCATAATGCCTATGTTATGGAATTTATTGAGAGAATGACCGTTGCTTTGGAAGAAAATAATGATATGCATGAATCTATAGATAATTATGATTCCGGTGATTTGATTGAAATATCCCTTGATGAACATGATGCTTGCTATTCTTGTGGCCATGATGCCAAAATTTATGGAGATGAATTTGCTATAGTTCCTTATGTTAAACATGAGATTATTGCTATTGCACCCGTACTTGATAGTTTCTTGAATCAAAAGCATGATTGCAATGATGTTATTATAAATTCTATTAATGTCAATTATGTTAATGATATGCAAAACCCTAAGCTTGGGGATGCTAATTTTGCTATGTCTACTACTTGTTGCAATGATCATGATTGGGGTGATTCTTCTTATGATCTTGGAAATTTATTTAAGCCCCATGATGAATATGAGATTGATAATAATGTTTGCAATAATATTGAAAGGGGGTTTGGAAGAGTGTCAACTTTAGATCCCACATATTTGGATAATGTTCAATCTTATGAAATTTTTGATAAAAGTGGGTTTGGAGAGGTCATGACTTTATTTGATGATAATCCCACTATTTTGGAAGAGTGTCAACTTTGCATGCATGTGGATCATATTGAGAATATTTTATGTTTTAGTTATATTGTTGAATTTGATTATGATCCTACATGTAATAATTATGAGAGAGGAAAATATGGTTGTGGAAATCTTCATGCTACTAAATTACCTCTCGTTATGTTGAGATTGCTATTGTTTCTTTCTTCTTCTTTGCATATGCTAGGATTTGCTTGCCTTGATAATTTGTTTGCCTATAATATGCCTATGCATAGGAAGTATGTTATACTTAGATGTGTTTTTCACATGTTTTATGATGCTCTCTTTGTGCTTCAATTCTTTTCTTTCATATGAGCATCATCAAAATTATCAATGCCTAGCTAAGGGCGTTAAACAATAGCGCTTGTTGGGAGGCAACCCAATTTTATTTTTGTTTTTGCTTTTTATGTTCTGTTTTGCAGTAAATAATTCATCTAGCCTCTGGTTATATGTGGTTTGGTGTTTTAATTAGTGTTTGTGCCAAGTAAGACCTTTGGGATGGCTTACGGTGATAGTTGATTTGATCCTGCTGAAAAACAGAAACTTTTGTGCTCAGGGAAAAAATTCCTATTTTTTACTGGAGTGTTGAAAAACTCTGAAATTTTTACACAAGATTGAACTACAAATTTACTATGTTTTAATAATGTTTCAGAATTTTTGGAGTTACATAAGTATCATAACAATTCGGATCTTAGTAGACTGTTCTGTTTTTGACAGATTCTGTTTTCTATGTGTTGTTTGCTTATTTTGATGAATCTATGGCTAGTATCGGGGGGTATGAACCATGGAAAAGTTGGAATACAGTAGATATTACACCAATATAAATAAATAATGAGTTCACAACAGTACCAAAAGTGGTGATTTATTTTCTTATACTAACGGAGCTTATGAGATCTTCTGTTGAGTTTTGTGTTGTGAAGTTTTCAAGTTTTGGGTAAGGATTTGATGGACTATGGAATAAGGAGTGGCAAGAGCCTAAGCTTGGGGATGCCCAAGGCACCCCAAGGTAAAATTCAAGGACAACCAAGAGCCTAAGCTTGGGGATGCCCCGGAAGGCATCCCCTCTTTCGTCTTCGTCTATCTGTAACTTTACTTGAGGCTATATTTTTATTCACCACATGATATGTGTTTTGCTTGGAGCGTCTTTTATGATTTGAGTCTTTGCTTTTTAGTTTGCCACAATCATCATTGCTGTACACAACTTTTGAGAGAGACACGCATGAATCGTGATTTATTAGAATACTCTATGTGCTTCACTTATATCCTTTGATCTAGGCAATTTTGCTCTAGTGCTTCACTTATATCTTTTTAGAACACGGCGGTGGCTTTATTTTATAGAAATTGATGAACTCTCATGCTTCACTTATATTATTTTTAGAGTCTCTAAACAGCATGGTAATTTGCTTTGGTTATAAATTTGGTCCTAATATGATAGGCATCCAAGAGGGATATAATAAAAACTTTCATATAAAGTGCGTTGAATACTATGAGAAGTTTGATTCCTTATGATTGTTTTGAGATATGAAGATGGTGATATTAGAGTCATGATAGTGAGTAGTTGTGAATTTGAGAAATACTTGTGTTAAAGTTTGTGATTCCCGTAGCATGCACGTATGGTGAACCGTTATGTGATGAAGTCGGAACATGATTTATTTATTGATTGTCTTCCTTATGAGTGGCGGTCGGGGACGAGCGATGGTCTTTTCCTAGCAATCTATCCCCCTAGGAGCATGCGCGTAGTACTTCATTTCAATAACTAATAGATTTTTGCAATAAGTATGTGAGTTCTTTATGACTAATGTTGAGTCCATGGATTATACGCACTCTCACCCTTCCACCATTGCTAGCCTCTCTTGTGCCGCGCAACTTTCGCCGGTACCATAAACCCACCATATACCTTCCTCAAAACAGCCACCATACCTACCTATTATGGCATTTCCATAGTCATTCCGAGATATATTGCCATGCAATTTTCCACCGTCCCGTTTATTATGACACGCTCCATCATTGTCATATTGCTTTGCACGATCATGTAGTTGACATCGTATTTGTGGCAAAGCCACCGTTCATAATTCTTTCATACATGTCACTCTTGATTCATTGCACATCCCGGTACACCGCCGAAGGCATTCATATTGAGTCATATTTTGTTCTAAGTATCGAGTTGTAATTCTTGAGTTGTAAGTAAATAAAAGTGTGATGATCTTCATTATTAGAGCATTGTCCCATGTGAGGAAAGGATGATGGAGACTATGATTCCCCCACAAGTCAGGATCAGACTCCGGACGAAAAAAAGAGAGGCCAAAAAATGAGAGAAGGCCCAAATAAAAAAAATGAGAGAAAAGAGAGAAGGGGCAATGCTACTATCCTTTTACCACACTTGTGCTTCAAAGTAGCAGCATGATCTTGATGATAGAGAGTCTCCTATATTGTCACTTTCATATACTAGTGGGAATTTTTCATTATAGAACTTGGCTTGTATATTCCAATGATGGGCTTCCTCAAATTGCCCTAGGTCTTCATGAGCAAGCGAGTTGGATGCATACCCACTTAGTTTCTTTTTGAGCTTTCATAAACTTATAGCTCTAGTGCATCCGTTGCATGGCAATCCCTACTCACTCACATCGATATCTATTGATGGGCATCTCCATAGCCCGTTGATACGCCTAGTTGATGTGAGACTATCTCCTTTTTGTCTTCTCCACAACCACCATATTCTATTCCACCTATAGTGCTATGTCCATGGCTCACGCTCATGTATTCCGTGAAAGTTGAAAAAATTTGAGAACATCAAAAGTATGAAACAATTGCTTGGCTTGTCATCGGGGTTGTGCATGATTTAAATATTTTGTGTGATGAAGATGGAGTATAGCCAGACTATATGATTTTGTAGGGATAAGCTTTCTTTGGCCATGTTATTTTGAGAAGACATAATTGCCTGGTTAGTATGCTTGAAGTATTATTGTTTTTATGTCAATATTAAAATTTTGTTTTGAATCATACGGATCTGAACATTCATGCCACAATAAAGAAATTACATGGATAAATATGTTAGGTAGCATTCCACATCAAAAATTCTGTTTTTATCATTTACCTACTCGAGGACGAGCAGGAATTAAGCTTGGGGATGCTTGATACGTCTCCAACGTATCTATAATTTTTTATTGTTCCATGCTATTATATTATCTGTTTTGGATGTTTTATATGCATTAATATGCTATTTTATATTATTTTTGGGACTAACATATTAACCTAGAGCCCAGTGCCAGTTTCTGTTTTTCCTTGTTTTAGAGTTTCGCAGAAAAGGAATACCAAACGGAATAAAACCTTCGCGATGATTTTTCTTGGACCAGAAGACATACCAGAGACTTGGAGATCAAGTCGGAGGAGCCACGAGGCAGCCACAAGGACGGAGGGCGCGCTAGGGGGGTAGGGCGTGCCCCCCACCCTTGTGGGCCCCTCGTGCACCTCCTGACCTAGTTTCTTCACCTATATATTCACATATATCCCCGAACCAACAGGGGGAGCCACGAAAACACTTTTCCACTGCCGCAACCTTCTGTACCCATGAGATCCCATCTAGGGGCCTTTTCCGGCGTCCTGCCGGAGGGGGATTCGATCACGGAGGGCTTCTACATCAACCCTATTGCCTTTCCGATGAAGCGTGAGTAGTTTACCTCAGACCTACGGGTCCATAGCTAGTAGCTAGATGGCTTCTTCTCTCTCTTTGATTCTCAATACCACGTTCTCCTTGATGTTCTTGGAGATCTATTCGATGTAATACTTTTTTGCGGTGTGTTTGCCGAGATCCGATGAATTGTGGATTTATGATCAGCTTATCTATGAATATTATTTGAATCTTCTCTGAATTCTTTTATGCATGATTTGATATCTTTGTAATTCTCTTCGAACTATCGGTTTGGTTTGGCCCACTAGATTGGTTTTTCTTGCAATGGGAGAAGTGCTTAGCTTTGGGTTCAATCTTGCAGTGTTCTTTCCTAGTGATAGTAGGGGCAGGAAGGCACGTATTGTATTGTTGCCATCGAGGATAAAAAGATGGGGTTTTCATCATATTGCTTGAGTTAATTCCTCTACATCATGTCATCTTGCTTAATGCATTACTCTGTTCTTTATGAACTTAATACTCTAGATGCATGCTGGATAGCGGTCGATGTGTGGAGTAATAGTAGTAGATGCAGAATCATTTCGGTCTACTTGACACGGACGTGATGCCTATATTCATGATCATTGCCTTAGATATCATCATAACTTTGCGCTTTTCTATCAATTGCTCGGCAGTAATTTGTTCACCCACCGTAATATTTTCTGTCTTGAGAGAAGCCTCTAGTGAAACCTATGGCCCCCGGGTCTATTTCCCATCATATAAGTTTCCGATCTACAATTTTAGTTTCCAATCTACTCTTTTTGCAATATTTTACTTTCCAATCTATAAACCAAAAATACCAAAAATATTTACTTTACCATTTATCTATCTCTATCAGATCTAACTTTTGTGAGTGACCGTGAAGGGATTGACAACCCCTTTATCGCGTTGGGTGCAAGTTGTTTGATTGTTTGTGCAGGTATTCGGTGACTTGTGCGTTGTCTCCTACTGGATTGATACCTTGGTTCTCAAAACTGAGGGAATTACTTACTCTACTTTGCTGCATCACCCTTTCCTCTTCAAGGGAAAAACCAACGCAAGCTCAAGAGGTAGCAGTCATGCGCTTTTATGGTTAGATGCACGAAATCTTAATGCAAAAGAACGTCACTATATATTGCCGCTTGTGATAAAGAACTTTATTATGCAGTCCATCGCTTTTATTTCTTCCATATCACAAGTTCGTATAAAGCTTATTTTCTTCACACTAATAGATCATACATATTTAGAGAGCAATTTTTATTGCTTGCACCGATGACAACTTATTTGAAGGATCTTACTCAATCCATAGGTAGGTATGGTGGACTCTCATGGCAAAACTAGTTTAAGGGATGTTTGGAAGCACATGTAGTATCTCTACTTAGTGCAAAGAATTTGGCTAGCATGAAAGGGAAAAGCAAGCTCAACATGTTGGAGGATCCATGAAAATATAACTTCTATTCGGATATAAGAAAACATAACCCATTATGTTCTCTTCCTTGTCCAACATCAACTTTTTAGCATGTCATATTTTAATGAGTGCTCACAATCACAAAAGATATCCAAGATAGTATATTTATATGTGAAGCCTCTCTTTCTTTATTACTTCCTATTAATTGCAACAATGACCAAAACTATGTTTGTCAAGTCTCAACAACTTTTATTCATCATACTCTTTATATGTGAAGTCATTACTCTCCATAAGATCAATATATGATCCTTTTTATTTCTTTTTATTCTTTCTTTTATTTTATTCCCTCAAGATCATAGCAAGAAAGCAAAGCCCTCAACTCAAAACTACTCTTTATTATATATAACTCACGGACTCAATTACATAGATAGAGATCAAAACAAAACTCAAAGCTAGATCATACTAAAACTTTATTCTACTAGATCAAGATATAACCAAAAGGATCGAACTAAGAAAAAACGATAAAGGTAAAAGTGTGATGGTGATACGATACCGGGGCACCTCCCCCAAGCTTGGCAGTTGCCAAGGGGATTGCCCATACCCATGTATTTATCTCTCTTTCTTTTGAGGTGGTGATGATGGAGTTGTTGATGTATTACACTTCTTCCTTAGCTTGCGCTTGAGGATAGAATTTTCCTCTCTTAAGTCATCGATCTCCTGCTCAAGCCTTAATATCATTTTACATAGTTCCTATTTGTTTTCCTGCAAGAGACGAAAAGGGATAAACTCGATCTTATGTTTCTTTGCTTTGTTGGGAAGACTTGACTTTTTGAACTCCACGTGCATGTCCCCAGGTTGGGGTAGTGGGACTTCATCTTCTTCTAAGCTTGTCTCCGCCTTTCACTTTGGATCATAGTCTTCTTCTTCCTCCGTGGTCCAACCATAATGTTCCACATCTCCGTATGCCTTTGGGTTTGTGATAATATCAGCTACATAGCTCTCTCCCTCCAAATCTTGAGACGACATATTTTCAGATCTGCCAGGAAAACAGCACGAAACAAGAACAGAGGATTTTGTCGTGGTACGGTGGTCAAAACCTTCGGGGGATTATATAATGAATTTTTACTGACCAAAAGAAGTATTGTGCAAGAAAACGGAGTCTGGAGGGCACACGAGGTGGCCACAAGGCAAGGGGGCGCACCCAGGGGGTATGGCGCGCCCTCCACCCTTGTGGTCGCCTCGTGTCTCTTTCGGACTACTTTTAATTTTACTAATTTTTTAAATATTCCAAAACGGAGAAAAATTGCCATTAGAACAGTTTTGGAGTCGGTTTACTTACCGTACCACATACCTATTCCTTTTCGGAGTCTGAAACGTTCTGGAAAGTGTCCCTTATGTACTCCTCCGGTGTTACGGTGTCAATTATATTGGTCTCAACATTTATGGGATTACCTGAGATATAATGTTTGATTCTTTGACCGTTTACCACCTTCGGATTTATACCTTTGGTGTTGTTGATTTTGATGGCACCGAAACGATAGACCTCCTTGATAATGTAAGGACCTTCTCATTTAGAGAGAAGTTTTCCGGCAAAAAAACTTAAACGAGAGTTGTATAGCAAAACATGATCACCTACATTAAACTCGCGCTTTTGTATCCTCTTATCATGCCATCTTTTAACCTTTTCTTTAAACAACCTGTCATTTGCATAGGCCTGGGTTCTCCATTCATCAAGTGAGCTAATGTCAAATAGCCTCTTCTCACCGGCAAGTTTGAAATCATAGTTGAGCTCTTTAATAGCCCAATAAGCTTTATGTTCTAGTTCGAGAGGTAAGTGACATGCTTTTCCATAAACCATTTTATACGGAGACATACCCATAGGATTCTTATAAGCAGTTCTATAAGCCCATAATGCATCATCAAGTTTCTTAGACCAATTCTTTCTAGACCTATTAACAGTCTTTTGCAAAATCAATTTAATCTCTCTATTTCTCAATTCTACTTGACCACTAGACTGAGGGTGATATGGAGATGCAATTCTATGGTTGACATCATATTTAGCAAGCATTTTACGAAAGCACCATGAATAAAATGTGAACCACCATCAGTCATTAAATATCTAGGGGCTCCAAACCTCAGAAAAATAACTTCTTTAAGCATCTTAATAGAAGTGTTATGATCAGCACTACTAGTTGGAATAGCTTCTACCCACTTAGTAACATAATCAACAGCAACTAAAATATGTGTATACCCATTAGAGGAAGGAAAAGGTCCCATATAATTGAACCCCCCAAACATTAAATGGTTCAATAACAAGTGAATAATTCATAGGCATTTCCTGACGTCTACTAATATTACCAATTCTCTGGCATTCATCACAAGACAAGACAAACTTACGAGCATCCTTGAAGAGAGTAGGCCAATAAAAACCTGATTGCAATACCTTGTGTGCAGTTCTATCTCCAGCGTGGTGTCCTCCGTAATACTCGGAGTGGCACTTGCGTAGGATCTGTTCCTGTTCATGCTCAGGCACACAACGTCTAATAACACCATCTACTCCTTCTTTGTAAAGGTGTGGGTCATCCCAAAAGTAATGTCTTAAATCATAGAAAAACTTTTTCTTTTGCTGGTATGTGAAACTAGGTGGTATAAATTTAGCAACAATATAATTAGCATAATCAGCATACCATGGAGTATTACGAGAAGCATTTATGACAGCTAATTGCTCATCAGGAAAGCTATCATCAATAGGCAGTGGGTCATCAAGAACATTCTCTAACCTAGACAAGTTGTCTGCAACGGGGTTCTCAGCTCCCTTTCTATCAATAATATGCAAATCAAATTCTTGTAACAAGAGAACCCATCTAATAAGTCTAGGCTTAGCATCTTTCTTTTCCATAAGATATTTAATAGCAGCATGATCAGTGTGAACAGTTACTTTGGAATCAACGATATAAGATCTGAACTTATCACAAGCAAATACAAGTGCTAAAAATTCTTTTTCAGTAGTAGCATAATTTCTCTGGGCACTGTCTAGAGTTTTACCAGCATAATGAATAACATTTAATTTCTTATCAACTATTTGTCCTAGAACAGCTCCAACAGCATAATCACTAGCATCACACATAATTTCAAAGGGTAGGTTCCAATCAGGTGGCTGAACAATAGGAGTAGAAATCAAGGCTTTCTTAAGTATTTCAAATGCTTCTACACAATCATCATCAAAAACAAAAGGAACATCTTTTTGCAAGAGATTAGTGAGAGGCCTAAATTTTTTAGAGAAGTCTTTAATAAACCTCCTATAGAAACCAGCATGACCAAGGAAACTTCTTATACCTTTGATATCTTTAGGACACGGCATCTTTTCAATAGCATCTACTTTAGCTTTATCAACTTCAATACCTCTTTCAGAAATTTTATGCCCCAAGACAATACCTTCATTAACCATAAAGTGGCACTTCTCCCAATTCAAGACAAGGTTAGTTTCTTCACATCTCTGCAAAACTCGATCAAGGTTGCTTAAGCAATCATCAAAAGAAGTTGCATAAATGGAGAAATCATCCATGAAAACCTCAACAATCTTTTCACAAAAATTAGAGAATATAGCAGTCATACATCTTTGAAAGGTAGTAGGTGCATTGCATAAACCAAAAGGCATACGTCTATAAGCAAAAGTACCGAAAGGGCAAGTAAAAGTGGTCTTTTCCTGATCATCTTTTGACACAGGTATTTAAGAAAAACTAGAATAACCATCTAGAAAGCAAAAATGTGTATGTTTGGATAGTCTTTCTAGCATTTGATCAATAAAAGGTAGAGGGTAATGATCCTTTTTAGTAGCTTTGTTTAATTTGCGGAAATCAATTACCATTCTATAACCTGTAACAATTCTTTGTGGAATCAATTCATTCTTATCATTAGGAACAACAGTAATACCTCCCTTCTTAGGGACATAATGAATAGGACTTACCCATCTACTATCAGCAATAGGATAAATTATACCTGCCTCTAGAAGCTTTAATATTTCATTTCTTACCACTTCTTTCATCTTAGGATTTAACCGTCGTTGATGATCAACAACTGGTTTAGTATCATGCTCCAAATTAATTTTTTGCTGACATAGAGTGGGACTAATACCCTTAAGATCATCAAGAGTATATCCAATAGCGGCACAGTGCTTCTTTAGAGTTTTCAATAATTTCTTTTCTTCATGCTCTGAAAGGTTAGCACTAATAATAACAGGATATATCTTCTTTTCATCAAGATAAGCATATTTCAAAGTATCAGGTAATTGTTTAAGCTCAAACACGGGATCACCCTTGGGTGGAGGAGGATCCCCAAGGATTTCAACAGGCAAATTGTGTTTCAAAACAGGCACTTGATTAAAGAATATTTCATCTATTTCCCTTCTTTCATTCATAAACATATCATTTTCATGGTCTAGCAAATATTGTTCTAAAGGATCAATAGGAGGAACAGCAATAGAAGAAAGACCAATAATTTCATCCTTACTAGGCAATTCTTTATCATGGGGTTGTCTACGAAATTTAGAGAAATTAAAATCATGAGACATATCCCCTAAACCAACAGTAACAATATCTTTCTTGCAGTCTATCTTAGCATTAACAGTATTCAAGAAAGGTCTACCAAATATAATGGGACAAAAATCATCTTGTGGGGAAGCAAGAACAAGAAAATCAGTAGGGTATTTTATTTTCCCACACAAGACTTCAACATCTCTAACAATCCCAATTGGTGATATAGTATCTCTATTGGCAAGCTTAATAGTAACATCAATATCTTCTATCTCAGCAGGTGCAATATCATTCATGATTTCTTTATATAAAGTAAAAGGAATTGCACTTACAATAGCACCCACATCACATAAGCCATGATAACAATGATCTCCAATTTTAACAGAAACAACAGGCATGCCAACAACGGGTCTATGTTTATCTTTAATATCGGGTTTAGCAATCCTAGCGGCTTCATCATAGAAATAAATAACATGCCCATCAATATTATGAACCAAGAGATCTTTAACCATAGCAATACTAGGTTCAACTTTAATTTTCTCAGAGGGTGTAGGTGTTCTAGTATAACTCTTACGAACCACAGTTGAAGCTTTAGCATGATCCTTTATTCTAACAGGAAAAGGTGGTTTCTTAATATAAGCAGTAGGAACAATAGGATCAACATTATATGTAATAGTTTCTTCTTCAACTTTAATAGGTTCTACTACTTTCACTTCAATGGGAGGATGATATTTAAACTACTTCTCCTTAGGGAGATCAACATGAGTAGCAAAAGATTCACAGAAAGAAGCTACTATCTCAGAGTCAAATCCATATTTAGTGCTAAAATCACGAAAAGCATAGGTATCCATAAAAGATTTAACACAATCAAACTTAAGGTTTATACCTGACTCATTACCTTCGTCGAGTTCCCAATCTTTAGAGTTGCATTTAATTCTTTCCAATAAATCCCATTTGAATTCAATATCCTTCTTCATAAAAGAACCAGTACAAGAAGTATCGAGCATGGATCGATCATTATGAGAAAGCCGAGCATAAAAATTTTGAATAATAATTTCTCTTGAGAGCTCATGATTGGGTCATGAATATAACATTGACTTAAGCCTCCCCCAAGCTTGTGCTATACTTTCTCCTTCCCGGGGCCAAAAGTTATATATATAATTTCGATCACGATGAACCAGATGCATAGGATAAAACTTCTGATGAAATTCCAATTTCAATCGGTTGTAGTTCCATGATCCAATATCATCACATAGCCTATACCATGTCAATGCCTTTACCTTCAAAGATAAAGGGAAGACCTTCTTATTGACAACATCCTTGGGCATACTGCAAGCTTAAATAATCCACAAACTTCATCCACATAGATTAGGTGCATATCAGGATGTAATGTTCCATCTCCTGCATAAGGATTAGCTAGCACTTTTTCTATTATACCCGAAGGAATTTCATAATAAATATTTTCAGTAGGTGCAGTAGGTTGAGGAGCAACTATTTGCTCTTCCGGTCGAGGTGAAGATACCCCGAACAAGCCCCTCAAAGGATTATTTTCCATAGTAACAAGTGACAGTAAATTTCAGCACACTATATAAATGTTTCCTTACCAAATTCCACTTACCAAAGGCGCTTCACTCCCCGGCAACGGCGCCTGAAAAGAGTCTTGATGACCCACAAGTATAGGGGATCTATCGTAGTCCTTTCGATAAGTAAGAGTGTCGAACCTAACGAGGAGCAGAAGGAAATGACAAGCGGTTTTCAGCAAGGTATTCTCTGCAAGCACTGAAATTATCGATAACAGATAGTTGTGTGATAAGATAATTCGTAACGGGTAACAAGTAGCAAAAGTAAACAAGTTGGAGCAAGGTCGCCCAATCCTTTTTGTAGCAAAGGACAAGCCTGGACGAACTCTTATATAAAGCAAAGCGCTCCCGAGGACACATGGGAATTGTTGTCAAGTTAGTTTTCGTCATGCTCATATGATTCATGTTCGTTACTTTGATAATTTGATATGTGGGTGGACCGGTGCTTGGGTGCTGCCCTTCCTTGGACAAGCCTCCCACTTATGATTAACCCCTCTCGCAAGCATCCGCAACTACGAAAGAAGAATTAAGATAAATCTAACCATAGCATGAGACATATGGATCCAAATCAGCCCCTTACGAAGCAACGCATAAACTAGGGTTTAAGCTTATGTCACTATAGCAACCCATCATCTACTTATTACTTCCCAATTCCTTCCCCTAGGCCCAAATCATGGTGAAGTGTCATGTAGTCGACGTTCACATAACACCACTAGAGGAGAGACAACATACATGTCATCAAAATATCGAACGAATACCAAATTCACATGATTACTTATAACAAGACTTCTCCCATGTCCTCAGGAACAAACGTAACTACTCACAAAGCATATTCATGTTCATAATCAGAGGAGTATTAATTATCATTAAGGATCTGAACATATGATCTTCCACCGAATAAACCAACTAGCATCAACTACAAGGAGTAATCAACACTACTAGCAACGCACAGGTACCAATCTGAGGTTTTGAGACAAAGATCGGATACAAGAGATGAACTAGGTTTTGAGAGGAGATGGTGCTGGTGAAGATGTTGACGGAGATTGACCCCCTCTCGATGAGAGGATCATTGGTGATGACGATGGCTTCGATTTCCCCCTCCGGGAGGGAAGTTTCCCCGGCAGAATAGCTCCGCCGGAGCCCTAGATTGGTTTTGCCCAAGTTCCGCCTCGAGACTGCGGCGCTTCGTCCCGAAAGCTTCCTTCTATTTTTTTTCCAGGTCAAAACACACCATATAGCAGAAGATGGGCATCGGGGGCCTGCCAGGTGGCCCACAAGGCAGGGAGCGCGCCCTCCACCCTTGTGGATGGCAGGTGGCCCCCCTCTGGTGCTTTCTTCGCCCAATATTTTTTTATATATTCCAAAACAATTCTCCGTGAAGTTTCAGGACTTTTGGAGTTGTGCCGAATAGGTCTCTAATATTTGCTCCTTTTCCAGTCCAGAATTCCAGCTGCCGGCATTCTCCCACTTCATGTAAACCTTATAAAATGAGAGAGAAAAGGCATAAGTATTGTGATATAATGTGTAATAACAACCCATAATGCAATAAATATCAATATAAAAGCATGATGCAAAATGGACGTATCAAAGGGCTCTAAAGGAATTTTTCCTATAGAAATCATATCCTATGAAATTACTACAAGATTCCTCTAAACCAAAGGAGGCCCGAAAGTACGACGTGACTACACATTCTTGCTTCCAACAAAAAATTACACATTCACGCATGTTACAAAGACGTGCCAATTTTGCTGGCTATTAATGTGAATGTATCCATGAACCAACTCTTTGAGTTTGATGTGAATTAATGTATAATTGTGGACTATTGTCTGGTCGATCGCTAAGCCTACAATTTTAGGAGCTAGGGCTATTGGCCGATTGACGAAGGATCAGACCTATAAGCGTACCACGAGCTCATCATCCCCAACGTTTCTCTTCAGTGAGTGTTTGCAAGTACTATAGCTCGCACAGTAGCTAGCCTACTAACACCAAGAATCATCAAACAAGCCCTGCTGATATGATAAACAGTTCAAACTTACATCTAAGCATGCCATATATTACATCAAAAGCTGGTGTGGATACATCTGTTTCCATAACTCAGAGAGGGTTCGCATGATTCACTATCAAACAAAAGTAGCAAGTACCGCCCACACAAGACAGTGCACTAGCCCTAAGATGGTTTGATAACACGCATCGTTCTGGTAATTAAACACAATGCAAACTACCTTGAAGGATTAGCGCGACCAACTATTTCTTGTCATCGATCTCTCGGGCAATGACCACAGCACGGACAGCGGCATGGGAATTGATCTCTGGGGCGATGTCCACAGGACGGACCGCGACATCGGAATCGATCTCTGGGGTGATGTCCACAGGACGGACAGCGGCATGGGAATCGATCTCCGGGGCGACGTCCATAGGACGGACCGCGACATCGAAAACGATCTCTGGGGTGATGTCCACAGGACGGACCGCGACATCGGAATCATCAAGGATGTCCACCGGCACCTGCACAACCCTAACATATTAGCAAGCACATTGCAAATAATCAAAAACCACAACTATGGTAAGCCATTTTTTTACCTTGTGCAGCTCACCGGGGGATCCCATCCCTCCGAGGGCCATCTCCTCGATGGGGGCCATCGCCTTGCCAGGGAAATAATGCTTCTCAACGGCGACTATCTCCTCAAACTCGGCCTTGAGACTCTCATAGGTAGCCATTAGAGTTTCTGGTGTAGGCACGGTGGGGCCCTTGCTGTTCTTCCAGCTTTCTTTGAGGAGTTCGTCTGCCAACATCGTCAACTCTTTGGCCAGTGCTTGTTTCTTGGAGTTCTTGATCTCCATGGGTTGACCCGCCAACATGGCCAACTCGTTGGTCGGTGCTCGCTTCCTGGAGATCTCTGTCTCGAGTGGGTTGTCCGCTGACAACTCTTTGCCTAGTGCTCCAGGATCCATCAATAAACTGACAAACAAAAAGCAATCGAAAGGAAACCACAATCGCAATGAAAACGGGAAAAGAATAGGCAGTGAGAATCGGTCGGTGCTTCGCAAAAAGAGGATTCTTGGAATGAAAATATAGTAGCATCACTGATTCGCCCACCTTTCCTTCGTCGGTACAGAAGAAAAATGGCAGAAGTGTGTAGGCTGGAGTGAGGTTTTCTTCAAGATAGGGGAGAAAGGCCTTCAACGAGCGTTCCAGTGAAATGATGGTTGCTTTGTCCAGTCCAACTTCGAGGCCACTTTACCACTACAGGTAAAGGTGTGGGTTTTGTGATATGACGGGTCATGACGGCCACACCGGGGTGACTGGTTAGTCTCGACTGTAGCACCTCGCTGTAATTTGGTGGATGGCACGCGGGCCCGGATGCTTGATGTCCCTCATGTAATAGAGCGGCTAGTCATATAGCAGTTTGGACGACAGACGAGGAGCTCCGTCTTGGTTTATTGGTCCCTATGATAACCTATGACAAATTTTGACTATAAATTTAACTAACCAAATGTTCATGCATGTCACAAAAAATTACATCATTGAAAACTATGTTCAAATATGAATCCAAGGATATAATTTTTGTTAACATGCACTAACATTTTTTTAGTTAAATATTTGGTCAAAATTTAGCACAAATTACAAAGGGGCCCAATAAAGATTGTACTGTCACATTTTGTTTTGAGGATACTCCCACATAGAAAATATAAATAAAAATGCATGTTGGTGCAATCCACGTTTCCGATAATTTTAGCCGTGGGCTTGTTCACAATTTTTACGAGGCGGTGGTTGTTCACTTAATGGAGGGTCTAGTACCAGACTTGAACGATACAAAGTGCGACCTGGCACACTGTTAGGGCTGGAACAAAAGCTCGTAGCTCGCGAGCAATGATCCCTCGATAGTTCGGCTTGTTATCCTCGTGGGTCGCTTCTTAATGAACAAAGCCAATCATCAATTTGTTAAGGAGCTTAACGAACCAGCTAACAAGTTTCACGCTAAGTTCATTAGTAACAACACAACACATGTCTCATCTTACATGAATTTTCTTTTAACGAGCTTAGAACGAACTGAGCCGAGCAGCTCGTTAATCCACCCATGTACACCACTTGGAATAAGCGGGTAGCTATCTCAAAAAACAATCAACAACTCAAAAAAAAGGCGACCTGGCACGTACACAATTTTAAACGATTGTTTTGATGGAGTGAAAAAAGAAAACTACCCCACTATACGTATATATATAGGTAGGAGCCTCCGCGCTTGCTTGCTAGGGTTGCTCTATTCACACACTCTCATCCTCTCCAAATCTAAACAAGATAGCGGTGGTAACACTGTCTTTCTATTCTCACCGCTGGTTATAGATCCGGACGTATCCCCCTCCACCGGTGAAGGGGAGGAGGGGCAGCGTTTAGGCCATCGTCGACAGCGAGGGAGGAGACCCACTACCGGCCGCATCATTATCTCTGGCCGAGCGCCGGCGTGAGAGGTCCTCCGATCCCTTCGTTGCTGCCCTAGTGTGGGCGGATTCGGCCTCCCGCCGCCCACCTATCCATACCCCAACGACCTTCGGGTATATCTTCCTTCGAAATCGGCCTAGCTCTACTTCCCCAGCTCGCTACGTCACTGCATGTGCATCATTTTCTACCTCTCAGCCCCCCTCGTAGCTAGGCTCGATCGGATGGTTCAACGTCACCTAATTTTTTTTCTATTGTTAGAGGTAAAGCTACTTCATGGAGTCAAATCTTGTACTTGGTTCAAACAAGAAATAAAGGGGGGAAATTTAGTATGTACATTGGACTTGGTACAAACAGGAAAGAAAGGGGCTGAAAGTAGTATAGACTGGTCATCCAACTGGTCTATTGGTTGAAAAGGGAAATATAGGGGAAACACTATACACCGTGGTATGACCAGGACTAGATTTGCTATCTACACATAGGAATAGGTGGCTAGAGTGAACAAAAATGGGACCAACCCAGATATGTTTCTTGGATATTTGTTTCTCGGGGCAACAAAGTCTGAATCACCACTTTATGCCCCGGTTTAGGTACATGGTGCTAGACTGCTGGTGCACCAAATGTCCCATGCCCTTATAGCAAATATTTAGCTGTTCTTAATCTAATGCCCCTGGTAAAATGAAGCCATGCCACTGTTATAAGCCATGACAAGTTTAACCAATTGTTTTTGCCAGTAATTATTTGAGACTTTGACTGTTTCCTCTGTAGCTTTTTGTGCAAATAGGGATATCCATTTCACCTCGTTGCTATTGCGACCTTTTGGTACACTGCACAAAACACTTCTTAAAAGAAGTGACTTTTGTGCTGTTTAACTGGAATGTCAGAATGGAACCGTTGGTTCATTTCGGTGGAGTGCACAAAGGGAGATCTATGTTCCAATCTTCATCCTCCATATTGGCACCATAACCTTCCTTTAGGTAAGAATGATATTTAATGCATGTGTTCACCTCTATTTTGTGACTGCCATGAGAAAATAATGCTATTGTTTACTAGTACACTTGTACTCCCTCACTGACAAAACCAAATCTGAAATAGAAGGCCAATCATGTACTTGGTTTCACCAACTGGTGAGGAGAAAGAGAAACAGAGCATGAAGAGGAAGACGAAGAAGAAGAAGGAGGAGGAAATGAACAAGATCACACGATGGTACCGTCCTATGTTATCCTGACATCTTGCTAGTGGTATTGTATTGCTGTGTTGCTACTAGTCTTAATTTACTTAGAAGACTAGCAAGATGCTCGTGCGTTGCACGTAACATCAAGATGCATTTGTATGAGTAGTTTATCTTGTGAGAGAAAAGGATGAACGAGGGAAGGCCTTATTTGTGGGTATCTTTTTGCAAAATTGCCATAGTTTCCTTCCTATCCGTTAGATATAAATCGGACAGCCTATATTGCAGGATGACAGGCACACCATCATCACCAACTTTGTTTTTTATAAGAGTAGATAGAGAAATGCAGCAGAGTGGTACTTGGCTTGACGACACATCATACTAATTAACTGGATTCTGGATGCATGTGGACCCAGCTCTACACGATCAACAGTGCCAAGGTGATCTTGCAGAAGCCGAGGCCTCATTCGAGGCCATTCAAGGGCTCCGGCAATGTCTCCCTTACATGTGAGACGATCCTCCAGGAGCCCTTCCACTTCTGCTGTCTCTCCTGTAAGGTCACTTAATTAATTAGGAGTACTTAAGTAGCACTAATTAATTGCTGCCTAATTTTTCTGTCGGAGTTAAACAAATCTTTAGTAGCACCCTATGCTGAATCATGTACGTGTGTATGTGTGTCTGTGGAGGTGAACCATGTGGTGGAGCAGGGAGGGAATCTTGGTAGTGTCATGACATAATAATGCTATTGTTTTGCAAGTCAATTTATTGCCACTGATTCAATGAGGCAATGTTTTGTGTATTGTCCATCATGAATTTGATGCTACTGTTAAAGTATTATGCTAATGTCTTTCTATCCTTTCTCACTAAGCTAATGAAGGTTTTACCTTGTTCCTACTTGTGCAAACAGGGATCATGTTGTGCCAATCGTACATTTTAGTGGAACTGCACAAGAGACTACAATCAACTGTATCCCAGCCAGTGCTTTAACTCTGCTGGAAGTTCTTGATAATCTTTCGATATAATCTCACCTCTGGTAAACAAGAGTGATGTCAACCATACATTTGAAGTGCAAAAAAATATATACTATTGAATGATTCCAGTGAGTGCTTTATCATCTCTTCTGGGACTACTTGAATAAGCTTCTTGCTTAGGTTGGTACCGGCCTAAGGCCTTCATCCATATTAGTTTGTTGTCATCTCTATTTGTATCGTGCTACTGTGTTGCTACTATCATGAGAAACTCCTTTATCTTTACACGTTAAATTTTTGCAACCTATGATACATGGCAATGCTTTGAGTGTTGACCTAATTGGCACTAATTAAATAAACTAATACCTCTCTTTAAGGAAGACTACTATGTTGTTAACTTTACCCATTAAGATAATGAGGGTGCTTCTATTTGTTAGTGTATGTTTCATCAACTAGTCCCACTATTACAGTAATCTCACTCTCTCAATATATGTGCCAACAGGGATGCTCGATTTTGGTGGAACTGCACAAAAACTTTGGGTGCTTTATTGCCTCGACTGCATCCTTCCTTTCCTGTTTGTCGCTTATCTCGGCTTCTAGTTAAAGGAAATAGTAATTGATATGCTTCCTCACACAGGTTGGTACCGGTCTTTAACCTGATTATTGTGCTTGTCATATGTATTGGTAATTTGGTATTGTGCTACTATTTACCGATTTCATAAAGGAGTAACTTGGGGCCTGAAGTCGCAGGCAAATCATTACATTGGGTGATTTCAGTAGAACTGCACAAAAAGATCAGATGGACAGATACTTATGCTGCTGCTATGTACTCCAAAGTTCACTCAGACAAGCATCGATGTTGACAAGAAGAAGTGCCAGAGTGAATGCCAACAATATTGCTTGGCGCATAGCCTAGAAAAACGCAGTCCAGTCTTTGGTACCAACTTGTGCCTTTTGGTTATCGGCACATATGGTAGCGAACTGTATGGCATGGGGTCTAAAGATTCTAGACAAGTTGGTTGACGCGTATATTCATCTGGCACTAAATCAGTCTGCACGCTAGGGATGCTCCATTTTAGTTGAACTGCACAAAAAATTTGGGTGGTTCATTTTATCTACCGCCTCCTTTCTTGTCTGCAATGTAGAATTTTGGTGAGCTACAGGACCAAGATGAGCCAGTAAACTAGTTGGATGAAAGTAGTGGCCAAGTTGCTCAAACCTCCCTCGGCATCGAGGCCACTATCTCAAGGATAAACCTACAAGCAAAGTTCAGATTGCCTGTGCTACCTCTTATGTACTCGAAAGTTTGCTCGTACAAGCATTAATTTTAGCAAGAAGTACCACCGAGTGAACACCATTTACCAGTCTATACCCTAGGTAATTAAAGTTTGTCCATGGATGATATTGGCTGTGATCTCTCAATCATTTAGATGCATAAACATGCTGAACATGTGTATATCTGAATCTTTTTGTGAATTATCTATGAATATTGTCTTGTGATCTATCAATCATTTGGATGCATAGACATGATGAACTTGTGTATATATGAATCTTTTGAGTTGTTGATTGTGAATGTTGGCTATGAATATGAACGTCTCCTGTGAACCTGAGTTTGATATGAATGTTTACCTTTTCTGTTGTACTTGTGTGTGAACTTCTTATAATGTCTACTATGGGATTGTGACGTGTGTGTGTCAATGGCACACCTTCTTCTCGAGAAGAATTGCACCTGCTTGTTAGGGTAGCAATGGTGCATCATCTCATTTTTATCTTTTTTCTCTGTCTTACCCCCTCCCCCGCTCAACCCGTGCCGTAATGTTTTCGGCCTCAAAACAAACATAGTACCGCATTGTTTTTGGGCCTTGATGAAAAATCAAGTGCCGCTTTCTGTAGGTTGGCCCGCCCAGCAAATGGGCTATTGGTCCACCGCGGACTGGGAGGCTAAAAATACAAGTTGTATGGTGCAGAGGCAAGTAAAAAAACACCATCGAGAGCCATCCACTGAAAACAAATCGCCTCTGATGTGCTTCTTCAGTCGTGCCGCAGGCCCCCTCTTTAATCCAGTTCGCTCCATTCCCCAACCGACAGCATGGAACGGAAGTTTATTTCCCCCTCGCACTGTTGGGGGATTGAAGAAGCGCGGCATCGAATCCAACACCGGCGATGGCTGCTTGTCCAAGTGATTTTCAGATAAGAAACTGCATGTTTCAAAGGTAGAGCATTTAAATCAACACGCACTTTTCAAACATGGATAACAAAATGTTGGAAATTTTATTCATGGAAAACAATGGAACTAACAACAAGTTAACATCATGCTGATCAACATTCATGTATAGCACATCTTCATATGATGCAAAGTCAAAAAGATATGCTATTTTCAAAATGGCAAGACAATGTTGAGTGTGCGAAAAACTGGGTAAACTAGGGACGAAATTTTGGCAAGTGTTAGATATTTTTCAACTGCACCAGTTGGAATCGAACCCGGGCAGTACAACTTTTGGGTGAGAGGGCTGCAGCCACCGGGCTAGTGCGGTATGTTCGAAAGAAAGAAGGCGCCTTCCCCGGCTCTAGTTCTTTCCCGTCCGTGTGCGCTCGCCGTGGCGCCGCCGTATGTTGTTGTCAACATGCTCAACAAACGAGAGGAATCCGGAGAGGACTGTACGCCAAGAGGCTGACAGTGGGGACCCACCAGGTCCCAGCCGTACGCAAGCAAGTGCCTCATTGGAAGAAAAAAAGCTTCCTCCTAATTGTATGCTGACGTTGGGGCCCACGGGTTTGTCAACCTAGTCAATAAACGAAATAAATTTCCAACGATGACTGTCATCGGGGAGTTTTTTTTTCCAGGGGTATCGGGGATCTTTTTTTTGTTGTGGGAAAGGGGTATCGAGGATCTAGCTGGTATCATTTTTTTCAGAGGGCGAACAAGTCTCAGCTAGGCCTAGGTTTTGTTTTTTAACATGCGTAGCCCACAACATACCGAGACAGTGGTTTCAACTTATTTTTTGAGGTCCATCATGTACGTACCAGCCTATGGGCCTCCCAGCGTAGGTTTTACTTTTTTTAAACATCGGCAGCCCAATGTATTTTTTTAATAAAACGCAAATCTCTGTTCTATTTATCTATATATAAGAATAATAATGCAGTGTCCAATTTATGTTTTCCCTTCTAACCACATTATATATATTTATATTATTACTATTATCATATATTTAATAGAGACTTATATATACATTATAAAAACATCCCACGTCTTATTAACTTATTAAAGTAAATGTTTAACAGAAGTTGGCAAGGAAAATCCTGGTTGTTTTTGACTCACAGGCAAGGAAAATTCTGGTGATTGCATACAAAAGCTTGCGAAGATTTTAAGAACCAATGTAATAATAATGCGCTCATTTTTCTTTTGAGCAATAACTCGCTAATTTGTTAATTTTATATATAATAAAATATGTAGCTCCAGTTTATTTTTTGATATTAATTGCTCCTTATAACCTAAAATTCAATATAGAACAAGCCCAGCTAATTCGTGTATTTCAAGAAAGTGCAAATGGGCTGGGATTTCTTAGAAAATATTAAATAGACCGCATTGACGCGAAATTATTTGTTCACCCAGCCCAGCAAATGGACTGTAAATTCTAGAAAACATGGGTTAAATATATGCCACATTTTTGCAGGCTGACATGTGGGCCAATAGGTCGAAGCCTACGCAAGGCGTTGTCAACTTAGCAACAAATGATTCTGACATCCACAACCATTGGATTTATATCCAACGGCCGACATGCACCTTCAATCTCTCGTCTTCTTCCTTCAGCGTCCTCGGGACCGCCTGCTCCGGCCTCCGGCAGCTAGCGGATCTGCTTAGCACGCATCGCTGCGAAGCGCTACCCCACCGCCAGCCAGGCTATCCCTCCACCCCTCCACACCTCCTGTTATTCTCCACCGACTGCAGCCCCACGCCGCACCAGAACCAGTTATAACCCTTGTACTCCTCTCAATTTGTGACTCCACTGCCGTGTTTTCCCATCTCCGGGTCGTTCCCGTCCGGGGCCTCGCCGTCGTACACCGCCTTGCTGCGCTCGGCGCGGCGTGGTCAACAAACGAGAGTCATCGGAAGAGGACTGTACATGGAGAGCCTGACAGCTGGGACCCATGAGGTCCATGGTCGCACGCAAGGAAAGTTCCTCCTTATTAAACTGAAAAAATGTTTCCTCCCCCTAACAGCTGGGACCCATCGGCTACATCTTCGCACGCAAGGAAGTGCCTCCTTATTACACGGAAAAAATGATTCCTCCCCCTGACAGCTGGGATCCACCAGCTACATCTTCGCATGCAAGGAAGTGCCTCCTTATTACGCGAAAAAAAAAATGATTCCTCCCCCTGACAGCTGGGACCCAGCAGCTATATCTTCGCACGCAAGGAAGTGCGTCCTTATCCTCCATGACAGCTGGGACCCACTCGGTCAAAGCGTACGTAGTATTGTCTGTCTTATCGCGAATGTGTACGTACATACTGGTCGATCAGTCGCTCTGCAATGACGAACCGTGGCCGAGTAAGTAGCGGCACATGTCATAGTAGAGCCCCCCACGTAGCAGTTCAGGTTGTCCCATCTAAACCGTGTACACGTACATACAGCCACATGCCAAAAAATACGGCCACGTATGTACATACGAGCGGGGTCTCGAAACGCGTACTTGCGCATACGGACGGACAGGGCTCGTGTACATGGAGAGGCAACGGACGGCAGTGACGTCGGCAGCTAACCGGCTGGGTCAGAACGGAGGAAACAATGTCGTGTTCACCGGAAGCCAAGTGACTGGGTCATAACGTGTCCTGTTCATCGGGAGCGAAGCCACTGGGTCAGCACATGTCCTGTTCATTGGGAGCCAACCGGCTTGGACGGAACAGCCGGAACGGGGTCTGCCGTACCGCAAAACGGAGGAAAACGGCCTTCTGTTCGACCGTGTACGGTCGAAATGGGGTCATGTTCATCGGGAAGGGTCTGGCGTACCGCAGAACGGAGGAAACGGACTTGTGTTCGAGCTCCTATGGTCGAAACGGGGTGCTGTTGATCGAGAGGGGTGTGGCGTACCGCAAAATGGAGGAAATGAACTTGTGTTGGAGCGCCTACGGTCGAAACGGGGTCCTGTTCATCAGGAGGGGTGTGGCGTACCGCAAAACGGGACTCCACGGCCTACTGTTCATCCACCGTCTACTTCCTCCAGCCTCCACCTGCTACTGTTCATCCACCGTCGACTTCCTCCTGTCTCCACCAGTTACTATTCATCAACGGGGTCCTGTTCATCCAGCCTCCACCGGCTACTGTTCAATCAGCCCTCCACGGGATC
Organism: Thinopyrum elongatum; assembly: GCA_011799875.1. Taxonomy (NCBI): domain Eukaryota; kingdom Viridiplantae; phylum Streptophyta; class Magnoliopsida; order Poales; family Poaceae; genus Thinopyrum; species Thinopyrum elongatum. The sequence continues at coordinate 149,396,587 of CM022302.1, read as the reverse complement.
CTGTTCATCCAGCCTCCACCGGCTATTGTTCAACCAGCCCTCCATGGGGTCCTGTTCAACCAGCCCTCCACGGGGTCCTGTTCAACCAGCCCTCCACCGGCTACTGTTCATCCACCCCCACCTCCTCGATCGGGGTCCTGTTCATCCAACGGCAACGGCCTCTACTACCACGGAGTCCTGTTCATCCAACCCCCACCGAGAACTATTCATCCAGCCCCCAATAACGGTCATTGTTCATCAGGCAGCAGGTTCGATCGGCTTCAGTTAGCAGCAGTAGCGAAGGAATCGCTCGATCGGGTTCAGTTAACAGCCAAGGGATCGATCGCTCGGGTTCAGTAACGCGCATAGCTAGTGCAATCGCTCGGGTTCAGTAAGCGAGCGCCTCGCTCGGGTTCAGTTAGAGCCCAACGCCTCGCACCCATGCACGTACGCGTACGAGAGAAACACGCAAACCTCCGTGCATCACTCTGCCCCGACCACCCACCGTAACCGGGAACTCCCCGAAATTTTCCTCGCCCTTGCTTCTACCATGATTTTTTCCGTCATGGACGGCCCAAAGAATGTCATGCAGGTGTGTCCCCGGCCCGCCCAGGACGAAAAGCCCATTTTGTGTCATGATTTTTTGTCATAGAAGTAGGAGCCCACCACATCTATGATGATACGTTCTTTTGTCACAATTATCGTCATAGAAGTGTCATAAGCATGACAGAAAAAAATTCGTTCGGGCCAGAATGTCACGGATGTGTCTTTTTTTTGTAGTGGAGCCTCGCCGTGCTACTCCGGTGAAACTTCGTCGCGGTTGATCACGTCGGTGCGGTAATCTTTCCTCCCGCATTGCCGTAGTTGATCCAAGTTGCCAAGTTAGGGCGCTTGGATCCAGAACTGCTGCTGTTCATAACTCCATTCTTAAGGAAGTCCTTACCGATGCTATTTTCCATGGTTTATTCCTCCACGGTAGATCTTTAGGAATCACTAGGATTTGTCTTGTATGGTTTGTAGATCTTCCTCGTACTTGTTCTCCTCGACCTAGGGTTATGTGTGCTTATCCGAAAGATTAGATAGTCTTTAATTAGCCTTGAACATTCTATCACTAGTTTAAAATCTATCGAGGATATCTTCTCTAAGAATACCATGAATTCCTATTTTCCTCCAAAAAAACATTCATTTTCATTCAAAATACCTTATGTGCATGTTTATGACCCTACGCCATTTTCCTTCGTATCTATTCTTCTCACAGGTTGGTCATGGCACATAGTTCGGAAAAGTATTTTGACTCCGAAGGAGAATTGCCTCAGTTTCCACCAAGGTCTGATCGAATGAGATTAACGGGAGGAGGAAAATCTTCAAAGCATCCCAAAGCACCAAAAAAGAAATATGAGACTGAATCCGAAGAAGATAATGAGGAGATTCCCTCTGCTCACAATCAGCCCGAAGATGAATTGGTCACAGACGCCCTAACCATCTTCTTGGATGGTAATCCTAAAAAGGGTGGTCATGGCAGGGAAAAGAATACCATGACTGAAATGTCTGATCCAGATAGTTACAGAATTTCTCCAGAGGGTGAATCAACAACTGAATGCAACAATAGGCTTCAAAGGATTTGCCGCCGCTGAGCAAGAAAATGGTACAATTATGAAAATGTTCGCAAGCAGTACCAGATTTTGTTTGCCTTCACACCACCGTGGAATGACTGCATCACTGAAAATTGCATTGGCCCCGATGATGAAAAAGTCAGACCACAACATCCTTCAAATGCTCATCCCGACTCCCTCAAAACCATCGCTGATTTTCCTGAGGAAGCGGCTAAGAGGGCGAAGGCCAAAGCCAAGCGTGATGCTAGGGAAGCAAAGAAAAAACAAGTTGAAGCGAAAAATGTCGCGCTGACTCAACAAGACTTCCAGAAGAAGAAGGACCATGTTTCTGCCTCCAAGGGAAGCAAGTCCAAGAAATCTGTTTCCCCTCGTGCTCCCCGAAAGAAAAATGTGGTCAGGAGATCAAAGAAGGCCGTTTCTAACTCATCTGTGAGTCATCCAGCGAAGATACTCCTGATGAAATTCCAATGTATGACCAACGTGCCATTCTCAACAAGCCTTCCGAAAGCCCTTCACCAGTGAAAGTTTTACCCTCACCAAGGACATCACCAAGGCATGCACCCATTTCCTTCACTTACAAACCTGCGGGTTCTGTTGCTCCAAGATCTTTGACTAACCCTGTAGCAAAGAGAAAGCTGCAGTCTGAAGAAAAAGCTGATGCATCTGCTAAGAAGGCGAGACCCTGTGTTCCTGCTTCCATAGAGGAACAAAAGTATGATTTCAATCTCATGATCGATGTGATTGACAGTGCTGCATATGATGCAAAATCTGATGATATAAGTAGTCTGGGACTACCTAATGATGTTACCAAAATGGTAACGAAGCATTTCATTGAGATGAGAAAAATCTCCAAGAAGCTGAATCAAGCTATCAAAGACAAGCAAGCCATCGAGCAAATGTGGAGAGAGGCCAAATCTGAATATGAATGAAATAATCTAAACAAAGAGATTGTTGAACTCACCAAGCCTCTCAGTCTCATGCGAAATGAGAAAATTGATTGGCACTCACGGTTGCAAATGGAGGTACCTCAGTTGTGTGACAGAAGAAACGAGGAGATTGACCGAAAGGCAGATCTTGCTCGAAGAAGAATTAAAGAAGAAAAATGTCAGAAGGCCAGAGCGAGAGTCAGCAAACTGAAAGAAATCAAAGATCGCCGGCTTCAAACTGTTGCTGATGCTCCACTTGATTCTAGTACTCCCTTGCAGTAGATTCCACCATCTCCACCTCACAAGGATGAACCAATGCAGCAAGCTAGCCATGTGGAGGCTATCATTCCTACTCCAGCAGCCCAAGAACAACCTGATGTTGTTGATATCTTCCTGGAAAAGACTGATGAAGAAAATGCTTTGCCTAAGCAGCAAGCCCCAGTTGATGATGTTGATGAGGAAATTGAAGTTGAGAAGGCAGATCCATTGCCTCCGAGACAATTGCAAGCCGAGCCCTTCGAATCAAACAAGGAGGAGATTGACAAGAATGAGGGGGAGCTAAATGCTTCCCGAGACAAATCCACCCTGGTCGCATCATCTGGTGCCCCTACCCGGATGGATGTTGATCTTGCTCCTCATACCACTGGACCATAGTTGGAAGAGGAAGAAAGGAAATCTGATAAGCCGATGGCTCAAGAAGTAATTGCTCCGCCAGTTATGCCCCAAGCGTATGAGAAAGAGGTTGTTGTGCCTCCGACCGAAGGAAATACATTGGAAGAAAAGGCCCTAGTGCCAGAAAGACAGAAAGCTGCTGAAGGAGTTCCAGTGAGCAAAAATGATATACACTCAAGTTCCTCAAGGCAATCTGTACAAGAGAAATCAAGGAAGCCTCGTGCTCCTCTCAAACCTATTGAGGAAGGTGTGCCTGCACCTCATGACATTCGGACTCGAATTATGAGTGAAGAGGAATATCTGAGAAACCCAATGGAAACCTTTCCCTTGTTTCCTGTCGAAGATGGCCCGAATGGTGCTGCCTTTAATGAGCAGTTTCATCATTCGAAACTTGCATTCTTTGGAACCAGCCCATATGATGAAGAATGAACTTCCTTGTCACCAAGATTCTAGACTAAGGAACATGCCGTGTACTATGCTCGTATTCTGTATGGCAAGAATCGCATCTTCAAGAAAAAGATTCTGGATTTTGCAGAGCTCAAAAGTCTACCCTGTTTCCATCACACCATCGAGCAGATTGAACAATTCTTCCTAAAGAGCTTCCTTTGTTTCAATCATGGCTGGAATCATGAAGTGATTCTTCAATTCTATGCCACTCTTTATATCTTAGGGGACCTTGCAGATAGCAGTACTTGGATCCTCGAATGGATGACAGAAGAAGAAAAGATCAAATGTTCGGCTGACCAGTTCTTAGCACTGTTGAATCTTCCTCGGTGCGAATTTGATGCTACTCATGGACATAGACTGCACTATTGGGATGTATCTGAAGCTCAACTTCATCTGCTGATGGACCCCAAACTTGTTGGTGATGAATGTACAGAGGCAAATCCAAAGAATCTGGCTTATGAGAACAAAGTGTTGTTCTATATCCTCTGCAACTCCCTCACGCCAACAAACAGGCCAGGAACCATTCATGGCATCGTGGCAAATGCTCTTCTAGCCACAGCTCAGGGTATTCATTTTCACATTCTGGATGTTTTCATTCGCAACCTTGCCTACGAGGCTGATAGCCCTCAAGCTTTGAAGCCATATGCACCTTGGGTCATGTTTGCCATTGAGCAGCTTATTGAGGAAAAGTTTTTCTGCCCACATATTCCGAAAGTTTATATGCCACCAGTTCGCGACGCACTCCGGATTGTGATGGACATTGGCAAAGGAAAGATACCGATTGATGCTACTGTTTCTGCTTCTATGTCTGCTTCTGCTAAAGCTCCAAAGGTCAAGAAGGCAAAAGTTGAAATCCCTCGTGAAGAGGATCCTTCACTGTAAGATATTTGTCTTCGCACTCAGCAAGCCCTGGAAAGTCATATCAAGCTCGACCGGAAAGTGAAGCTGGAAATGATGACTGAGATAAATCTGCTTCACAATTGTACTCGCCAGGCTCTTTTGTATGAGAAGGAACAAAAGAAGCGCTCCTAGACCCTTCTGCGCAAGCATTATTCTCGCAAACAACTATCTGCCAAGGGTATCGAGAAAGAATATGATTATCTAGAGTTGTTTGAAGTTCCTCGCATCCGAAGGCAAACCCCAGTACTTCCTCAGCGTTCCGCCTCCACCGACCTGCTGTTTGTTGAACCAGATGATGATCTCGAAGACTCAGCTAGCACATTTATCTTCAAACCAGATGCACCTCGTGTTGCTACTCCCGAAGCTGATCCCAAAGCCCATGTTGTGTCTCCAACTCCTGCTTCGGCCTCGACCATCGCTCATTCTGCTTCGCCGAACAGTTCGAGTTCTGATTCTAAGGATTCTTCGGATGAGTAGTTCCTCGCATGCATTCTCTTTCCTTTTTGACACTTGTTGACAAAAAGGGGGAGATGAACATTGAGTGATAGATAAGCGGGTTATTTGCAGGGTGTTTCCTTTCGCCATTTGCTTTTCTGTCGAACTATTTGGTTTTCATCAAACTATTTGCTTTTGGAACTTGGAGCACTGGCTGTGGTGTTGGAATACTTGGTCTTCATGTACCATTAATAACCCCATGCAATGCTATTTGCTTCCAATTATCTGTTTGCAGGTGCAATCGAAAGCTTACTTCCTTACAATAATTATCCTCGATACTTATCTATCATGCAGGGAAAGTAAAAGAATTTCAAGGAGGATCGGAAAATCATGCTTCTCTAGAAGAGATATTTCACTCCTTGAAACTATATGTGTCTTATGTTTAGATATTCTATAATGATTGTCTTTCACTATCTAACTTTGCAAGGGAATAAAGTTAGCTTCAAATTAAACTTCTTGCGATTCGAAAGCAAATTCTCTCTATATATTAAGCTGTTATTCCTCGCATATCTCCATCGTATCATCCTCGTTGAAGGAAAACCTCGTCTGAAGCATATCTACTGTGAGCAATATACCTGTGATTCCCTTGCTCTGATTCTCCTCGAGTATCTAACTTGCGAGGAACTTATATCTCGTTGTTGGGGTAATTGACCACGGGTACCCCGAAGACGGCAAGACAATATTTCAAGACATCGGGGCTAGCAAAGCCCCTCAGTCCGACTGCTCAGGCCGCCCCAGACGGCCCCCTGTCCGACTGCTCAGGCCGGCTCGCCACCCGGCTGCCCGGCCTGCTTTTCATCCGACTGCTCCTCCCGACCGGCTACCCCAGCCAGCCGACTGCCGACTGCGCCAACCAGCCGGCTGCCCGAAGTCAACCGCCGACACCGACAAGATGGCTATACCTGGCACTGTTGCGCAATAGCGGAGCACTGTACACGCGACACCCCAAGCCATCATGTATAGTGTCACTTGTCCCTGGGCACTATTTATGAAGTGACCCAGGAGACAAGCATGACAACCACACCATGCCACCACGCCACCCATGTCCCCTTGTCCCTTGGCTATATAAAGGGAGCCAAGCCCACCACATCCAGGGAGGCCGACGGGCAAGCATGCCCAAGCACACTCACAAGGCCAGGCTCATTCGGCCATCTAGCTAGCTAGCTCTTTGCTACTGCTTTACACATACGAGGCCAGATGCCTACGGCACTGACCTCAGATATAGCTCCAGCAGCACTCTGTACTGCAGATATGCCACATACATACAGACTTGCAGGAGTAGGGGTATTATCTCTCCGGAGAGCCCCGAACCTGGGTAAACTAGCGCGTGCTACTCGCATACCCGTCCCCGGATATTCCAGCGGCAGTCTTGCCCTCACCTCAAGCCACCCTATGGCATCTGTCGTCTCGCAACCCCCCGTGAGAATACCACGACAGTTGGCGCCCACCGTGGGGCAAGCTGCTGCTGGTTTTGCAGTCCGGGCGGGACCCCTTTCGCCATCATCACCACGGCTCGCCGCCGTTTCTCCGGTAGCGCTCGGGGGCTCGACATCGACACGGCCCTGGGACGGCTGCGCGGGACGGTGCACCCTCATGGTCGGCCTCGCCCTCTTCACCGCCACTGCGACGCCGGCCGCCGTCACGGCTCCTGCGTTGCTCCACCCGTGCCTGGCCTCGTCGTCCTCGCACACTGCTCCGCCCTCGGCTGTCCCCTCGGGTCCTCGGCACCGGCCCCATCTCAGCGACGCCTCCGCGTGCGGATTCACTGCCCACCTCCGTCCCTGTGCGCACATGCAATTGTGCCCAACAAGCTAGCTAGCAGAGCCAATGGATTCAGATGCATGTGTGCTAGTTTAGCTGGCTAGCTTGGATCGGGTGCGCGCATGAGGCCAACCGGCCATGTGGGCCTCGCCGTCGCTCCGGGCGGCATCTTCGTCTGGCAGCGCCGCCCGTCAACGGCGCCACCTCGATGACCAACTCGTTCCGCAGTCTCACTACGGGTCGCCACCGTCACCTCCTCTCATGCCCGAGGGGAGCGCCCAAGCCAACCTCGTCCGGCTGCGCACTAGTCCGACTCGAGCGCCATTGCCAAGCGGCCAGTTGGGCGGGCCGCCTCGCGCCGCGCCGGCTGCCGCCCCGGCCGCTTGCTCTGCCTACTCTGCCCGCGCCGGCTGCCGCCCCGGCCGCCTACTCCGTCCGCCGCCTGCGCCGGTTGCCGCCCCGACCGCCATCTCCGCGTCGGCCGCCCGCAGCCGGCCGCTCGCGCCTCCTCCGCCTCGCCAACCCGGCCGCGCCGCTCCACCGCCGCGGCTGCATGCTGCAGCCGGCCTGGCCCCCTCCGCGCTGGCCCCGCCAGCCGCCGCGCCTCCGGCCGGCTCCGCCAACCCGGCCGCCGGCTTCCGCCTGCACCCGCCACGCGCTGCTCGCTGCTGCCGCCTCCTGCGGACAGAAAAAGAAAGAAGGAAAAGAGCTGGGCCGGCTATGAGAAAAGTCAACAGGGCAGGCTGGAAAGAGTATTGCGGCCGGCTGCATGAGCCGACTGTTTAAAAAAAAGAAATGGGGCCGGGTGGAAAAGAGCTGCCGGCTGCCCAAACAGAAAAGTGGCCGGGTGCTGAGAAAAAGAAAGAAAGAAAAAAGAAAGAGAGAGGCCGGCTGGAAAAATATTGCCGACTGCCCACCCGGCTGGACAAAAAGAGAAAAAAGAGTCCGACTGCCGAGTCGGTGAAAAGAGACAAAGAAAAGGTTTTGTCCGGCTGCCAGCAGATGGCCGAAGAGACAAAGAAAAAAGTGTCCGTCCGGCTGCCAGCAGCCGGCCCAAGAAGAAAAAAAAAGATAGGATGCGAGCCGGCTGCTCGCTTCGAGACGACCAAAAAAGAGATTCTGGCTGCTCACAGCCGGGCAGAGAGAAGAAAGAAAAAAGTACGTCCGGCTGCCCACAGCCGGCTGACGAGAAAAGGTACGTCCAGCTGCCCACAGCCGGTCAAAAGAGAAGAAAAGAAAAAACATCCGGCTGGCCCGTCCGCCTGCTTCTCCACTCGGACGGTCAGCCGCGACCCGCACTGCCGGCTGAGCCAGGCCGGCTCGATCGCCTCCTGCTCCGACGCCCGGCCGGCAGGCGAGCCAGCTCGGTCGCCCGTCCGCCTTGATGCCCGTTCGGTCGGACTTGACCGACCGGGACCCCCTTCGAGCACCCGGAGGCTCGAAGGCTTCACCCAGCAGGTGCGCCGGTGCGCCCCACAAGCGTTGAGCCGCGCCGGCTGTCCCCGGCAACTTTTGCCTCGCCTACACGAAAACCAATGTGAGCTCCTCACCTGCATATTTTTGCACCGTGCAAACACGGATAACCTCGAGCGATGCTCGGGGGGCTATCTCCGCATTTTATTACAGTTGCACCACTGTTCGCCCCGGCTCCAGCCAGAGTTGGCCCGGAGGCTGGTCGATTGGCCTGAGACGTTCGTTCGCGCAGACGGCTTAGTAGCATGCACGGAACCGAAGGCCCACTCTCAGCCACAGACCGCAGCGCGGCTGTCCGGCAAGCGAGAGCGAAGGCTGGAGGCCACCCACGTGAAAAACGTCCGGGAAGGGAAACGGTTCGGGCGACCCGGTTGTTTGCTTTATGAGTATCTGCTCAGTTAAATCCGCTCCCAGAGTCTGAGTACTGTACACTCCACCCCGCGGCCCACTCTCAGCCACATACCGCAGAGCGGCTGTCCGGCTAGCGAGAGTGCAAGCCAAAGAACGGAGGGGACATGAAAAAGATTGAAGAGGGCTCGGACGAAACCGAGTCGGCACCCTCCGCATAAAACTTGCACCACTAAAAGCAAAATTTTGATATACCTGCGCAGACTAACTTTGTCTTTTGCATGATCATCTCCGAGGGAACCCCCTCCTCGCCCGGAGGCTCGGAGGCTGGTTGCAGGCCCGACGCCGGCTGCAACCGGCATCCCACCGCCTGCTTCATCTGCAGCAAAAACCCTCCGCCCGACTCTTCAAGTCGCCCGGAGGCTCGGAGGCTACACCCAGCGGGTGCGCTGGCGCGCCCCCACTGGAAGCAAGCCGCGCCGGCTGTAGACCGCAGCCAGCTGTCATTAACGACATCAGTCGGGAGACTCCGCGTCCGCGGCCGACACCATCAGTCGGCGGACTCCGCGTCCGCGCCCGACGCCATCAGTCGGCGGACCCCGCCTCTGCGCCCGATGCAATCAGTCGGCGGACCCCACGTCCGCGCCCGACAGCATCAGTCGACGGACCCCGCGTCCGCGCCCGACGACATCAGTCGGCGGACCCCGCGTCCGCGCCCGACAGCATCAGTCGGCGGACCCCGCGTCCGCGCCCGACGACATCAGTCGGCGGACCCCGTGTCCGCGCCCGACAGCACCAGCCGGTGGAATCCGCGTCCGCGCCCGGCAGGGCCCCGCGCCCATTAGCCGGCGGACTCCATATCCGCACCCGGCACCCTCGACGCCATCGTCTGCTCCAACAACCGCGAAAAGCCTCCGCCCAACTTTTCCAAAGTTGCCCGGAGGCTACACCCAGCGGGTGCGCTTGCACGCCCCCACCGGAAGCAAGCCGCGCCGGCTGCCGTCCGCAGCCGGCCGTCATCGACATCTTCTACATCAACACCCGCTAAAAAACTTCCGCCCAACTTTGCCAAGTTGCCCGGAGGCTCGGAGGCTACTGTCGGGGTAATTGACCACGGGTACCCCGAAGACGACAAGACAATATTTCAAGACATCGGGGCTAGCAAAGCCCCTCAGTCCGACTGCTCAGGCCGCCCCAGACGGCCCCCTGTCCGACTGCCCGGGCCGGCTCGCCACCCGGCTGCCCGGCCTGCTTTCCGTCCGACTGCTCCTCCCGACCGGCTGCCCCAGCCAGCCGACTGCCGACTGCGCCAACTAGTCGGCTGCCCGAAGTCAACCACCGACACCGACAAGACGGCTGTACCTGGCACTGTTGCGCAATAGCGGAGCACTGTACACGCGACACCCCAAGCCATCATGTATAGTGTCACTTGTCCCTGGGCACTATTTATGAAGTGAACCAGGAGACAAGCATGACAACCACACCATGCCACCACGCCAGGCATGTCCCCTTGTCCCTTGGCTATATAAAGGGAGCCAAGCCCACCCCATCCAGGGAGGCCGACGGGCAAGCATGCCCAAGCACACTCACATGGCCAGGCTCATTTGGCCATCTAGCTAGCTAGCTCTTTGTTACTGCTTTACACATACGAGGCCAGATGCCTACGGCACTGACCTCAGATACAGCTCCAAGAGCACTCTGTACTACAGATATGCCACATACATACAGACTTGCAGGAGTAGGGGTATTATCTCTCCAGAGAGCCCCGAACCTGGGTAAACTAGCGCGTGCTACTCACATACCCGTCCCCGGATATTCCAGGTATTCACTTTATCTAACAAATCCTTTTCAAAGGTTGTGTGTGGCAGGAAATACCTCATACACTATCAAGTGCATTAAAATAGTCCACGGATGAGATTATATGTCAATATCACTCATACGAAGATTCATCTCGCTACCTTCTGATTTATCTCCTATGCATTCTCCAAATGATGCAAACCTTCAGGGGGAGCGTGTTTTATCTTCGTAATTATCTCTCATCTTTTGTTATCCTTCGCAATCCATTTCATTTTGTTATCTATATTTTGATGTGTTCTGTTTTGTCAACAATCGTCCAAAAAGGGGGAGATTGTTGGTGCAATATTTTCCCTCTTGTGTTTTGGAGATTGTTGACAGAAACAGGCATGGACTGATTTGTTTGCTAGTGCACACAGAGAGAAATAGTCCATGCAGAACCAAAGAGAATGATGTCTTCTGTGTCCAGTTCGAGAAACTTCGCCGAAGAATATCTGCGTTGCAGAGAAGAATGAGCTACGTCTTTTGAAAACATGTAGGCGAGAAGATTGATCTGAAGGATTTGACCCCTCGAAAATTTATTGCTGATGTGAAGCAATTGGTTCGGAGATTCTGTCCGAAGAAAATTGACTGCAGCGAATGGAAGTCGAAGACAAAGTGAAGACGTAGTATTCATCTCGTTGTTCTTGTTGCATTCATTTGAGTCATATGACCTCTGTACTATTAAGAGGGGTATAGGTTCTCGAAGCTTATATCCGTTGTGATGCTTAGCCCAAAACCTATGCGAGAATGAGAGAACAAATCTCTTTATGTTTCGAATGATAACCTGCCAGCAGTAGACGTTGTTTTTCGTGCTGCAGGAGACATCTTTCGAACTGAGGAGTTAGCATTACTTGCTCCGCAAGGAATGTTATCATTGTGCTCAATTTCCAACCGTTGGACTCGTGTCGTTCGGCCATTGGCTGCTCCACATGTCCAATTTGGTCTTTTTCCCTTCAGGGAAGGCTGCGGCTATATATAGCCACCTCGCTCCAACGTTGCCCATTGGCTGCTCCGCTTAAGATTTCTGAGAAGATAAATTGAGCATCCCCTCTCCGAGTGATTTGAGTTTAAGATCGACCGAGAGAAAAATCAAGAGCCGAAACTTAGAAAGTGGTTGAGCATCATAGTAGTTTTGAGTTAAGAGTTCTTGTACCTACTACTCTTGAGAGCTGCACACTCTCTAGACGGATAGGTGTCAGCTCGAGTGTCGAAGAGTTATTGTCTTCACCGAGCAAGATCTTCAGCAACCAAGAGTCATTGTGGTTCGCGAAGAGGTCTGTCAAAGTTTGGAGATCGCCGACAAGTATCTACCACGAGTGAAATCAACTGGAGTCTGATCAGCTCTGAGTTGAAGGAGAATAGGGCGAAGAGAGTTTATCTTCTGTGTTAAATCACAACTCCTCCAACCAGACGTAGTCATTTGGCAAAAGGGCGGCAGAAGGGCGAAGTGGTCTACCAAATCCATCTGTCGCCATCGAGCACCACTGGTTCACTTTACCTTACTGCATTACCTTCAGCAGTTTAATTTCGTGCTCTGTGACGATGGTTTATCTTATCAATCATTGACTGTTGCATATTATTCATTTCTGTCATCTCTGTTATTTGTATCTGTTAAAGTTTGTTGCTCACCAATTTGCATTCTCATCATTCACTTTAGTCGTCCTTGTCGTATAAACTTCTCTTCGCACTTACCTTATTAAGACTGGCGTGATTTCCCTGTGTTGCTTTCTTTCTCCTCGTCATTGTTCTTTATCATGTTTTCCCTCGTAGTTCATATCTTGTTTTCTCTCATGCTACTGCATCTGTTCGCATGTTGCATTACCTTCATTATTGTCAAACCTGTGATATCCTATGCTCGTACCATGATTGTTTCCTACTTCAATAGACATGTTCCTCAATATCGTGCTTGATTAAGTTCTCTTCTATCGAACCTTATTTCCGCTGCTGTGTTTGGGATCGGTTCATAACATTCGAAGAATTTTTGAATCTACCATTTACCCCCTCTGGTCGATATACTCTCGGTTCTAACAATTTATAGCCCATTTCATATTACTTTTAAGATTTGGAGCCGTCTTCAAAGAGTTGCAGCCCAGCAGGCAGAGAAAAATAAGTTGCCTGGGTTGGGTTGGCCTGGATCGGGTATTCTTCAGAAAAAATAAACTGGGCTAACCATTTTCACAAAGAAAAAAATAGTTGGGTTGGATTATGTGGTGAACATAAAATAGAAGCCTGGGCTAGACGGGCCACAACCCAGTTGAAACCCTGCTCCATCTCAACAATAAAAAAACTGCTCAAGCAGCTACGTCCCAGGTGTCAGCCACTCTTGTGCGGTTCTCTTGTCTATTGACTATACGCAGACAATGTCGTGGGTCTTAGATGTTAGCAAACCACTAGGAGGAAGCATTATCTTTTTTGCTCGTATATAACAATGAAGAACTTGCTTGCGTACGGCCATGGACATGGTGGGTCCCTACTGTCATCCTCTCCATATACAGTCATCTCCCGATTCCTCTCGTTTGTTGACCATGTTGACAATGCGAGACGGCGGCACCGCGGCGAGCGCACCAAGGCACGCGGAGGACGACGACGAGGCCTTGGACGGGAATAAACAGGAGCCGTGGAAGATGCGGCAGTGAAGTCGCGGGCGAAGGGGAGTATGAGGGTTGACTGGTTCAGGTGCGGGGTGGGGCTGATGTCGGCATTAATGATTTAGGAGACGGTGGGGCGGTGATGTGTGCACTGAGCCGCAGCCAGCCGTGGGAGGCAGGAGCAGGCAGACCCACCGACGCTAGTTTGGTTTTGGTGGCTGGAGGAAGAAGAGACTGAAGAAACATGGCAAACTGTGAAAGCAGTAGGAGTACTTAACAACCTTAACTGAAAGAAGCAGGAGCACTTAACAACCATAGCTGAAAGCAATATTAGTACTTATACAGGTTCAACCATACAAAGCACGCCTCAAATAGTGCTACTTTGCCTACAGTTAACCAAGGATGAGGCCACCAAGCCCCAGGACAAGGCCCAGGCGCCACCCCGCGCATCCACAACTTCCTCAAAGTGGCTTCATCTCGGAATGTGGTCAATACACATGATATTCGCTTAGAGCCATGGAAAAGTATGAACATAACCTTCTGTCCTATTCTCCAAGATCGACGAGCCTTCATAATTTGAGACCACCCATGAATAAGTATCTTTTCACCTCTAAGGGAAATGGAGTAGGTCGACATAAACATCATGTTGTGACTAAGCGCAAGTCTGACTCGACCATGGTCAGGCATCTGTATAGGAACAATAAAACTGGACAGTTTCTGTTTCAAGAAGACCACAGCTGTAACACTGTGTATAAGCAAGAGTTTATGAACAACTTATATAACAGAAAACAGCTCGTACCATCAGTTTCTTGACAAAGTTGGACCTGTTCAACGTGTGCACCAGTGGCACACATATCCCACGTGGCTTTCCACCATTGAAATGCCCCATAAGGTCCTCAAGATGATCAATAAAGTGTAGGAAATGGTGGATGTCATCCCAAACTTTAGTGCCATTAGTAACAGTCGAGTTCTTATCAAATAACAAACGAGTAGTGTCCTACACTTTGTAATAACCTACACGTGCCACCAATTATAAGAAATATTAGTTAGAAGTAGCATCTTCGTGAGAGAAGAGAATCACAAATTGTTGTTACTTCTAAAGTCAAATTGTGATTAGTTAGACAGAATAGGTGGATTAAAAAGTAATCGAGGCAACATGGAAGAACCAGATACAAAGCTAACATGGATGAACTACTGGAACGACGTCGGGGTGGAAGGTCACAGGGAAGATGAGACCAGGTTCTGCTATTTCCATCAACATTCGCGTGCCAACTTTCAATCCGTAACACTTGACAAAGTTTATCCAAGTTCGGCCATAAAAAAAGGAGCGATCTTCTTGGTTAATGAACCCAACTGTGAACTTATATTCATGGCGTGTCTCCAATGCGACCACTATACTAGTGTATTCAGTTATGGCAAGGCCGACCTTTTTGAGTACATGTGTTCTGGCAGAGCAAGGGATGCACTGCAGGAAAATAATATGAGAACACAATTTATTCGCTATCCAAATCTTGATATGATTTCCTCTTTCACGTCAGTGATGACCATGGTACTAGTACCTTTTATCCAAATATAGCAATCCAAATTTCCAAATTAGTCGACAGCATGTTCAAAAACCCCAACCGTCCCGGATAGAAAAGAGGATTCTAGGAACATACCATGCGCTTTTTGAAATCCTATGTTAGGATGAGAAGGAACAAGTCTGGCGTCTCACCAAGGGCACAGAAACCTGTAGGGTCTTCGCACTTTAGGCACTGCAAATGAAGCACACTAGATTCAGTAGGAAGAAAAATGCATCAATGGCGGCGATTGCCATCCTAGGATTACCGGCGACCAAGGGACTAGGATTAATCAGGTATGGATGAAGAATTTGTACCTGGTTCTTCATGAGAAAACCCTAAGCAATCGCCGAGAGGTGGTTTTCCCTGAATATTCAGGTCGAGTGAAATATTGCTGCTTTGTCCGTCCGGCTTACTGCTAGTGCTGGAAAGGTGGGGTTTTGTGATTTGACAGCTCATTGGGCATTACTGTGGCGCTACGATTGGATGAGTTTACCATGCAGTTGTGTAGTCTAATTTGGTGCATGGCACGTGGACCTGGTTGCTGGATGTCCCGCATATCAGCGAAATAAAATAGAAAGGAAGGAGTAACTAGTTACACATAAATATATTTTTGATAGAGAAATACTTCCTATGTAAAGAAATATAAAAATCTTTTATATCACAACTTTGTACATAAAAAATCAAGGGGAATATATATACATAATATGGGGTTCAGATGAGAATAAAATACTCACATAGGCTGGTGGGTCTGGACTTTAGGCCACAGGCCGGTGGGCCTGCATGTTTGGGGCCCCGGGAATGTTCTAACTCAGCGCATTTCATTCGGTAATTATTGCATGCGATCGGTACGGCGCTGGTTTTAGAAGTTGTCGCAAGGCGAATACAGAAAATTAAATAAAGCATAGCAGCTGTTAGAATGAAATCGAACGACAGTGCCTAACCAGCAATCAGAGTTGCAATTTTTTCACGATATCCTACGTGATAAATACTAGCTAGTACTATTATACACACATGACACTTGTTTCACAGCGATATTACATCAAAAGCTCTCGGAGGATACATCAGTTCGGTAGTTGCGTGCTGCTACTAAAGAATTTCAAAGTTGATTAGGACCAGCTCTCCTTGCAGAGAAAGTTCGATTTTGACATCATCCCCAACCTCAAGATTTGATCTAGTTTCGTACCTTGACCATCCTTTAGCATCAATCATCATGCGACCATCCTTTCTACTTACGGTATATTGTGCAAGTTCATTCGCACCAAGGATGCGCATGGTAAGAGAAACTTGACCACAGTTGCCTGGATTATTGAATGACTCCCTCATTGTTTTAGGAATTCTCTGTTTGCAAACAAGAAAACATACACAAACAGTTAGATCAACATAGTGAATCATGTGAAACAACATGGAAAGGAAAAAGAACGAAGCACTTGGGCTGCTAATGCTTACCAAGAAGGTGGAGATGTCGGTTTTTGTAAGGACTTTGGTATATGCAGTGCGAACTACAGCCCAGTCTATTGCAGGTGCAAGTGCTGGTTCCGTTGCCGCTGCACGGGCCAGAGCAGATGCAAGTGCAAGTCCAAGTGTTGGTGCAGGTGTTGGAGCCGTTGCTGGTGCCCGTGGCGGTGCGACTAGTAGTGCCGTCGCTGCTGCCGAAGATGGTGCTGCTTTTGGAGCTGGTGCCGGTGTCGGAGCAGGTGCCCGTGTTGGTGACCGATCCTCCGGTAGATCAGCCTGACTCGCTGACGCAGTCGGTGCCCAATTCTCTGGTGGATCAGACTGAGCTGCTGCCGCTGTCAGTGCTAGAGCCAGTGCCGTCGGAGCAGGTGTCGGTGCTCGATACTATACTGAAGGTGGTACCGATGTGCGAGACAACAAGCGCTCGTCTCTAGTTTGCTATGATTTTAGACTTCATCTTTGTAACTTTGCTACGCATCCTTCTTAAGCGACAGTGGTCGTGAGCAATTCAAAGTTCCCCCGGCTCCGTGACCTGAATCCAGTCTTTTTCTTTCTTTCTTTTAAAGGCAAGAAGGACTAATTCTAGCGTTTTATTAAAGCAAACTGCAGTTGATCAGAGGTCTTCAGATTGTACTCGGACAACAGACTGATCCAATTGTGTCAAGTAATATAAGTGATGGACAATGCCTTCGTTATTGACACGTCATAAGAAGTGAAACCTGCTAAAATAACCATCATAGAGCAAACCAAATGGTTTATTCTGTAAAGAATGTGACATGGCAAAACCTGCATAGTAAAATTGCAGCAAAAGTAAGAAAACATGACAGTAAATCAATGAGATTTACTTGATGTGACAGGACTAAATCCTTATCAGGATATCACTATGTTCAAATTCTAAATTGAAGGTTGTTAGTCCAATTACGGGTGGCATGTAGGCCCCCCTTACTCCCACAAGCAGGACAGTCCAAAGGTTGTGATAACTCATACGGAGCGAACATCCGTGGGGCTGGAAATCCTGGTGGGTGCAATAAACCCTGCAATGCATACATTTAAAAAAAAAGGAGGATATACCCCCGGCCTCTGCATCTGGACGGTGCATGCAGCCATATTATTAATTATTCACAAGGACCTTACAAAGTAATACATCTGTATGCCTGAAGACACCATCTTAGCAACACATCTGTCGCTACTCCTATCCCCTTGATGAAGGGGTGCCAAATGTCCGAGCCTAATACCAAACTGACATCGCACCAAATCCTAACATCTAAAGCCGGATGCCCCAACCAAGCCATAATGCCGGGATTGGGTCAGACACCGGTCTGGCGCACTCTCAGAGGCCGCCGCCACCACTAACCACTGATCCATCTCCAGAGCAGGTCCTGACGCATCAACCTTGCCAGGCCTGCCATCGACGCCACCATGGCGTCAGACAACGCCACCATCCTGCGTGTGTCCATCATGCATGCCCATCGCCGAAACTCCGCAGCGCCATGCCGTCGTGATCCGCCGTCGGCCTTGCGGTAGATGTAACACCGCTCCTCCTCTTGCCACCTCCAGCCATCACTTGCTCCAAAACGATGCCCCCAGGAGGGAAAGCGATACAGAGAACGCCATCATCGTCTGATCCGGGAGACCCAGATCCAGGGTTTCCCCCGGAGCATCTCGAGCCAGATGACGCAAACTGCAACGACGATGCCTCGACAAGGAAACGACATCAAAGACGCAGCCATCGTCCGCCATGACCGTAGTCGCCGCGATTTTCATCGGCACTTGCGCCACCGGGCGTGCGCCGTCGGCGTCGCTGGTCCCTTCAACCGAAGCAAACTCCAAAATGATGCCCTGAAGAGGGACTACGACGCAAAAGCACCGCCATCGCTCGATCCCAAGGAGATCTAGTGTTTCCCACGGAGTTGCCCGCGCTGTCAAGGACCAAACAAGGATGGAATCCGCAGATCCGCCCAGCTGCCGACGTGTCGCACCCGCCACCGCGCCGACCGCGACTCGGAGACCAAGCCCACGCCTGGGCCCAGATCCGGCCGCGCCGCCGTCGATCCGATAGCGCCGCCGCCGTCCCTGACGACCGCGACGCCCGAGACCATACATATATTGGAGTGTAACTATAACTGATATATACTCCCACCATCCTCACAAAAAAGATGATCTGAATACTTCAAAATATACGGACAGCATATGAACATTGCCAGCTACTTTCCGGTGATCTTGCATGCTTGGGTTCGTTGGTTGCCAATTATTTTTCGGCTGTACCGCATGTCTCGAACGAAGCTAGCTCGTGGAGTAGATCAATTGGTCATTGGAACATAATGATACTCGTACAAGGAGGCTGACCTCATGCATGACAAGGCTGCATGTAGTCAGAAGCCGTTGGCACACGCTCGTTGATCCAGTTGTGTAGCTCTTAGGATGTAGCTGAGTAAGCACATGCTGATTGATCTGACCGTGTAGCTGAGTTAGGTTCAGCTGTCATGCATGCATAACTATTTATGAGAACTATAGCAAAACAACACCAGCCAAACACTTCGGTGGTTTTGACAAAACTGAGAAAAACTATGGTTTCTAAAAACCAAAGTATTTGTTGCCTGCACATTAGAATACTGTGGTTTTAAAATACGATTACGGTTTTTCAAAAAATGTGCTGCCAAACTAAGCCTTAAACAAAATAACTCTTGACATGTTTTGGAACTTAAAAAAATCAAATTTGTGTAGGAACACTGTAACTCGGCAAGAGGTTACGAAGCTAAAACTCCATAGAAAAATGCTTTGTTTGTATTTAAAATTTTCTTATTTGCATGAAAATTCCAATGAACATTGCACACGTGCTTTGCACCGTGCCTTCGGCTAGTGCTTCATAGCGCAGCGATAGCAGCATCTCCCAAATCTCCTCTTGAATGCCTCAGCAGCAGAACGGGCAGGGTGGTGACGGCAACGCTGCGGCAAATCCTTTGGATGCTGCGGCGAGTGATCCTCCTGGCGACGCGCCAGCCTCAGGGCACGCCGAGAGGGCAGCCGGGGAGCGAATCATGAGCCCGCGCGAGGGCGGATCCCTGCGTGCTTGGCCAGCGACAGAGGCCGACGTGGGGAGGGCATCTGATCCAGCAGGAGCCACGATAATGGAGCACAGCCGCGGCCTGACGGGGTCAGCCACCTCCGCCCAAGATTGGTGGAGATGCTCTGAAGACGCCGCCTGCGCATGGAGCAGCAAACCCGGAGAGGAAAGGCGCGTGGGAGGGGAGCTTACCAGGCCTGCCGCGGCATCCACCATGGCATTCAAAGCCACACATGGGAGGGATTCTCCCAGAGATCTGATCCACGAAACCCGCGAGGGGACCCTCCGCAGCATCCCGGAGCGCGATGCAGGAAAAGACGCGGTCTGACGCTCCATCAATGATGGAGGAGGGCGCCGCGCCGGCAAGGGCAAAGGGCGCCGGAGTGGTGGGTGGGCTAGGTGCTAGCGGAGCACGCGACGGAGGAGCACGTCATCAAAGCCCGTGAATAGGAGATCCGTCCTGGTGACTGTGTCTTGATTCGCTGGCGAGAGGGCAGGCATAAAATGCCAACCAAGGTGACCTACTCGCATCAAAGCCCGTGAATACTACACCTGTTTGTGATTGCGCAGACCAATCGGGATGGGCAACAGTGCTGTTACGGAGCGATGCGGTCCCGGAGGAGAGGACGCGACCAGGTTTTCTTGGCATGGTGCTGAAACGAAGTACTACGGTCAGCGCCAGATTGACTTGGAGCGACATGCCTGTCTCATTCGTAATAATTGATTCCTATCGTTCCGTCGTCTTTTGCGCACTCAGCTACAGAACATGGTATAAAAAGCACATCCGGCTGCTCGAAAGGAACAAACCGAACTAGTGCTTGCTTCTTCTCTAGTAGTTAGCTGAAGGATGGATTCTTCCCCGTCGGTATCATCGAGTGAAGAAGAAGTCCCCATGGGTAATGCTCGGTCCCCGTCGGTATCACTGGGAGAAGAAGAAGACCCCATGGGTAATGATCTTTCTTCTGTTTTTCTTTGTCTATATATGTTCATCTGATGGAAAAGCTAACTTTCTGTTGTTTTCCAGACGTGGCTCTAAACATTAGAGACATCAAACGACCCAACGAGCGAATACCACAGCACGTGTCGTCCTCGGATACTGACTCGGTTGACACCTACTCGCCCAGTCCGCAAACGAGGGATGAGATAGGAGAGGAGGAGGCAAAGCGCGTGGAGGAGATGCATAAGAGGGAGGAGGAGAAGGAGAGGGACGAGAGGGAGAGGGCGGAGGAGAGGAGGAGGAGGAGGAGGAAGGAAGAGAAGGACAGAGAGGAGAGGGAGAGGGAGAGGAAGAGAAGGCAGACAAACAGAGAGGAGACGAGGAGATCTGGCCGTCGGTATTAGCCCGAGGGACAGAGAAGAGAGAGGAAGAGCGAGAGAGAGGAAGAGCGAGAGAAAGGAGAAGAGATGATCTAGCAGCCGACATTGATGTAACATTCTGTCTTGTATCAAGTGCCTCGTGCGCTTTATTTGTTCCCTTAGGCCTTAATGCTGTCTTGGAACCCATAGTTCTACAAGAACCATGTAACAGTGTTGTATTGTAACCCATTGGTGTAGTCTAATTATGTACTACTAGTAGTGTTGTTCTGTATCAAATGCATGGACTAATCATTTGGAGCCCCTCCAGGCCAACACCGTGTGATCCAGATCGTTTGGTGAGAGATCATCTGTGCATTAACTGACTCGAAGGAAGGAGGTTAGCATAAGTGCCTCGCAGCTGCGTAACTACAAGTAGGCAAAAGTACTCGAACGTGTTGGTACTTAGTAGGGACCTAGCTTGTGTCAGCCATAGCTCTAGCATGCAGAGGAGTTAAAATGATAGCAGTAGGTTTCTAGGGTGAGGCTTAGCTCTCTATTAGTAATTTGCAATTTGCAAAAAAAAATTGGAAATTTGTATGTTCGAAATTTGCAAGAAAATCTAACTTTTCATGGGGAATTTCGATACAAGACCCTTCTTCATCTTCTCCTTCTTCTATCAAATTTCAAGTTCAATTTCCTCGCAAAAAAAATCAAGTTGAATTTTTATTTTCAAGGAGATTTTTATAATCAGCAGAGAATTGTGCTATCTACACCCAGCTACACTAGTTGCATGCATGCATAAATTATTGTTCTTTTTTGCAGGTAAGATCTTGTATTACTCATGGAACTACCTCTAGGGGGCAGAACCCAAACCAGACTATTGTTCTACCCTCAATTCTAGCAAACTTAGCTAATAAATTACTAACCAAATTCTGTCAACGAGAAACATGAGTAATACTAGTCATACGAAGAGACCTCAAGTTTCCCCAACTAGAGATGCAAAAACAGACCTGTCCGTACCTTCTTCCATTACCATGTTCACCGCCAAAAGTGAGTCCATCTCAATATGTATTGGTAATTCTGTGCGTTAAAGAGCGATGGAGATACCCTCCATACAGGCACATAATTATGCTTCCAGAGCATGACAGCACGAGAACAACTCTCTACAAGATGAAAAGATTATGTTGCCCACATATATGCGAATTTTTATACTTTAAATAATTTGGGATTCCAAAAAAGTTCTGAATTTTGTAAAAAATAGTTGTTTGAAAACAAAACAAGAAATCCTAAAATATTGTGGATTTAAAAAATGTTCATGATTTAAAATAACGTTCACATATATAAAAAAAATGTTCACGAATTTAAAAATTATTTCCGTAGTAAAAAATGTTCATCAATTTGCATAAAAATCGGGTATACAAATTCTGTACATGAAAATTTTAAAAATGTTTTGAAAAATGGAAAATTGATCACGATCCAAAAAATGTTCCCAAATTTTGTAAAAGTTCATGAATTTGAAAAAAAATTCACAAGAAAAAAATGCTCACAAGTTTTTAAAAAGTGTTAAATAATTTTAAAAAAATGTCATGATTTCAAAACAAATGTTAATGATTTTAAATAAAATGTTCACGAATTTTAAAAATGTTCATTATTTCAGAAAGATGTTAAATTTTTTGAAATAATGCTCATGATTTCAAAAATAATTTTCACCAATTTGGAAGATGTTCGTGAGATAGAATAAGGAAAAAGACACGAGCAAGATATAAAGAAAAAAAAGAAAAAGAGAAAACTGAAAAAAAGGAGAGAAAGAAACATAAGAGAAAAAACCTGAAAAAAAAACCGTTTCAGGGAAGGTTTTTAGGACCTTCCCAAAACTAGTGAGGAATACACCTAAAATGGGCCGGCCCAAACGCTGATCGAGCGCCCTAGAGGGCAATAAGCGTGTTGGGTCGCTCGCGGGCGACTTGCGCGCCAAATAGGAGACAGCGGGAATTGAACTCACGACATCTCCTTGAATCCCATACGATTAGACCAGCTGAGTAAACTTGTGCGCTTGCGAGGAAGGAGGGTTGGCCCACTAATCAAATTATCACTGCATTGCTGGCCTTTTCTTATGGGCCATGGGGTGGGCTCTTTCTTATGGACCGCGAGATGGGCAAAAAATATTGCTAGCGCTAGGGATCGAACTCATGACTGTTACCATACAAACGCAGTTACACCAGCCAACTCGGCCATCAACTTTTGATGTTAATTAATCCCACCTTGCTCCTTTAGACAGATTTCTGCAAGTTTATATAGGATTGGAACTTCCCTGGAATATTAGCAGGACGTCTTAAAGCGGCGACAGGCCTGGAAGGATGACTTTGGATAATTAAACGAAATTGTGGGCGGTCTTCCGGAATTTTTAAAAAGAAAGGATGAATTTGAAAATGAGTTGTGGGCTATCTTCGGGTTGGGGCTATTACAAAGGAAGGATGAATTTCAAATGGAAAAGTTCATAGGAAAGAATTTTCAGGATCGCGGGGGCTTGCAAGGAGGAGGTTCGTAGTTCGAACGGGTAACGCAACGCCCACACCAAAAAATAACATGGGCTGAAACCATTTTTCTTTCTTTGATTCATTTTTCTGGAGCATCAATCTCGCCATCTATTTATTCAAAGTTGTCGGAAACCTCCCATGCTACACCATGCAAGATACATTTAGGTGGGGCGATATCCCAAACCTGACAGAGTTCATGACTTACACCCAATTTAGCTAACACATGTCTCGCACTGTTAGCCGTTCGTCGAGACCATGTAACTTAAAATTTAGAATTTTTTACTATTGTAATTTGCAAAAAAGTTTTGGAAATTTGCATGTTTCCAATTTGCAAGAAAACCTAAATTTTCATGAGGAATTTTGATACAAGACCCTTCTTCATCTTCTCCTTCTCCTATCAAATTTCAAGTTAAATGTCTGTTTTCAAGGAGATTTTTATAATCAGCAGAGAGTTCTGCTATCTACACCCAACTACATTAGTTGCATGCATGCGTAAATTATTGTTCTTTTTTGCGGGTAAGAACTTGTATTACTCAAGGAACTACCTCTAGGGGGCAGAACCCTACCAGACTATTGTTCTACCCTCAATTCTAGCAAACTGAGCTAATAAATCACTAACCAAATTCTGACAACGAGAAACATGAGTAATACTAGTCATACGAAGATACCTCATTTGCTTGATTTCCCAAATCAGAGACGCAAAGACAGACCTATCTGTGCCTTCTTCCATTACCATGTTCACGATCGAAAGTGAGTCCATCTCAATATGTATTGGTAATTCTGTGCGTTGAATGACGATGGAGAGACCCTCCATACAGGCATATAATTCTGCTTCCAGAGCATTACGGCACGAGAACAACTCTCTGCAAGATGAAAAGATTATGTTGCCCATATATATGCCTGCCTAATAATAAAGTAAGATGCGTTTATTCGAATTTTTGGTCCGCTCATCTTTACTTTTTGTTTGTCTACTATACATGAGGTGGTACTAATTCCATAATAAGTTCGCAGTTCAAAATACTCGGCTGGGCCTTGCACGTGGTCTAATGGGCCAGTTGTACCGGAATTTTAAAAAGAAAAAGCCTGCAAGGTCTCATGGGCTACCTATACTGTAATTATGGGCAAGCTGTACCGAAATTTCGAAAATAAAAAACAAACTTCATTGATATCTGAAGGGACCTTTTCGTCCGGCCCATAGGCCAGCACCCTATTTTTTATTTCGTTTCTATTTTTTATTTTTTTATTTACAATTTCGTCTTCTTATACTTTATAATTTTTTTGGGATTTCAAAGAATTTCCAAATTTGGTAAAAAATAGTTTTTGGAATTGTTTTCAAGAAATCATAAAATATTCATGGATTTAAAAAAGTTAATGATTTAAAAAAACGTTCGCATATATATAAAATGTTCACAAATTTGAACAATATTTGCATATTAAAAAATGTTCATCAATTTGAATAAAAATCATGACTTCAAATTATGTACATGAATATTTTTAATGTTGCGGTAATTTTCTGCAACACGAGTCATGTTGCAGAATGTTTGCAAAATACAGGTAAAGTTGCAGATTTTTTGCAACAGAGGTATTGTTACATTTTTTTGCAGCGGAGGTCATGTTGGATTTTTTTTGGCAATTAAGGTCTTGTTATCTTTTTTTTGTGTAAAACAGGCCTTGCTGCAATTTAATTATTTCTGTAACAGAGGTCCTGTAACAGATTTCTTTTTGCAACTGAAGCCTTGTTGTAGAAAGGAGAGACCGTGGGGAGTCAGGTCCATCACGTCGAGGTCATGTTGGATTTTTTTTGGGCAATTAAGGTCTTGTTATATATTTTTTATTGTGTAAAACAGGTCTTGCTGCAATTTAATTATTTCTGTAACAGAGGTCCTGTAACAGATTTCTTTTTGCAACTGAAGCCTTGTTGTAGAAATGAGAGACCATGGGGAGTCAGGTCCATCACGTCACGTGGGACGCATGGCGTCCAAGAAGGCGGCGGACGTGAGCGGGATAATTCGCCACCTGAACCAAATTGTTTCTCTTTTTAGAAAGTGTCAAGAATTTGAAAAATCTCATGATTTCAATAAAATATTGATGAATTTGAAAACATGTTCATGATTTTAAAAAGAATGTTCATGAATTTTTAAAATAATGCTCACGATTTCAAAAGATTGTTCACAAATTTGAAAGATGTTCGCAAAAAAAGAAAAAAAGACAAGGAAAAAATATAAATAAATAAATAAAAGGAAAACCGTAAAGAAAAGAAAAGAAAGATAAAAATAGAAAAACAAACATAAAAGAAAAAATATTTCAGGGAAGGCTCGAGAACCTTCTCAAAATTTGTGAGTAATACACCTAAAATGGGTCGGCCAAAACTCTGATCGAGCAAGAGGGGTGCGTGTTGGGTCGCTCGCGGGCGACTTTCGCGCCAAATAGGAGACGACGGGAATCGACCTCACGACCTCTCCTTGAATCCCATACGATCAAACTAGCTGATTAAACCTGTGCCCTTGCATGGAAGGAGGGTCGGCCTACTAATTAAATTATCGCTGCAGTGTTGCCCTTTTCTTATGGGCCATTGATGGGCCCTTTCTTGTGGACCGCGAGATGGCAAAAAATTTGCTAGCGCTAGGATCGAACTCATAACTCTTGTTTCGATCCGACTGATATTTTCTTTTCTTTCTTCTTTAACACCCGAACATATTATCTCGAGCGTGACAGTTTGTACATAATTAAAGTTATGCGTAACTTCTATTAAACTTTAGATCTCAGCCATTATTATTTAGATCAATGGATCATACTCCCTCCGTTCCTAAATATAGGGTGTATAGTTTTTGGCGCGGAAATTAAAGAATGCACGTGGAGGGGAAATTTCACATGTTTTGGGCAAGATTACACCTGACTAATTGACATGTGAAAATAGAGGAGCTTGCCTGATATAAGGAAATGTAATCAAATCCCTAAAAAAATTGTCCAAACGAGTGGTGCAATGCAATACACCTTATATTTTGGATTTTTTCTCAAAAAT
The DNA here is from genome assembly GCA_011799875.1 of Thinopyrum elongatum. NCBI lineage: Eukaryota > Viridiplantae > Streptophyta > Magnoliopsida > Poales > Poaceae > Thinopyrum > Thinopyrum elongatum. The sequence continues at coordinate 149,370,613 of CM022302.1, read as the reverse complement.
CTATACACCTTATATCAAGGAATGGAGGGAGTATATTTTAAACATATGTGGGTCAACGTAATAGCTTGTTTGACTCTTGTTTTAATTATATAACTAGCGGTGCAACCCGCGCATTTGCGCGGCTAGATATATTACATGTTTTCATAGTTGGTATCATTTTCTTTGCAATCACCTTTTGTTAATTGTTGTTTACTTTGGCCTTTATATGCCATAACCATGGAGGTTATCTTACATCCAAAGATACGTTTGTCTTAAACATGATATATATGCTTTGTTCTCCAAGTTCCATCTGCCACTCCTTCTCATCGGACAATGTCTATTTTTTACTAATATTTTGTAAACAATTTTTATATGCCTTTATACCCTTACCTTGGCACCTCTATCGACCGTGTTGTTAGTGGAAATGGCAAAGTAGACATGCTCGTAATTCTTAGTCCCACCCTTGACCACATATATCAGATCCTAACATCATATGTCTATAAAGCATTTCTCTCAACTGTCCTATGGACTTCTGACTATTTATATTGACCTACATGGCCATGATATTATGTTACAATAATCATGGAGGTTATGTTACATCCAAGGATACGTTTGTCTTAAATATGATATATATGCTTTGTTCTCCATGTTCCATTTACCACTCCTCATCGGACAATGTCTAATTTTACTAAAATTTTGTAAAATATTTATATGCCTTTATACCCTTACCTTGGCACCTCTATCGACTGTGTTGTTAGTCGCAATGGCAAAGTAGACATGCTCGTAATTCTCAGTCCCACCCTTGGCAAAGCATTTCTCTCAACTCTCCAGTGAACTTCGGACTATTTATATTGACCTACATGGCCATGATACTATGTTACCAAGGGATTTTAGCTCCAAATGATCTTTTACCATTTCTTAATAAAGTTTTCTACTTCTCCGAATATTACTATCCTCGTGTTGCTACATCTCACAACTATTAGCAGTATATGTGTCAAAAAACTTATTTGAATCCCGATTCTTTTCTCTCATTGAGTCACGAATGACCTCATGACTTCTAAAATACAGTGGTGCGGTTTTCGTCTACATAATTGTAAGTGCATCTAGTGCCCCTTAGTGATTTTGGTGTATTGAAGACTTATAGGTTAAGGGACTAATGAGTTTGTGAGTGTACACAGGTCTATAAGTCTATGAGGAGTTTGATATTTACGATGAAAGTCGACCCCTAAAAATGAATGTCTTCAACTGAAGACTTTGGTTTTCTTGAAGACTTTGAAAGTGAAGAAATTGGTGTGACCCTGAAGACTTGATATTCATGCGAGGATTATGAAGCGTGAAGACTTTTGTTTTCGTAGTTTCATTTTCTTCTTCTTGAGTCATAGGAAACACCGTACTGTTAAAGGGGGTCGAGGTAAAACTAAGGAAAAGTTTCCAAGTGATGCTCAACTCAAAATCCTACACCTACCCAATCCTTTCGAGTGAAGCCATTGGAAATCTCATACAGTTTAGTCAAGTTCTTCAGTGACAGAGACGAAGTTCTTCTGTTCTCTGAGGAATTTGTTCTGACTGAGGAGTTAGGAATTCGCCAGTGCGGATTGCCTACAAGTGAGGAACATGATAGCCCTGAGGAATTTGATACTCAAATTTCCGACCGTTGCTGTGCTACGCGCCAGCTGTCCAAATATCCTACCCACCTAACGGTCATATCTTTGAAGGACATTTATGTCTTATCATGTCGGGCTGCTCCCTAGGCTATAAATAGCCGCCCCCTTCAACCACTAGCTGGTTGGCTGCTCCAAGAAATAGATTGACACTTGTCATTTAGAGCATCCCATCCTCCGAGGACTTTGAGCGAAAATCATCAAGTGAGGAAAAACCCAAACACCTACAAACCCAAAGTGATTGAGCATCACTGAAGAGATTGTTCCTGTGTGGAACCGACGCTTGTTACCTTTGAGGACTGTGCATCCTCCAGACGGTTAGGCGTCATGGTCTAGAGCATCCAAGAGGAAATTGTGGATTGCCGAGTGACCGAGTATGTGAAGGTTTGGAAGTCACCTGAAGACTTACCACGAGTGATTGGGCGAGGTCTGTGTGACCTTAGCTCAAGGAGAATACGGTGAGGACTATGTGTCCGGGACTGTGTGTCCTCAGGTTTAAATACCTAGCCGCTCTAACCAGACGTACAACTGTCACAGCAGTTGGAACTGGTCTACCAAATCATTGTCTTCACCGAGCTACTGGTTCTATTTCCTCAACCCTTTCATTTCCTCGCATACTTGCTATGTATTTGATCATTACTGTTTGAATACTTTGACTGAAGACTTTCTCAATTTCCTCAGTTCAATTTCTTCAGTCAGTTTGTCTTCAGCCTGCTTATCCTGTGTTTACGCTACTCGTACTCTGTGCTTGTTTTCATTTCATCATGATAACTGTGCTACTGCTCTGTTATGCTTGCATCTGAGTACTTATTCCGCTGCTAAGTAGTTCGTTGCTTAGGAATTTCCTCACCTTGAAATTCCTCAGTGACGAATTTGTAAAAATCGCCTATTCACCCCCCCTCTAGTCGATATAACGCACTTTCAATTGGTATCAGAGCAAGGTACTCCCTTGTTCTGTGTGATTTTGGTTTAACCACATGGAGTTTTAGTTATGTCGACTGCAGGCATGATCAAGGTCTCAGCTGGGTGTCCTACCTTTGATGGGACGGACTACCCCTACTGGAAGAACAAGATGCGCATGCATCTTGAGGCAATTGACAACGATCTCTGGTATGTTGTGGAAAAGGGTGTTCCCTCTGTCACTCCTTCCGTAAACGCTGCTGATGTGAAGAGATTCAAGCAACTCGACTCTCAAGCGAAGAATATCATATGTGGCCATCTGAGCAAAGGGCAGTATGGCAGAGTGAGTGCTTTGTAGACAGCTAAGCTTATCTGGGATAGGCTGTCCAAGGTCAACGAAGGAGTCTCAACTCAACGTGACTCTCGAGTTGACGTTGTTCGCAATCTCTTCAACCGCTTCAAAAGACTCGACAACGAAAATGTTCAGCAAACCTTTGATCGCCTCACTGACATTTCAAACGAGCTTCAAGCACTGGGTGCCACTGACATCACCGACCATGAGGTGGTGAAGAAATTGCTGAGGTCACTCGATTCTTCATTCGATACACTGGCACTGATGATTCAAGAACATGGAGACTACAAGTCACTTGATCCTGCTGATATCCTCGAGAGGCTAAATACTCATGAATTCCAACTAGCTGAGAAGAGAGATCTCTACGGACCGAGCTATGGTAGATCTCGTGCACTGAAAGCCAAGGCAGTCTCTGAATCTGAAGATGAAGATTCTGGTAGCAGCCTTGGTGATCCTGAAGAACTGAGTCAGGAGCTAGCAATGCTCGTGAGGAAATTCCAGAAGTTCTCTAGACGTGGCTGATTTGGAAAATCCTCAAAAGGTGATGACATGAAATCAGATTCCTCATCCCGTGATTACAAGAAGAGAACTTGCCATAAATGCAAGAAACCTGGTCACTACATTACTGATTGTCCTCAGTGGGAGAAGGAATCGAAGAAGAAGAAATCTTCAAAGTCCTCATCGTCAAGATCTTCAAAGTCTTCATCTCACAAGAAGAGCAGCTCCAAGAAAGCTCGGGCATTCATTGGCAAGGAAATGGACTTTGAAGCTGAATCTGAGGAACATGAGGATGAGGAGGCATCTGAGGAGTCAGACTCTGGTGTGACGAGCCTAGCCCTTGCTACTGCTTACGTTAGCAAGTCCATCTTCAACACTGAGGAAAATGGCTTCCCCAACACTGCTGATGACGGCAACGATGACTATGCTCCCACCTATTGCTTCATGGCAAAAGGTGCCAAGGTACTCAAATATCCCTCCTCTGAATCAAGTGAGGATGAATCTGATGATAACCTCAAACCCAGCTATTCCAAACTTGCTAATATTGCTGTTAAACAACAAAAGGCTTTGGAAAAGGTTCAAAATATGCTAGACAAAAGCGATGATCTGTTAGGTGAGGAAATGGATCGAACTCAAACACTGACTGATAATCTTCAGCAACTACAGTCTAAGTTTGACAACCTTCAAGGTCGTCATGAAACTCTCCTAGCCGATCATGAGAAGCTTTCTTATGAATTTCTTCAAAGAAAGCAAGATCTTGAGAAGCTAAGGGTGAGTCATGAAGATCTTCAGAAGGAAAATGATTCTTTGCTTGCTCAACAGATCAGTTCCGCTCAGGAAGAATTTATTCCACCATGCTTGAAATGCATTGAACGTGAAACTGCTAATTCTTCACCTGAATGTTCAAATGCTTCCATTGCTGCAAATTCTTCAACTATCTCTGTGGTCACAAATTCCTCATCTGAGGATACCACTAGTATCACTGACGAAAATGCAGGGTTGAAGGAATTGTATGTGACAGGCATGTACAAAAGCCTCAAAGGGCATCAGACTCTTTGTGATGTGCTCAAAAAGCAGATCTTGAACAGGAACCCTAGGAAAGAGGGTATTGCCTTTGAGAGGAAACTCAATGCTGATGGAACCTACTGGAAACCGGAATAGTATCCCAAAACCTCATGGGTTGCTGCGAAGGGACCTCCCGTAGATCCATCCACTTTATCTGGCTTTACTTGTGAATCCTCATATTCATCTGATGAGTCATTTGACTCTAACTATAAACTGTTCAAAAATCAGAATGGTGAGGTATTTGCTAGATATGTTGGATCTAACTGCAGGAATGGTCCCCCTATGAAGAAAATCTGGGTTCCCAAAAGGTGCCTTGAAAGTCTTCAGGTGAATGTCCTCATGACACCACCTGTGAAGAATAAGAACCCCAGATCAAATTCTTCATATGAACCAAAGTCTTCATATGGATCCAAGTCCTCTTATGGATCAAATTCCTCACATGGATCCAAGTCCTCACATGAACATCATCGTGCTAACACTTCTGTTTCGCAGGGAAAGCCTAAGGGCTATGATTATGTGCATTATTCTTCAAATCATTATATTCATAAGTCCTCGAAGAATTTCTCTGCTTACTCATATGTCTATGCTAATCCCTCTCCTGTGAAACGAAGCACTCTGCCTTCAATGCCACCTTTCTCTTATGGAGCTCGCAGAATGATGAACTCTTTGCCACCCCTCCAGATGTGGGTGGTGAAGAAAAGGAACTAATCTCTTATGCAGGGTCAGGTCCCCAGACGAACTAAATCGTCTGAAGAATTTGCTGGAGACCTGAAATGCTTGAAAGGATGCAAGCTAATCATGAAGAAATGATTTATTCATTTCTCACGTCCTCACATTGCTATATATACATATGTTGCTTTAATTGATGAAATATGTCTGATGAATTTGATGTCATATTCTTCACTCTGAAGTATATGAGTTCGTAAGATGCACTAATTCATCTGCAGGATGATTTACCCAAAGCTACTGAGTGGGTCCTCGATAGTGGATGTACAAATCACATGACCGGTGACAAGAGCTTACTGATGAACACTCCTTTATCTCCATCACACTTGAAGCATATCACCTACGCTGACAAAGGCAAAAGCAAGGTATTGGGTCTAGGTAGGGTTGCAATCTCAAAGGATCGACACATGGATAAAGTCATGCTTGTCGAGTCCCTCGGATTCAACCTCATGTCTGTCTCAATGCTTTGTGATCTTGATATGGTTGTTGTCTTTGGCAAACATCGTTGCTTAGTGCTCATGGAATCTGACAATTCCAAAGTCTTCGAAGGCTTTAGGAGAGGAGACTTGTATATTGTTGATTTCTCTGCAGGACCACAGCCTGCCACTTGTCTACTTGCTAAAGCTTCAGAAGGCTGGCTATGGCATCGACGACTGGGTCATGCTGGCATGAGGAACTTACACACGCTCGTGAAGAAAAAGCACGTCATTGGCATCGAGGGTGTCAAATTCCTCAAAGATCATCTTTGTGGGGCTTGTGAGGCTGGAAAGATGACCAGAGCCAAGCACCCCTCGAAGACTATCATGACTACTTCTCGTCCTTTTGAATTGCTTCATATGGATCTCTTTGGCTCTACTCATTATGCCACACTAACAAATGCAGCATCTCTATATGGCTTTGTCATTGTTGATGACTATTCTCGTTACACATGGGTGCATGTCATTACTTACAAAACTGAAGTGCAGGAAGTCTTCAGACGATTTTCCTCAAGGGCTTCGACGAATTTCGGCGTGAAGATCAAGCATATACGTAGTGACAATGGGACTGAGTTCAAGAATACTGGTCTTGATGACTATCTCGATGAACTTGGTATTACTCATGAGCTATCTGCCCCATACACTCCTCAGCAGAATGGCGTTGTGGAGCACAAGAACAGGACTCTTGTTGAGATGGCTCGCACCATGCTTGATGAATACAAGACACCTCGTCACTTCTGGCCTGAGGCAATTGATACTGCATGCCACATCATCAACAGGGTATATCTTCACAAATTCTTCAAGAAGACCTCATATGAACTCCTCACTGACAAGAAACCCAATGTGAGTTATTTCAAAGTCTTCGGTGCTAAATGCTGGATTAGAGATCCACATCACAATTCTAAATTTGCACCGAAAGCACATGAAGGTTTTATGCTTGGTTACGGAAAGGACTCGCACACCTACAGGGTCTTCAATACCTACCACAACAAGGTTGTTGAAACTGTAGATGTGCGGTTCGATGAAACTAACGGCTCGCAAAGAGAGCACCTACCTCCTGTGCTAGATGAAAAGACGCCTGAGGAAACCATCAAGTTCAAAGCTACTGAGGATGTCATTCCTACTGAAGAATCTGCTGAAGAAATCATTCCAGAACATGAAGAACAGCATGCTGGCGCATCTGAAGAAAATGGCTCTGAAGAAAATGCTGAGCCAAATCAAAGTCGTCAACCTACTCATCCCCGCGTTGCAAATGAAGTACAGATTGAGAGAATCATCAACGGCATCAACGCACCAGGTCCTCTGACTCGCTCAAAAGCTTCACATCTATCTAACTTTTGTGGGCATTTTGCTTTCGTCTCTATCACAGAGCCCACCAAAGTTGATGAGGCATTTCTGGAGCCTGAATGGATTCAAGCAATGCAAGAGGAATTACATCAATTCAAGCTGAACAATGTGTGGGAGCTTGTCAAGCAACCGGACCCATGCAAGCACAATATCATCGGTACCAAATGGATCTACCACAACAAGCAAGATGAAAATGGCCTAGTGGTGAGGAACAAGGCTCGTCTTGTAGCTCAAGGCTACACACAGGTTGAAGGAATTGATTTCGATGAAACTTTTGCACCTGTTGCTAGACTTGAGGCTATTCGCATATTGCTTGCTTATGCTAACCATCATAATATCATCTTATATCAAATGGATGTGAAAAGTGCATTCGTCAATGATAAGCTTGAGGAAGAAGTATATGTTGCTCAACCCCCAGGTTTTGAAGATCCTAAGCATCCTGACAAAGTCTTCAGACTCAATAAGGCCCTCTATGGCCTCAAGCAGGCCCCTCGGGCGTGGTATGATACTCTGAAGGAATTCCTCATGAAGAAAGGCTTCAAACCCGGTTCACTAGACCCAACTCTTTTCACCAAAACCTATGATGATGAATTATTTGTGTGCCAAATATATGTTGATGATATTATCTTTGGCTGTACTAACCAACATTACAGTGACGAATTTGCTTACATGATGAGTGAGGAATATCAAATGTCCATGATGGGAGAATTGAAATTCTTCTTACGTCTTCAAATTCATCAACAACGCAATGGCATCTTCATTTCTCAAGAGAAATACCTCAAGGACGTTCTGAGGAAATTCGGTATGCAAGAATGCAGAGGCGTCAAAATCCCTATGCCCACAAATGGCCATCTATGCACTGATGAAAATGGAATAGACTTCGATCAAAAGGTATACCGCTCCATGATTGGCTCTTTATTGTACCTATGTGCATCTAGGCCGGATATTATGCTTAGTGTTTGCATGTGTGCCCGTTTTCAAGCTACACCGAAGGAATCACACCATAAGGCTGTGAAACATATTCTTCGATATCTAGCTCACACTTCAACACTTGGATTATGGTATCCCAAGGGCTCGTTTTTTGATCTCATTGGATATTCTGACTCTGACTATGCCGGTGATCGTGTGGACCGCAAGTCAACTTCAGGCACATGCCATTTCCTCGGACGATCCTTAGTATGTTGGTCCTCGAAGAAGCAGAACTGCGTATCACTCTCTACTGCTGAAGCTGAGTATATTGCTGCTGGTTCTTGCTGTGCTCAATTGCTATGGATGAAGCAAACCCTCAAGGACTACGGCATCAATGTGAAGAATGTGCCACTCTACTGCAACAATGAGAGTGCCATCAAAATTGCTCATAACCCAGTTCAGCACTCGAAGACAAAGCACATCGAGATTCATCATCATTTTCTTCGAGATCATGTGTTGAAGGGTGACATCTCTATTGATCCCGTGAAGTCTGAAGAACAACTAGCGGATATCTTCACAAAGCCCTTGGATGAGAAGAGATTTAGCAAGTTGCGATGTGAGCTAAATATCTTAGAATCTTCGAATGTCCTTTGAAAAGGACACACATCCTAACACTTATGCAAACTGATGACTTAGATGTGCAACACACGAAGAAACGTTTTTCTTCAATCAATGAAGACTAACCCTCTAAGTGTGAAGAAATTAATGAAGAATTTGATTCTCAGAGCCCTACGACAACTGTACGCGGTGTCTGAAATCATCATTCTTACACGGTGGGTCACGCCACCACAAAAAGTTGAAAGTCTTCAAAATTTGAGTTTTTCCATCATTGTGCAAATTCTTCAACTTTGCAAAGTCTTCACTCTTTCCGACTGTGTTCTTCATTGACTATATATATATTTGAGTTTTTCTGTCCTCTACAGCATTCACTTATTGCTAATTCTTCAAGTTGACCTTTACCTAAGTGAATGTGATCGGACCCTTCCCTTCTATGCTAAACTCAACCCAGTCTGTTCACAAATTCTTCATGTGCGTTCTATTTGAAACCCGTTCAAAGTCTTCACTGTGTCCTTGACAGCTGAAGAATTTGCGAACGAAACATTAAAATATTCTTATCTGAATTTTCGGCTTTTGCCGCTCAAACCGTTCCATATCCCTCGACAAGATTTATCTATTCACCCACGATCTAACACGATCTCCACTTCACAGTACGTGGGTGACACATGTCGCTAGGATGAGAAGGGTCAGGGGCAGGTTCGTCCATTTTCCTCGGACGAGCGGTTTTTTCACCTCGGCAATAAATACCCCTCACCCTCCTCAGATTTCTCCTCCCGCTCGATCTCACTCCCCTCGCTCGAGCTCTCAGACCTAGCGCCGCCACTACACTCCATCGTCGCCGGTGAGGAAGAGCTTCACTGCCTCGACCTCGTCGCCGTCGTACTCACGCCGGCCGCGGAAATCTTCACTCCGCCGCCGCCGTAGCTGTTTTCCATCGCCAAGTTAGGGCGTGGAAGATCTGAACGGACGAACATCTCCACTGCCACTCTCAGTTCGTCGTGTTCTTCGTCAAGGGTAAATAAAATTTATTTTTACTGCCCTTGTTGATTCTGATGATTTCCACAAAATCTTCAAAAGGTGTTTATTCTTCAATTTTCATGTTCTTAAACACCAACTTGCTTCTGTCCTTGATCAGTTTCTCTAAGCAACGTTTTTCTTCAAGATTCCTCAATTGTGTGGATTTTCAATCTACACAACTCTGGAACCTAAGTCAAAATGCTTAGTGAAATTCCTCAAGACACCCCTGGTCATCTTCCTCAAACTTGATACTTTTGAAAATCTTCTGAGAACGCATATGACCTCTCCAAAACTCTTCGCACCTATATTCTGTTCACAAGTACACATGTCCGCTGCTGAATCTCTAGGTTCTCATCAACTTAACTCATTTGCAGCGTTCCTTGAAGAAAAATTGCATACCTCGTCAGAAAATTCGATTGTTCAAAACCCTCAAGTGAAGAAAATGGCTGATGGTAAAAGACCTCAGAAGGGAGGAAAGAGGCCAGAAACAAATACTGCTTTTGAGATCCCTGATGACATCTATGATGAATATTGTACTCCTGATGAAGCAACTCATGGCAAGGAGAACAATAATCAGTGCAAAGTGCGCATTCAGAAGATTGACAGGAGATGGGCAAGAGAATGGAGGGAATATCGCTATGTCACTCCCAAGTACATGAAGAAATTTGTTGTTAACCCTCCATGTCCAAGACCTCCATTGGCTCCTGGCCAAGAAGCTGATCCCACTAGCATCAGAAGAGGTGAGGAATTTCCTCAGGAGTGGGCTAAGCGTCAAGCCAAGCTGGCCAAAGTGGCTAAAGAGGCAGTGAAGAAATTCAATGAAGATTCTATTGCTGCCGCCGCTGAGGCCTCTGCTATCAAGCCTAAGAAGGCTATGCTGAAGAAATCAGCTGTCAAGACAAGTTCCTCAGCTGCAATGCCCTCACGGCCAAGCTCTTCAAAGCCCTCACGGCCTGTTCCTCAAGCAAATTCCTCAAAAGCAGCTCCAACTCCCTCGGTTGCAAAATCCTCAGCTGCTCCTGCAAAGTCCTCAGCACCTGTGCATCTTGCCACATGCCAAAGGACTACTGGAATCTCAATTGCTTCAGGAGTCTCTGCAAGTTCTTCAGCTCCACCTCAGTCTTCAACAACTCTGACCTTGCTGAAGAAAAAGGCCACTGCTGGACGAGGCACAAGGCCAAGTCCTCACAAGAAGCAAGTCGCCTTTCAGGTTCCGTCAAGCGAAGACGAAGCTGATGATGAAGAATTAGCTGAGATCATCAGAGATCGACAACAAAGGGCCGCTAGAGCCAAAGGCAGTGCTGTGCCCCTCATGCTGGATCCAAGGAAGATCCTTGATTTCATCGATCTCTGGCACAAGGATCCAAATACACCTTTGCCTGAATTAAACCTCACTCCTGGTCAAAGTCACATGTTGACGGCCTTCATAAATGAAGAGAAATGGAAATTTGAAAAGGCCAGGCAGGTGAAGAAGGCTCAGTACAAGAAGGAGCATTTTCTGAAGAACAATGTTGTGAAAATGTCTCCTGGAGAACTTGTGTCTATGCAGGCTGAGATCAAAGCACTCAGTGATGAATTTCATGCATTCCATGCAGATTGGCTAGGTGCCAAAGTTAGATTCGTCAGAATGGCAAAAGGATTTACTCCAAGTGTTGCAGCTTCATCGCAACCCAAATTTCCTCAGACTAGAACATCTGTTCAGTCTGCTGAAGAAAATGAAAGCGCCAGAGCTGATGAAGAAATTCCAGTCTCTAAAGAAAATGCCAGGGCAACCTCCAACATTGCGCCTGAAGAGCAATCCAGGCCAGTTGAAGCATCTGCTACTGTGCCTGAGGAATCTGAACAAGCCAGGGCAACTGCATCAGTTGTGCCTGAAGAAATTCAACCAATTTCCTCTGCTCCTCCTACACCGATGACAAGCATCAACCTTCCTTCTGCATCAGAAGCGAAGAAAACCAAGGCTGCGGAGCGAGCAGCTGTGAAGAAAAGGAAAGCATCTACATCTTCAGAGTCTTCAGCTCCCAAGAAATTGAAGACTTTGACAAGTTCAACTGAAGACCCAATTGATGCTATTCCAATATCAAGCATGCCATCAAAGGAGATCATTCCCTTTGGTGAGGAATATGAAATTCCAAGTAAATCTGATGAAGATGATCCTTCTGCTGCTTCGACAGAGCAGATGGATGAAGAAATTGAAGTGGATACTTTCTCTTCAACCCCACTGGTATCATCGCCCATGCCTCAGTTCACAGCTGAAGAGGCAGGCGTCGAAGGAATTGAAGAAGATGAGGATGTGGATATTGGGTCTACAACACCTATTCTAAATGATGACTTTTGGGAAAGTCATCACCCCAATTCACCTCTGACAACCCCTCTACATCATGTTCCTTAGTCCCCTGTGCCAACTGAAGAAATTCATACGGGCTCTGATGAACGTCAAGCTTCACTTCATTCTATTCCTGAAGAAGTTCCAGCCACTAGCGCTGATGTACATATGTCTGAAGAAATGGAGGCCAAGGCTGCTGCTGAAATTCCTCAGCCAGTGGCTCCAGTGGCTATACCTCAAGAGGCTATAAATTCTTCAACTGTTAATCTTCAGCCCAAGCCACAGAACCCTCACTCCAAGAAGCAGAAGTTTAATGCTGAGGATTTCTTCAACGAGCACATATTCTTCACTGACTACAATCCCTATGACTCTGCTCGTCTTCGTCGCAAGCGTTTCTGGACTGCAAGCCAGATGAACTTCTACTCCTCATTGTTGGTTGATAAGGATAAGATCTTTGAACATGAGCAAATTCCTCATGTAGATATGGAATCGCTACCCTGCTTCACCCCAGTCCTCAGTGTTCTTCATGACGCTGGGTTACTCAATTTCTGCACCGACATCTGCGATTGGAATGAAGAACTCATTCTTCAATTCTTCGTCACGTTGCACATTACTGGAAATGTTGATGATGTCAATTCATGGGTATTGGACTGGATGACCGATAATACTCATTTCAAAGCACCGGCCTCTGAATTGCTTCATGCCGTCCCAGTCAGTCCTCCCACTGAAGGTGCAAGGCTTCTCTATGTTGAACCTGAACTGTCTGATCATCTGATGCAAGTGCTGATGAAGCCTTTGAAGCCAGGACAAGATCCAAGGACCAAATTCCTCGTCAAGGAATTGCTCTATGTGCCAAGGACAGTCTATCGCATATTGACCAAAACCCTCAGTCCAATCAAGGGCCACAACTCTGATGATGAAGAAGTTGTTGGCATTATGAAGAATCTGCTGTTCAATATCATTCACGGTATTCCTATCAACTACCATGATTTCTTCATGAGGACTTTGGCCAATGCTGCTCTGTCGCCTTTTGAGTTGAAGCCTTATGCTCCCTGGATCATGAGATTCATTAGATCAAGGTCTTCAATTCATTATAAGGCTGACTTTCAAAATCATCTCAGCTATTTGCCCCCTATTGAAGTCCTCAAACGGACTATTTCCTCAGCTGACGAGAAGGGCAAGGCTGCTGTTATTGATGAAGGTACTCGTCCATTGGATGGACAGTTTCGCAAAGCTACTTCCTATTCCACCAATGATGACTCTGCAACTCAAGATTCTGCCGCCAAAGCTTCAGAACATCATCCTCAAGCCACAGCTCCGCGTGTGATGACTGATCGTGAACTTCTCCTTAGTCTTCATCAGAAAGTTGATCGAAATCACAAGTGGGTCAAGCGTCAGTTTGGTGCAATTCTTCAGAACATGACAGTCACTCAAAATACTGTGAAGAAGAATCACTACTACTTGCATGAAGTCTTTGACCGCACTTGGGCGATTCTGTCTAATCTTCATAGTGCTGAAGAACTCAAGGAGATGGGCTTCCAACAGGACTTTGACTGGTCCCAACCACCTTCGAAGAAATTCAAGAAAGTCAAAGTTCCTCAGCTTGTTGCCAGTTCATATTCTTCATCGCGCGAGACGGATGAAGCTGAAGACTTGAACGACACTGCGGCAGGCCCTACCTCAACAGACGACCCCAACAATGCTGGCGCTCCTCCATCGACATCATGACGATATTCTTCAGGGGCGTTAGTCCTCATTTTTCGTCCCTTTTGGTCATTCGATGACAAAGGGGGAGAAATTTGAGTTAGTCTTCAAGCGGGTCTTATATATGGGCTATATTTCTGTTAAGTTACAACTCTTGCTTTTCTGAGGTGTTTGCTCTGATGAGTTGTAAACTTAAGTCCTATGGTGGTCTGATGCTTTTGCTCTGTTTTTCTGCATGCTATTTCCTCAATACCATAATACTCGCATGCTGAATTTCGTCAGACACCATATTTCATCATGCATTTCAAATTCTTCATATCATATGTTAAATGCGTGTATGAATTTCAAGATATAGGAGGAGATCTCCATGATATTATTCAACAATGTGCATTTGCTATTTCAAAGCAAATTCTTCAAATATGCACATCTTCAGGGGGAGTTCTTCTATATCTTGCAGTCAAATTCCTCAATATTAGTATTTACACTTCATATGTTTATCCCCGTTGAAAACTTAACCTATATTGTCATCAATCACCAAAAAGGGGGAGATTGTAAGTGCATCTAGTGCCCCTTAGTGATTTTGGTGTATTGAAGACTTATAGGTTAAGGGACTAATGAGTTTGTGAGTGTACACAGGTCTATAAGTCTATGAGGAGTTTGATATTTACGATGAAAGTCGACCCCTAAAAATGAATGTCTTCAAGTGAAGACTTTGGTTTTCTTGAAGACTTTGAAAGTGAAGAAATTGGTGTGACCCTGAAGACTTGATATTCATGCGAGGATTATGAAGCGTGAAGACTTTTGTTTTCGTAGTTTCATTTTCTTCTTCTTGAGTCATAGGAAACACCGTACTGTTAAAGGGGGTCGAGGTAAAACTAAGGAAAAGTTTCCAAGTGATGCTCAACTCAAAATCCTACACCTACCCAATCCTTTCGAGTGAAGCCATTGGAAATCTCATACAGTTTAGTCAAGTTCTTCAGTGACAGAGACGAAGTTCTTCTGTTCTCTGAGGAATTTGTTCTGACTGAGGAGTTAGGAATTCGCCAGTGCGGATTGCCTACAAGTGAGGAACATGATAGCCCTGAGGAATTTGATACTCAAATTTCCGACCGTTGCTGTGCTACGCGCCAGCTGTCCAAATATCCTACCCACCTAACGGTCATATCATTGAAGGGCATTTATGTCTTATCATGTCGGGCTGCTCCCTAGGCTATAAATAGCCGCCCCCTTCAACCACTAGCTGGTTGGCTGCTCCAAGAAATAGATTGACACTTGTCATTTAGAGCATCCCATCCTCCGAGGACTTTGAGCGAAAATCATCAAGTGAGGAAAAACCGAAAAACCCAAACGCCTACAAACCCAAAGTGATTGAGCATCACTGAAGAGATTGTTCCTGTGTGGAACCGACGCTTGTTACCTTTGAGGACTGTGCATCCTCCAGACGGTTAGGCGTCATGGTCTAGAGCATCCAAGAGGAAATTGTGGATTGCCGAGTGACCGAGTATGTGAATGTTTGGAAGTCACCTGAAGACTTACCACGAGTGATTGGACGAGGTCTGTGTGACCTTAGCTCAAGGAGAATACGGTGAGGACTGTGTGTCCGGGACTGTGTGTCCTCAGGTTTAAATACCTAGCCGCTCTAACCAGACGTACAACTGTCACAGCAGTTGGAACTGGTCTACCAAATCATTGTCTTCACCGAGCTACTGGTTCTATTTCCTCAACCCTTTCATTTCCTCGCATACTTGCTATGTATTTGATCATTACTGTTTGAAGACTTTGACTGAAGACTTTCTCAATTTCCTCAGTTCAATTTCTTCAGTCAGTTTGTCTTCAACCTGCTTATCCTGTGTTTACGCTACTCGTACTCTGTGCTTGTTTTCATTTCATCATGATGACTGTGCTACTGCTCTGTTATGCTTGCATCTGAGTACTTATTCCGCTGCTAAGTAGTTCGTTGCTTAGGAATTTCCTCACCTTGAAATTCCTCAGTGACGAATTTGTAAAAATCGCCTATTCACCCCCCCTCTAGTCGATATAACGCACTTTCTCTCATTGAGTCACGAATGACCTCATGACTTCTAAAATACAGTGGTGCGGTTTTCGTCTACATAATAAGGCTTGTAATAACTATGGATTTCTATATTGGACTATTTTAGCTATATTTCTGTAATATTCATTCACAATATGATCTGAGATAGGAATATTTACATACTTAATTAATGTAAAACTTTTATATGTAAATAAAAGACAAAATAATATGGGTTCAAAATGAATGTTGTAACACTTTGCAAAACTTGTACATTTCAGTGATGGTATATCAACAAAACTAACTTCCGCAAAACAAAACTAACTTTATATATACACAAATCGATTACTGCATTGCAGAAATGAGTTCCATGTCTATATATAATCGAAAGTATATCATGAATTGTTTCTGTGCTCTAAAGTATGTCATAGTTAGAAGCTACTATGCCAATTTGTGGTGTGGATAGAATCAATTGAAATATAATAACTCCACGTTCATATTGGCTTTTCCATTTTTTTGAGGTATATTTGCTTTTCCATTGATGCTACTCAGCGGGGTATGCAACCTTAAGGTAAAGACATGGACATATGTATATTGGTTTGTATGCAGCTCATTGCCGACAATCCCTATGGGAGTCTGTCGGCGTTCTGGGAACGGGGGTACCCAGACTTGCCTGCCTGCGGCCCACGGCGTGGCTCCATCGACGGCCTGGCACGGCCCACCTTCAGCATCAACGACACAAGACCCTCGCGAGGCGGACGACGGCAAGACCTCCAGAAGGAGCAGCCTCCTTAGGCTGGCTCCTAAGGAGCGGAGATTTCTATGCAAGCCCTCACCTCGTGAGATTCGGATGACGCAAGCCATGACGACCAAGGCCAGGCGGGCGCCAGCGGGCGCAGTACAGCAGTTTCCTCTTTGGTGCTAAAGAGGCAAGCGCAGGCGCAGAGTCCCGAGAAATCAGCCAAAGGTTTCCATTTCCATGCAACAAGACCAGGACCGCCAGGACGGCAGGACGGAGGTCATCGCCGAGCCCACCACGGCATCACAACCAGAAGCTTTGCAGGCGAAGACCACCTTTCGTCAGGATAAGATGTACTAGTTGTCCCCCTTCGAATTTGGCCATTGTGGGATCCCTTCCCGCCTTCATTTTGGGGGAAGAGGACCAAGGCCACTATAAGTATAGCCTAGCCACCACCCTAGAGAGGGATCCCGGATCAAGAGCATTCGCACTCTCACCAACTCACACCAACACAAGAACACGCCTCCTGAGGTTGTTCTTCCACTGTACTAGTTCATCCTCAGCCCACCTCGAGGCTAATCCACCACAAAGTAGGAGTAGGGTTTTACACCGCAAGGTGGCCCGAACCTGGGTAAATTGCTTTGTTCCGTTTCCTTCCAGTTCATCGAGCTAGGCCGTGGGATCGACGAGTTGGCAGACTGGGAAGGTTGAGTTCTTCGCACGCACCCCAGAGTTCGAATCTATCCAGGGTCTGCGGAGCCCGGAATCCGACATTTGGCGCGCCAGGTAGGGGTGCGTCGGAGCCTCTCTTCCTCCAGTCGATTCGCCACCTCTCCGCCGTTCTCATGGCTGACGCTCCGCGAGCTCACGCTGAGCACTGGGCCGCTCGGCCTGCCCGGGCAGCGCCTTCCGCCGAAGAGGATCTCCACTCCGCGCTCCTCGTAGCCCGCACGCCGCCCAGCGTCATCGGTCACAGGCGGCGCGGACCGCCACCGCCCGCTCTCGCACTGCGCCGCAACCGCGCCACCACGCGATCTTCGAGCTATGCTGCGGCAACAGCGCTGCACACCCGCCGGGAGCAGGCGAACACGCGAGCCGCGCTCATCGTGGCACGAGAGCTGCTGCGATGCAGGTTGGCGGAAGGCGGCCACGATGCCCTGCTGGAGTGGGCCGCCGAGCTGCTCGATGCTGCCTGCGGGGGCGCAGCACCTTTCTGCACCCTGCCTATGTCGCAAGCGATGCCGGGGGCGCGTGCCGGCCCCCGCCACACCCGCGCGCCCCTCCTCGGAGGACCCGGAGGACCCCAGGGCGCCAACTCGGCCCGCAATGCCGCTCATCCAACCCAGGCTATGCTACCTTCGGATGTGGCGAGCTCGGGCGGTCCCTCCTGGGGCCGTGCCGAGACGCCACCCTACGGTCGTCGTGACTTGGCGCCGAGCCTGGCGACCAACGACGCGGGACGGCCAGGCGACGACTCCGGCATGGCAACTTCAGGCGCCTCTGTACCTCCCCTGACGGACTTGCTGTACGCGCCAAGAGGAAGCCCCTGCCCGTTCCCCTCGCCAGCCTGGGCATCGAGGCCACGCGAAGCCGAGGCTCTTCGCGAGCCACCCCGGAGCTTCACCGATGCCTTCAACGACAATAGCCACTAGGTACAACCGATATCTCAGGAGCACGATTACGCTAACCATGGACCGCAGGTGAACCAAGCCACGGCAATAGCCATGGACCTCAGGATGATGGTCCCGTTGCAGGCGGACGGGATGCACTGGGGGCTGCGTGGAGGGAGCCCGGTGCCAGGGCCTCCTCCGCACCGCATGGAGCAAGGCACCGCACGAAGGTAGGTCCCCTACCGGGGAAGGCGCCGGCGAGCCCTTCCCCCCGGCAGAGGACCTGCGGTCGCCGGGGGCACCGCCAGCGTCCCCTTGCCCCTTGGCCTCGTCCTGGTTTCCGGACGCCCCAACGGTGGTCGGGGGAGGCGCAGGGCGGGGCCCTCGTTAGGCGCCATGGATGCACGTGAAGATCTCCGCTCGTGACACTCTCACGTAATAATGAGTTGGGACTGTACACGCCCCGGAGTCTCCTAAGCGCCGCCCTCGGGCCTCACGGGGGCTCCCACCCACGTACAAGTGGAAGCACCATGCCCCGCACTGGCGTCGACACTGTCCCCCAATGACTATGCCCACGCCCAGTCGAAGCACTTAGCTCCGCGCTGGTGAGAAGACTAGCTAGGTGCCGGACGCAGCCGTTTGCTCTTGCTCTCTTTCTGTATCGCAATTTGCCGCCTTTTGGAATGAGATTTGGAGTTTCGTGTGCTTATCAAAAGAAAATCGGGGGGAATTTTTCTTGGTTCGTGGTGATTTCTCGCCTTTTGGTTTGTGTTTAAGAGTAAGGCTGAGCCTGCTACCCCCCCCCCCGTGAGCGCCCCGCGAGCGGGGGCTGGGTGTGATATGCGCGCATCAAGCACGCTCGGGCTAGCCCAGGCGGCGCCGAGGCCCCCTCGGGGTCAGGACTGCAACCGCGCAGGACCGCCACGTGCACACCTTGCCGTAATCCGGCAATCAGCTCCTCGCGAGGCCCCTCAGGCGGGCCAGCAGGCTCCTCGAGAGGCCTAAACCCTCGCGAGCCCCCGGAGAGCCCGCCTCGAGAGAGGGGTGCTCCCGCGACATCAGGACCCGCTCAAGACCTACGGAATCAAAAGATAAGTCACAACAACTACTCTGCTCGGAAGCCTCCAGGCTCACGACGGCACGTTCCAAATTTTATCTCAAAAGCATATAATCGTTTCATACATTAAAAGGGCCCCCCCCTTCAAAATGCTTTCACGCCCCGCAGGGCCATATCCGAAGGTTTACTGCATACAGGTCAGAGCAGGAAGGGAAATGCAGGCCTAGTCGGATGCGCTGCCACCGGCGTCGTCCTCATCATCATCATCATCCGCACTGCCTCCTTCGGCCGCAAGCACGACCGCGTCATCCTCAGGAGCGAACTCCGCGACCAGGTCGTCCACATGGCCGTCCACCCAGTCTGCCAGATTGTCCTGGATGACCCTGGGCGCGGGGGCTATCGCAGCGTTGAAGTCAAAGTGGGGGTCAAGGTTGAGGAGGTGACTGAAGACGCGTGAGAACGCGCACCCAAGAAGGCCCCGGCTTCTCTCTTCGACGAGCTGGCGAGCTCTCGCGGCCTGGTCCTCCAGACGGGTCACGATCTGAGTGAAAAAGCAGAGGTGGTTGGCCTCATCATCCTCGTGCGGGTGGGCGACGCTCTCTTTGCAGATGGTGTCCAAGGCCCGGTTGGCTCTGACCCTGAGGTCCTGGAGCATCGAGGAACGCTCGCGCTGCATCGTCCGACGGCGGCGTGCTTCGTTCGCAGTCTCCTCCACGAGGGACGTGACGGCCTCGACCTGCAGCTGAAGTGAAGACAGGTTGGCTCGAGCGGAGGCCAAGTCGGCTTGGGCGGAAGTCTGAGCCTCCTTGGCGGCCCTCTCGCTCTCCTCTGCCTCAGCCAGCTTCGTCTTGAGGGCGGCGAATCTGCCCTCAAGCTCGGCCTGCTGCAGTTCGAAGTGGGTCTCCTGAAGCTCCAACTTCTGGCGGTGCTCATCGGCAAGAGCTGCGCGAATCTTCGCCACCCTTTGGTCAACCTCCTGCTGAATCCTGGCCTCCCGAGCGGCGATGGCGTCCTCAGTCGCGGCTGCCTGGCGCTCCCTCACCTCCAGTCGCTCGAGCTCCAGGCTGCGCTCCAAGATCTCAAGCGCCAACGCCTCCTCGTGTTCCTGGACCTCCTTCTCATCAAAGGGGGCCTCGCTCGGCGGTGCCGCCAGGGCAGCCTTGCGCGCCTAGATCTGCCACTCGAGGACGACGTTTAAAGCCCGAAGCTCCCGCTCTCGCTCCTCGGCCGCCTCACGACGGCAGTCGGCGGCCCTGGCTTCCTCCAGAGCGCGGGCGCAAGCCTCACGAGAAGCTGCGAGGGAGACCGCGGCACTCGCGTGAGCGCGCTCGTGCTGTAGATGCCCAAGGTTGATGGCGACCTTCAACTGGTGCCACTCGTGCGCCAAGCGGAGGCCCTCCGTCTCGAGGCGGGCGTCGACAAGCTCTCCTCCGAGCCGACTCAGCGCGCCCATCGCTTCCCGAAAAAGGTCGTGGCGGACGGCGCTGCGCCCGCGCGCAAGCTCCAGCGCGCGGCCAAGCCCATCCTCCGCGCCAGGGGCTGCCGGAGAGGCGCGAAGTGGCTCGCTCGTCCCCGGCAAGGGGCTGGTGGCCGGCACTTCCCCAGCCGCTCCCTGGGTCTCGGCGAAGGCGCTGGGCGGCAGGGCCTCGCCGCTCGAAGATGAAGCCGACGCTGGGGTTGCCCAACCACCGGCGATGACCAATGGAGGAGCCCTCGGCACGCCTCCTGCGCCCCAGGAGTGACCACGAGGGAAGGATGCTAGGAACACAGGCTCACGGCCTCCCAGCGGCGCATCCGCCTCGCGGACTGGCCCCGTGCCTCGCCCAGGTGTTTGGCGCGGGGGGCTCGGAATCATGAGCGGACCAAGGACCTCCGGAGGTCGCTCCCCAGGAGGTTTTGCCGCCGCAGCTGAAGAGATCCTGAGGAGCCAGGGTCAGGAAAGGATGCGACAGATGGAGAACCATAAAGATAAGGCACTTACTTGTCTATGGCTATGTACTTCCTCTGTTTCAGGGGCAGGTAGGCATCACCACTGCAGCTCGGGAGCCCTTTCCTCTTGCGGAGTGCTTCAAGGTTCAGACGAAGTGAGCCGAGGGTCGGGGCATGACCCTTGGCGGCTGGGCAGCGTACTACCACCTCGGGAGCACTTTCCAGGGCTTCGGGGGCGGAGCCTCAGGAGCACCGGGCAGCACCTGCTCACCGGCTGCCACCTCGGGAGCACTTGCCTGAGCTTTGGGGGCAGCCGCCTCAGGAGCTTCGGGCCGCACCAGCTCTCCAGCGGCCTCCTCGTGAGCGCTCGCCGGAACTTTAGGAGCGGCTGCCTCGGAAGCACCTGACGACATCCGCTCCCCAGCGGTCGCCCCAGGAGTACCCGGTGGCGTTCGCCCCCCAGTATCCGCATCCGGGGCGCGCGCCACAGGGTCGACGAGCACAGGCGCCACAAAGATGGGATTCTCGCGAGGCCCTTCAAGGCCCCCCGGGCGTAGCCCCCACTCTTTAAAGAGGGGCATCTTCTTCACGAAGTCCTCTTTGTTCGAGCAATGCCACAAGAGGCAGCCTTCCTCTGGAAGCGCGACAGGCGCTGGGTCGCTCGCCAGGAGCTCAAGCATCGCGCGCAGCGTCTTGGAGGGAAGTGAAGGCGCCTGGAGCCTCATGGGGTCCTTGGGGCCAGTGAAGGCCCACATTGGGCGAGAATGGCGCTAGAGCGGGGCGATGCGCCGCCGGATGAACTCCCTCACCACCATCGGCGCCGTCACCCCGACCTTCTCCAACTTGGCCAGCCTGGACCAGACATGGGCGAGCCGACGGTCGACGAGCTTCACGTGCCCCCAGCCGGAGCTGAGCTCCGCCGGCGCTCGCAGGAGCAAGAGCAGGGGGCTGAGCGTGCCGGTGTCCACATACACCCACTGCTTCCAGAATCCCTTCACATTCGGACAGAGCATGGAGTCGATGCCTGAGCCAGCTGTCGCCGCCACGGCCTGGAACGCCACGCATCCCGAGCGCTGGTGGTCGTCAACCAGGTGGAGCGAGAAGAAATGGCGGAACAAGGCGACAGACGGGGCAATGCCCACCATAGCTTCGCACAGGAAGGTGAAGGCAGCGAGAAGGATGATGGACCGGGGGTCCAGATGCAGCGCTTGGATCTGATAATGCGAAATTATGGCGTTGAAGAAATCAGAGAAAGGGGAGATCAGACCAGCCAGGAGAGCATGAAGATGGATGGGGATCTCGGTGGCCTCCATGTCGATCATAGCCCGGGAGGCAGGCCAGACCGTCGTCGCCTTCCACTCGTTGGAATCGGCGGCAAGGGCCGGCCGGACCTTGTCCAACCCCTCCCGATTGATCACTGTCGACCGGTCAAGAGCAGGCTCCAAGTCTAGCCAGGATTCGGCGGGAGCGCAGGCCTTTCCCTTCTTCTTCGACCTTGGGGCCATGTCGTCAAGGGAGGATTGGCGCCGTCGCCAAATCTGGGAGAAGAGCAGCAAGTTCGCAGGAAAGAGGGGAAGCCAAGGGCGAACACGACGGGCAATGATGGCAAGGCTGCGCTTGCAACAGGCAGCCATCAGGCCTAGCAGTTATCGAGGCTACGTGGGGAAGTGGAGGCGCCCACGTCCCATCAAGCGCCACGCGTCGGCTGAGGCCGCAGGCGGTTGGGGCCCGCGGCGCTCCGCCCTTGCCCTTTTGCTTCACCTCGAAGCCAAGTCCGAGCGCGCCTTGGGCCCGGGGGCAACTGTCGGCGTTCTGGGAATGGGGGTACCCAGACTTGCCTGCCTGCGGCCCACGGCGTGGCTCCATCGACGGCCTGGCACGGCCCACCTTCAGCATCAACGACACAAGACCCTCGCGAGGCGGACGACGCCAAGACCTCCAGAAGGAGCAGCCTCCTTAGGCTGGCTCCTGAGGAGCAGAGATTTCTATGCAAGCCCTCACCTCGTGAGGTTCGGATGACGCAATCCATGACGACCAAGGCCAGGCGGGCGCCAGCGGGCGCAGTACATCAGTTTCCTCTTTGGTGCTAAAGAGGCAAGCGCAGGCGCGGAGTCCCGAGGAATCAGCCAAAGGTTTTCATTTCCATGCAACAAGACCAGGACCGCCAGGATGGCAGGACGGAGGTCATCGCCGAGCCCATCACGGTGTCACAACCAGAAGCTTTGCAGGCGAAGACCACCTTTCGTCAGGATAAGATGTACTAGTTGGCCCCCTTCGAATTTGGCCGTTGTGGGATCCCTTCCCACCTTCATTTTGGGGGAAAAGGACCAAGGCCACTATAAGTATAGCCTAGCCACCACCTTAGAGAGGGATCCCGGATCAAGAGCACCCGCACTCTCACCAACTCACACCAACACAAGAACACGCCTCCTGAGGTTGTTCTTCCACTGTACTAGTTCATACTCAGCCCACCTCGAGGCTAATCCACCACAAAGTAGGAGTAGGGTTTTACACCGCAAGGTGGCCCGAACCTGGGTAAATTGCCTTGTTCCGTTTCCTTCCAATTCATCGAGATAGGCCGTGGGATCGACGAGTTGGCAGACTGGGGAGGTTGAGTTCTTCGCACGCACCCCAGAGTTCGAATCTATCCAGGGTCTGCGGAGCCCGGAATCCGACAGAGTCGTTAAGATGTTTCTTCTTTATTAGACTCCATACATGTTCTAGCGATACTTTCCAAAACTGGTTGTACATAAGGAAGGTGTCAGTATGTTGTAGGTAAAGAAGCTATCAAGAGTGTTCGCAGGAGGCATCAAAAGTTGTTGGACTGAAGCACATTTGTATCTACTTCGATCTGCCGAGGACCCCAGAGTTCGAATCTATCCAGGTCTGCGGAGCCCGGAATCCGACAGAGTCGTTAAGCTGTTTCTTCTTTATTAGACTCCATACATGTTCTAGCAATACTTTCCAAAACTGGTTGTACATAAGGAAGGTGTTAGTATGTTGTAGGTAAAGAAGCTATCAAGAGTGTTCGCAGGAGGCATCAAAAGTTGTTGGACTGAAGCACATTTGTATCTACTTCGATCTGCCGAGGATCATGGCTGCTGTCATGCTCCCACTGGACGTCCGAGTGCATATTTCTTAGTAGTTCGTGTAGATATACATGTACATGCCCGTGTGCCTTTCTACTTGCGTATTCACGTTCTTGCCGAGAATCAATCCATCTATGGACGCATAATCTCGCGGGGTTATATACATCTCTTTAAAACCACGTTGACTAATTTCTAGGATCCTGATTGTATTTTGAGGCACCCATGAAAAATCAATTACTGTACACATGTACGGAAGTGATCGATCAGGGCAACAATTTTTTTTTTTTACGCATTCAGGGCAACAATTTACACACACATGCATACGTACGTGTGTGTGTGTTTGTGTTGTGCTTGTCTAAAGCCTTTGATTGTGTTCATCCCTTGAGTCGACTTGACCGTGCGCAGTCACAACTACGAGTCAGCCACCTCTAGGCCACGATGTTCCGGTCCTGTCCCCCAACAGGCGCCTTTGACGTCGTCGTCGTCGTCGCCGTCACCGTGGCAGTCGCTCACACACCGTTAGCTCAACACTGGCATGCTTCATATTCTTCTTCATCTTCACATTATGCGGTTCTAAACCGTAGACTGTCGCTTGCATGGCAGCAGCCTCAGCGCCGGCGTGCCGGCAAAACCGTTCTAAACGTAGACTGCCGCTTGCATGGCAGGAGCCTCAGTGCCGGTGTGCCGGCGAGATCGTGCGGAACTTGCCAAAGTCATGAGGCTTGCTTGTTTCTTTTAGAAGCTGAAAGCTTAGATATGCATGTATGGTTCATCAAGCGAATCGTTAAGTATCCACTTTTGTCCAACTCCTAATACGTTTTCTCTCTTTTACTTTCCTATGGACGTACGCAGGGGCAAAGTCAGAGTCCTTTTATCATTGAAACTCTGACTAACTCCTAGTAAATTAACTTATCTTTTCAAGTCAATCTGAACTACTCCGATTGATTCTTCCTGTCCATCGCTCGGTTGGAACATATTTTCTTACATGGCGTGTTCAGTTGCCTATATGTAACAATATTCGTATGTAACGTTTACATCTTTAATCTCAGCCCTTAATCTTCAAAATTAGTGGTCAAGATAATTTAATCTGTGTGGACGAATGCAATAGCTTGTTTGACTTTTGTTTTAATTATATAATAGATAGATTGTTCATTAGTTTATCACAGAATATATATAATATCATCACATATACGTGATGATACTTAACTATTAGGTACAATGCATAAAATTGAAAACGAACAATACTAAAACTAATAATCCCTTCTAGGGGCAGTATTCCGGCAGCCCCTCGCCAGCAGCTCCCTGGTGCGTGGCGTCTTCCCAGCGTGGAGGCAGTACTCCGCCTTCTCCGCCTCGCAGCGCTTGACGTACCGATCTGCCTCTTGCTGGCGGACGAGCGCGAACGATCTTGCCATTTCGTTCGGCGCCCACCGGAGCTCCTCGTCGGTGCCATGCTGGAGCTTATCGGCCCACCTCCACGCAGCGATGAGGCACCTAGCGCCTTTGACTTTCCTCGCGAAGTACCCGTCTTCGTACACCTCCTCCGCACGATGACTCGCCCGCCCCCAAAGCTCCACCACCCCCTTTTTCCAGGCGGCCTCACGGGCTTCACAGGCCGCCTGGTACCTGGCTTCCTCCTCCGCCATCTCCTTCTTGAACGCCACTTGCCTGGCTTTCTCAGCCGGCGGTAGCGACTTCCACGGACAAAGATTGTACTGGCCCCAAAATCACTCCAAAGTTGGGGGGTCCGACGCAACCTCGTCCAGCGGCCCGTAAGGGTCCTCCTCGTCGCTGCTCTTCGACTGAACGTCCTTTGGGGGCGGCGCCTCCTCGTTGGCGCGTGGGCAGATCGGCGGCGCCATGGAAGAGATTTGAGAGAGAGATAGAGAGAGGGCGACCGAGGGGAGGATGTAGATGAGAATGCATGCGGGACGATGTGAGCAAAGTAGTATTTATTGGTGGCCGGAATCTAGATCGACGGGAACAATACACACGCCGTCGCCGGAATTTACGAGTACTGTAGTTTAAATTGCACACGATTCCCGCAGCAAAATCCGTGTGTGAACTTAATAGCTGATGGTTTCCAATACAGAACCGCGTCTGATTAATAACTTGCGCCACTCACCTTCCAAACCTCGAGGAGCGAAACAGAGTGCCAATCGTGTGGGGCCCGGTTGTCTTGCCAGATCTTTATATTTTTTTTAACACAAAAAATTTATATTTTCTTTCCTCGTATAAGGCACAAATGCTTATTTTGTGATACCATGGCACTTCATGCATGTGTCCAAGCCGTGACACCAATATGTTTGAAAATTCCTTTCAATTTACTGCACATGGAATTAACTCGCACACAAGTACACATATATAACTTTTCAAGCCGTTATGGTTAGTTGTTGCATGTAGATGTAGTTCAAATTTGAATTCCGGTCATTAAATGGCTAAAAAATCACTTAAATATCTAAAAAAGGTCAAATGACCTCTGAAATTTTCCAAATTTTGACATGACAGTTGTATTAGTGCATGTTAACTGTAGAAAAAAAATTGAAGGTCATAAGAGGAAGCTATCGTCGATTCGTCATCAAACATGTATTGTTCTCTCTCGGAACTACGAGCCTTCTAGTGAGTTGCTCCAGTTTGTGAGGAGTGTGTGTCCAAACTTTCGTCAAACACGCCAATTTTTTTACCACATCATCTTGGTGGCATGACATTACGTCAAGCAAGGTTTCAAGTGTTTCTCATCATTTTTTAATTTTTTAGAATTTAAATGCCATGGCACTCGATGCTTTGTGTCCAAGCCGTGTGACCAATATATTTGAAAATTCCTTCCAATTTACTACACATGCAATTAACTCACACACAAGTACATAAATATGATTTTTCAAACCGTTATGGTAACCTGTTGCATGTAGATGTAGTTCAAATTTGATTTACGGCCATTAAATGGCTAGAAAATCACTTAAATGTCTTAAAAAGGTCGAATGACACTTGGAATTTTCCAAATTTTCACATGACAGTTGTATTAGTGCATGTTAACTTTAAAAAAAATTGAAGGCCATAAAAAGAAGCTATCGCCTGTTCGTCATCAAACATGCATTGTTCCCTCTCGAAACCACGAGCCTTCTAGTGAGTTGCTCTGGTTTGTGAGGGGTGTGTTTCCAAACTTTCGTCAAACAGGCTAATTTTTTTACCACACCATCTTGGTGCCATGACATTACGTCAAGCAAGGTTTCATGTGTTTCTGAACATTTTTTAATTTTTTGTAATTTAAATGCCATGGCACTCCATGCTTTGTGTCCAAGCTGTGACACCAATATGTTTGAAAATTCCTTCCAATTTACTGCACATGGAATTAACTCACACACAAGTACACAAATATGATTTTTCAAACCGTTATGGTGAGCTGTTGCATGTAGATGTAGTTCAAATTTGAATTACGGGCATTAAATGGCTAGAAAATCACTTAAATGTCTTAAAAAGGTCAAATGACCCCTGGAATTTTCCAAATTTTGACATGACAGTTGTATTAGTGCATGTTAATTGTAGAAAAAAATTGAAGGACATAAGAGGAAGCTATCGCTCGTTCGTTATCAAACATGCACTGTTCCCTCTCAGAACCACGAGCCTTCTAGTGAGTTGCTCCGGTTTGTGAGGGGTGTGTGTCCAAACTTTCATCAAACAGGCCAATTTTTGTACTACACCATCTTCGTGCCATGCCATTACGTTAAGCAAAGTTTCATGTGTTTCTGATCATTTTTTATTTTTTTTAAAATTTAAATGCAATGGCACTCGATGCTTTGTGTCCAAGCCGTGACACCAATATGTTTGAAAATTCCGTCTAATTTACTGCACATGGAATTAACTCGCACACAAGTATAAAAATATGACTTTTCAAACTATTATGGTTAGCTGTTGCATGTACATGTAGTTCAAATTTGAATTAAGGTCATTAAATGCCTAGAAAATCACTTAAATGTCTTTAAAAGGTCAAATGACCCCTGAAAATTTCCAAATTTTGACATGACAGTTTTATTAGTGCACGTGAATTGTACAAAAAATTTGAAGGCCATAAGAGGAAGCTATCGCCGATTTGTTATCGAAGATGCATTGTGCCCTTCTCGGAACCACTAGCCTTCTAGTGAGTTGCTCTGGTTTGTGAGGGGTGTGTGTTCAAAGTTTTGTCAAACGGGCAATTTTTTTTTACGACGCCATCTTCGTGCCATGCCAATACGTCAAGCAAGGTTTCATGTATTTCTGATCATTTCTGAATTTTTGGAATTTAAATGCAATGGCACTCAATGCTTTGTGTCCAAGCCGTGACACCAATATGTTTGAAAATTCCGTCCAATTTACTGCACATGGAATTAACTCGCACACAAGTATACAAATATGACTTTTCAAACCGTTATGGTTAGCTGTTGCATGTACATGTAGTTCAAATTTGAATTATGGTCATTAAATGGCTAGACAATCACTTAAATGTCTTAAAAGGTCAAATGACCCCTGAAATTTTCCAAATTTTGACATGACAGTTGTATTAGTACTCCAAAATTTCTTGTACATTTAAAACACCAGCAGTTGCCACTGTACTTTAAATTCGTCTTTCATAGCTAATACAAAATATCGACAACATCACACACAGTTTGTTGTAGGAACCATTTGCGATGAAAATTCGTGGGTCTATTTAAGTCTTCCTCCATAAGCTTCGCCGGGTTTGTCTGCTCCAGTGCCGGTCACCCCCGAATCCCCGATCCCCATTCCCGCAACCCCTTTTTGCAAAGAATGACGCTGTGGAAACACTTCGTGAGGGCCCGTACAGTGGCCGCGTCCTCCCCGAGCGCTGCCACCTGTGCCAAGAGCGCGGCCGCCTATGCCAAGAGCACCGCCGCATCCGCATTGAGCGTGGCCTCATCCGCCAAGAAGACGTCTGCAGCAACCAACGGGGTAGCTGCAGCAGCCGAGACGGCTGCAGCAGCTGCTGCGATGGCGGCTGCAAACGCCGACAGCGCTCGAGCTGCCGTCCGTGCCGCCAATGTCACCCTGGCCCGGGTCGAGGCCAGCCATGCCAAGATCGAGGACGCACACGCCAAGATATTCCAGGCCACCTCGGAATCCAGCATGCAACCCATGTCCAAAAAGGCGGCGGAGGCCATGGAGCACCTGCTTCCTCATGAGATCGCCGAGCGGGAGCTGGAGATGCAGGAGGCGGCGGAGATCGACGAGCGCCGGGAGGAGGAGTTGCGCGTGGCCGAGGTCGAGGTAGAGAAGAGTCTGTCCGTCGAGGAACCAACAGTGGAGTACCAACACGAGCTCTGGCACAACCACTACTATGAGTACTACAACTTTGAGGGCAGCGCTGAGGACGAGGATGAGGACGAGGACACGGTCGACTTCAGCAGGGGGCGCGGAGTCCACCAACGGCGGCATGTCGGACAAGTCATCGACGTCTCATCTTACACCTATGAGGCATAGGCCGGCGCGGCGGCGACTTTGATAAAATTGTGCGCTCTTAGGCTTTGTTTATAATGCTGGTCTTTTGTTAGAGCAATGTTTAGGTTAACTGGCTTTGTTTAATTACTAAAATTGCTCGATTCAGTAAGTGTGGTCTGTGTACCATAGGCTCTTTTGTGTGCCCAAATTAGCAAGCGATGTTAAATTATGCAATGACGTGGATGAGGACAGTACCCAGGGAAATTTCCACCAAAATTTGAATGATCAAACTCATCCCTTGCATGGAAAGTAGAAGAATCGTTTGCGATGCACACATTCGTTCAAAGTGAATGGTGTCCGGCAGCACCGCGCGCAAAGTTTCCCTTCATATTTCGAAATTTTTGGCCTACCGCCGAAATATCTACCCCCTCCCCACCCGCTTTTCTCCCCGACCACAAGTCACATTTCCCTATTTCCTCCTTCCTTCCTTCCGAAGCTATAGCCGCTTCCTCGCTTGCTTCCTCGCTCTCGCCGTCTCGCATCCGACCGCCGTGGTCGCCATGGTCTTCTTCAAAGACCTCTCCAGCAGTTCCTCCTCCGACGAGGACTCTTTCACCACCCGGGCATGCCTCTCTTCTCTCTCTCGGGTTATGATTTGGACTGAAGGATTTTAACCCAACGGTTGATTTGAGTCATTTCTTCCTCTTGTAGCTCCCTAGGACCATCAGTTGCAACGAATGGAGCGGGGTGGCTGAAGATCTGCCTGCTCGTTGTCACCATCAATCTCCATGCGTGAAGTTAGTTGCGTTTGAATCTGTGGACAGAGGGAGGAAGTTTCTGGCATGTGCAGAGAAGGTTAGCCCCACTTTCGTTGTTACAAATCATTTGTTAGATGTGAGTCAGACACTGTCACTGTGCTATGTTATTCTGGATGTTAAGACAGTGTCACAGTTTCTACCTAGTATCTAAAAATGTTGCCATCTCATCAGCGGTGCCATTAGAAAATTATTTGGCACCGCTTCAGTAGTTTGTGCAGCCAACTTTGCTCCACATATCCGAGTAGCCAAGCAGTAAAATACTAAATCCTTATGGCACGAAGGAACTGGGCATCGGAGCAACTAGGTGCTCCGGAGTCCGGTTCCCTGATATTTTCCTCTGTATCGGCTTGCCAGTGCAGGGCACCGGTGCCAAATGTAGCAACAGTTGTCTTGACACCGGTTTTGGCATACATAGTGGACGGCCTTAGTGCTATTAGTTCTGTGTTACTAAATTTGTGCATGTACACACCTGTTAGTATCAATTTGATGTCATCCAAACACTGTTGCTATGCTATTGCAGTTATATTTAGCTTCCTCACAAAATGTTCAATTTGTTAGTTATAGTACATGACTAATAACTTGTAGCGTTGATGTAGTTAATTATAGCTTCTGATGTTTCAGAATTTGGTTGTTGTCTCAGTAGCAATTAATTCATTTGCACATTCATCTTTTTGAGAAGATATGCCATAATTAACCCGTTTCTTTAATTTTTTAAAATATGTATTTGGTGATTTTCTATGTTGCTAGAAACCCATTTCCTCTATAATTGTTACTGATTTAGTTTTAAATATTATAGGATGAATGGAAGTGTTCTTACCTGGAGTGGGTTGATCAAGAGTGGCCACAATCTTTGAAGATGTGCCTAGCAAAGCTCTGGAGCATGTATGAGGAAGAGAACAGAGACAGGCTTAGAGAAAGTGTTGTCAACGCTGAAGAATATTTCAAGATGCGGGAAAAAAGAGGAAGATGGAGAATGAGCTCAGATTTTTTTAAATTAGACTTTGCTAAGATGGTGTTGGTGAAGGAGGAGGCACTTTCCTAGTTGGTCAGTGCAAAACAGGTTCTTACTGAACTGAAAGCAGATGTGGAGAAGACGAACCTGGCTGATCATGCATCAGTCGATTAGGGAAATGAATATATTGTTCTAATATTGTTCTTATGAAGGTGAACTAGCTATATGTTGTACTGTGGTGTTTTCAGGTAGCTATCGTACTATGATGTTAAAATATATTTATGTGCAAACTTTCGTCAATCAGGCCAATTTTTGCACCACACCATCTTCGTGCGATGCATTACGTCAGGCCAATTTGAATTACGGTCATTAAATGACTAGAAAATCACTTAAATGTCTTAAAAGGTTAAATGACCCCTGAAATTTTCCAAATTTTGACATGACAGTTATATTAGTACTCCAAAATTTCTCGTACATTTAAAACACCATCCTTTGCCACTGTACTCCAAATTCGTCTTTCACAGCTAATACAAAATAACAACAACATCACACAAAGTTTGTTGTAGGAACCGTTTGCAATGAAAAATCATGGGTCTACTTAAGTCTTCCTCCATAAGTTTCGCCGGGTTCGTCTGCTCCAGTGCCGGTCACCCCCGAATCCACAAATCCCCGATCCCCATTCCCGCGACCCCTTCTTGCAAAGAATGACGCCATGCAAACGCTTCGTGAGGGCCCGTAAGGTGGCCGTGTCTTCCCCGAGCGCCACCGCCCGCGCCAAGAGCGCCGCCGCCTACGCCGAGAGCGCCGCCGCATCTGCATTGAGCGCTGCCGCATCCGCCGAGAGGGCGTCTGCGGCAGCCGATAGGGCAGCTGCAGCACCGAGACAGCTGCAACAGCTGCGACGGCGATTGCAAACGCCAAGAGCACTCGAGCTGCCGTCCGTGCCGCCGATGTCGCCCTGGCCCGGGTCGAGGCCATCCACGCCAAGATCGAGGACGCACAAGCCAAGATATTCCAGGCCACCTCGGAATCCAGCATGCAACCCACGTCCGAAAAGGTGGCGGAGGCCATGAAGCACTTGCTTCCTCATGAGATCGCCAAGCGGGAGCTGGACATGTAGGAGGCGGCGGAGATCGAGGAGCGCCGGGAGGAGGAGTTACGCGTGGCCGAGGTCGAGGTAGAGAAGAGTCTGTCCATCGAGGAATCGGCGGTGGAGTACCAACACGAGCTCTGGCGCAGCCACTACTACGAGTACTATAACCTTGAGGGCGACGCCGAGGATGAGGACGAGGACGCAATCCACTTCAGCAGGGGGGACGCGGAGTCCACCAACGGCGGCATGTCGCCAGAACAAGTCATCAACGCCTCATCTTACAACGGCGAGGCATAGGCGGGCACGGCAGCGGCTTTGTTAAAATTATGCGTACTTAGGCTTTGTTTATAATGCTGGTCTTTTGTTAGAGCAATGTTTAGGTCAACTGGCTCTATTTAATTACTAAAATTGCTCAATTCAGTAAGTGTGGTCTGTGTGCTGTAGGCTCCTTTGTGTGCCCAAATTAGCAAGTGATGTTAAATTATGCAATGACATGGATGAGGACAGTACCCAGGGAAATTTCCACCAAAATTTGAATGATCAAACTCATCCCATGCGCGTAAAGCAGAAGAATCATTTGCGATGCACACATTCGTTCAAAGTGAATGGTGTCCGGCGGCACCGCGCGCAAAATTTCCCTCCACCTTTCGAAATTTTTGGCCTACGCCGAAATATCTACCCCCTCCCCACCCCCTTTTCTCCCCGACCACAAGTCACATTTCCCCTGTTTCCTCCTTCCTTCCTTCCAAAGCTATAGCCGCTTCCTCGCTTGCTTCCTCGCTCTCGCCGTCTCGTATCCGACCGCCGGGGTCGCCATGGTCTTCTTCAATGACCTCTCCAGCGGTTCCTCCTTGTAAGAGGACTCTTTCACCACCCGGGTATGCCTCTCTTCTCTCTCTCGGGTTATGAGTTGCAATGAAGAATTTTAACCCGGCGGTCGATTTGAGTCATTTCTTCCTCTTGTAGCTCCCTAGGACCATCAGTTGCAACGAATGGAGCGGGGTGGATGAAGATCTGTTTGCTCGTTGTCACCATCAATCTCCATGTGTGAAGTTAGTTGCGTTTGAATCTTTGGACAGTGGGAGGAAGTTTCTGGCATGTGCAGAGAAGGTTGGCCCCACTTTCGTTGTTACAAATCATTTGTTAGATGTGATTCAGACACTGTCACTGTGCTATGTTATTCTGGATGTTAAGACAGTGTCACAGTTTCTACCTAGTATCTAAAAATGTTGACATCTCATTAGTGGTGCCATTAGAAAATTATTTGGCACCGCTTCAGCAATTTGTGCAGCGAACTTTGGTCCACACATTCGAGCAGCCAAGCAGTAAAATACTAAATCTTTATGGCACGAAGGAACTGGGCATCTGAGCAACTAGGTGCTTCGGAGTCTGGTTCCCTGATTTTTTTCCTCTGTATCGGCTCGCCAGTGCAGGGCACCGATGCCAAATGTAGCAACAGTTGTCTTGACACTGGTTTTGGCATACATAGTGGACGACTTTAGTGCTATTAGTTCTATGTTACTAAATTTGTGCATGTACACACTTGTTAGTATCAATTTGATGTCATCCAAACACTGTCGCTATGCTGTTGCAGTTATATTTAGCTTCCTCATAAAATGTTCAATTTGTTTTTATAGTACATGACTAAGAACTTGTAGCATTGTTATAGTTAATTATAGTTTCTGATGTTTCAGAATTTGGTTGTTGTCTTAGTAACAATTAATTCATTTGCACATTGATCTTTTTGAGAAGATATGTCATAATTAACCTATTTCTTTAGTTTTTCAAAATATGTATTTGGTGATTTTCTATGTTGCTAGAAACCCATTTCCCCTACTATTGTCACTGATTTAGTTTTAAATATTATAGGATGAACGGAAGTGTTCTTACCTAGAGTGGGTTGATCAAGAGTGGCCACAGTCTTTGAAGATGTTCCTAGCAAATCTCTTGAGCATGTATGAGGAAGAGAACAGAGATAGGCTTAGAGAAAGTGTTGTCAACACTGAAGAATATTTCAAGATGCAGGAAAAAAAAGAGGAAGATGGAGAATGAGCTCAGATTTTTTAAATTAGACTTTGCTAAGATGGTGTTGGCGAAGGAGGAGGCACTTTCCCAGTTGGTCAGTGCAAAACAGGTTCTTACTGAACTGAAAGCAGAGGTGGAGAAGACGAATCTGGCTGATCATGCATCAGTCGATTAGGGAAATGAATATATTGTTCTAATATTGTTCTTATGATGGTGAACTATCTATATGTTGTACTGTGCTGTTTTGAGGTAGCTATCGTACTGTGATGTTAAAATATATTTATGTGCCTGATATGAAATTGGAAAACAGCTGTTCAATATGAAACGTGAATTTGCGTAATACTGGAATTATTAATTGTAAACTAGTAAACTTGCTAAATGGGTCATGGAACTTTGCAAACGGTTCTAGCAGTAAAAGCGGTTGTGATGGATAGCCCAATGCCATACAGTTTTCTTCATCAAATCGTATGTGGTGTAGTCGAATAAAAGCAAACGGTTAACCCAGGCAGAGCGTGTGTGATCGTTACACCTATCACACATGAGGCTATACATAAAACTGTGTGGGATGTATATATGAACGGAAATGTTTTCCCTCGATTGACTGTGTGGGATGTACATACGAATGAAAACGTACTTCTTGGATTGACTATGTAGGATGTACATACGAACCGAAACATATTCCTTGGATTGACTGTATGGAATGTACATACAAACAGAAACGTTTGTCTGGGACTGACTGTGTGGGATGTTCTTACGACCAGAACTGATTGGGCATGTATAATTGTATTTGATCGCTCGCCCGTCGCACACGATCTCATTTTGCCCAGCGTGTGCGACCGTAGGGCCTATCGCCGACGGTTTCTGGGTTATGTGGGAAGGACCCCCCCTATCGCCCACACTCACTAGGCGACAGTTCAGAATGCCGTCGCAGAAAGGGGTTAAAAACCATTTGTATAGTAGCTCGCTGTACCAGTGTGACCAGACTTCTTGCATTTGTGGCAAGTCCTTTTCTTGTTGTCGCGGGATGAAGAATCTGATCTCAAGTCATCACCTCTTGAAGATTTTCCAAAACGGCCATGCCTTGAAAACTTCTGGAATTTTCTCACGAGCATTGCTAGCTCCTGGCTTAGTTCTTCAGGATCACCAAGGCCGCTGTCAGAGTCTTCAGATGAGGAAATTGCCTTGGCCTTCAGTGCACGTGATCTTCCATAGCTTGGCCCGTAGAGGTCTCTCTTCTCAGCTTGTTGGAATTCATGAGTATTTAGTCTCCCGAGGATATCAGCAAGATCCAGTGACTTGTAATCTCCTCATTCTTGAATCATCAGTACCAGTGTATCGAATGAGGAATCAAGGGATCTCAGCAATTTCTTCACCACCCATGGTCGGTGATGTCCGTGGCACCAAGTGCTTAAAGCTCATTGGAGATATCAGTGAGGCGATCGAAGGTTTGTTGAACATTCTCGTTGTTGAGTCTGTTGAAGCGATTGAAGAGATTGCGAAGAACATCAACTCGAGAATCACGTTGGGTTGAGATTCCTTCATTGACCTTGGACAGCCTCTCCCAGATAAGCTATGCAGTCTCCAAAGCACTCACTCTGCCATACTGTCCTTTGCTCAGATGGCCACATATGATATTCTTCGCTTGAGAGTCGAGTTGCTTGAATCTCTTCACATCAGCAGCGTTTACGGAAGGAGTGACAGAGGGAACACCCTTTTCCACAACATACCAGAGATCGTTGTCAATTGCCTCAAGATGCATGCGCATATTGTTCTTCCAGTAGGGGTAGTCCATCCCATCAAAGGTAGGACACCCATCCGAGACCTTGATCATGCCTACAGTCGACATAACTAAAACTCTAGGTGGTTAAACCAAAATCACACAGAACAAGGGAGTACCTTGCTCTGATACCAATTGAAAGTGCGTTGTATCCACTAGAGGGGGGGTGAATAGGCGATTTTTACAAATTCTTCACTGAGGAATTTCTACTTGAGGAATTTGCTAAGTGACGAAATACATGCAACGGATAAAGTACTCAGGTGCAAGCATAACATGGCAGTAACACATTCATCATGATGAGATGAAACAAGCACAGAGCACAAGTAGCGTGTAAACAGGATAAGCAGGCAGAAGACAAGGTGACTGAAGAAATTTGGGTGAGGAAATTAAGAAAGTCTTCAGTCAAAGTCTTCAAACAGTAACGATCAATTTCATCAATAAGTAAGCGAGGAAATGAAAGGGTTGAGGAAATAGATCCAGTAGCTCGGTGAAGACAGTGATTTGGTAGACTAGTTCCAACTGTTGTGATAGTTGTACGTCTGGTTGGAGAGGTTTGGTATTTAAACCAAAGGACACACAGTCCTTACCGTATTCTCCTTAAGCTAAGGTCACACAGACCTCGCCCAATCACTCGTGGTAAGTCTTCAAGGTGACTTCCAAACCTTCACAAACTCGGTCACCCGGCGATCCACAATTCCTCTTGGATGCTCTAGACCATGACACCTAACCGTCTGGAAGATGCACAGTCTTCAAAGGTAAAAAGCGTTGGCTCCACAAAGGAACAATTTCTTCAGTGATGCTCAATCACTTTCCGTTTTAGGTGTTGGGGTTTTGGGTTTTTCCTCACTGATGATTTTCTCTCAAAGTCCTCGGAGAATGGGATGTTGTAAATGACACTTGTCAATCTATCTTGGAGCAGCCAACCAGCTAGAGGTTGAGGGGGCGGCTATTTATAGCAAGGGAGCAACCTGACATGATAAGACATAAATGCCCCTAATGATATGACCATTGGATGGATAAGATATTTTGGACAGCTGGCGTAAAGCACAGCAACGGTCAGAAGTTCGAACCATGAAATTCCTCAGGGCTATCATGTTCCTCACTGTAGGCAATTCGCACTTGCGAAATCCTAACTCCTCAGTCAGAACAAATTCCTCAGAGACCAGAAAAACTTCATCTCTATCACTGAAGAAATTGACTGAACTATAAGAGATTTCCAAAGGCTTCACTCGAAGGATTGGGTAGGTGTAGGCTTTGAGATGAGCATCACTTGGAAAATTTTCCTTAGTATTACCTCAACCCCCTTTAATAGTACGGTGTTTCCTATGACTCAAAAGAAGGAAATGAAACTACGAAAACAAAAGTCTTCACGCTTCATAGTCCTCGCATCAATATCTTCAAGGTCACACAAATTTCCTCATTTTCAAAGTCTTCAAGAAAACCAAAGTCTTCAGATGAAGACATTCATTTTTAGGGGTCGACATTCATCGAATATATCAAACACCTTAGAGACTTATATGACCCGTGTACACTCACAAACACATTAGACTGTTAACCTATAAGTCTTCAATACACCAAAATTACTAAGGGGCACTAGATGCACTTACAAAATCCAACCGTTACACACTTTTGACCCATCTCGGTGGCATCAATTAGAAAACTCGATGGGACCGATCTGTTCAAAAATATGAACGTTAGGAATCTAGGTGGGACCGACTGGAATAACTCGGTGGAACCGATGTGCTAGGGCTTAGGGCAAACATCATCTCGGTGGCGCCGATTGCATCAACTTGGTGGGACTGAAGTGAAGCAATAAGCAATAGAGAATCTGTCAAGCCAACTCGATGAGACCGACTGCATAAACTCGGTGGGACCGAAGCAAATGCAATAGATCACAGAGCGCTGGCAAGGCCATCTCGGTGGGACCGAGATCCATATCGGTGTGACTGAATCGTTAGGGTTTCTGGCAGTGGCTATGTCAAACGAAGTCGGTGGCTCCGGGTAGAAAGAATCGGTGGGGCCGAGTTTGGAATTAGGGTTTGGACAAATTTGGATGGAGAAAGTGTCTGAGGGTTTTGGAGCAATACCACTAAGCACTTGAGCAAGTAGACCATTAAGCAACACCTCATCCCCTTTTAATAGTATTGGCTTTCCTATGGACTCAATGTGATCTTGGATCACTTAAATAGAAATGAAGAGTCTTGAGCTTTTTGCCAATCTTTGTTCTTATCATTTTGAAGGGGTTCCACATCCTCTTGTGCTGGCCACTCCACTGTTGAACTCGTCTGAAATATACTAGATAAAACTATTAGTCCAACAAAAGATATGTTGACATTAATTACCAAAATCACCCAGGGAGCACTTGTGCTTTCAATCCCCCCTTTTTGGTAATTGATGACAACATACATCAAAGTTTCAAGTAAAT
The DNA here is from genome assembly GCA_011799875.1 of Thinopyrum elongatum. NCBI lineage: Eukaryota > Viridiplantae > Streptophyta > Magnoliopsida > Poales > Poaceae > Thinopyrum > Thinopyrum elongatum. The sequence goes on along the minus strand of CM022302.1, from coordinate 149,332,065 downwards.
GATATGAAGAGTAGTAATTAAAGCTTTGGAAGAACATGTAACATGCCTAAGCTCCCCCTACATGTGTGCAATCATGTAATGATAAAATTGGACAACATGTGAATGCACATCATGACAAGGCAAGAAATGAGTTACATGTATCTTGGCTATATGCATCAGAGCAAAGAATTGAGTGAGATGTACCTTCATGTTTATGAATCCCTCTTGCAAACAGTATGTGCAAAAGCAAGAGATCATCATATACATGAGTGTGATGCATATACTTACCTTGTGGTTCTTGAGCTGATTCTAGACGAAGCAATATTGAGAAAACAAGGTTAAATAACACAAGAAAACTTCAGACAAGAAAGATTCCAAGATCCACAAGAATACCAAGACTAGGATGACATGTAATAGGTGAGTACCATAGAGTGAGTACTTCATTTAAATATAGACATGTCCCAAAGAATTTAAGGATTTGCAATAAATTCTAAGGTTTTTTCTCCCCTAAAACATGGACTCTTCCTCCCCCTTAATCTAACATTGGATAATGGGAGAAGGCAGGGTGAAATAAAATCAAAGCATAAATATAGAACTCAGAGTAGAAATGAATGAGATCCAAAAATATATCAAAACATAACATGTATTTCCCCTCTTAAAGACATGTGACTTCTCTCCTCTTATGATATTGCATCTCTCTTCCTTTCTTAGAAGAGTTTTGTTAGAGTAAGCTTTGATGTGCTCTCTCTCCCCCTTTGACATCAATTTCCAAGAAGGATAGTTTTCATGGATATGAGTCAAGTGAGTATGATCCTTGAGAGACACATGCAAGCATAATGTAGCTCAAGAAACAGATAGAGGAAAAAGAATCATTGAGTGGAGCTGAAGAAAATAGGCAATATAAGATGGCAAAAAGTTTTCTCAGTAGTGAAATCGGTGACGCCGATCTGTTTCAATTGGTGACTCGGAGATAGCAGAGCCATTGAAGGTGCGCATCAGTGAGACCGAGTGAGTCCATTTCGGTAGAACCAATGAACTGCATACAGGTAGAACTTGTATTTTGGCCTGCCTGATAGGCTTAAATCGGTGACGCCGAGTTCAATGTAGAAGAAAAGTTTTGTCAACTCAGCTCACTTAGCAAAAGAAATTTCACAAGGATTTTCAAGGAATTTTCATAAGGATTTGCAATGAATTTAACAGAAAAGAAATGAAAAGATCTCAGAATAAGTAGAAAGAATCTAGATGAAGTAGAAGGGAAACACAAGAAGAAATGCAATGTACAACAAGAACACTAGAGAACTTCATCTAGAGGTGGTCGGCGACGGAGTCACCTATGTTAGAGTATATTGACTTAGGAGTCAAGTGAGATCACTTGATTATAGGTCATACTCATCGTTAAGCTCAAAATGGGGTTGCCATTTTTTGTTTAAGCATTTTGATGTATTCACATCTTGTTGAGTTGCTTTAACTCATGATTTGGAGCAAAGCTTCTCTAAGATAGAATGACATACCTTGGGTTGTGGTGTTGATCTTGATCATGTAGTTGAACTTATGTTGGATGCTCAAGGTTGATGTAGTCCATCAAGAGTTGGGATCATCCTTTGGAGTTGAAGTTCATCTTCCTACATGGGTTAGTCTTGCAAGGAATAGCACTTGGGTATCCAAATTGACAATCAAGAATTTAGAAAAATTGAAGTAGTCAAAGGATATGTCAAGTGAGTTCATGCTTCCTTGATTTCAACAACCATAGCATAGATACTTGGAGATGTAGAAATTGCTCAAGATGTGAGTTATTTGCAATCTCATAGATTTGGGCTCATCCAAGTACCTACAAGAGTTAGATAACATACAAGGGTGCAAATATATCCAAGATAAAAGGTCAACATCATAAGAGAAATATCAGAGATTAGTCATAAAGGCTCATGCCTTGCATGTATCCAAGGAGTCTCTACTCCAAATTTGAGGCATCAATGATGTTCAATTCACCTCTCAATCAACAAAATATCTTTTCATCAAGAAGTTTAGTGAAGATATCCGCCAATTGCTTGTCGGTACGAACATGTTTGAGATTGATGTCACCTTTAGCAACATCAATATGCTTAGTTCGAGAATGTTGCACGGGATTGTGAGCAATCTTAATAGCACTCTCATTGCCGCAAAGAAATGGAACATGTTTCACATGTATCCCATAATCTTTAAGAGTTTGGGTCATCCAAAGTAATTGAGCACAACATGATCCGGCGGCAATGTATTCCGCTTCGGCGGTGGATAAGGATACCGAGTTTTGTTTCTTGGAGGACCAAGAGACAAGGGATCTACCAAGAAATTGACATGTACCCAAAATGGACTTTCTATCAACTTGTTCACCGGCATAGTCCGAGTCGGAATAGCCAACAAGATCAAAAGATGACCTCTTAGGATACCAAATGACAAAATTTGGTGTACGAATTAAGTATCTCACTATCCTTTTCATGGCTTTAGGATGACATTCCTTAGGAGCCGCTTCATATCGTGCACACATGCACACACTTAGCATAATATCGGGACGGGAGGCACATAGATATAACAATGAACCAATCATAGATCGGTAAACCTTTTGGTCAACCGGGTTGCCATCCTTAGTCAAGTCAAGATGTCCACTAGTAGGCATGGGTGTCTTCATATCTTTGCTTTCTTGCATGTTGAACTTCTTGAAAAGATCCTTGGTATACTTTGTTTGTGAGACAAAGGTACCTTCCTTAGTTTGCTTGATTTGCAAACCAAGGAAAAATTTGAGTTCACTCATCATAGACATCTCGAACTTCTCCGACATTAGCCTTCCAAACTTTTCACCAAAATGGGGGTTAGTAGAACCGAATATGATATCATCCACATAAATTTGGCACACAAATAGTTCTCCATTAACCCTTTTAGTAAAATGAGTAGAATCAATTTTCCCAATTTGAAAGCCTTTTTCAATAAGAAACTTGGTCAAGCAATTATACCAAGCTCTAGGAGCTTGTTTAAGACCATAAAGAGCTTTGTGAAGTTTGTAAACATGATTAGGTTTCTTGGGATTAACAAAGCCGGGAGGTTGTTTAACATAAAATTCCTCCGCAATTTCACCATTTAGAAAAGCACTTTTAGTGTCCATTTGGTATAAGGTGATATCATGTGATTGGCATAAGCAAGTAAGATACGAATGGACTCAAGTCTAGCAACGGGTGCATATGTCTCACCATAGTCCATATCTTTGACTTGAGTGTAGCCTTGAGCAACGAGACGGGCCTTGTTGCGTACAACTTTTCCATCTTCATCTTGCTTATTCCAAAACACCTTGGTTCCAATGACATTATGATCATCGTTGGGCTTTTCAACCAATGTCCATACTTGATTCCTCTCGAAGTTGTGTAGCACTTCGTGCATAGCATTTATCCAATCCGGATCCTCAAGAGCTTATTCTACCTTCATAGGTTCAACACTAGAAATGAATGAGTAGTGTTCACAAAAGTTAGCCAAACAAGTTTTAGAGCGAGTGATTCTCCCGGTTTGGATGTCATCGAAGATTTGTTCGACGGGATGATCTCTTGAGACTCTTGCTCTAACTCGTGAGAGCTTTTGCTTGGGTTGTGGTGGAACATCCTCATCATCATCTTCTTCTTCTTCATTGTTGGTGGCGTTATCATTCACTTGTGGAGGTGGAGAAGGAGGTCGAGGTGGTTCTTTCTATTGTACTTCCTCGTTTCCTTCGTCTTGATGTGTTCCACTTGTGGATGCCTCCAAGTCAACTTGTGGTTCACCTTGTTGTGAAGTTGAGGCTTCCACTTGAATGGATGAGGTACTCTCCTTCACCTTCATTGGTCGAATTTTGCCGATAGACAAATCTTGAATTGCTTCCGCGGGATCTTTGTCTCCTACATCAATTGGCAATTGCTCTACTTGCGAGCCATTAGATTCATCAAACTTCACATCTACCGTCTCTTCAACCTTTCGGGTGAAATTGTTGTAGACATGGTAAGTGTGAGAGTTTGAGCCATAACAGAGTAGGAAACCTTCATGAGATTTAGGTGCAAATTTCGAACGACGATGCTTATGAAGAATGTAGCACTTTGAGCCAAATACTCGAAAGTATCCAACTTGGGGTTTGTTACCGGTGAGTAGCTCGTATGTCGTTTTGCCGAGAAGCTTGTGAAGATATAGTCGATTCGTAGCATGACAAGTTGTCTCAACCGCTTCCGCGCAAAAGTGTCTTGGAGTTTTGTATTCATCAAGCATCGTTCTCGCCATCTCAATAAGTGTCCGGTTCTTCCTCTCAACAACTCCATTTTGTTGAGGTGTGTACGTAACCGAGAACTCATGTGAAATCGCTTCTTCGTCAACAAAGGTGTCCACATTGGCGTTCTTGAACTCGATTCCATTATCACTTCAAACCTTCTTGATCTTCACTTCAAATTGGTTTTGGGCCTTCTTGGCAAAGTTCTTGAAGATCTTTTGGACCTACGATTTGTCATCAAGAAAGAATACCCACGTAAATCTTGAAAAATCATCAACAATAACCAAACCGAAAGAGTTACCACCAATGCTCTTATAAGCATTGGAACCGAAAAGATCCATGTGAAGTAGCTCAAGTGGTCTCCTCGTGGTCATGATGTTCTTCACGGGATGACTTCCTCCAACTTGTTTTACTGCTTGACAAGCACTACAAAGTCTATCCTTGTCAAATATAACATCTTTAACACCAAGGATATGATTACCTTTTATAAGCTTATCAAGATTTCGCATGCCCACATGACCTAACCTTCTATGCCACCACCATACTTTAGAAGATTTAGCAATTAAGCAAGTACGAGGTTGGGATCTCTTAGTGAAATCAACAATATATAGATCATCTCTACGGATATCAGTAAAGACCATGTTATGATTATCTCTACGAAACACTTGGTAATCTACTTTGGTAAATAGAACATTGAAACTGAAGTCAGCTAGTCTAGATACAGAAAGAAGATTGTAACCAAGAGATTCAACGAGCATAACATTTTGGATAGAGCTACCATTGGAAATGGCCACCTTACCAAGGCCAAGTACCTTACCCTTGGAGTTGTCTCCAAAAGTTACATACTTGCATGGGCCGTCATTTTTAGCAAGCTCATGGAACATGTCTTTATCTCCGGTCATATGATCAGTACATCCATTATCGAGAATCCATTCTTTTCCTCTGGCCATGTAATCATGGAAGTTTGCCATGAGACTAAGATTTCTCATAGTCTTCTCAAAGTCAATGTCACTTTCTTCGTCTTCATCATAATAGCCATGCTCAATATCATCATCATGTATGTGATCATCACCTAAAGCAAGTGATTCATTAGATTTATGACCATGACAATGTTCAAGTTTATGAATTCTAATTGTCTCCGAGATGATGCTACTAATGACTCCAACATTTCCTTTAGCACGCATAAGATCACGGAGCTCAAATAGACATTCATCAAACTTGGGATCACTAGGTTCCATTTTTTGAAAATCATTGGATTCTTGAAGAATCTCATCTAGATTTTTCAAGGAATAATTCGGAAAGCGTTCTTCAAGATAACTCCCCACCAAGAATAGGCACTCTACGTCTAATACTCCCGAACGTAGAATCATCTATCTTCCTCCAATGGCGATTAAACCAAAGCAATGGAGACCAAAGCTCTGATACCAATTGAAGGGATCGAGAAGAGGGGTCTAGAGGGTGGTGATTAGACCCTTAACAAGCAAAAGTGATAGTTTTTAATTTCTTCAAGTTAAGGTGGAGTTTAGCACATGTTAAAGCACATACAATACATTTCAAGCAAGCATGACAAGAGTATAGGCAGCGAAAAAGGGAAAGCATGCAATTTTCAAGAAAGTAAAGGGATGGGATTGGAGTGTGCAAATGCAATGGAGACGCGGAGAATTTTTGGCGTGGTTCCTATAGGTGGTGCTATCGTACGTCCACGTTGATGGAGACTTCAACCCACGAAGGGTAACGGCTGCGCGAGTCCACGGAGGGCTCCACCCATGAAGGGTCCACGAAGAAGCAACCTTGTCTATCCCGCCATGGCCATCGCCCACAAAGGACTTGCCTCATTCGAGTAGATCTTCATGAAGAATGCGATCTCCTTGCCCTTACAAACTTCTTGGTTCAACTCCACATCACAATGGAGGCAACCAAGCGACCCCTAACCAATCTAGGAGACACCACTCTCCAAAAGGTAAGAGATGGTGTGTAGATGATGAACTCCTTGCTCTTGTGCTTCAAGTGATAGTCTCCCCAACACTCAACTCTCTTGCATATTTGGCTATGGTGGAGGAGGGATTTGAGTGGAAAGCAACTTGGGGAATGCTAGAAATCAAGGTTCAAAAGGTTGGAATGGAATCTCTTGATCTCAACACATGAGTAGGTGGCTCTCTCTCAGAAAATGGATGGTGGAAGTGTAGGCATGTTCTGATGGCTCTCTCTCTGATGGAGAAGGGGGTGGAGGGGTATATATAGCCTCCACACAAAATCCAATCGTTACACACTTTTGACCCATCTCGGTGGCACCGATTAGAAAACTCGGTGGGACCGATCTGTTAAAAAATATGAACATTAGGAATCTCAGTGGGACCGAGTGGAACAACTCGGTGGAACCGATGTGCTAGGGCTTAGGGCAAACATCATCTCGGTGGCGCCAATTGCATCAACTCGGTGGGACCAAAGTGAAGCAATAAGCAACAGAGAAACTGTCAAGCCAACTTGGTGAGACCGATTGCATAAACTCGGTGGGACCGAAGCAAATGCAATAGATCACAGAGCGCTGGCAAGGCCATCTCGGTGGGACCGAGATTGGTATCGGTGTGACCAAATCATTAGGGTTTCTGGTAGTGGCTATGTCAAATGAAGTCGGTGGCTTCAGGTAGAAAGAATCGGTGGTGCCGAGTTTGGAATTAGGGCTTGGACAAATTTGGATGGAGAAAGTGGTGGAGGGTTTTGGAGCAATATCACTAAGCACTTGAGCAAGTAGACCATTAAGCAACACATCATCCCCTTTTAATAGTATTGGCTTTCCTGTGGACTCAATGTGATCTTGGATCACTTAAATAGAAATGAAGAGTCTTGAGCTTTTGCCAATCTTTGTCCTTTTCATTTTGAAGGGGTACCACATCCTCTTGTCCTGGCCACTCCACTGTTGAACTCATCTGAAATATACTAGATAAAACTATCAGTCCAACAAAAGATATGTTGACATTAATTACCAAAATCACCCAAGGAGCACTTGTGCTTTCAGCTGTAGTTCTGATGAGAAATCTAAAAGAGGGAGCACCAGGTATATCACATTACCAATAAAATTTGAAACCATTTTCGGTATGACTACAAATCTACTCCAGTCACCATAGGCGGCTAGGGCAACATCTCCCTTCCATGCTTCACCGGTGAGCCCGTGGATTCGCCCCTTCCCTCTTCCCACCACTCCGTTGGCCGGTGGTGGCGAGGGGAATCCTGGTCCCTCCGCTCAGGTTATTAGTTTATGTTAGGGTTTTTAGTCCTGGCACGCGCAGAGCTCACGCATATGTCGGTGCTTCTTCTCCGAGTTTCTCTTTCGGGCTCCGATCCTCCTTGAGCTCGTCTACACATAGTCGATGGAACTCCAGCATAGATTCTTGCCGTCTCCTTTGGGGCGGTTAGGTTAAGGTTTCTTGTCATCTCGCAAGATTAGGTGTCATGTGCTTCAAATCACTGCGAGGGTTAAACAGCGACAACTGCGTTCCTCCAAGGCGCCGGTCATTGGGGGCACATGCACGAAGACTACTCGACTGCCATCTAGGTCAAGCCGGCTATGTTAATTAGGACATCTGACATCGATTGACGCCTTTTCTATGAGTTTGTCTTTAATTTGAGCTTTGATCCTCGTCTAGTTTGTTCGTTGGGATGTAGTCCACGGAGCTCCAACGTAGATTCATGTTGTCTCCTTGGGGCAGTGAGGTTAGGGTTTCTTGTCACGTGGCATTTTTTGGTGTTATGTTAATCCGGTGCTTCAGATCAAAATAACGACAACTGCACCTCTGGGGCGATGCTCCTTAGGGGCGCGTGCATGAAGACTTCTCGACAGTCATTGATGAGGTCAAGCCGGCTCTGGTAGAATAGCATCGATAGCAACGTGTTGACGACTCATTCTGACTGCAGTTGGTCGTTTGATGGTCTTTGAATCTCGATGTATTTTTCATTAAGGCGCTCTGTACCACTGGCGAACACTCATAATATACCCGGTCATTAAAAAAAAGGTTGCATATAGTTTATGTCCAAAAGCAGAACAAAGATTGATGTCCCTTTACATTTTTTTTTGCAAACGCCAAGATCACAAATTTTCAAAATTTTGATTTCACTATGTGTTGAAAACAAATACATTTCAAGCTGTAGCTAGCTATTTGAAATGTAAATTATGCATGTTTTATATGTATAACATGGTAATCAAACAAAATATATGGTGTGCCTACATTTAGATGTGAACTGCAAAAGCCACACATTACCTCAAATTCAAACTACTTTGTCAATGGATGCAATGTGTTCAAACGCTACCATCCACATCTCAATTTCAAATGAGTTCGGGCTTGTTCATTCTATATTTTCACCCGTGATATTTTGACCCATATGGTTGTTCGATTAATCGAGGGCTGGTGACTAGAAGTGAACAATACAAAGTGCGACCTGACATGTATTGTTGGAGATATTCCCCACGACCAAGACCCGGCTCATAAGAATAAGTCGCCCTGACGTTAAGTCATCTTTGGGCTTAAGTCGCCCTGATGTTAAGTCATCTCTGGGCTTAAGTTGCCCTGATGTTAAGTCATCTCTGGGTTTAAGCAGCCATGTCCTCTCTGGACTTAAGCAGCCATGTCCTCTCTGGACTTAAGCAGCCATCTTATCCAGCCATCTTAACCCGCCATGATGAGTCCCGAAGATGAGTCTTGGAGATGAGTCCTGAAGGTAAGCCGCCCGGCAGATCCTAACCCGACAGACAGTTGTAACCCGACAGACACATCCTAACCCGGCAGACAGTGGTACCCCGGCAGATAGTTGTAACCCGACGGACAGATCCTAACCCGGCCAATATTTAGCCATGAAAATGAGCCGCCTGGAGATAAGAAGCCCAGGCGTTAAGAATCCCATGAAGAGAAGCCCAGGGTTAAGAAGCCCGCGAGAAGAAGCGAGAAATAGGCTAAGTCCTAATCCTACTAGGACTCTACATGTAACCCGCCCCTTCAACTTATATAAGGAGGGGCGGGGCACCCCAAGAGGGTCAGGTTTTCACAGGTTAAGATAGTCAGGGCTTAGATGGATAGGTCTAAGTCAGACAAGTCTTAGACAAAATCTGAGTAGATGCTCTCGAGATAGAGGTAGCGAAACACTGCCCTTGTAACCGAGATCGTCATCATCATCAATATCAATCGAGCAGGATGTAGGCTTTTACCTCCACCGTGAGGGGCCGAACCTGGTTAAAATCTCGCGTCTCTCGTCCCGCTCAACCCCATTCAAGCTACCACTTAGATGCATTGGCCTCACGACTAAGTCCTCACACTAGGGACATCTGCCATGACAAAACCATGATAGTTGGTGCCCACCGTGGGGCTGGCGCACGGTGGTGTTAAGTTCTTGGAGGGATCTCTCCCAGGGATCGAGAAGTTCACAATTCATCGGATGGGAAAGAGCCGGCATAGAAGATTCTGCATCAACTCCGAGTTCATCAGATTGGGATTGGAATAGTTTTAAACATCAGATTGAAGTCAAAAGGTAACTTCGACAGTGATGGCACACATGCCCGTCCCCCATGCAACCAAGTGAAGGATCGCCCAACGTCAAACAGAGACGGCTACAATGGAATATTTGCGGCAGCACACGTGGTGAAAACAACAAACACAAGATCCACGATGCCCTGGGACTCATGTTCACTTTTCTTGCGTTATGGGATGAGAATCATGAGTCGCCAAAACTCTTCAAAAGTTCCGCCGTCGGCCGGGCGGTTAATTCTACTAAGTACGGGTCTGAGTCAGATTGGGCCCGGCTTCAAGTCAACTCCGCCGCTGCCCCGGCGTGCTTCGAACCGGCCTGCTACCTCATCGATCCGATGCTGCGCCTGGGAGCCGCCCTCAGCCTCGCTCCATGATACGTCTCCAACGTATCTATAATTTTTTATTGTTCCATGCTATTATATTATCTGTTTTGGATGTTTTATATGCATTATTATGCTATTTTATATTATTTTTGGGACTAACTTATTAACCGAGATCCCAGTGCCAGTTTCTGTTTTTTTCCTTGTTTTTGAGTTTCGCAGAAAAGGAATACGAAACGGAGTCCAAACGGAATAAAACTTCACGATGATTTTTCTTGGACCAGAAGACACCCAGGGGACTTGGAGTCCAAGCCACAAGAGCCACGAGGTGGCGGCAAGGGTGGAGGGCGCGCCCTAGGGGGGGCGCCCCCTACCTTGTGGTCCCCTCGGGACTCTCTTGACCTAGCTCTTCGTCCTATATATTCACATATATTCCAGAACCCTCAGGGGGAGCCACGAAAACACTTTTCCACCGCCGCAACCTTCTGTTCCCGTGAGATCCCATCTTGGGGCCTTTTCCGGCAATCTATCGGAGGGGGATTCGATCATGGAGGGCATCTACATCAACTCTATTGCCCTTCCGATGAAGCGTGAGTAGTTTACCACAGACCTACGAGTCCATAGCTAGTAGCTAGATGGCTTCTTCTCTCTCTCTCTTTGATTCTCAATACCATGTTCTCCTCGATGTTCTTGGAGATCTATCCGATGTAATCTTCTTTTGCGGTGTGTTTGTCGAGATCTGATGAATTATGGATTTATGATCAGCTTATCTATGAATATTATTTGAATCTTCTCTGAATTCTTATATGCATGATTTGATATCTTTGTATTTCTCTTCGAATTATCGGTTTGGTTTGGCCAACTAGATTGGTTTTTCTTGCAATGGGAGAGGTGCTTAGCTTTGGGTTCAATCTTGCGTGATTTCACCCAGTAACAAAGTAGGGGTAGCGAGACACGTATTGAATTGTTGCCATCGAGGATAAAAAGATGGGTTTTTCATCATATTGCTTGAGTTTATTCCTCTACGTCATGTCATCTTACTTAAGGCGTTACTCCGTTCTTTATGAACTTAATACTCTAGATGCATGCTGGATAGCGGTCGATGTGTGGAGTAATAGTAGTAGATGCAGGCAGGAGTCGGTCTACTTGACACGGACGTGATGCCTATGTTCATAATCATTGCCTTGGTGTCGGTGCAACAAACCCTGGGTCCGTTGCCCAAACCGTGCACAGGCCGAAGAGCAAGATTACAACACCAAGATCAGATCAAGGCACGAAGGATCAGTACTTTGAAAGACCAACGTGCAGGTCAAGAAGACCAAGACCAGCCAGAGAGAGAAGATACCTCTACGAGAAGAACCTCCCTTGCTGGGCAGGCAAGCCTGGCATGGTTAGGGTTACCCCGGAAGCGAGCCTCCAAAGATCGCCTCGGCAGGCCTGCCGGGGCTCACGGAGGCAAACCACTCCACCACACCACCTCACAGCGACGCACGTCATCAATCAGTGCGGTGTCAAGCTCCTAAGTGACTAAGTGGCTGCTCTCTGCCACATGGCAGTCACTTCCTACAAAAAATACCTCCAAGCGACACCCGTCCTGAGACGTGTCAAGCAAGCAGGCGCGAAGCTAGCAAAACAGCCCAGCAGGGCCTGCCGGGCGAGCTGTGATGTGACACTGAGCGGCGCATTTAATGCACTCTGTCAGCTTGCATAGTTAGGTATGATAGCACTATTTGCTATCTAATCAGTACGTAAAGACTGATTTGCCACTCTGGTGACCCCTTGATCTATAAAAGGAGGCCCATGGCAACCATAGAAAGGATTCGGACCCCCTCACACTCATATGCGCGTAGCCACTCTCGCCCCGAGGCAACCTTGCCGGGCAAGAGCGCAGCGCTTTTCCATCATCAATCCACCAAAGCAGGAGTAGGGTTTTACGCCTTGCGGCGGCCCGAACCTGGGTAAAACTGCCCGTGTGATCTGTGTCGTGCTGTGTTATGCTTCTCCGCTCTTTGTGCAACGTGCCCATCCCCCCCCCCCCCGAACCAAAAGGGGCTCTTTGGCCCCATAGATGGCCGTGGTTTCCCACAACACTTGGATATCGTCATAACTTTGCGCTTTTCTATCAATTGCTCGACCGTAATTTGTTCACCCACCGTATTATTTGCCTTCAAGAAAGAAGCCTCTAGTGAAACCTATGCTCCCCGGGTCTATTTTCCATCATATTAGTTTTCGATCTACTATTTTGCAATCTTTTATTTTCAGATCTATAAACCAAAAAACCCAAAACTATTTTATCTTTTATTTAGTTTTATCTATCTCGATCAGATCTCGCCTTTGCAAGTGATCGTGAAGGGATTGACAACCCCTTTATCGCGTTGGGTGCAAGTGTTTGATTGTTTGTGCAGGTGCATCTATTTGGGACTTGCGCGTTTCTCCTACTGGATTGATACCTTGGTTCTTAACTGAGGGAAATACTTATCTCTACTGTGCTACATCACCCTTTCCTCTTCAAGAGAAAAACCAACGCAAGCTCAAGAAGTAGCACTCCACCAGCCTCCGTCGAGCAGCCACCTCTGGAAGGCCCTGCCATGGCCGCCGCTGTCTCCGTCTCACTGCCGGAGTGCGCGCCGAATCACTTCCAAGTCGCCCCCGCGCAACTCCGCCCCTGAGTCGCTGGCCTCGGTGTTAAGCCGCCGCCGTTGAGTTGCCTCGGCCCCGGACAAGTCGACCGGCCTTGGACGACCTCTGTCTTCAGACTGGTGCCGCCTTCGAGTGCCGCCCTTCCAAGTCAACACTGCGGTCCCGCGCTAAGTCACCGCAGCCTCCTCTGCCCAGAGCCGTCCTCAACCATAACCAACTATGCCGTCACGAGCCGCCTCCAGCTCGCTTCGCCCTGCTCGCACCAAATCGCCGCCGGTTTGCTAGCCTCGCTCCGGCACCTTGACATCTCCACCCGATTTACCTCATGACGCCGATGCCTCGTCTTCAACCCGTTGTTTTCACCGCGGGTTCGCGGGCACGTCAGAGCTGCCTCCGTCAAAGCTCCGAGCCACCGCCGCTGGCTGTTCTACACCCCCGAGCAACTTCGTCGCCAACCTGTCGTGGGCTCAACCTGCCTCTACCCCCAACGGCGTCAACCGTAGCCACGACAGCCGCCTCCGAGTGTTTTCTTTGCCACGCCTCGCTGCATCTCTACTAAGATGCTGTCTCCGTCGCGCTTGAGCCGTCTGGGCCTCTCCTCGCCGGACCACAAGCCACTGCCCAATTAACTCCCCTGCCGCTCGCCTCGGCCCCTCACGGCACCAGCAAGCCGCCGCCCGAGCCCGAGTCACCTCCTCTTCTGCCATGGCATCAAGCCGCCGTCAGCCGTCTCCGAGGCGCCCTCGTTGCTGCGGTTTCGTGGCCGCCTTGCCACCGAGCCGCCCTGTGACCCTGTCGCACTCCGAGCCGCCTTGGCCTTATGCCTGCTCTTGTTGGAGCAGCCATGAGCCACCGGCCGCCTCAGCTGAGCCGCCGGACTCCGCCTCCGCCTCCGCCGTAGCTCTTCTGCCGGTTTCCACTGCAAATCGCCGTGCTGCCTCATTGCTGCCGAATCGCCTCCGCTGTGGTGGCGCACCTCCATGCGGCCCCTGCTTCGTCGGCCGGTTGCCCCCGCCGCATGTCGAGCCACCCCGGCCTCTGAGCCGCTTCAGCCACGCTCCTCCTCTGACTCGCCGGGGGTCTCCTTGAGTCGCCGTCTCCTCTCCTCATCCGCACCAAGCCGCCTCGCCCCCGCGACCTCGCCTTCGCCTTGTCGCCCCACATCAAGCCGCTGCCTCTATTATGGGTGGCCCCGAGTCGCCGCGTTTCTTGGCCCGTCCGTCAAGGCCTTCGCGGTCGCGACCCGCCTCGCTTCGGCCGACGCCGGCTCACTGCTGCTTCCCGCTGGCTCTGCCGCACTGCGGCGCACCCGCCCCGCCTCTGCCACTCTACCTCGCCTCAGCCGCCCCGCGACCCGGTCTGGCTCGCCCCTGGAATGAGGTCGTGCCTGCGTGCCTCCCTTGCTCGCGCCGCTCTGGCCTCCCGAGCCGCCCACTGGCCGCTGACGCGCCCTTCACCTCCGAGCGGCGCCCGACCTCTGAGTATGTCTGCACGCACCGGCTTTGCTTGCTTGTGGTGCAGCTGATGTTCAGATAAGATAAGGCCGACTGCCCAAACTAAAAAAAGAGGGCGGCTTAATATTCATGAGTGTATACACGCCAAGGATTGCGAGCATCTATGATTCAACTCCACTGCAGTCATCATCAACCACACGACTGATAATTTTCGACAAAGCGTATCAGGTGAAATCCATCCATTCAAATTTTTATTGATACATATTTATTCTTTGGAGGACAATTACTCTCGCTTGCGATATCTGTTATGCAGAAGCATTCTTCACTACAAAAGGGGACTATCAAACTGCGGATATAGCACACCCACCCGCATCATCCTGTGACCGGCGTCCACGTTGCTAGAAGGGTAAATGTGCAGACCGCCAGCCCAGTAGCCCAATTTACAATAAAACGAGGAGGTCATACTGGCATATATTTGCACAGCACCTCTTAATAGACTGGCATCCAACTATTAACATGCCGGAGGTTGACCTACATCACAGGCAAACACGCCGCTCATCATCCAGTGGTCCGGTCTCAACCAATACATCGGAGGCCATAATAGCATATGCATTGCCTGGTGGACATACACATGGCCTGTCATCCTTGCAGTTTGATCAGTACCGGATATAACATGGGGAGCCAGAGAAATCAACCCTGGAAGAACCAGGGGACCCGGCGACTTAAACATCGGCAGCAGAGGTTAAAAGTCAGAGAAACCCCATGAAGAGCCAAATGATATCATGGGATAATCCAACTCATTAAGAGGAGTTCAGTAGTTGTACCTGCAAAAGGCCCTGGAAAAGCCAGGAGAACAGGACTAAGGAGAAAGTAGCAAAGCATGGAAGGACATACGATGAGCATCATGAAGATCATCAACTTGCCACCTCGCCGCCAGCTCCAAACACATTCCAGCGTTCAATTATTCAACTCTATGCCGTTTTATATCACGGTCAAGTACGGAGAATCTCAAGCCAACTCCTCAGATCGTCTTAAGACTCGGGGGCTACATAGACATGACTCAGCAAATTTGGCTAGTTTCAACAAAATTCAAAAACCCTGGTTATTTCAAGGAAGTCAACCTGGTCCCAGAAGACTGCTGCCACATAAGTGTAAATTTCAAAGTCGACATAAAATTTCCAGATCAAAAAGTGTTGGGTAATCAGAAAGTTTTGGTTCAAAAGAAAGATTCTGATTTATCAAAAAAAGGTTCTGGTTCAAAATCTGGCTTAAGAGAAATCTGTCTCTCACAAGGTTTTGAGCTCTCAATATCGGTCTCAACATCTGGTTCAAGAGGAATCCTCGCAAGTTTGAGTTCTAAGAAAAAATTAAAGGTTGCCAAAGAGGACTAGCTGCCAAGATGTGCGGTTCAAACATGGGTATCCTGCCTTATTGGCTTATCATATTATGATGATCAAAATAATAAAGTCGGCATCCCCAAATCGGGGCCTCTGTCGTTTCATCTCATATTTACTTTGCATGAGTCTTGATTAATTGATCATAAGGGCACTAGGGGGCTTCCAACTCAATGAGTTTAGCTTACAAAACCCTTTTGACCCAGTGAACCGCCACATTATTGGTTATACCTGCATGTATGCTTGATGCTACTCCGAACAGGATGACCTGCCATACTCTTGACAGTCAATCTTTTATGACCCTGAACTAGTCAAGGTTAAAACGGCGGTTTAAAGTCATGTGAGGGCCAGCTTACCGATAGCGAGGATAAACCAAGGCTGTTAAGCCAGCTTCATTGAAACTTGGTTAAACCTGCCTGTTTGCAAGATGCTACTCCGACCCCGTGTACTCTCGATAAGTCAATCCATATGGACCCTAAACTTATCCATGTTAAAACATCGATTGGGTCATGTGAGAGTCGACTTACAAAAAGCAAGGATAAACCAGTGGCTATCATGCTAGTTTCATTGAAGTAAGACTCGAGCCTTGAAAGCGGGCATTTTTATACTCTGTTACCATACACATACATCAGCATACATTGCATCATCATTGCATCATCATAGCATGCATCATATATGCATGGATATACTGGTTTATATTGCAGGAACCAGTTTTCAAACCGGGTTATATTATTCAAATCTTTAATAGCCAACATGGCTGGATTTTTATGGTTATCATAACCAGTATTGGATGATTAAGGTTTTTAAAAGCTGCTTCAGAGAAAGGGCTATTATTCCTTCATCCAAAAATACCAGCTTACAACAAAGAGCATGGTTCAATATTGATATGCAGAGCATTTAGCAACATCATCCAGACAATGAACATGATTTATTTTACAATAGAAAGAATAGTCCCGAGTAGCTGCAGGCACACAACCCGGCACTTGGGGCTACATTATTCAAATCAAGATTACATCAAATATGCAAGTCCCATGTCACTGCAAGCATGCACCATGGCACTTGGGAGCTAATGCAAGTTGCTTTTTAAATAATCACATTGTCAACATACCCGGTTATCTCAAGGAGATGAGCCGGCCTTTCATCATTTTCTAAACCGAGTCTTATCTTACTGAGCCGGCGCTTGAGGGCTACATCATTCAGTTCTTTACCAAAGTCATAAGGTCCCAATTGGAAGACCCAGCCTATCACATGCTGATGACCCGGCCCTTGGGGGCTACACTTGACTCCTCAAGATTATATAATCCTATCTGCAAAAGTTCGTGCTCATTATTGCATAATGACTTGTCCCTTGGGGGCTACACTGGATGAAGTTTTAAGCATAAGATAATTACAAGTTCCACGTTGCTGCAGGCAAGACAACCCGGTACTTGGGGGCTACATATGTGGAGCACAAAACATTCAACTTATGATTGCTGACTGGCGACTCAGACAAACAACCCGGATTTCTCCAGAGTTGTAAGGTTTATATTGAAGCAAGTCTTAAGCTATCACTACATTCCCCTCTTAAGACTTGGGGGCTATAGGTAATATGGATATAAGGAAGGTATACCTTCAAATTCTTAGTTATGAGTGAACCAGGTCTCATAATTTTTTATGGAGAAATTTGCAAAGATTATTTCCTCTAAGTTATTCAGACAAGTCTGAGGCATTGAAAGTTAATACAACATCAGACGGAATTTTCTTTTTATCAAAGTCAAAGCATTCTTGAAGACAATTCATGTTATCATATGGGTTATTTTTACTGCAAGGAACCAGCATCAGCATATTGATATGACAGAGAGTCAGACTTTTCAGGAGCTGGTCAATGAACTAAAACTGGTCTTTTTGAGTGAGCCGGCCTCTTTACATATTCTTATTTCAGGAGTTTAGCATGAATAAATTTAAAGCTAATCTGGGGGCTAATGTTGGGGATATTCCCCACGACCAAGACCCGGCTCATAAGGATAAGTCGCCCTGATGTTAAGTCATCTCTGGGCTTAAGCCGCCCTGATGTTAAGTCATCTCTGGGCTTAAGTTGCCCTGATGTTAAGTCATCTCTGGGTTTAAGCAGCCATGTTAAGTCCTCTCTGGACTTAAGCAGCCATCTTAACCCGCCATGATGAGTCCCGGAGATGAGTCCTGAAGGTAAGCCGACAGATCCTAACCCGGCAGACAGTTGTAACCCGGTAGACAGATCCTAACCTGGCAGACAGTTGTAACCCGGCAGACAGATCCTAACCCGGCAGACAGATCCTAACCCAGCCAATATTTAGCCATGAAAATGAGCCACCTGGAGATAAGAAGCCCAGGCGTTAAGAAGCCCACGAAGAGAAGCCTAGGGTTAAGAAGCCCGCGAGAAGGAGCCAGAAATAGGCTAAGTCCTAATCCTACTAGGACTCTACATGTAACCCACCCCTTCAACTTATATAAGGAGGGGCGGGGCACCCCAAGAGGGTCAGGTTTTCACAGGTTAAGATAGTCACGGCTTAGACAGACAGGTCTAATTCAGACAAGTCTTAGACAAAATCTGAGTAGATGCTCTCGAGATAGAGGTAGCGAAACACCGCCCTTGTAACCGAGATCGTCATCATCGTCAATATCAATCGAGCAGGATGTAGGCTTTTTACCTCCACCGTGAGGGGCCGAACCTGGGTAAAATCTTGCGTCTCTCATCCTGCTCAACCCCGTTCAAGCTACCACTTAGATGTGTTGGCCTCACGACTAAGTCCTCACACTAGGACATCTGCCGTGACAAAACCACGACACGTATGCCATTTGAAATGATTGTTTTTATGGAGAAACAAATAAAACTACTCCACTATATAGGCAGGAGCCTCCGCGCTTGCTTGCTAGTGTTGCTCTCTTCACACACTCTCGTCCTCTCTAGATCTAAACACGACAGCGGTGGCCACACTCTCTCTCTCTGCTCGCCGCTGGTCACAGATCCGGCCGGATCCCCTCCGCGAGGAAGGTGAGAAGGTGCAACGTTCACGCGGTCATCGTCGGCGATGGCTCTGACCCACTTTTGGCGCATCCCGATCAGCGTGCCTTGACATTCTCTCCCACGCAGCGCCGGCCAGGGAGGGTCTTCGACCCCTTCTTCCTCGCTGCTATAGTGTCGGCAGATCCGGCCTCCCATGGCCCACCTACCCACATCCCGGTGACACTCAGGTATAACTTCCTTCAAAACCGACCTTGTTGTACTGCCGCAGCTCCTCACGTCGCTGCATGTGTATCTTTTTCTACTTCTCAGCCCCCCTCGTAGATAGGATCGACCGGCTGTTTGAAAGCCACCTAAATTTTTACTATTAAGAGGTAAAACTACTTCATGCAGTCGAATCTAGTACCTGGTTCAAACATGGATCATGGGGGGGTGGGGTGGGGGGGGGTTGGGGGAGTTGTATCCTGAATCTAGGACTTGGTCGTTAGAGGAAAGAATGGGGCCGAAAAGTAGCATAGACTGGCTATCCAACTGGTCTCCTGGTCTAAGAGGGGAATAAAGGGAAACACAGTACAAACTCAATATAGAACCAATCTATTGGTTGAAAAAGGAAAGAAAATGGGGACTAGGGGACAAGTCTAGCACAAGATTTGCTGCCCTCACATAGTAAAAGGTGGCTATACTGAACTAAAATGGGACCAACCCAGATATCCTGTTTGGATGTTTGTTGCCCTGAGCCCATTTTATATAATGCCACAGCTAAAATGTAGCAATCCCACTGTTAAAGTATGGACACGTTAAACCAATGTTGTTTTCAATGTAATGCCTCCAGTAATTTGAATTAATGGCACTGTTTTTCATGTTCTGCTATATTTCCCATTAAGATAAGTAAGTTGCTTATTTTCGTTTGAAATGCAACTATGCTGGTCTACCTACTCTCTCGTGCCCTTATACCAACTCTTTAGCAGCTGTTAATCTAATGTTGCTGGTTAAATGAAGCAATGGCACCATTATAGTAATGTCGTATTTAACGGTTGTCATAGTTAATTTTAATGCCCACACTAATATCTAGCAATGCCGCTACTTTATAAATTGCTATTGTCCTTGTATGATTGCCATTCAGATAAGGAACATGCTTATTTTCATTTGATCTGTGTTTCATCACTTGTTAGTCACCCTTCTTTCCACCTTTTTGTGTAAACAGAGATATACATTTCACCTAGTGGAACTCTGTGAGTAATCTCCTCCACCAGTTAATTAGTCATCACCGTCACCACAATGGCACTTTCCACAAAAGAGGGGGTTTCCCTCTGATTTCATTAAAGAAATCGAACCATAGAGAACCATTATCCGGCATCATCTCAGTCGAAACGGGAAGTTATGCAACTACTACTAGAAAGGACTTACTACTAGCAGGAGACAAGTTCGCCACATAAGCTAGGCAGGTAGGGGGACGCAGCCCCAGCTCGACCAAGTTTGGATTACAACCCAAAAGCTACAACAGAAACATCAGGGGGAAGATTGGTAGTGAAAGAGCCAACTTCAGCATCCCAGTCTAAGCACCTCCGACCTCCATCCTTGCGATGCACGATACACCTCACTTGCCACCTACTCGACCCTAGTGCCACTGATAAAATGAAGTAATAATGTAGTTAAAATAGAGCTACTGTCCTCTCTATCATTTCATTTCCAATGTAGATAATGAAAGTGCTTCTCTTTGTTAGTATATGTTTCATCAACTAGTCCCATTGTTAATGTAGGACATGATTAAGTGTTTCTGCAAACAGGGATGCTTAATTTTAGTTGAACTGCACAAAAATAGAGATTGGAATTGCTCAAGGCCCCTCCTTATACTACCGTTGTACACTGATGTTCATCACTTGCAGAAGGTGTATCGGGAAGAAGTGAGTCGGTTTCCAGTATCCGGTCTACCGTATGAGGCATCGCAGGGCCCATCTCCCCCTTGCAGCATGGCACACTGTGATACTATTGTATTTTTTTAATAAATGTATTGTATCGCAACCTTTTCCTATTAAGAAAATGAAGTTTCTTCTATTTATTAGTGTATGTTTCATCAACTAGTGACACAATAATGGAATCACGTTTTTTCATTGTGACACCCAGATTTTTGCCACTTTTCTTTCTCTGGAGTTTATTGCAATATTTGGTTTGAATTGGGATTTTTGAATTAACTCATTTGGACTTAGCACTTGGGCATTCATTTGATTTTCACCCAAGTGACTCCCCTCACTCCCAAAAATATCTCTTGCCCTCATATATCTCCAAATAATGCCATGCGAATATTTTTCTCAAAGGCATAGTATTCATTTTCTCTTTGAAAATGAATGATTTTCACTTCTGCTCGAAAGCAACCCTATTTTTCTTGCTTCTAAAAATCTGAGAAAATTCCCAATTATTCTTTGGATCATGCATGATCTTCCTATGCAAAAATATCCCATGGGTATGAGGAGGTTTTTTGCTGTAGAAAATCATTTCTCTTCTGGTCAGGAAAGGCACTTTGTGAAGGAAGTGTATTTTTGCCTGATCTTTTTGAGCTAAGTTTTTTTATAACTTAATGACCTTCCTAGCAAACCCTTAACCTCCAAGTTTTAGCTTCTAACTCCTTCTAGATCTCTCTCAAATGGCTGCCACATTTTCTGTCCAGAAACTTGCCAGGAAGCTCAAGTCACCTCCTGTCGACCTGGCAATGAACCAACACCTCAGGGTGACCTAACACTGCACAGACTAGACACCAAAGATGATTTCACAGCTCGGGTGCACCATGTTGCACAAGTGCACGCGGTGACCGCATGAGTCCAGGGCGCCTGTCATGCGTTTGGCGCGCTCTGCGCGTCGGCAGCGCCACTGCTTCGCCCGTGCACCCGCCCCAGGCCAACCCAGCATGTCATTCACCATCACCTGCCTCGACTCGTCCCTCCTGACCTCTCCCAGGAGCTCCCCGATGCCGGCGATAGCCGCTGCAGATGCGGACACGGCGGTGCAGAGTGCACAGTGCACTCGCTTGACCGTGCCGTCTCCCTCCCGCGTCCTATGCTTGGCGCCATGTCTCCACTGTGCCCGCGTGTGCTTCAATGACCTCTCCCGTCGCTTTGAGCCCCTCTTGTCGCTGCTCGCCGCTCCAGAACTCTCTCTGGCGATCTCGAGCCCTGCCTCGC
This sequence comes from Thinopyrum elongatum, assembly GCA_011799875.1. Taxonomy (NCBI): domain Eukaryota; kingdom Viridiplantae; phylum Streptophyta; class Magnoliopsida; order Poales; family Poaceae; genus Thinopyrum; species Thinopyrum elongatum. The sequence goes on along the minus strand of CM022302.1, from coordinate 149,310,354 downwards.
CCGCTCCTATAAATAGGACCGCTCCCTCACTTCTCTGGCCATCCCAAACTCCTCCACTGACATCATATCGACTAGCTTAGCTCTACGGCAAGGCCGGGCGGGCCTTTGGCGCCGTTCCTCGCAGGAGATCACCGCGGATCCCCCTTGGCATTCTTCTTCCTCCGGCGCTCTCCGATCTCTCCCAACCTCTCAAGCGTGCTCGTGGCTTCCTCCTGGTCGAGACGGCGCTGCTGGAGCTCTTCTACCTCGCCGGAAACGCAAACTCCGACGAGCCCCCTCCGCCGCCGCCTCTGGAGAAGATCACCGCGACGCCATCCGTCCACCTCCGTCCATTCTGCTGGTATGTACGTGCTCCTCTCCATGAGCCGTGTCCATCCATCCCTTCGCCAGCGGCCGCCGTGGCCTCCTCGCCGGAGAACCACCGACGATAGAGCTGACGTCTTTGTTTTCTCTCTCTCTTCTAATCCTGACAGAGGGACCCACCAGTCAGCCTCTCTCTCTCTCTTCCCCAAAGTAGTATAAGTGGAGGCGTAATCTCAAAATACGCCTTCGACGTCACCCCTTTTGTTTATTCTGAAAATTCATTTTAAATCAAAAATTTGACCCAACTTTGACCAGCTATAACTTTTATTCTATAAGTCCAAATCAGTTTGTCGGATTCAGGGCTCCGCAGACCCAAGAAAGGTTCGAACTCTGGGGTGCGTGCGATGAACTCGATCTCCCTAGTCTGCCAACTCATCGATCTCACGGCCTAGCTTGATGAATAGGAAAGGAAGGGGACACGGCCGTTTACCTAGGTTCGGGCCACCTTGCGGTGTAAGACCCTACTCCTGCTTTGTGGTGGATTAGCCTCGAGGTGGGCTGAGGATGAACTAGTACAGAGGAAGAACAGCCTCAGGAGGCCTGTTCTTGCGTTGGTATGAGCTGGTGACGGTTCGGATGGCTCGATCCGGGGATCCCCTCCTATGGTCATGGCTAAGCTATATTTATAGTGGCCTTGGTCCTCTTCCCCCCAAAATGAAGGCGGGAAGGGATCTCACAATGGTCAATTTTAAAGGGAGACAAATAGTACATCTTATCCTGACGAAAGGTGGTCTTCGCCTGCAAAGCTTCTGGTCGTGACGTCGTGGTGGGCTCGGCGATGACCTCTGTCCTACCGTCCTGGCGTTCTTGGTCTTGTAGCACAGAAATGGAAAACCTTTGGCTGACTCCTCAGGACTCCGCGCCTACGCTTGCCTCCTTAGCACCAAAGAGGAAACCTGTTGTACTGTGCCCGCTGGCGCCCGCCTGGCCTTGATCGTCATGGCTTGCTTCACCTTAACCTCATGAGGTGGGCGCATGCATAGGAATCTCCACTCCTCGGGAGCCAGCCTAGGGAGGCCACTCCCTCTGGAGGTCTTGGCGGCGTCCGCCTCGCGAGGCTTGGCCCCCTCGCGAGGGTCTTGTGTTGTCGATGCTGAAGGTGGGTCGTACCAGGCCACTGATGGAGCCACGCCGTGGGTCGCAGGCAGGCAAGTCTGGGTACCCTGGTTCCCAGAACGCCGACAGTAGCCCCCAGGCCCAAGGCGCGCTCGGACTTGGCTTTGCGGTGAAGCCAAAGGGCAAGGGCGAAGCGCCGCGGGCCCCAACCACCTGCGGACCCGGTCGACGCGAGGCGCTTGATGGGACGTGGGCGTCTCCGCTTCCCCACGCTGCCTCGGCAACCGTCCTGGGCTGACAAAAAGGCTGGCGCTTGCCGCTGAGCCTTCATTGCCTTCCCTTCGTCTTGCTCCAGATCCCCTTCTCTCCCTGCTCAGAGCGCCTCCAGACCTGTCGAACCTTTCCCCGAGCTCGCCACCGATGGCAACCGAGAAGGCGAAGCCCACCGCTCCTTCAGCGCGTCCAGCCTCCTCGCCCGAGCCGGCCCTTAGTGTGTCCACCATCACCAAGGAGAAGCACCTCGCCTCCGTGCTCCCGCTGACGGTGAGCAATGACAATGAGGGGAGGGAGACAGAGCTTCGGGTCAGCTCCACCAAGCAGGACACCTTGGCGAGGACCTTCTACCCCTTCTTCCTGCACAGCGTCTTCGCAGGGCTTGTTCCTCCTTTCTCCAATTTCTTCTTCGCCGTCCTGGACCATTACCAGATCCGCGCCCTTCATCTCCATCCCAACTCCATCCTCCTCCTGTCGATCTTCGCCTTCTACTGCGAGGCCTTCGTGGGGGTGGCGCCCTCCGTTGCGCTGCTCCGCCACTTCTTCTACCTCCGGATGCGCATCACAACCCAGTGCTCTGGGTGCGTCTCCTTCGTTGCGTCCCATGGCAGCAACGCACTCTCGAGGGCCGGGAAGAAGGTGGACGACTTCCGGCGCAAGTGGATCTTCATGGACGCCAAGCGCCTCCATGCTCGGCTGGAGCTGCTGACCGCGATGCCGGCGAAGCTGGACCAGTGGGCTCACAAGAAGCTTACCGACCCTCGGGCGGCGCAGGTCCTGGAGAAGATGATGGCGGATCTGGAGGTGGAGAAGCTGACGGGGGCCCTGCTCATGAAGGAGTTCCTGACGCAGCGCTTGGCTCTGCTCCAGGCGCACTCGCGCCCCTTGTGGAGTCTCAAGGGCACGGAAGACGACCTCCGGCTGCGCCCGGAAGGCTTGATGGACAAGGAGCTGAGCAAGGCCTTGCGCACCTTGCTTGAGAAGGACCCGGGAGGCCTACCTCCCGCTGTACCACCGCGACAACCGGGCGGAGGTGGCCGCCGCCATGCCTGTCTTCAATGAGCGGGGGCTTGTGCCGCCCAAGCTCCCCAACTCCCCGGTGCCGGTGTCCTCTGGCGAGAGCTCCGGGAAGGAGGGGGAGGAGGACTCGGAGGCGACCATGGAGGAGGTGGGGGAGACCTCTCCTCCGCTGCAGAGCGAGCTCCTCCGTGGTCTCTCCGATGATGACGACACCGGCGAATATCTGGCCGAGGGTTTCCCGTGCTCCACCGGGGTCGTCACGAGGTCCGGGGGCACCCCTCTGCGGAGGCTGGGGCGAGGGACCCCGAAGAAGGGCGAGGCGGCGTTGTTTCCCCGGGGCGACACCCCCGCCTTGCCACCCGTCGCCGCCATTCCAGAGCCAGCCGCCATGCGCCCGGCCGATCCTGAGGGTGCGGCGAAGCCCGTGCTCAAGAAGCCCGGGGGCGCCGCGCTGCTGGCCAAGAGGGGGGCGTACGTCGCTGATGATGAGTGAGTATTTTACCTTGTTTTTGCTTCCCATCCTTGACATCGTGCTCACGATATTCTCCTCCTGGTGGCCAGGCTAAAGCCGGTGGTGAAGAGGAGGAAGGAGGAGGCCAAGGCCTCCGAGGCCACGCGACCTGCCGTGGCCGCGGCGACCCAGGCGCGGGCGGAAGAGGCCGCCTCGCGTTTGCCTGCGACGGAGCGAGCCCCTCGAAGCTCGGTGGCCAAGCATTAGGAGGAGACCGCCTTTGTGGCCAAGCAGACTCCGGGGACGCCCGTCTCCGGCGCATCGGCGGGGGGTTCGAGGGCTCCGGAGCCCCCTGCCGCCCTTGCTGCTGTAGCGGCGCCAGTCCAGGCACCGGGCCACCTCCTCCCCAAGTCCTCACGCTGGCAGACCATGGCTCCTCTGCCATGCCCGGTGCTTTGGAGGATGCTTTCGCCACGCTGGATCGGCTCTGGGGCGAGGATGGCGGCAATGTTGCCGACGATGCCCCCCCCCCCCCAGGCGAGCGACGGCGGTGTCCAAGGCTGAAGAAGAGGTCTGAAGGTGGCGTTTCCTCCTGTTTTAACCCTGCAACATTTACCGTGCCTCGTGGAGGCATGAGAACTTCTGCTTTGAGTTTTAAGAGACAATATGTTTTGTAATAATTTGCTAAGATTTCATGATTTCCTTTCCGTTTGCTTTAGTGTTCTGCGTCGGCACGGCCCGGCCCCGCGCATACCTCAGCCGCCGTTGGGGCGTCCGGATCACCAGGACGAGACCAAGGGATGAGGGGCTATGTGACCAGTGAGGCCCCTGAGTCGCGATGCTCAGGGGTCCCCCTTGACGTACGAACAGCCCTCAGGAAGGAGACGTGAGTGTCATTTTTAGCATTCTGCATCGGCAGGGCCTGGCCCCGCGCATACCTCAGCCGCCGTTGGGGCATCCGGATCACCAGGACGAGACCAAGGGGTGAGGGGCTACATGACCAGTGAGGCCCCTGAGTCGCGATGCTCAGGGGTCCCCCTTGACATACGAACAGCTCTCCATACCTTTCCTCGTCGGGCTTTCGCTCGGGAGGGACGCGAGAAGACCAGGTCCGAGGGACCTGGCGAGGTGGTATACGCTAGGCGTGACCTAAGCATACCCCCCTGCCTAGCCCCCTCGCGCGACCTTCCCGAGGGGAAAGCGGTGTGGTGAGGCTGAGCAGCGAGCCTGGTGGCTCTCCTGAGGTTACTGCAGCCGCTAGGTTGCTCTCAGTTGTTTATTCACCAACGCGGAGCATGGTGCTTCCGCTCTTTCACGGGCATAGCCGCTCCTCGACCATGTCGTCCTCCAGCGCGGAGCATGTGGCTTACACTAGTGCGTGGGTGGGAGCTCCCTCTGAGGGGAGACTCCGGGGCGTGTATAGCCCAGCCCTGTCTTGGCACGTGGCTTGCACGGCAGGACTGGAGGAGGTGTGTATGGGCACTCGTGAGCCAGCGCGGGACTCACGAGGCCCTACCTCAAAGCGGGTTGTGCCTGAATTTGGTTCGGAACATTTGCAAGGGTCCTGCGAGATGGTTAGGCAGCCTGCGCCGAGTGAATCTCCTGAGGATATCGCATGAGAAGGCCAAACACCAACGACCCCAGGAGGTGACGTGAACGGGCCCGGCCCGCCAGACAGAGCTCAGCCATTGGGTTTGTCGATGCTGCAGGGACGGACCCAAGCACAGATGCCGTGCCCAGTCTTCTCATGCGAAGATCCTGAAGAAAGACAACCGGCACGCGGCTCCTACGACGGCGAGGCACAGGGTCGTGCGCCCTAACTAACCTATTCTTGATTAGCTCATGCGAGAACAAGGCACCAAGGACCATGGGAGGTGACGTGCACGGGAGCTGGCCCGCGAGACAGAGCTCAGCCACTTGGGTTTGGCGACGCTGCTGGGATGGACCCGAGCACAGACACCGTGCCAGTCCTTAATCATGAGGCGGTCGCGGGCGGGTTTGCAAGGGCGTACGACGTTCATGGCGACGAAGCACCGGGCAGGCAGGTGATGACATAAGGAAACTCATGAAAGGGTAAGGCCAGTTCTGATATATGCGAAAAATGATACATGCCGCAGGGACAGACCCATACGGCTTGGGGATAATGCAGCCCGAGTGGTGCCCCCAACTAAACAAACCAAAAAGTGTCACCTGCCACCGTTGCTGAAGAAGTGTTGGAGTAGCTGAAGATGCGTGCCGCAGAAGTCGTTCCTCACGAGCCGTCCAGCTCCCGAACCTCGTGAGGCTCCGGGGGCCCGGGGGGCTCGCGAGGGTTCGTCACCTCCTCCGTCCGGACCACCTCGCGCCGGGCCTCGTGAGCCTCCAGGACGGCCCGCATGTGGCGCTGGTGCGCAGCAGCCACGCTCGGCAGACCGAAAGGCATGCGAACGTAGCTGTGAGGGGGCCCCTCGCACTGGCCAATGTGGGATGGCCAGAAGAGCTCCTGAGACGTGGCTCTGTTGAGCCCTGGGATGTTGACGCAGGCACGCAGCTCACTGCCTTCGCCAGGGGAGGGAGCTGCGCTGGGTGGAGTGAGGCTACGCTCGCCCCACATGGCTCTTGCTTCCTGAAGCTCCTCGATTGCTTTGGTGATGAACTCCTAAGCGCCTGGAGCCTCACGCCCTGCGCTCTTCTCACGGAAACGCGCATTGAAGCACGCCTCCACATGGTGCCCGAACGCCTCCCTCGCGACGCTGGCCAGGTCGGAGGCCCTCCAGAGGATAGCCCCTGAGCCTAACCTGAGAGGGGCGCCGGGCGCGCCTTCCTATGCGAGAGGGGAAGGCGCCCCATCAGTGGGCGCGAGGCCTGAGGCATGATCATCAGATGCCCCATCCTCCTGAGATCCTCGGCGGAGCAGCTGCTTCTTCTTCTTGGGGATGACCTCAGGGGGGTGGACGGCGCCTTCGTCATCCGGGTTCTCGACCGCCGCAGCCTGGTAGGCGCGCTCGAGGGAGCACACTGCATCCTTTTCGTCGCAGGCGACCGTCATGATGCCGCCGCTCCCCGGCATCTTGAGGACATTGTAGCCGTGGTGGGTCGCGGCCATGAACTTGGCTAGAGCTGGATATCCAAGGATGGCGTTGTACGGGAGGCAAATGTGGGCGACGTCGAAGTCGATGAGCTCAGTGTGGTAGTTGTCGCGCTTGCCGAAGGTGACGGGGAGGCGGATCTGCCCTATGGGGACAGTGGAGCCATCGGTCACCCCCGAGAAGGGCCTGGTAGGCTGGAGCTGGTGGTACGGCACCTGGAGCGTGTCGAACGTCTCAACGGAGAGAACGTTGAGCCCCGCACTGCCATCGATAAATGTCTTGGTGACGAGGACGTTGCTGATGGTGGGCGAGCAGAGAATCAGGAACGCGCCGGCAGTGGCCGCGCACTTGAGCTGGTCAGTAGACTCGAAGGTGATGGTGTACTTGGACCACTTGAGCAGACATGTTGCCTCGAGCTTGGGGAGGGCCGTGTTCAGCTCGCGAGCGAACTGCTTGAAGATACGATGGGAGGCGAGGGCCTAAGCACTGCCTAGGATGCAAGCAATGGCACGAGGCTCTTGGAAGCCCCCAGCCCCATCATCTTGGTGGTGGTCGTCATTCCTCCTTGGTGGTGGCGGCAGCGGAGGAAGGCCAGCATTGCCCTGAGGGCGGTCCTCACGAGGCTGATCCCTCCAGGGGCCCTCGCGAGGCTGGCCCTACCAGCGATCCTCACGAGGCTGATCGCACCAGTCCTGGCGTGGGTCGCGGTTGTCCCAGCGTCCCCCACCTCGGCCTCCTCCACGGCCGTAGCCACGGTCGTTGCGCTTGGGGTACCGGCCAAGGCGCCCGTCTCGGATGGTCCTGAGCTCTTGGCAGTCATTGGTGTTCTGGCTCTGCACATTGTGGAAGACGCAGAATGGGCGGCTGCCCTTGGAAGACTCCGGGTGGTCGCAGCCGCGCTTCATCTCAGGTTCGGCCGCAAGCACAGCTGGGCCCCTGCGCTTCACATCCTTGGCCTTGGCCTTCTTATCTTCTGGATCGGCCTCCGGGAGCTCAAGGAGGGAGAGGCGACCTTCCTTGGCCCTCGCGCACCTGGTTGCCATGTTGAACATCTCCAAAGCCGAGCATAGGTCCTCGTGTATGGCGAGCTCTTCCTTCATCTTGACGTCCTGGACGCCATCAGTGAACGCCGAAATGATAGCCTCATCCGACACCTTGGGAATCTTGAGGCGAACGTTGGTGAAGCGCTGGATGTATTTGTGCAAGGTCTCCCCTGGCTGCTGCTTGATGCGTCGCAGGTCAGTCACCTGCAGCAGGAGCGCGGTCGCGAGTGCCCTGGAAGTTGGCGATGAAACGCTCTCGCATTTCATCCTAGGAGGAGATCGATCCTGCGGGGAGGTTCAGGAGCCACGAGCGCGCGCCATCCTTGAGGGCCATGGGGAACCAGTTCGCCATGACCTTCTTGTCGCCGTTGGCCGCCTTGATGCTCAGCTCGTAGAGATGGAGGAACTCGGCAGGGTCGGGGGTGCCATCATAGCGTGGAGGCAGGTCTGGCTTGAACTTCCCAGGCCAGACGACGCAGCGCAGCTCCGGGGTGAACGCGCGGCAGCCTGCCGCGCTCACGGGAGCCCGCCGTAGAGGGGCAGCCTGGTCTTGGCGCTCGCGCACCACTGCCTTGGACGGCACGCGGTCTTGACGTGGCGGTGCTGGGAGCGCACGCGCCTCTCCATGGGGCCGCTGCACCACTTGGCAGCTTTCTTCGTCGTGCGCTGGCGCCCTGCGTGGCGGGTCGCGCCGAGGGGCCTCACGCCTTGGCTCGAGGGTGGCATCTTGCCTGGGAGACGGAGGAGGCGCACTGTGGGCCACGTCACCCGTGAGAGGCGGCGGGGGAGGCAGCGAGCGGGACGGTGCAGGGGCCTCTCCGGCGGCGCTGACAAGCTCGGTGATGCGGTCCAGCCAGTCCTCGTAGAGGTCGTCAGTTGGGTGATAGCACAGGAGCTCGCGTGCCATGAGCAGCGCAGCCTGCGTGTTCGCCAGCCCGCGACGAGCATGGGAAGACGAAGCTACCGCCGGAGTCAGCGATGGAGTGGCGGTGCGCCCATCATGCCGCATAGAAGGCTGCAGCGATGAAGCCTGCTGCTCATGGGCCGCAGGGCCGCTGGCGGCATTTGCCGCAGGCGATGGGGAACGACGGGGGGCACCATCGCCCGCAGGTGCTGTCTGGGTGACGCGGGCGGCGAGGGCAGCCCGGCGCTCAACACGGACTCGACGAGCGTCAGCCATGATGACGGCGGAATGGTGGCGGATCGACCAGTGAGAAAGAGGCTCCGACGCACCCCTACCTGGCGCACCAAATGTCAGATTCAGGGCTCCGCAGACCCAAGAAAGGTTTGAACTCTAGGGTGCGTGTGAAGAACTCGATCTCCCCAGTCTGCCAACTCGTCGATCTCACAACCTAGCTCGATGAACAGGAAAGGAAGGGGACACGGCCATTTACCCAGGTTCGGGCCACCTTGTGGTGTAAGACCCTACTCCTGCTTTGTGGTGGATTAGCCTCGAGGTGGGCTGAGGATGAACTAGTACAGTGGAAGATCAGCCTCAGGAGACTTGTTCTTGCGTTGGTATGAGCTGGTGAGGGTTCGGATGGCTCGATCTGAGGATCCCCTCCTATGGTGATGGCTAAGCTATATTTATAGTGGCCTTGGTCCTCTTCCCCCCAAAATGAAGGCGGGAAGGGATCCCCCAACGGCCAATTTTGAAGGGAGACAAATAGTACATCTTATCCTGACGAAAGGTGGTCTTCGCCTGCAAAGCTTCTGGTCGTGACATCGTGGTGGGCTCGGCGATGACCTCCATCCTGCCGTCCTGGCGGTCTTGGTCTTGTAGCACGGAAATGGAAAACCTTTGGCTGACTTCTTAGGACTCTGCGCCTGTGCTTGCCTCCTTAGCACCAAAGAGGAAACCTGATGTACTGCGCCCGCTGGCGCCCGCCTGCCTTGGTCGTCATGGCTTGCGTCACCTTAACCTCACAAGGTGGCCGCTTGCATAGGAATCTTCGCTCCTCGGGAGCCATCCTAGGGAGGCCAATCCCTCTAGAGGTCTTGGCGTCGTCCGCCTCACGAGGCTTGGCCCCCTCGCGAGGGTCTTGTGTTGTCGATGCTAAAGGTGGGCCGTACCAGGCCACTGATGGAGCCACGCCGTGGGCTGCAGGCAGGCAAGTCTGGGTACCTTGGTTCCCAGAACGCCGACACAGTTGATTCTTTTTGCATTTGTTTTGTCTCGAGCTCCTCTATCAGCATGAAAATTTCGAGATTTTTGCTTGCTGTTTAGAATTTCTGGTGCATTTAAATGTGTTATGTGCCATTTTCTTTATGCCATCTTAATTATTTTCAGAAGGATCTTGCTGCCTTGAGGAGAACTAGGAGGATTGTGACCCTCCTCTGAACTAAGGCAAGCCACCACAAGTATTTGCAAGAGTGACATTTCAATGACTATGATTTTTACTTGAATATAATCTCATATTATGCATATAGTTATTTTAATAATTTCACTTGTGCTAGTTTTATATTCATGCTATGTTTACTATGCTTGCAGTGGTATTTTAGTTGTTTGGTCAAGTTGATGCACTAGAGTTAACATGGTCATGAGCATGTTTGTGTTAATACCGACATTATGTTGCAATGGTGCATATGCATATCATGGCATTTTTCATGGCATACTATGGCTCCAGTAGATTTCATTTCAAGTTAAACATGATTATAATTCAACTTGAACTTACTGTTGATCGAGTCATGGTGCCACCGAATCGAGCTTCCCAGTGCAACCACATTTGCCTTTATGGGGAGGCCCTTACTCGGTCTGTTGTCATGCCTCTCACCGGTGCCTCCAACTAGGGAAGGTTATGCGCTTGCGCTATCCTGGCCCGGTAGGAAGGCATAGCCTTGTGTGCCCGTAGTTGTTTTGGTACCATTGTTCCCGTTTGGGACCATTTTGTTTTGGCACGACGGTGGCCGTTGGATGTTCGAAGTGGCATCGGGGCCACCCATGACTTAGCCCAAAGGGGAGTTGGTCGGAGTGGCCGGGAGAGTGTCATGCAATGGATTCAGTTTTGTTGGAATGCTGTTGGTCCACCCGAATGGGAACACGAGGCCATGGGTTCTGTGGTGTGGGTACAGTGTACGAACCTTTGCAGTGTATGTTTAATCTATCGATAGCCGCGTCCTCAGTCATGGACACAGTTCTTAGTAGGTCACATCATGGTTCAACAGAAATAATGAACCTGCACACTAAAGTTATACTTGTGGCACTTGATATGATGGTCGAGCTGTCGGAACCATCGAGTTGGTTTCTTTTGTGATCCAGAGATGATCACCGTGGTAAGATGATGTTCGTGGTTACGACGTAACCAAGATGGTAAGCTGGTCTGAGAGACCCTGTTTGCAAGCCCTTTCACCTCATGAGTAGCATGTCATGTTCTTGCATATAACTTGCTTAAATATCATGTTGTTGTTTGCCATTGTTGCTTTGTTTGTTGTGAGCTTGCAAGTACATTCAAAGTACTCACCTGGCGTGTCATGCCAGTTTCAGGAGAAGTTGTACCGAAGTTGGAGTTGCATCATGCATCGCAGTCTAGGTCGTGTCCACATCAGTGTCACTGTGAGATGGAGTCCTACTACGTCGTCTTTCCACTGCCGCGTAGCTGTGTCGTTGTCTTCGAGGCCCCCATCATGTTGACTATATAATGTACATATGTGCAGCAGCACCATGTCTGCCGCTCGGCCTCGCTACTTAATGTACCATCGAACCTATGTTCCCGTAAAGTATCAATAAAGCGGTTATCTTTCTGTACCAAGTTGTTGTGCATTGCCAGAGGACATGATCTCTGGGCTGGCAATGCAAGGTAAACCGGTTGCTCTGAGCCAAGGTGCCACAATGCTTGGTATCAGAGCCGCGCTGACTGTAGGATGCCCTAGACAGCCAACACGCTAGTTAACGGTAGTTAGTAGTCTTGAGTGCTGGTAGTGTGTGTTTGCATCTGGTTGTTGCATTGCATGCATATAGCTTATTTTTATTACTAATAGACTAATGGTTGCGAGTGTAGATGGCTCCAGTGCCGTACCCGTACCAGTCTAAGCCACCACCTTTCACCTCTCCGCACCTTCTTCGAAACATGTGGCATCGACTCTACCCCGACGGCGATGACCCGGTGTACTAGGTGTACCGGGAGCGACTGACAGACTTAGTGTACGAGTACCACGCGGAGGTCACCATGCACAACAGTTCCCTGACTGGCACCTACACTCATTCTTCTAGGAGTGGTTTTGCTTCTACCCCTGATCAGGCAGTTTAGTTCACCGCGTTCGAGGCTCTCGTTGACCTGTGCTACAACGAGTTCCGGATGCAGTCTCATCTAGGTTTCCACTTCTACCCATCCATGTTCGATGATGGACGCATTCGTTTCCCTTGAATTGACCCAGAGTGCGACTGTTCGTCCAGCCACCTTTCTCACTATATCACTGCTAGTTACCGTATGATTTTGAACCTGGCCTAGGAGCTGACTCGTACTCGTGCAGCTCTTGCTGCGGCTAGATCGACTTTCGCTCCACCTACTATCGGCTTTACCCTGTTCGTTTCTTCAGCCACTGTTTCTCACACTACTCCGGTTAGCCCTCAAAGTAACTCGGACACCTCGACAGTGACTCCCCATGAGTCTCCTATCAAGTGGGCTTTGCTTTTCGCTACTCCCGCAGCCCCTATGCTTTAGTATCACTCCGCACCTGCCCCTGAGGGAGAGCCCTCGAGGCAGCGTCGTCGTGTTTCCTTTGATCCAAAGGTTTTCGTTAACTTTGTCAATTCAGGATCAGAGAGCGAGTCTGAGGAGACCCCAGCAGGATCTGCGGAGCACTAGCATGGTCACGTTCTTCAGGAGTAGACGAGGTTGTCATGATGCTTGGTTGTATGAGTGTAGTCGTACTTGTCATGTTGTTTGCTTTCATGTATGAGTCTATGTATAATTATGTTGGAACCTTTTATTCACCTTGGTTTTTTGTCGCTTTTCTTTCGGATTTGTCGCTTGCTTTTCTTCCCTATTTATGGATGTTGCTCATCTCGATGCTTCATATTGGGAAACAAAAATAGGATGACAAGAGGAGGTAGCAGGAGCCATGTGGCTGATGATACTCCTGTTCGTCGCTCAGCCAGATAGGCAGGACATTCCCCCGAACCATATCAACCACCACCACCTCCTCCACTGCATCCACCTACCACAGAGCAGATTATGCGAATGTTCGCAGAAAGAAGAAACTAGGATTTGCTTGAACTACTAAAGAGTGTACAGACTATGGTGGGTCAGAATAACAATCAGAATGGTAATCACTCCAAGCTGTCAGATTTTCAGAGGACTAAGCCTCCTAGCTTCAGCCAAGTTGTCGACCCTATGGAAGCTGACGATTGGCTGCGAACTATTGAGAAGAAGTTAGAGATTGCTCACACCAAAGAAATTGACAAGGTTCCATTCGCTACTCACTATCTTGAAGGAGCCGCTGCTATATGGTGGGATAATACTAAAGCCATGTGGCCTATGGACGATGAAATCACTTGGGATAAATTCAAGGACAAGTTCCGCAAGTACCACATTCCCGTCGCCATCCTGAAGGTCAAGCAGCGTGAGTTTCTAGCCCTCGCACAAAGCAACCTGTCAGTAAGTGAATATTTAAACAAGTTCAATCACTTGGCTCGTTATTCTCTTTATGATGTGGCCACCAAAGAAAGGAAGATAGACCGATTCCTTGGAGGACTCAACCAGCACCTCCGATGCACTCTTAGCATGCTCGACTTTTTGGACTTCCAGACTTTGGTAAACAAGGCTCTTATCACAGAAAGGGAACACATGCTCGTCCATGGTAATAAGCCAGCTTATGATGACCGCAAACGCAAGTTCGAGCATAAGAAGGATGGACAGACAATTCAGAAGGCTCATACCTGGCAGCAACCTCAGTTTGAGTTCAAGCCAACATGGCAGCAGAATACCAACAAGACCGACAAGCGAGTCAAGAATATTGTGACCAACCCTGTACGGGAGGATTGTCAGCGTAATAACGCATGCTTCACTTGTGGACAGACCGGGCACTATGCAAGGCAATGTCCCAAGAACGGCAAGCCGAATGCACCACTCAAGCCTCAAGTCAACAACCTGGAATCCTTCCCCGTGCAGAAGCTTATCCAAGGGCAAGTGCATCATCTCTCTGTAGAAGAAGCCCAAGAAAGCCTCGAAGTGGTCATTGGTATGTTTCCTGTTAACAACATACCTGCAACAATTTTATTTGACTCTGGGGCTTCCCATTCTTTTATTTTGCGGAGTTTCGTTCCCAAAACTAGTTTTCTTGCTCTCTTCTTGAGAAATTTGATACAATCCCCGGGATCCCTGCTCAAAACAAATGTGGTGTGCCGTGGCTTAAGATAAATATCCATGGAGTTTTCTTCCCTGCCACCCTGGTAGCAATTGAATCCGGAAAGTTGGATATCATACTGGGAATGGATTGGCTGACAAAGCATCAAGTATGTATTAACTGTGTGCAAGAGAAGTCACATTAATAAACCCGGCAGGACAAGCATCGCAGTTTGTGGCTCGCAGAACCATGCCTAAAAAGGATATGATTTTCATAGCTGTAACCTCAGGCATGGAATTAATCCCAGTGGTCAGCGAGTTTCCAGACGTATTCCCTGAAGAATTGCCAGGAATGCCACCAGACCATGAGCTCGAGTTTGCTATTGATCTCGTGCCAGGGACAGCACCCATATACAAGAAATGTTACCGGATGCCTTCATCCGAGCTAGTTGAGCTGAAGAAGCAGCTGGATGAGATGCTCAAGAAAGGGTACATCCGCCCCAATTCTTCACCATGGGGATCACCTGTCATATTTGTGGACAATAAAGATGGTAGTCTTCGAATGTGTGTAGACTACCGCCAGCTTAATGATGTCACTATCAAGAACAAGTACCCGCTGTCGGTGTAAAAACCGGCAGATCTCGGGTAGGGGGGTCCCAAGCTGTGTGTCTAGGAATCGATGGTAACAAGGGACAATAGGGACACAATGTTTACCCAGGTTCGGGCCCTCTTAAAGGAGGTAAAACCCTACATCCTGCTTGATTGTATTCGGTGTATATGAGGGTTACAAGAGTTGATCTATCTCGAGATCGTAATGGCTAAACCCTATTTGTCTAGCCTATGAATCTTCTCCTTTCTATGGACCTAACCCTTCGGTTTATATACACACTGGAGGGGCCTAGGGTTGTACAGAGTCGGTTTGCAGAAGAAGGAAATAGTACACCCGGACACCAAACTTGCCGTCCATGCACATAGGAGTCCTACCTAGACACGGGAGATAGTCATCTGCTTTGTCTTCACGGCCCATCAGTCTGGCCCATATCGAATAGACCGGACACCCGAGGACCCCCTAATCCAGGACTCCCTCAGTAGCCCCTGAACCAGTCTTCGATGACGATGTGTTCGGCACGCGGATTGTATTCGGCATTGCAAGGCGGGTTCCTCCTTCTGAACATTTTAATTGGGCCTCCTGCATAAAGGAATTGTGTCCGGTTTTGCATAATTAATACAACCCTTAGCCACAAAGGCAAGGCATCCAAATAGAAACAGTGCCTTTACTGAGAACTATTCTGATGAAGCATCACACTTGGCTTTTCAATACTTCGAACCGTTTTCATGCTCCTCGCTTTGTGTTTCGAGACTTAGCCTCCATTGGCACGTCTTGTCAAAACAGAGATCATGCCCGCCCATTATGGGATTCTCATCAATATGGTTTGGGTAATCCAACCGCACCTCACGCACGATCTCGTTGGGAA
Organism: Thinopyrum elongatum; assembly: GCA_011799875.1. Classification (NCBI taxonomy): domain Eukaryota; kingdom Viridiplantae; phylum Streptophyta; class Magnoliopsida; order Poales; family Poaceae; genus Thinopyrum; species Thinopyrum elongatum. Next base: position 149,295,321 of record CM022302.1, on the reverse strand, counting down.
CAGGCGAGTTTTATGGCTTAAGAGGGGGACACTTGGTATTTTCACCGTCTATAAAAGGATAAAGATCCCTCCTTTTTCTTCACGCCTTCCTCTAGCTTCTGTCTCCCAACCTCTAAGCTCTAGCGCCCACAACTCTGATCTCCTCCACCACTGCCACCCTCCCCAGCAATGGTCGGGTCCGGCTCCAAGGGCAAGTGGGAGGCCTCCTCAGTCACCGAAAGGGACGTCAAGGATATCCAGAGCGCGGGCTATCTGTCCGTGGACATCGCGCATAGGATCCCAGACAAAGATCAGGTCATTCCTACTCCAGGGCCTGGTGAAAGGGTTGTGTTTATCCCCCACTTCCTTCAGGGGCTAGGATTTCCCCACCATCCCTTCGTCCGGGGTCTTATGTTTTACTACGGGCTAGATTTCCACGATCTAGCCCCAAATTCCTTCCTCCACATATCGGCTTTTATAGTCGTGTGTGAGGCTCTTCTCCGCATCCCCCCACACTTTGGCCTGTGGCTCAAGGTATTCAATCTGAAGCCGAAGGTGGTCGACGGATAGCATGCGGACTGCGGCGGGGCTTTGGTAAGCAAGCTCCCCAACGCCATCTGGCCCAAAGGGGCATTCATAGAGACGGTCAAGGTATGGTAGCAGGAGTGGTTCTATATCACCGAACCCTGCGACGCCAACTGGGCGGCCACGCCTGACTTCAGATCTGGACCCCCCATGAGACTCACCTCATGGACCACCAAGGGTCTTGATTGGGGGTCCAAATCAGAAGTGAAGATACTCCAAAAGCGCATCTCCGACATGTTTGGTGAGAACACCGGTCTCACCAATGTGATTCAAGTGATGCTCTTCCGCCGCATCCTTCCTTGCCAGCTCTGGGCCTCCCCCATGTGGGAGTTCAATCCGGAGGAGCCACGAACCTTGAAGCGCTTCTTTGGCACCACGCACGAAGATATATGGAAGCAGCTCTTCAAGGCTCAGAAAAAGTGGCCGAAGAAGACCGAGGACATCGGACTCGACATCGAGAACCCGGCCATGGCGGTAAGCATAATCTTTCCGAAGACCTATCCAGTCAATATTTCAGATATAATAGAAATTATATTGTCTGCTTTCCTTACAGGTCTGGACGGCAAAGGCAGAGTGGATCAACTGTTCGGCACCGCTGCCTGAGGACCCGACCACACCCCAGCTGACGGAGATGCTGGTCCCGGTGCCCTATCAGGCGCCGGAGAAGAAAACCAAGAAGAAGAAGGGCAAGGAGGCCAAGGGCGGCCCCCTCCACAAGGGTCCTTCGGAAATAGTGTCCAGAGAGACCGTAACCCTCTCTTCCCACGATGGAGATGAGGAAGAAGAGGAGGAGGAGGTGGAAAGCGACTCCCCCCGTAAGGGGAGGAAGAAGAAGAGGGCGGCCTCCGAAGACCCGGAGGGGGAGGCGCCCAAGAGAGGGAAGCTGACCCTCCTGGACAGTTCGGACTCAGAGTCCGAACTAGTCCCCAAGAAACCTCCCAGGGTGAAGCCCCTGGCCGAATTGTAAGTATTCAGAGACTTACTGTTTTATCTTTGGTCTACCTGCTTCCATTATGTAAGTTGTTTTGTTATTTGCCTTTCAGCCCTCCCCGCGTGCTCCCGCATACTCCATTATCAGAGGGGAATTCTCTACCGCCCGAAATGTCAGAGAGTGACACACCGCCGTGAACCCCCTCACCTATCGCCATGGAGGACACCGAAGTGTCGTCCCGAAGGACCTCTCCTGGCCGAGAGGGGGTGAACGAAGCCGTCGAGAGAGCGCCCAAGGTTAATACCTCGGTCACCGAAGACCTAGGGGAGGCGGCCCCTATGACAACTGACGGTCGGGAGCCCCAACAGTCCGGGCCCCAGCCGAACACCATTCCAGAGACCGGCATGGCTCTGGGATCGGATAAGCAGCCCCCTTCGAAAGAGGGGGGAGGAGCACGAGCTTCATCGGTGGCCTCCACTAATCCGGAGGTGCCCAACGCTCTGGAGGAAGCACTGCAGCGTGCTTCCGTCGTGGCAGAGCACCACACCCTGATGGGTGTGGTGATGGAGAAGGTTCAGTCTGCTAAAAGCGGACTGAACGAAGCCTTCTACAGCCTACTGACAGGATTTGAGGTATGCGACGTAATGTTCTAAAAAACTTTTCACATAGAAGAATAAACCTGTGTACAAACAGTAGCCCCTGAGGCTCTGGCCGATTTAAAAGAAACCGGTCAGAGGAACCACATAGTATTCAGGAGAGTAATATACTGTGCTGTTATTGTAACAGGCTTCCATGTTGGCGGCAACCGCCCAGGCCGCAGAAGTTTCCGAACTCAATCGGAAGCTTGAGGTGGTAGATGAGGAAATCGACCGCATTAATAAGCGGTTCGACGAGATGCAAGGTATGCATATGATGTTAAAAATTTATTTTTATGTCAGAAGTGATATGTATATTGAGAGGTTAACTCATAGAATGCTTTGACTATGATCATAGTTGGCGCAGCTGAGGTCGAGACCCTCAAAGGTGCCCTCGCCAGGCCAAGAAAGAGGCGGAGGCAAATAAGGCAGCCGCTGACAAAGCGGCTGCAGAACTGGAGGCTGAGCAAGCTGCCCGCCGCCAACACGAAGCTCGGGTGGCCGAAGTCGAGCAGGAGCTGAAGGATGCCATCAGCAATTGCGAAACCTTGGAGCAGAAGACTTCGGACCAATCGTCCGAGCTTGCCAAGGCTCTCCATGATGCCAAAGAGGCGCGAAGCGAGTCCCGGAGCGCTCACGAAGAGATCCACCAGGCGAGGCAGATAGCGGCTGGTAAGGCCTTTCTTTTGCAGAGTATCTTTGGAGGTCAGAGGTATGCTTTGCTCACCCAAGTGTGGAGTTCCCCAGGCGTGTTTGCGGATCTTCCGAAGAGTGCCGCCGATGCCGCACAGTTCTTCCGAGCCCAGGAGGGGAATTCGACCAAGAAGTTGTTCTGGTCGTAATTTCTCGCGCCGGAACACCTGACACCTCTGAACGACCAGCTGAAGCAGCTGACGGAGCTGCATAGGGTGGCCGGCTTGGCCATGAAGGACCTAATAGTCCAACTCTGGCCGCCGAGCCGATTCCTAGCAGCTACTTCGGTTTGGTGAAGCGGCTTGTCGATGCGCGGCCGCGGATTGATGCTGTAAAGCGCTCGGCCTGCATAGAGGGTGCCCGGATGGCCTTCACCCGCGTCAAAATGCAATGGGCGAAGATGAGGGCCACCGAAGTGGCAACCGCAGGTCCGCCCGAAGGCAAAGATCATCGGAAGCCGGAGAGGTACTTCGATGACATCCTAGAAGGAGCCCGAGTGATAGAGGGTCAATGTTCTAAGGACGTAATATTTGATTGAATGTGTTCGGGTTGTACAAACTATGTTATGAACCCATGCTATTATCTATCGATGTTTGCGCCTTTTGTTTCAAGCGATTTTTCTCTTGTGCGGCCGTTTATTGTTATATTTCTGAAAGTTGCCAGTCGTCGGCTTCAGCCCCCTAGTAGATGCTACAGGGGTGTTCGACAGAACGCGTGACCACACTTTATCCAACGTCTTGGTCCATAAAGGAGGTGTCCGTGAGGTGAACCAGGCAATCGGACTATGCGGCTTCATTACTTTCACTTAGCCATAGGAGTTTGACTATGGAGCTAAGTACTAGCCCCTTGTGCGTGTGCGGCTATTCGGACTACGGTGCCTTTTCCACGCGGCTGGACGAAGACCAGCCCTTCGTATAACACGGGGTGAATCGCTAACGATTTGTAGTATAATACTGAGTCGCCGAATCGCCGACCAGCTCTCACCTATCATGACAGTCAGTTTTCGGCTTTCTCTACTGAGGTACTTGACCGAACGAACAAGAAATACAATCGCAGTAGTTCTCCCTTTACTACCTTAGTCGAACGAGCGGAACATAAGGTGGTAAGCACAGGAGCCGGGCAACCCAACTATAGACCAAAGACATGATTCGGAGCCGATGCATATAATGCAATATCCGAGACGCCGAAGAGTTCCCTATAGGTGTTCGGACTTGAAATGTGCAGGGCCGAATGCAGCCCCCGGTGTTAAGGCCAGACTAAAGCACGTGTGGCAGTCTGAAGTAGGGAGGGAATACAGAGGATAATATAAAATAAAGTGATTGCCAAACAAAGTGGTGATCAACTGCTTCCTTTATACCCTGATTAATACGTCGAGCCATGTTGTTACAGATAATGCCATGAATATCGAGGCCATTTTACATACCAAAAGTTTACACAAGGGAAAGGTTTACACAGGGCCTAAAAGTAGTGGTGTTTGAAGATCCCAATGATGCCCTGCTGCACGTCTGCGCCGTTTCTCCTTGGTGAGACATCCTTGTAGAGGAGGAGTACGATGGTCGTCAGCTAGAAAGAGGGACCTGGAAAGGAGCCCCCGTACAACCGTAGATCAGGTAGGTTTCGTAACGAACCTACAGTGGAAAAAATATTTGAGGTCCGAATAGAGTCAAGCCGCACTATGGACCTTTTCCGCGGTGTGCCTCCGGCGCTGCCCAAGGTATTTTAAGTGCGTAGTTATGTACGCGCGGTACGTATGCCGCAACCTTATGGGGCGATCGGCTGAGGCTAAACCGCTATTCAAGCTCCGGTTCCACCGAGCTACCGCATTGTAATGCGGGTCAGACTCGTCTAGCGGTGTCATGGGTCTTGATGACCGATGAGTTGTTCGGCTTGATGAGGCCGCCCTGTACTTCGGCTGCTAGGGCCGCGGTAAGGCTCCTCGGTACGGAGGGAGCGCTCCGTATTCCCATTTACTGTGATGACGCCACGAGGTCCAGGCATTTTGAGCTTCAGATAAGCATAGTGCGGGACTGCATTAAAGCGGGCGAAAGCAGTTCGTCCGAGCAGTGCATGATAACCACTGTGTAAAGGGACGATGTCGAAGATCAATTCTTTGCTTCGGAAGTTGTCTGGAGAGCCGAATACGACTTCCAGTGTGAAGGAGCCCGTGCAGCGGGCCTCCATGCCGGGTATCACTCCTTTAAAGATAGTGTTGCTAGGCTTGATTCTTGACGGGTCGATACCCATCTTACGGACAGTATCCTTGTAGATCAAGTTGAGGCTGCTACCGCCGTCCATAATGACTCTAGTAAGATGGTATCCGTCAATGATAGGATTGAGTACCAGGGCCGCCGAACCTCCGTGACGGATACTGGTTGGGTGGTCCCTGCGATCAAAGGTGATCGGACAAGCCGACCATGGGTTGAATTTTGGGGCGACAGGCTCTACGGTGTAGACATCCCTTAATGCGCATTTGCGCTCCCTCTTGGGGATGTGGGTGACGTAGATCATGTTCACCATTTTCACCTCGAGGGGAAACTGTTTATGTCCCCCAGTGTGCGGTGGGCAAGGCTCATCATCGTCCTCACTTTGAGGTCCTTTCCCCTTATGTTCGGCATTTAATTTACCGGCCTGTTTGAAAACCCAGCAATTTCTGTTGGTGTGGTTGGCAGGCTTGTCAGGGGTGCCATGAATCTGGCAAGGTCGCTCTAGTATTTTGTCCAAGTTGGATGGGCCGTCCCTATTACCTTTGAATGGCTTCTTCCGCTGACCGGGTTTAGAGCCACTGAATCCGGCGTTTACTGCCGTATCCTCTGTTTCTTTGTTGTTGTTCTGACGCTTGTTTTTGCTGCATCGTGGCCTGCCATTGCCATCCCTGGCCTCAGAAGTGCCGGGGTCGCTGGAACTGTTGCTTCTCCGAGCCAACCAGCTATCTTCGCCCGCACAGAAGCGGGTCATAAGTGCAGTAAGAGCTGCCATTGTCTTCGGCTTTTCCTGACCGAGGTGTCGGGCGAGCCATTCGTCACGGACACTGTGCTTAAATGCCGCAAAGGCTTCGGCGTTTGGACAGTCCATGATTTGGTTCTTTTTAATTAAGAACCGATTCCAAAGTTTGCGAGCTGACTCTCTGGGTTGCTGGATTATGTGACTCAGGTCATCAGCATCTGGTGGCCGGACATAAGTGCCCTGAAAGTTGTCCCGAAAAGCATCCTCTAAGTCTTCCCAACTTCCAATGGAGTTCTCTGGGAGGCTATTGAACCAATGCCATGCTGGTCCTGTCAGCTTTAGAGGGAGGTATTTAATGGCGTGGAGATCATATCCGCGAGCCATGTGAATGTGGAGAAGAAAATCTTCAATCCATACGGCGGGATCCGTCGTTCCATCGTATTGCTCGATGTTCACAGGTTTGAACCCCTCCAGAAATTGGTGCTGCATTACCTCATCGGTAAAGCACATGGGGTGTGTGGCACCTCTGTATCGGGCGACATCGCGATGGAGTTCGGATGACATATGTGTTTGGTGCTGACCCCGGACTTGGTTAGGTTTGCCGTGCCAGGCTTGATGGCTGCCATCTCCTGTGGGGGCACGTCCTCTTGATCCATAGATTGATCTGGTCTGGCCGGCTCTATTGGTCAGGTCCTGACGTAGGTCATACGTGTAGCCCAGAGCCACTGCTTCCTTGCCTCTATGACGAGGGGGCGCGGGCTGGTGTTCAGCATAATTAGCCGTTTTGTCCCGTCCACGTGGTGGTCGGTCCAGTTGATCAGCATGATTGTATTTTGACGGTATTGGCTCAAAGGCCTCGTCGTCGAATTGTGGCAGTAGCCTGCATTTGGGATAACTTTTTGTTTGGCGCTCAAAGCCATATCCTTCTTCAGCGGCTAGGACCTTGGTCCATCTGTCATTGAGCGTATCCTGTTCGGCTTGAATCTGCTGTTGTTTCTTTTTCAGGCTCCGTGCGGTGGCGATGAGCCGTTGCTTGAAGCGCTCTTGTTCGAGGGGTTCCTCTGGGACGATGAAATCTTCGTTACCGAGGCTAACATCCTCTTTGGAGACAGGTAAGTAGTTACTATCTTCCGAATCCTCGTGATCGGCGAGTTCTTCGAGGCTGTATTGACCCTCTTCCCTCTCATCCTGCTCGAACGCAGGCTCGACGGGGTGGTTGGGGTCTTCGGCGTTGTCTGGAGTGTCATTATCTCCGGTGCTAGTATTGCTTTCCCTTCCCCGATGCGATCGTGAGCGGCGCCGCTGACGCCGGTGTTTTGGTGGCTCATCAACGGGCTTATCCTTATCTGGATCTTGAGTGCCATCGTCATCCTTCTTCTCAAGCGTGTCCACCATGTATACATCATAAGTAGAAGTGGCCGTCCAACGCCCAGTGATGGGCGGGTTTTGACCTGGTTCGGCTTCGACATCGTCGTCCATGCCATCGACGTCTTCGGAGGCGTAGTCTAGCATGTCGATTAGATCCTCGACAGTGGCTATTAAGTGGGTGGTGGGTGGGATGTAAAATTCCCTATTCTCAGCCCCCAGTTCAAGCTGGGCGTAGTTCGGAGGTGACACTTCCGTGATGGCGAGAGATTGTATTAAGTCCAGCATTTCGTTTAAGAGCCAAAGCTGGACCGGCGTCTGAGGATCTGCAGAGCTAGGCTTGGTGATAACCACTTGGCTGAGCCCGAGGATGCAGACCTCGGGAGTCCGGAGCTGGTGTCCAGAGGCGAGTCCGGCTTCTCGATGATGGGGAGTCCTGTTTGACTCCAGGTCCGCCGATGGCATGGTCGCATCTGGGTCTCCGGCTAGAAGCTCCGTGATGGGAGAGAGTCCGGCGGGGTTCACCCTCCCGTCTTTGAACAAAGTGGTCCGCCCCGGATCTAAGGCCGAGGCGGACACGAGCGTCGACCCCTGGACGGGATCTGATAGTAGATCCGAAGGGCCTCCTTCGTGTGGGTGCGGAGCGGCGGCCGAGGCCGTGAACCCCTCGAAGATCAGGTCTCCTCGGATATCGACGATGTAGTTCAAGCTTCCAAACCTGATCTGGTGACCAGGGGCGTAGCTGTCGACCTGCTCAAGGTGACCGGTCGAGTTGGCATGTAGCACGAAGCCGCCAAACACAAAGAGTTGGCTAGGGAGAAAGGTCTCCCCGGAAACAGCGTCATCGTCGATGACGAGGTGAGCCATTGATTCTTTTGTCGACAACACAACGGAACTCTCAATGAAAGCACCAATGTCGGTGTAAAAACCGGCAGATCTCGGGTAGGGGGTCCCAAGCTGTGTGTCTAGGGATCGATGGTAACAAGGGGCAATAGGTACACAATGTTTACCCAGGTTCGGGCCCTCTTAAAGGAGGTAAAACACTACGTCCTGCTTGATTGTATTCGGTGTATATGAGGGTTACAAGAGTTGATCTACCTCGAGATCGTAATGGCTAAACCCTATCTGTCTAGCCTATGAATCTTCTCCTTTCTACGGACCTAACCCTCCGATTTATATACACACCAGAGGGGCCTAGGGTTGTACATAGTCAGTTTGCAGAAGAAGGAAATAGTACACCCGGACACCAAACTTGCCATCCACGCACATAGGAGTCCTACCTGGACACGGGAGATAGTCATCTGCTTTGTCTTCACGGCCCATCAGTCCGGCCCATATCGAATAGACCGGACACCCGAGGACCCCCTAATCCAGGACTCCCTCACCCGCTCCCCAGGATTGATGATTTGTTTGATCAACTGAATGGAGCTCAAATATTCTCCAAGATTGATTTAAGGACCGGGTATCATCAGCTCAAAATCAAGAAGGAAGATATTCCTAAGACCGCATTCACCACTCGATACGGTCTATATGAATACACAGTCATGTCTTTCGGTCTGACAAATGCCCCTGCTTTCTTCATGCATATGATGAACAAAGTGTTCATGGACTTCTTGCACAATTTCGTGGTGGTCTTCATCGATGATATTCTTATATATTCTAAAGGAGAAGAAGAGCATAAACAACATCTCTGAGCAGTATTGCAAAGGCTCCGTGATCACCAGTTATATGTAAAATTCAGCAAGTGTGTGAGTTTTAGCTTAAACAAGTAGGATTCTTGGGGCATCTTCTCTCCGCAGAAGGAATAGCGGTGGATCCAAGTAAATCCAAGGATGTGCTAAAATGGCCAGCACCAATGACTGTGACCGAGATCAGGAGTTTTTTGGGGCTTGCTGGTTATTACCGCCGATTCATTGAAAGCTTTTCCAAGATTGCTAAACCAATGATAGAGCTGCTCAAGAAGGACCAAAAGTTTGTATGGTCTGAAGACTGTGAGAAGAGCTTTAATGAATTGAAGACTCGTTTAACCTCAACAGCCATGTTAACGCTTCCGGACATTTACCGAAGCTTTGACGTGTATTGCGACGCATCCAGAAGAGGTATAGGGTGCGTGCTCATGCAAGACGGCAAGGTTGTAGCCTATGCATCCAAGTAGCTATGACCACATGAAGGAAACTATCCTACTCATGACTTGGAGTTAGCGGCAGTTGTACATGCCTTAAAAATCTGGAGGCATTATCTCATCGGCAAGCGGTGCCAAATATTCACCGATCACAAAAGCCTCAAGTGCATATTCACTCAACGCGACTTGAATCTCCGACAAAGGAGATGGCTTGAGTTGGTCAAAGATTATGACCTCGGTATAAATTACCATCCGGGGAAAGCTAATGTGGTTGCCGATGCCCTCAGCCGCAAACGAGCCACATGGAATGCCTTAATGAAACCTTTGCCTCCCGAGCTACAAGAAGAGATAGTCCAGCTCAACCTAACCATTGTTGAGGCTGACTACACTGCTATGCTGGAAGTCACTCCCACTCTTGAGGAAGAGATTCACAAAGCCCAAGCAGAGGATCCATTGCTGCAGCACCATGTCACATGAATGCAAGCCGGCAAGACTCAAGATTTCCTGGTGGATGTGCAAGGTACCCTAAGATTTCGAGGGCGAATCTGTATACCAGACACCGAAGATCTGAGGAAGAAGTTATTAAAGGAAGCACATGAGTCATCACACTCGATCCATCCGGGCAGTACCAAAATGTATGAAGACCTCAGGCAAATATTTTGGAGGGATGGAATGAAGAAGGATATTGCATATTTTGTCGCCTGCTTTGATATATGCAACAAAGTGAAGGCGGAACATCAGAAACCCGCCGGGCTACTTCAACCTGTACCCGTACAGCAATGGAAATGGGATGATGTCTGCATGGATTTCATCACCGGTCTTCCCAAACCTCCTCGAGGCAACGATGCCGTATGGGTCGTGGTGGACATGCTGACCAAGGTAGCCCACTTCATTCCAATCCGGACCACATATCAGGCAGATCAATTAGCTCAACTCTATGTGTCCAAAAACGTCAGTTTGCATGGAGTGCCAAGAACCATCACCTCCCACCGAGGATCTATTTTCACCTCGGCATTCTGGTCCCGTCTTCATCAAGCCTTGGGAACAGCACTGAAGTACAGTACGGCTTATCACCCTCAGACAGACAGGCAGACAGAGCGAGTAAACCAGATACTCGAAGACATGCTCCGAGCATGTGCCCTTGCTCAAGGACCCAAATGGGAAGATAGTCTACCTTACATGGAGTTTTCCTACAACAATAGCTATCAGGCCAGCCTCAAGATGTCACCTTATGAACCCCTATATGGACGTAAGTGCCGTACTCCGTTAAACTGGTCTCAGACCAGAGTAGCCGCATCTTCGGGACTGACCTGATGATGCAAGCTGAGAAACAAGTAAGGGAAATCCGAGATAGACTTCAAATAGCCAAGTCTCGACAAAAGAGTTACTATGATTCCAAACATCGACAGATCAGTTTTGAACCAGGTGAATATGCCTACCTCCGAGTCACACCCATGAAAGGAGTTAAAAGGTTTCATACTTGAGGAAAGCTTGCACCAAGATACATTGGCCCGTTCCCGGCCATGTCCAAGGTTGGTGCAGTGGCATATCAACTAGAACTCCCACCCAAATTTTCGGAAGTAAACGATGTCTTCCACGTATCACAGTTGCGAAGGTGTATCTCACCACCAGAAAAATGGACTGATATGACAGAGATAGAGCTTGCTAAGGATCTGACTTATGAAGAGAAAACTTTCTGAATACTGGATGAGATGGAAAGAGTCACCCGCAGCAAGTCAGATAAGTTTTACAAGGTGCACTGGGAACACCATACCGAGAAGGAAGCTACCTGGGAAAGAGAGAACTTTTTTAGGACAGCATACCCTGAATTGTTTCCCGAGCAACCAAATCTCGAGGACGAGATTCATCCTAAGGGGGGAGGTTTGTGACACCCTGTTTTTTACCACTTTTCTTTCTCTGGAGTTTATTGCAATATTTGGTTTGAATTGGGATTTTTGAATTAACTCATTTGGACTTAGCACTTGGGCATTCATTTGAATTTCACCCAAGTGACTCCCCTCACTCCCAAAAATATCTATTGCCCTCATATATCTCCAAATAATGCCATGGGAATATTTTTCTCAAAGGCATACTATTCATTTTCTCTTTGAAAATGAATGATTTTCACTTCTGCTCCAAAGCAACCCCTATTTTTCTTGCTCCTAAAAATCGGAGAAAATTCCCATTTGTTCTTTGGATCATGCCTCATCTTCCTATGCAAAAATATCCCATGGGTATGAGGAGTATTTTTGCTTTAGAAAATCATTTCTCTTCTGGTCAGGAAAGGCACTTTGTGAAGGAAGTGTATTTTTTCCTAAGCTTTTTGAGCTGAGTTTTTTATAACTTAATGACCTTCCTAGCAAACCCTTAACCTCCAAGTTTCAACTCCTAACTCCTTCTAGATATCTCTCAAATGGCTGCCATATTTTCTGTCAAGAAACTTGCCAGAAAGCTCAAGTCACCTCCTGTCGACCTGGCAATGAACCAACACCTCAGGGTGACATAACCCTGCACGGACTAGACACCAGACATGATTTCGCAGCTCGAGTGCACCGCGTTGCACCAGTGCACGTGGTGACCGCGTGAGTCCAGGGCGCCTGGCATGCGTTCGGCGCGCTCTGCGCGTCGGCAGCGCCACTACTTCCCCCGTGCACCCGCCCCAGGCCAACCCAGCATGTCATTCACCATCGCCTACCTCGACTCGTCCCTCCTGACCTCTCCCTGGAGCTCCCCGACACCGGCGAGAGCCACTGCAGACACAGACACGGCGGAGCAGAGTGCATAGTGCACTCGCGTGACCGTGCCATCTCCCTCCCACGTCCTGTGCTTGGCGCCATGTCTCCACTGTGCCCGCATGAGCTTCACTGACCTCTCCCATCGCTCTGAGCCCCTCTCGTCGCCGCTCGCCGCACCAGAACTCTCTCCGGCGATCTCGAGCCCTGCCTCACCCGCTCCTATAAATAGGACCCCTCCCTCGCTTCTCTGGCCAACCCAAACTCCTCCACTGACCTCATATCTACTAGCATAGCTCTGCGGCAAGGCCGGGCGGGTCTCTGGCTGCCGTTCCTCGCCGGAGATCACCATGGACCCCCTCGACGTTCTTCTTCCTCCGGCGCTCTCTGATCTCAACCAACCTTTCACGCGTGCTCATGGCTTCCTCCTAGTCGAGACGGTGCTGCTGGAGCTCTTCTACCTCGTCGGAAATGCAAACTCCGACGAGCCCCCTCCGCCGCCGCCTCTGGAGAAGATCGCCGCGACGCTGTCCGTCCACCTCCGTCCATTCTACTGGTACGTACGTGCTCCTCTTTGTGAGCCGCCGTCGTGGCCTCCTCGCCGAAAAACCACTGGCGGCCGCCGCCGTGGCCTCCTCGCCGACAAACCACCGGCGACAGAGCCGCCGTCTCTGTTTTCTCTCTCTCTCTTCTAACCCCGATAGAGGAACCCACCCGTCAACCTCTCTCTCTCTCTCTCTCTTCCCCGAAGTGGTATAAATGGAGGCGTAATCCCAAAATACGCCTTCGACGTCACCCTTCTGTTTATCCTGAAAATTCATTTTAAATCAGAAATTTAACCCAACTTTAAACAGCTATAACTTTTATTCTATAAGTCCAAATCAGTTGATTATTTTTGCATTGGTTTTGTTTTGAGCTCCTCTATTAGCATGCAAATTTTGAGATTTTTGCTTGCTGTTTAGAATTTCTAGTGCATTTAAATGTGTTATGTGACATTTTCTTTATGCCATCTTAATTATTTTCAGAAGGATCTTGCTGTCTTGAGGAGAACCAGGAGGATTGTGACCCTCCTCTAAACTAAGGCAAGCCACCACAAATATTTGCAAGAGTGACATTTCAATGACTATGATTTTTACTTGAATATAATCTCATATTATGCATATAGTTATTTTAATAATTTCACTTGTGCTAGTTTTATATTCATGCTATGTTTACTATGCTTGCAGTGGTATTTTAGTTGTTTGGTCAAGTTGATGCAGTAGAGTTAACATGGTCATGAGCATGTTTATGTTAATACCGGCGTTATGTTGCAATGGTGCATATGCATATCATGGCATTTTTCATGGCATACTATGGCTCGAGTAGATTTCATTTCAAGTTAAACATGATTATAATTCAACTTGAACTTGCTGTTGATCGAGTCATGGTGCCACCGAATCGAGCTTCCCAGTGCAACCACATTTGCCTTTATGGGGAGGCCCTTACTCGGTCTGTTGTCATGCCTCTCGCCGGTGCCTCCAACTAGGGAAGGTTATGCGCTTGCGCTACCCTGGCCCGGTAGGCAGGCATAGCCTTGTGTGCCCGTAGTTGTTTTGGTACCATTGTCCCCGTTTGGGACCATTTCATTTTGCCACGACGGTGGCCGTTGGATGTCTGGAGTGGCATCGGGGCCACCCATGACTTAGCCCAAAGGGGAGTTGGTTGGAGTGGCTGGGAGAGTGTCATGCAATGGATTCGGTTCAGTCGGAATGCCATTGGTCCACCCGAATGGGAACACGAGGCCATGGGTTCCGTGGTGTGGGTAAAGTGTACTAACCTCTGCAGAGTGTGTTTATTCTATCGATAGCCGCATCCTCGGTCATGGACATAGTTCGTAGTAGGTCACACCGTGTTTCAACAGAAATAATTAACCTGCACACTAAAGTTATACTTGTGGCACTTGATATGATGGTCGAGATGTCGGAACCATCGAGTAGGTTTCTTTTGTGATCCGGAGATGATCACCGTGGTAAGATGATGTTCGTGGTTACGAGATAACCAAGATGGTAAGCTGGTCCGAGAGACCCTGTTTGCAAGCCCTTTCACCTCATGAGTAGCATGTCATGTTCTTGCATATAACTTGCTTAAATATCATGTTGTTGTTTGCCATTGTTGCTTTGTTTGTTGTGAGCTTGCGAGTACATTCAAAGTACTCACCTGGCGTGTCATGCCAGTTTCAGGAGAAGTTGTACCAAAGTTGGAGTTGCATCGTGCATCGCAGTCTAGGTCATGTCCACATTAGTGTCCCTGTGAGATGGAGTCCTACTATGTCATCTTTCCGCTACCGCGTAGCTGTGTCGTTGTCTTCGAGGCCCCCATCATGTTCACTAAATAATGTACTGATGACCCACAAGTATATGGGATCAATTGTAGCTCTTTTCGATAAGTAAGAGTGTCGAACCCAACGAGGAACAGAAGGAAATGACAAGTGGTTTTTAGCAAGGTAATGTCTGCAAGTGCTGAAATTGTAAGTAAAGAGTAGTTTGATAGCAAGATAATTTGTAACGAGCAAGTAACGATAATAGTAACAAAAGTGCAGCAAGATAGCCCAATCCTTTTGAGGCAAAGGACAGGCCAAAACGGTCTCTTATAGTAAGCAAAGCGTTCTTGAGGGTGCACGGGAATTTCATCTAGTCACTTTCATCATGTTGATTCGATTCGTGTTCGCTACTTTGATAATTTGATATGTGGGTGGACCGGTGCTTAGGTGCTGTTCTTACTTGAACAAACCTCCTACTTATGATTAACCCCCTCGCAAGCATCCGCAACTACGAGAAAAGTATTAAGAATAAATTCTAACCATAGCATTAAACTTTTGGATCCAATCGGTCCCTTACGGAATAGCGCATAAACTAGGGTTTAAGCTTCTGTCACTCTCGCAACCCATCATCTAATAACTACTCCACAATGCATTCCCTTAGGCCCAAATATGGTGAAGTGTCATGTAGTCGACGTTCACATGACACCACTAAGGGAATCACAACATACAGACTATCAAAATATCGAACACATATCAAGTTCACATGATTACTTCCAACATGATTTCTCCCGTGACCTCAAGAACAAAAGTAACTACTCACAAATGATAATCATGCTCAAGATCAGAGGGGTATTAAATAGCATATTGGATCTGAACATATAATCTTCCACCAAATAAACCATGTAGTAATCAACTACAAGATGTAATCAACACTACTAGTCACCCACAAGCACCAATCTATAGTTCCGGTACAAAGATTGAACACAAGAGATGAACTAGGGTTTGAGATGAGATGGTGCTGTTGAAGATGTTGATGGAGATTGCCCTCCCCAAGATGGAACAGTTGTTGGTGATGATGATGACGATGATTTCCCCCTCCGGGAGGGAAGTTCCCCCGGCAGAATCGCTCCGCCGAAGGGCAAAAGTGCTCCTGCCCAAGTTCCGCCTCGAGACGGCGGCGCTCCATCCCGAAAGTCTTCTCCTTATTTTTTCTAGGTCAAAATGACTTATATACTAGAAGATGGGCACCGGAGGTGGGCCGAGGGGAGCACAACCCACCAGGGCGCGCCCTAGCTCCCTGGCGCGCCCAGGTGGGTTGTGCCCACCTGGTGGGCCCCCTCTGGTACTTATTGGCTCCAATATTCCTCATATATTCCATAAAAAATCTCCGTAAAGTTTCAGCTTGTTTGGAGTTGTGCAGAATAGGTGGCCTGACGTAGCTTTTCCAGGTCCAGATTTCCAGCTGCCGGAATTCTCCCCCTTTGTGTGTACCTTGCATATTATGAGAGAAAAGGCATTAGAATTACTCCAAAAAGCATTATTATGCATAAAAACATCATAAATAACAGTAGGAAAACATGATGCAAAATGGACGTATCATGTACATATGTGCAGCAGCACTGTGTGTGACACTTGGCCTAGCTACTTGATATACCATCGGACCTATGTTCCCGTAAAGTATCAATAAAGCGGTTATCTTTCTGTACCAAGTTGTTGTGCGTTGCCAGAGGACATGATCTCTGGGCTGGCAATGCAAGGTAAACCGGTTGCTCTGAGTCGGGGTGCCACATTCATTATCTGTGCAAACAGGGTTATTCAGCTACATTTTAGTGGAACTGCACAAATGTTTGGATGGAACCAGCATATATGCAGAGTGCGAGGTGCCAATATGTAACATAAACATGGCTTGGAAAGAACAGATGCTCGGATGGTTCCTCAAGTTCTTGCCGACCCTACAGAACATTTTAATCTGCCGGTGTTTGACGTGCACTTTACTTGTTTCACTGTTGCAGCAAATCCTCTAATCAAATACCTTATATTGGCACTTTTCTAGGGAGTACTTTTTTCTGAAGGAAGAACCAATCGATTTTTCTTTATTTGTACACATTCTGACAACTTTGTTTTAGTTCCAGAGCTCTTTTAGGGTGATTGCCGTAGTACTCGGAGTACTACCCAGTACTTACCCGTATGATTTTTGTTAGCCGTCACACTGATTGTAAGCATAACAGATGGAAGATTAGGTCTAGTGCGAAGCTTACCTTAAACCCTACCGCCGCCGTTGTGACGAGGCAAGCAGCGAGGAACCATGGAGAAAGGCGGGCAAGCGATGTCGTGCCATCCGACCTCCTCCTCTTGTGGTGGGAGAACGAATACTCCGGTGGCTCCGGCTGGCACTCACCCTCACGAATGGCACACCATACTTGATCGATTCATCATCCTCTGGATGCTCGACCTTCGATCTTTATGCCCACCATCTCCACCTGACTTTCACCTTGGGTGAATCTATCTGCTCCATCGCCTTGAGGAGATACTCGATGAACTCGAAGGACTGCGGCGTGACTGCCGACGGGGAGTACATCATCGTCGTCTCGCTCTTTCTCATACATTGCCACATGGCCCTCACCGTCCTCGAAATCTCCCACTCGTCATCAAACCAAGTAAGGATCTCCTTTAACCTGGCTATGATGCGCGCAACAATGGTTCTATTATTTTTCCTTTGCAAAATACAACAGGTTTACTTGGTGCTGCTCCATATACTGAACAGAAGACATAGTCGACCGTATATTTTGATGCAAATATATCAGGGACTTCAAGATATAATCTTCAGCATGTGTTGCAAGTTGGTTCTTTTTGCTTTGTGGTTCCACCGATTGAACCAAAGAAGGACCTGGTGACACCCAACTTCAGGACTCCTCCAGGATGAACAAGGCTTTTCTTGTTTGGTGATCCAGACGGTTAACAGAAGTCCAAAGCGTGCAAACGTCCTTCCCTTTTATTTTAAAATATAATAAGGCCTATGTGATCAACGTGGCTGGATTTATTAATTAGCTTTCTAATTAAAAGAGTACTACTTAGGATAGAGGTTCACGGACAAGTTTGTTACTAGCTAGCTTTCTCTGAGATGTAAAAGGAGAGGATCTAGTTTTGTTAGTTTGGGTCAGGTCGGTTAGAGTGTTGGACGCCGTTACGGCTGGTGGGTCACCAATATAAAAGGCAGCGTCGATCTTGTATCAGGTGGTTTTTAGATTGGTTTTTATCAGGAGTGAAGAAAATACAGAAAAGCTACCATGTTTGGGTGGCACAAAATCCTTTGATTTGCTGCGTCGCCGCGAGAGCACGACGGGAGTTGCTAGCGAGATTGATTCTGATCTATCTTGTGCTAGTTCTGTGACTTTGGTTTCTTGCATCTCGCTTGATCCATAGTATTTGTTCGTCTTCTTCTTCATCATCTATTTTCTTCTGTTTTCGTTTGCCAAGTACCGTGAAAATTCGGACCGACGAACGACTCGCCATCTAGTCGAGTCTTATCAAGTGGTATTCAGAGCTAAGGTTGTTCACGGTACTGTGTTGATCAAGATGTCAACCTCGGTCAACAAGGGTGATGAGGTTGCTGCTGATTCTGAGGAAATAGTGCGTCCAGTATATGCGGATGATATTCCGCAAAATATTCGGGATGGTTTTGACCACACATGCAACTACATCAAGCAATGTCATGATGCGCTCGGCAAAAGGATAGATGTCCTGATCACTCGGTTCGATAGTTTGGCAGACATCATCAATATGCCGGCAACGAATTCTGCACCACCACAGACTACTCCGGCTGCTCCACTTCGTTATGCACCACCGGCTCGCGACGGACATGCCGGCGTGCATGATCACCGTTTGGCGGCACATCCTCATGTTGGAGATGATGGTCTTGATGACGACGTTGACCAGGCAGCGGGGTACGCTCCACGGCCACGACACTATGAGCCTCGTCCTGAAACTTCCGTTCATGGTGGAGTGCATGACCGAGTTGGTCAAGCTGTGCGTGTGCCTTTGGATGATGGAATTGGGCGCATAAAAATTTCTATTCCTTCATTCTCCGGCAAGTGCGAACCAGAGGTTTATTTGGAGTGGGAGATGCGCGTTGATCAAATTTTTTATGCCCATCATTATAGCGAAGAGAAGAAAGTTCAACTTGCTGGAATTGAGTTCACCGGTTACGCGCTAATTTGGTGGAATCAAATTTGCCGGTCGCGACATCGTCCGATGACTTGGCGAGGGATGAAAGAATTCATGAGGCGACGTTTTGTTCCTGAGCATTATAGAAGAGATATGTACAACAAATTGCAGCGGCTCTCTCAAGGTAATATGAGTGTAGATGAATATTATAAGGAGATGGAATTGCTTATGATACGTACAGGAACGACGGAGGATCCAGAGGCGACCATGGCATGTTTCTTTAACGGGCTAAATATCGAGGTGCAGGATCGTGTTGAGATGGTGGTCTACTACGACATACAAGATCTTGTGCACCAAGCTGTGCGTGCGGAACAACAGATTAAGCGACGCCAAGTCAACATAGTTCCTAGTACCACTTTGAACACATGGCGACGCTCGCAGCATAAGAGTGAGGATGTCGGTCCTAGCTCCAGGACGACAACATCAAATCGCTCTCATGGTTCCGTGCAAAAGGATGCTCCAAACTTGGGACTGCCGAGGGTTGATTCTAGTGTGCAGTCGACCACACGTACTAGTGACATAGAGTGTTTCAAGTGTGGAGGAAGAGGACATATGAAGCGTGAATGTCCTAATGAGAAAAGAGTGTTGCTCACAAAAGATGGCTATACATCCGCTAGTGATGAAGAGGTAGTTTCTGACACTTCTAGTGAAAAATATGAAGATGTTGAAAAGGTGACTGCGAGTTTTGAGGCTGCTGAATCATATCCGTCATTGATGGTGCAGTGAGTGCAAGAGGATCGCATTGAGGATAAGGGACAACGTTGGAATATTTTTCAGACTCAGTGCAAAATCAACAACACCAATTGTAAGTTGATTATAGATGGAGGAAGCTACACCAATGCGGTCAGCAAGGGATTGGTGGAAGCTTTGGGATTACCTACATGGAAGCACCCTCAACCACACCGTGTTGAGTGGATGTATCATACAGGGAAGCTGAAGGTTACTCATAAGGTCCGTGTGAATTTTTCTGTTGGCAATTATACTGATATTGTGATATGTGATGTCTTGCCAATGGATGTATGTCATTTATTGTTGGGGAGGCCGTGGCAATATGATCATGGAGCTGCACATGATGGGAGGTCCAATACTTATTCATTTTGGTATAATGGAAAACGAAATGTGTTGAGACCGATGTTTACCAATGCCATCAAGGTAGATGCTAATGTTTCTCCACAACAAAAGATCACAAATGCTGCTTTGAAGCCGAGGACGGCTTCGATTCAAGAGGGAGAGGATGATGCGCGCAACAATGGTTCTATTATTTTTCCTGTGCAAAATACAACAGGTTTACTTGGTGCTACTCCATATACTGAACAGAAGACACAGTCGATCGTATATTTTGATGCAAATATATCAGGGACTTCAAGATATAATCTTCAGCATGTGTTGCAAGTTGGTTCTTTTTGCTTTGTGGTTCCACCGATTGAACCAAAGAAGGACCTGGTGACACCCAACTTCAGGACTCCTCCAGGATGAACAAGGCTTTTCTTGTTTGGTGATCCAGACGGTTAACAGAAGTCCAAAGCGTGCAAACGTCCTTCCCTTTTATTTTAAAATATAATAAGGCCTATGTGATCAACGTGGCCGGATTTATTAATTAGCTTTCTAATTAAAAGAGTACTACTTAGGATAGAGGTTCACGGACAAGTTTATTACTAGCTAGCTTTCTCTGAGATGTAAAAGGAGAGGATCTAGTTTTGTTAGTTTGGGTCAGGTCGGTTAGAGTGTTGGACGCCGTTACGGCTGGTGGGTCACCTATATAAAAGGCAGCGTCGATCTTGTATCAGGTGGTTTTTAGATTGGTTTTTATCAGGAGTGAAGAAAATACAGAAAAGCTACCATGTTTGGGTGGCACAAAATCCTTTGATTTGCTGCGTCGCCGCGAGAGCACGACGGGAGTTGCTAGCGAGATTGATTCTGATCTATCTTGTGCTAGTTCTGTGACTTTGGTTTCTTGCATCTCGCTTGATCCATAGTATTTGTTCGTCTTCTTCTTCATCATCTATTTTCTTCTGTTTTCGTTTGCCAAGTACCGTGAAAGATCGGACCGACGAACGACTCGCCATCTAGTCGAGTCTTATCAGGCTAACTTCGCCTGGTCGCCGCCGGCGATCTCCATGATTCGCTTCTACATCCTCTCCATAGATGTGCTTCTGAGAGGTGTGGTGCTGGCTTTGGAAGATGAGAGGAGAGACGGTGGTCTTGCAATGGAGAAGCGGTAGAGGCTAGACGGTGATTTCGCAATGGAGATGGAGAGGAGAGGGGTGGTTTTGCAATGGAGAAGAGGGAGAGGCAAGACGGTGGTTTTGGAATGGAGAATATGGAGAGGAGAGGTGGTGGTTTTGCAATGGAGAAGAGGGAGAGGAGCATGCGATGGCGGTTTTGATTGGACGAGAGGGGCGGCGCTGTGACTAGAGTAAATCAAAATCAATTTACCCTTCAATTAAGAAGCGACCCCACACTAACTAGCCTCCCTTGTATTCTGGCTCATATTTTGACCATGATTTTAACAAATAAAATATATGTTATACTTTGCAAAAATAATATAATTGGGAAGTACATTTAGATACGAATCGAACGATATGATTTTTGATGACATGCATTCACATTTTTCTCTTCTAATACAGTATGTGGTCAAACTTTGACCCAAAATACGATGGGGCTAGTAAACCAACACGAAGGTAGTAGGAGGGACCCACTCACATCACGTCGCCGCTCTCGTCCAATCCAAAACCAACGCCCGCCGCTCCTCTTGCTTTCCGACTTCCAAGACCATCGCCTCAAAACAAAACAAATACTTGCAAGACCACCGCCGCTCCTCTCCTCTTCCATTTCAAAACCACCGCCACTCCTCTCCTGTTCCAATCTAAAACCAGCGCCACTCCTCTTCCATTCCAAAACCACCGCCGGCGAGTGAAGGTGCTGTTGAGAAGTAGATCGGTGGATGAGTAAAACCGATATGTGAGGATCGCAGATAGCGACCCTGTGAAGCTAGCCAGGATGATGGAGATACAGTCTTGATTTGACAAGCCATGGCAATTAGCGGCCATGGCGACGGCGATGGTCAAATATCTGAAACAGAGCGAAAAGGCGGCAATACTCCCAGAGGGAGTCTCGCGGGAGTACATAGAGCTGCTCCTCTGGGCCATGGAGCAAACAGATTTACCAAATTCAATCGTGAGGCAACGGTGGTGGGAGTATTGATCCAAGATGGAGCATCCAGAGGATTAAGGATCGAGCATCTACGCGGTGTTGTTTGTGAGGGTGCCGTGGCAGAGCGAACCAGTGTAGTCTTCGTCGACCGTACCCAACTACAAGAGGAGGAAAGCAGTTGCCACGATGACGTTTCCCCGCCATCCTCTTCCTCGCCGTTCACCTCATCTCACAAGGCGGTTGTCTGCCGCCGACGAATAGGAGGAGCTTAGGGTTATCAGTATTTGTAGGTTGTGAATTATGTTTTGTGTTGTGTATTTTGAGTACTTTCAGATATGAATGTCTTTTGAATTTCAGATTTGCAGTATTGAGCATATGAAGTATTTTTTTGAATTCCAGAGATCATTTTTAGTACTTTCAAAGATGTAGTTTCATATAAAAGTGAAAATAATGTGATTTTCAGAGAAGAAACTTCAAGTTTCAGTTTCAGATAAGAAACTGCAAGTTTCAGATAAGAAACTGCAAGTTTCAGAGGGAGAGAATTTATATTAACATGCACTTTTCAAATAGGGATAACATCATGTTGGAAGTTCTATTCATGGTCGAAAATGGAACTACCAGCCAATTAACAGCATGCTGATCAACATTCATGCATAGCAGATCTTCATATGATGCACAGTCAAAAAGATATGCTATTTTCAAAATGCCCACACAATGTTGAGTGTGCAAAAAACAGAGAAAACTAGGGACAAAGGTTGGGTAAGTGTTGGAGGTTGTGTGTGTAGACGACAAGGGGGACCTGACGTGGCTTGAGACAGCGTCGGTATTTCCCCAAAGAGGAAGAGATGATGCAGCACAGCTACGGTAAGTATTTCCCTCAGTTGTGAAACCAAGGTATCAATCCAGTAGGAGAACCAAGCAACACTATGTAACCGGTACCTGCACACAAAGAACAAATACTTGCAACCCGACGCGTAAGAGGGGTTGCCAATCCCTCCTCGCTAAAAAGATAGATTAATTTGTATGAGATTGGATAAATAGATCTGAATAAAACACGAAATAAAATAAGTAAAGAAAAAGTGTAGCAAGGTATTTTGGGGTTTTTGGAATCATAGATCTGAAAACAAATATGATAAAAGATAGATCTGAAAGCAATATGATAAAAGATAGACCCGGTGGCCATAGATTTCACTAGTGGCTTCTCTCAAGAAAATAGCATACAGTGGGTAAACAAATTACTATTGGGTAATTGATAGAAGAACAAATAATTATGACGATATCCAAGGCAATGATCATCAATATAGGCATCATGTCCAAGATTAGTAGACCGACTCCTGCCTGCATCTACTACTATTACTCCACACATCAACCGCTATTCAACATGCATCTAGTGTATTAAGTTCATGGAAAAACAGAGTAATGCAATAAGAACGATTACATGATGTAGACAAGATCTATTCATGTAGGAATAGACCTCATCTTTTTATCCTTAATAGCAACGACACATGCGTGCCATGCTACCCCTTCTGTCACTGGGTGAGGACACCGCAAGATCGAACCCATCACAAAGCACCTCTTCCCATTGCAAGAAAAATCAATCTAGTTGGCCTAACTAAACCAAATATTCGAAGAAGAAATACGAGGCTATAAATAATCATGCATATAAGAGATCAAAGAAGACTCAAATAATATTCATGGATATAGATCTGATCATAAACTCGAACTTCATCGGATCCCAACAAACACACCACAAAAAGTCATTACATCAAATAGATCTCTAAGAGACCATTGTATTGAGAATCAAAAAGAGAGAAGAAGCCATCTAGCTACTGCCTACGGACCTGTAGGTCTATGGTGAACTACTCACGCATCATCGAAGGAGCACCAATGAGGATGATGAACCCCTCTGTGATCGTGTTCCCCTCCGACAGAGTGCCGGAATAGGGCTCTATATTGATCTCGTGGTTCTGGAACTTGCGATGGCTGGAATTGTGTTTCGTCGACTCCGTTAGGGTTTCTGGAATATTCGGGTGTTTATAGAGCTGAGAGGCGGTGGAGGAGACCCCCGTGGGCCCCACAACCCATCAGGGCGCGCGAGGGGCCTCTGGCGCGCCCTGGTGTCTTGTGGGCCCCATGAGCCTCCCCTCTGGTGCTTCCTTGGCTCCCAAGTTGTCTTTTAGTCCAAAAAATCTCCAAAATTTTTTGCTACATTTGGACTCCGTTTGATAGGGATATTCTACGAAGTAAAAAACAAGAAAAAAACAGCAACTGGCACTGGGCACTATGTCAATAGGTTAGTCCCAAAAAATGATATAAAGTTGCTATAAAATGAATGTAAAACATCCAAGAATGATAATATAACAGCATGGAACAATCAAAAATTATAGATACGTTGGAGACGTATCAGGACCCACATGTCAGTAAGGGCAGAGGCAAAAATGTCAAAAATATATGCTATTTTCAAAATGCCCACACAACGCTGAGTGTGTGAAAAACAGAGAAAACTAGGGACGAGGTTTGGGCAAGTGTTGGAGGTGGTGTGCGTACATGACAAGGGGGACCCACATGTCAGTAAGGGCAGAGGTGAAAATGTTTGGGATATTCTAACTGCATCAGGTGAAATCGAACCCGGGCGGTGTAGCGGTTGGGCTGTGGGACTTAGCCACTGGGCTACTGCACTAGTTTCGATGGAATTAGGCACAACTTCTACCACAACTATAGAACGTCTTCCCTGGCTCCGGTGCATTCTCGTCCGAGGCCTCGACGTCATCCTCTGCCTTTGTGCGCTCGTCGCGGCGACGCCGTCTTCCATTCTGAACATGCTCAACAAACGAGAGGAATCTGGACAGGACTATACGTGGAGAGGCCGACAGTCGGGACCCACCAAGTCCATGGCCGTACGCAAGTAAGTTCCTCATTGAAAAATGCTTCCTCCTAATAATATACTGACATTTGGGACTCCCTCCGTTTCTTTTTACTCCGCATATAAGATTTGTTTGAAGTCAGACTAAGCAAAGTTTGACCAAATTTATATAAAAAATGTCAATATATACAATACTAAAATTATATAGTATGAAAATTAATTTCATAATGCATCTAATAATATTGGTTTCATATTCTGAACTTTGATATTTTTTAATATAAACGGAGGGAGTAAATAAAGGAGATAAATTTACAACAAAGCCGGTCATCCGGGAGCTGGCAGGTATCATTTTTTATCACAGGGCCAACAAGTATCAGCTGGGTTGTGGCCTGCCCAGTCTTGGTTTTCCTTTTTAACATGCGCAGCCCACGACATGCCGACACAGTGGTTTGAACTTATTTTTTTTAGGGCCATCTTGTATCGACCGGCCTATGGGCCTCCCAACCTAGGTTTTATTTTTTTCTTAAACATCCGCAGCCCAACTTATATATTTATTGGAAGAAAACGCAGACGTCTGTTCAATTTTTCTATATAAGAATAAGAACGCCAAGTCTAACTTTTGTTTCCCTTCTAACTATATTATATATATTTATATTATTTTATATGTTATTATAGATTATTATTATTATTATTATCATATATTTAATAGATACTTATATATATATAAGAAAAAAGATCCCACGTCTTATTAACTTATAAAAATAAATGTTCACCCAACATTATATTTACAATCAACCCAGCAAAATCGTGTATTTCGAGAAAGTGCAAATAGGCTGTAATTTCTTAGAAAACATAAATGGGCCGCATGGACACTACATTATTTGTTCACCCAGCCCAGCAAATGGACTGTAAATTCTAAAAAAATGGGTTGAATATGTGCCATATTTTTGGAGGCTGAAATGTGGGCCAATTGGTCGATGCCTACGCAAAGCATTGTCAACTAAGTCAACAAATGATTCTGACATCCATAGCCATTGGATTTACATCCAACGGCCGACATTCATCTTCAATCTCTCGTCTAATTCCTCCAGCACCACCGGTACCACCTGCTCCCGGCTCCGGTGGCTAGCAGCTCTGCTTAGCACGCCTCGCTGCGAAGCGCTACCCCACAGCTAGCCAGGCCACCCCTCCACACCTCCTTTTATTCTCCGTCGACTGCAGAACCACGCTGCACCAGAACCAGTTAACCCTCGTACACCTCTCCGTCTGCGACTCCACTGCCGCGTCTTCCCATCTCCGGCTCGTTCCCGTCCGAGACCTCGCCGTCGTCCATCGCCTTGATGCGCTCGGCGCGGCGTGGTCAACGTGGTCAACAGAAGAGAGTCATAGGAAGAGGATTGTATGTGGAGAGGCTGACAGTGGGGACGCACCAGTTCCATGGACACACGGAAGCGACCGCCTCCTTATTACGAGAAAATAAAATTATTCCTCCCCCTGAAAGCTGGGACCCACCAGCTATATCTTCGCACGGAAGGAAGTGGCTCCTTATTCCTCCTACTGACAGCTGGGACCCACCAGTTACATCTTAGCATGTGGAAGTGCCTCCTTATTATGGACAAAAAAATGATTCCGCCCCTGACAGCTGGGACCCACCAGCTATATCTTCGCACACAAGGAAGTGCCTCCTTATCCTCCCTGACAGCTGGGACCCACCTGGTCAAAGCATACGTAGCGTTGTCTGTCTGGTCCCGAATGTGTATGTACATACTGGTCGATCAGTGTCTCTGCAAGGATGAACTGTGGCCGAGTAAGTAGTGGCATGTGTCGTAGTAGAGCACCCAAAGTAGCGGTTCATGCAGTCTCGTCTAAATCGTGTACATGTACGTACAACCACAGGGCAAAAAATATGGCCACATACGTACATACGGGTGGGGACTCGAATGCGTACTCGTGCATACGTACGGCCAGGGCTCGTGTACATGGAGATGCAACGGACGGCAGCAGCAGCGTCCTATTCATCGGCAGCCAACCGGCTGGGTCAGAACGGAGGAAACAGCGTTGTGTTCATCGGGAGGCAATCGACTGGGTCGGAATGCGTCATGCTCAATGGGAGCCAACTGGCTTGGACGGAACAGTCAAAACGGGGTCTGGCGTACCGCAGAACGGAGGAAACAGCCTTCGGTTCGAGCGCCTACGGTTGAAACGGAGTCCTGTTCATCGGGAGGGGGTGTGGCGTACCGCAAAACAGAGGAAATGGACTTCTGTTCGACCGCCTACGGTCGAAACAGGGTCCTGTTTATCGGGAGGGGTGTGGCGTACCACAAAACGGGACTCCACGGGCTACTGTTCATCCATCGTCGACTTCCTCCAGCCTCCACAAACTACTATTCATCCAGCCTCCACCGACTACTGTTCATCCAGCCTCCACGGGGTCCTGTTCATCCACCCCCAACCGGCTGGGTGTGGCGTACCGTAGTACAGCCTCCTCGGGTTCCTATTCATCCAGCGGCAGTCGCCTACTACCACGGGTTCCTGTTCATCCAGCGGCAACCGCCTACACAGCGGGGGTCCTGTTCATATCCAACCCCCGCCGAGACTGTTCATCCACAGGCAACCAACCGACTAGGTCGACTCACCACGTCTCGACTCGTACATATCGCACGCGCGGCAGCAACGGGCACTGTTCATCGAGAGGCAACCCAACACACCGGCTGGCTACATCTCGCATGGGGGCTTGATCGGCTTCAGTATAAGCAGCAGCAGCAATCGATCACTCAGGTTCAGTTAGCAGCACCAGCGAAGGAATCGCTCGAGTTCAGTTAGCAGCAAAGGGATCGATCGGCTTCAGTACGTAGTGGGATTGATCGATCGCTTGGGTTTAGTAAGCGAATGCCTCTCGCTCGGGTTTAGTTATAGTGACATAGCTCACACCACGCGCGTGTACGAGAGAGAAACACGCAAACCACACTGCATCACTCGGTCCCGACCATCCATCGTAACCGGGAACTCCGCAAAAATTTCATCGCCCTCACTTCTACCATGATTTTTTTATGTCATGGACAGCCCAAAGAATGTCATGCAGGTGCGTCCCTGGCCTGCCCAGGACGAAAAGCCCATTTTCTGTCATGATTTTTTGTCACACAAGTAGGAGCCCACCACATCTATGATGATACGTGTTTTTGTCACAATTATCGTCATAGAAGTGTCATAACCATGACAAAAAAATCGTTCAGGCCATAATGTCACGGATGTGTCTTTTTTTTTGTAGTGCTAGGGCCGCCACCCCCTCCCCTGGAGGAGGGGCTAGGGCCTGCGCCCCCTCTCCCTCACCCCTATATAGAGTAGGGAGGTGGGAGGGCAACCGCACACCTCCACCCTTGCCCTCCATCGCTCCCAACTTCTTGCACCTCTCCTCTGGTATGCACTTAGCGAAGCCCTACCGGAATTCTGCTGCTGCCACCACCACCATACCATCGTGCTGGTTCCGATCTCATCTACCTCCTCTCTCTTGCTTGCTAGATCAAGGAGATGACGCCATCGAGCTGAACGTGTGCTAATCTCGGAGGTGCCGTCCGTTTGGCACTAGATCGGATTGGATCGCGATTGGATCATGAAGTGTACGACTACATCAACCGCGTTATGATGCTAATGCTTTTGGTCTACAAGGGTACGTAGACACACTCCCCTCCTTGTTGATTTTCATCTCCTATATTAGATGGGTGTTCATAGGAATTTTTTTGATTTTCATGCTTCGTTCCCCATCAGTGGCATCATGAGCTAGGTCTATGCATAGATGTATTTGCATGAGTAGAACACAAAGTTGTCGTGGGCGTTGATGTTCAGATTGCTTACTTCTTTTGTCTTATTTGATTTCGGCGGTATTGTGGGATGAAGCGGCTCGGACCAACCTTACTTGTCCACGCACAAGAGATCGGTTCCACTGTTTGACATGCAACTTGTATTACATAAAAGTGGTTTTGCGGGTGTCTGTCTCTCCTACTTTAGTTGAATTTGATTTGACAAAGGTGGTCCTTGTAGAAGGTTAAAAGGCAACTTGTATATCACTGTTGTGGTTTTTCGTAGATAAGAACAGTTCTTATAGTTTTCCCTAGCAGCCACGTAAAAATTGCAGCAACAAAGTAGAGGATGTCTAACTTGTTTTTGCAAGGCTTGTTGTGATGTGGTATGGCCAAAACGTGATGTCATATATGTTGATGCATGAGATAATCATGTTTTGTAATAGGTTCACGACTTGCATGTCGATGAGTACGGCAACCGGCAGGAGCCATCACTACAAAAAAAAACCACTTCCGTGATGATACGTGTTTGTCATAGTAGGTCACGTTTTCTGTCATGCATGTACATCCATGACGATTTTATGACAGAATCAAGATATTCGTACCTATGCTGTCATAGAAGTGTTCCATGGCAATACCAAACTTATCATCACGGAAGTGTCCACTTCCATGACGGTAAATGATGCATCATGGAAGTGTTTTCGTCAAGGGTAACTGACACGTGGCATCCACCGTAACGGGTCGCCGTTAAGCTATCGGGTTCCGGTTTGGATCCGATAACCCGCTAACAGCCCGACCAATGGGGATTTTCCATGTGTAAAATTCTCATTCGCCGCAGGATCCACGTGTCGGCTTAGCATTGGGACAGATGTCATCCGTACATTGGAGGGAACGCGCCTATGTTACCTCGACACATGGCAGGGCCCAACAGTAGCCCATTTAAGATAAAAAGGCCGACCCAGCCAAGGGCCCACAATATTTTGTCATACTCTACTAGGCCGGCCCGTTAACAGACTGCCATGGTTTGGGCCAAATTACGGCCCGCATAAGATCCGGCCCATTAGATGTTTGTCACGTTTTGGGCCAAATGACAGCCCACATCAGATCCGGCTCGTTAACAGTCTGCCATGTTTTGGGCCATATGACGGCCCATATAGGATCCGGCCCGTTAACTGTCTGACATTCTTTTGGCCAAATTACAACCCATATATGATCTGGCCCGTTAACAGACATTGTGCTTTCGGCCCCATTGGGGGCCCATTTGAAGTATTGCCTCTTAAAGGCCCATGCAATAGTTCAGCCCGATATTACTTTCGGCGTTAATGGCCATTGGTACATATGGGTCGTTGTCGGCCCGGTTTCACTTTCGGCCATTTAACGGCCTATGTTGCATGTGGGCCTATTTCTAGGTCGAAGTGACTTTCGGCCTCTTAAAGGCCCGTAGTCTTCGTGGATATATTTTAGCCCAACCTGACTATTGGCCCATTAAAGGCCTGTGAGATAACTGGGCCTAATGATGGCCCGCTTTGCATCATGCCTGCTTATGACCCATTGTGTTATTCGACCAACTGTGGCCTGTTAACGACCCGTCTTGTGGTTGAGCCAATCATGGGCCTCCAACGCTGTTCAGGCCCAATCTACTTTTCAAACTGTTAAAAGCCCATTCTTTTTTGTGGCCCAACTTAGGCAACTGGTTTATGTCTAGGCCTGCTATTGGCCGGACATGATTGTAGGCCCACGTTTCGGCCCATTTACAGCGATTGGCGGGTTGGCCAGTTTTAGTACCATAGTTTTTTATATAATAAACCGAACGTTTAGGCCCATTGCGCTTCGTCAAAGCTTACGGCCTTTTAAGGGAGCGACGACAACATATACAGAAATCAAATTACAGCATCATGACGAAGAATATACCTAGACTATACAACAAAGAAATTACTGCATATTATGTGCACTGGGCATAAAAGTTCGCCGCCAGCGATAATAAAGCGCAACCAGACTGCAGATTACATACACTGGGCATCAAAGGATGCCACCAGTGCAAATAAACACGCCGCCTAAAATAATATACAGAACCGACAGCACTTCAACATAGTTAAAGAAAGGTTAGCCCTGCCTAGGAGCTGCAGCGCAAGCAGTTGAGCAAGCTGATGACTGCACTTGTTTGACGTTTATATCCAACTCTAGCTGCATAGCATCAATGGAAGTTCTTGGAGTCAGTGATATCACCCTGAAAGAGAAAAAAGCAGACAGATAACATGCTTTGCACATATAAGCAACAGTGTTGTCGATTCATCCCATTTCTTAGTGGCAAATAAAGAGACCTAGATTACAATAGAATAAAAAATGTTCACAGTTAAGACATGGCAGGAAATGGCATTGTGTAGGAGTGGCCAGCTTCACTACACCACTGGATTACAGATCAAGAACACAAGCATACATGTAGTGCTAAAGAATGTATAAGCATCGATGGTGAGTGTACTGTCAATTTTTCCCATTTCAGATTGGTAAATAAAGAGACACGATTTAAATAACATGAACATAATATGCATTGTTCATAATTAAGACATAGTAGGATATGATGGAATTTCAGATATGACATTGTCCTAGAGTTGGTAGTTTGACCACACCACTGGATTATAGATCAACAAGCATACATGCAGTGCTAAGGAAGATCACTTGCTATGTTTAGTTTAATTTACATGGTATGAATAAGGAATTAGGTTGTACAACTAAAAACTAAAATTGAGAAGGAGAAACTTATGTTTACGAACTTCATAATAAACTTTAAACATGCAATTTGATGCAAACGACAAAAATAAACAACAGTTGCAGTCATTGCTATCCAAATATACATAACAAAGTTTGAAGGCTCGAGAAGGACAAACATACGTTAGTAATGAAGACCGGCTCTATAAAGCCCTTTTCCATGTTGATTGGTGGGAAATTCAAGAAGTTTAAGTTTACCACATAGTCTTCTTCATAAGCATTGCCTTTATTCTACATTTTGTTAAGAGTAAATATAGAAGTGATAATATAGGAACAAATGGAGATTATTTAAGCTAAGATGCAGAGTGATGCTACATAATCAACTAGCTATAAATGTAGGTACAACATACAGCCAAAAGGTACTGACAAGAGTAATGCAGAGCTAACATCTTCAGTAGCATTGGTTTTATTCAACATTTCGATAAGAGTAAACATAGATCAGATGTGTACAAAATGGATTCCAAGGGAAAATAAGCTTCAAAGTGATGGTGCATGAACAACTAGCTGACAGTATAAGTACAGTGATAAAGGATAACACATACTTACAAGAACAATGTAGAGCTAAACTTCTTCATAGGCATTGGGTTTATTCTACATTAATGTAAACATTAATATAGATCTGATAATTAGGAGAGAACAGTGGATATGCAGGTTATCATGCACACTGATGTCACATAATCAACCAGGTATGAATGTAAGTACGGCGATATAAGACAACAGGTACTAACAAGAGCAAAGCAGCGAGCAACATAGTTGCGATATCCTAGGTTTTGTGGTGCTGGTTCTATCGCCAATATAAGTGGGGTGTTGTCTGATTTCTGCGGTACCACCACCTTTTTCAAGGACTTTGCTACTACTCCTCCAGGTTCTGCAATCACTCTCTTCCTTTTGGATGTCTGATACACAAGAGCAGCATTTGAATGAAAAAACATGGTATGATGACAAATGGAATGTGTATTGATAATGGGTGGGCATGGCAACTTCACATATATGATGAGTAAACTAAGCACATGGCGGTGCAAAGAAGCAGAAGAAACGCTAGACAGCTTACGCAAGTTACGTGCAACCAATAAAACCTTACCAAATTAGAACAGGCACCTTGTAGGGTGAACAGGATAGGCCATCTGCCTTTGACTCCTTGAGCTCAGAATAGTCATTAGGATCATATTCTGAACATGAATCTGTAGGTGCGGAGCGTTTGGGCTTCATTCCATCCAGAATGGAACTCAATGCCTGGATGCCATGTTTGTTACTCATTGCACTGTTCCGCGATACTCTTCTGATGTGCGCATTCTCATATTCATTGTGATTTTGTTCAATATCTGAGAAGCATGACAACATAAATACTAGTGAGATTATCTTTCTAATGTAGAGGATATTCTAATATAATAGGGGGTCCTTGTAAACCCTCGTGTGCTATCACTGGATTTTGATGAGAGAGCCCTTGTGTGTTGTGATTTGGTGCGTACAATAATATAATCTGGCAGAACTACACAAAAAATAGGCTCCCTGTTGGGAGCTCCAGAAGTAAGGATAGTTGGCAGATGATAGGTTCATAATATGTTGTATTGAAAGTTTATTGCGAAACCATGACAACGAGAGTGCACAGAGAAATAGTATTCCAACATGTCTCTATATGTGGCGCACATGCATTTCAAAACTCATGTAGTAACATTAGCTGGCCAATTAAATGTAAGCTTTGGAAATATGAGTGGCACGTAGTTTCGCTTGAAGAATGGAGTGCTGCTAATACGACACAAAGCCACTACGCAGATTGTAGTGTCGATTAAAGGGGGACACCATAAGCATCATAAATAAATCGGGGAAGTGGAACTAGCTAGAAAATATGGGGTTGTATTGCCGCTACTAATCGAAAGCCTATCGATCACCTACATGCCAGCTCTATTCACCTGAAGGCACACTATTGTTACTATCAGTCTAGTCTCTCAAAGGCCGCACAGCTCCTAGCATTTCCTGGATATTATGGCAGACCAACTCGAATTGCTGAAAGCAACTTGCAGAAGCGGCCAAATAGACTTGTCGACTGCAGATTGTCGGTGTCAAAACCGGCCGATCTCGGGTAGGGGGTCCCGAACTATGCGTCTGAGGATCGAAGGTAACAGGAGACAGGGGACACGATGTTTACCCAGGTTCGGGCCCTCTTAATGGAGGTAAAACCCTACGTCCTGCTTGATTGTATTTGATGAGTATAGGGGTTACAAGAGTTGATCTACCACGAGATCGTAATGGCTAAACCCTAGATGTCTAGCCTATGGGAATTGTGATTGCCTCTACGGACTAAACCCTCCGGTTTATATAGACACTATGGGAACCTAGGGTTGTACAGAGTCGGTTTACAGAGAAAGGAATCTTCATATCCGAACGCCTAACTTGCCATCCACACAAAGGAGAGTCCCATCTGGACACGGGAGAAGGTCTTCTATCTTGTATCTTCACAGCCCATCAGTCCGGCCCATGTCACATAGCTCGGATGCCCGGGGACCCCCTAATCTAGGACTCCCTCAGTAGCCCCTGAACCAGGCTTCAATGACGATGTGTCCGGCGCGCAGATTGTATTCGGCATTGCAAGGTGGGTTCCTCCTCCGAATACTTGAAAGCAGTTGATCAAAAGAAATATATTCGGCTCTGTATAATAGTTACAACCCTGAACCACAAGGGCAAAATACTCAAACAAGTCACGTTTACTGACCGCTTTTCTGGCGAGACGTTATGTTCTGGCCTTTATTATCATTTCGAATCATTTTGCAGCCTCCCGCTTTGCGCTCCGAGGCGCGGTTCTCATTGACACATCTTGTCGAAGCAGAGATCGTGTCCCCTTATTGTGGGATTCGCATTAATACGGGTTTGGGTAATCCAACCGTGTCGTTCGCACGACCCCTTTGGGAATAGGCGAGTTTTAAGGCTCGTGGGGGGACGCTCAATATTCACTGTCTTTATAAGAAGATTAGGATCCATCTTTCACCCCATGCCTTCTTCCTCCCCAGCCCATCCACCCTCGAGCTCCAGCGCCCAAGCTTCAATCTTTCCGTCCCCAACAAACACTCCAGCCATGTCCGGATCTAGAGCGCAGGGCAAGTGGATGGCCTCCTCCCTCACGGAGGGAAACATCAAGGAACTCCGGGAAGCGGGGTATTTAGCCGCGGAAATCGCCCACCGGCTCCCTGCCAAAAAGCAGATCATCCCCACCCCGGAGCCTAATGAGAGAGTAGTATTTATCCCTCACTTTCTTCGCGGGCTAGGGTTTCCGCTACACCCTTTCGTCTGCGGGCTCATGTTCTATTACGGGCTAGATTTCCACGATCTAGCCCCGAATTCTTTCCTCAACATCTCGACGTTTATCGTCGTGTGTGAGGCGTTCCTCCTAATCCCCCCTCACTTCGACCTGTGGCTCAAGGTCTTCAACATGAAGCCGAAAGTGGTCGAGGGTTAACACGCGGAGTGCGGCAGCGCCATGGTGAGCAAGCTCCCCAATGTCACCTGGCCAAAGGGGACTTTCGTAGAGACCGTGAAGGGATGGCAACAGGAGTGGTTCTACATCACGGAGCCCCGTGACACCAAATGGGCCGCCACTCTTGAGTTCAAATCCGGTCCTCCAATGCGGCTTGCATCATGGATTAACAAGGGCCTGGATCGGGCATTGTCTGATGAGGTAATGATGCTGCAGAAGCGCGTCAAGAGCATGATAGAAAAGAACACCAGTCTTGCCGACGTGATTCAGGTGATGCTTTTTCGCCGGATTCTCCCCTGCCAACGCCGGACTCTCCAAATGTGGGAGTTTCATCCGGCCAGTCCCTGAACTTTGCAGCGGTTCTTCGGCACAACGCATGAAGATATATGGAAGCTACTTTTCAAGGCCCAGAAGTCGTGGCCGAAAACAACCAAAGACCTCGGCCTCGACCGCGCTCATCCGGCTTCTCCAGTAAGTTGTAATTTGCAGATCCATGGAGTATGCTAAACCTTCCTCTTATCCTTCAGGGCTGGACAAAGAAGGCGGAGCAGATTTGGTGTCCGGCTCCGCTACCTGAGGACCCAGCTATTCCTCTTCTGACAAAGATGCTGGTTCCGGTGCCGTACCAGGCGCCGGAGAAGAAGGTCAAGAAAAAGGGCAAGGAGGCCAGGAGTGGCCTTCGCCGTAAAGGTACTTCGGACATAGCGTCCGAAGATACCGATGCTCTCTCCTCCCATGAGGGAGATGAAGATGAAGAGGAAGAGGAGGAGAGCAATTCTCCCCTTAAGGGGGGAAAGAAGAAAAGTGGGGCTACTGCGGACCTAGAGGCGGAGGCGTCCAAAAAGGGGAAGATCACCCTTTCGGACGATTCGGAATCAGACACCGAGGCCGTCCCCGAGTGGCAATCCAGGCCGAAGCCCCTGGCCGAATCATAAGTATTCAAAGATACTGTATGTTTCCGGCTTTTTATGAATTGTAGGGTGATATATCTATGATTTTCAGTCCGGCCCATGACCTCCCCCAACAATCATTGTCTTCGGGGAATTCTTTGGCATCAGACATGATGGAGAGCGAGTCGCCTCCACAAGCCTCCCCGCCACATGCCACGGATAACACCGAGGTGTTGTCTCAAAGGACCTCTCCAGGCCAAGGACAGGTGCGGAAGGCCGCTGAAGCAGCGCCAGAGGGTAATGCCTCGGCTGCCGAAAACATGGGGGGTGTAATCCGCATGGAGACTGACGGCGGGGGCCCTAAACAGTCCGGCCCCCAGCCGAATACTGCTCTGGAGACCCACACGGCTCCGGGTTTGAGCAAGCAACTTCCCTCAAAAGAGGGGGGAGTGCCGACTCCACCGGCGTCCTCCATCAATCCGGAGGCGCCGGACACCTTGAGGGAAGCACTTCGACGCGCTTCCGTCACGGATGAACACCGTGCCTTAATGGGTACGGTGGTTGGAAAGGTTCAGTCCACCAAAAGCGGACTGAACGAAGCGTTCGCTAGCCTGTTAACAGGCTTTGAGGTATGTGATGTAATATTTGTAGTTGCTTTTCATATGTAAAAAGGATGCCTGTATATAGATAGTAGCCCCCGAGACTCTGTTCGGCTCTTTGGAAGAAAGAGGGCGGACAGAGGATCAAAAATTCGCCGAAGATAACGTACTTATCTATTTTGATGAACAGGCTTCACTGTTAGCGGCTTTAGCCAAGGACGCTGAGGTTTCCGAACTTCAGCGGAAACTGAAGCTGGCTGATGATGAAATCGACTGCATCAACAAGCGGTTCGATGGGGCCCAAGGTATGATTTTGAACGTCTCCTGACGAGCCGAATTTGCGATGCAAGATCAGAGCTGAAGCTCATGTGCTGCTATGTTTATGAATATAGGCAGCGCGGCCGAGGTCGAGACCCTCAAGAATGCCCTTGCCGAAGCCAAGAAGGAGGCGGAGGCAAACAGGGCGGCCGCTGATAAAGCGGCTACGGATTTAGAGGCCGAGCAAGCGACCCATCGCAAGTATGAGGAACGGGTGACCGAAGTGGAGCAGGCGCTTCAAGACGCCGCCGACAAGTGTGAGGCCCTAGAGGAGAGTAATAGAGCCCAAGCGGCCAAACTCAACAAGGCTCTTCAAGAGGCAAAGGATGCGCGAGGCGAGTCCCGAGCGGCTCGCGAGGAGATCAAGCAGGCCAAGCAGGCCGGACAGATAGCAGCTGGTAAGCCTTTTCTTTTACAGAGTATATTTGGTGGTCGAAGATATACTTTGCTAAATCGACTGTGGAGTGCTCCAGACGCCTTTGCGGATCTCCCAAGGAATGCAGCTAACGCCGCAGAATACTTCCGGGCCCAAGAGGGGAACACGACGGAAAAGCTCTTCTGGTCGCAGTACCTGGCGCCGGAGCGGCCAGCACTGCTAAACAACCAGATGATGCAGCTGGCGAAGCTGCATAGGATGTCTGGTTTGGCCATGAAGGACATCATAGTCCAGCTATGGCCGGCCGGACCCATACCAAGCAGCTACTTTGGCCTGGTCAAGCGGCTCGGCGACGCCTTGCCGCGAATTGAAGCTATGAAGCGTTCAGTGTGTATAGAAGGTGCGCGGATGGCCTTTGCCCATGTCAAAATGCACTGGGCGAAGATGAAGGCAACCGATGTGGCGATTGAGGGCCCGCCCGGAGGCAAGGCCCACCGCAAGCCGGAGCACTATTTTGACGATGTCCTTGAGGGTGCCCGCTTGATAGAGGGTCAATGCTCAAAGGATATTATGTTCGAGTAAATGTATCCGAGCTGCCCAGACGTTGTATTATAAACCAAGGCCTTTGTAATATATTTGTGCCTGTAATCTTACATTATTTTTCCTCTTGTGCGGCCGTTTTTATCTTTGAGAGTTTGCCAGTCGTCGGCTTCAGCCCCCACGTAGATACTACGGGGGTGTTCGGAATAGCACGTAATCACAGTTAACCCAACGTCTTGGTCCGTAAAGGAGGTGTTAGTGCGGTGAACCAGGCAATCGGACTATGTGGCTTTACCACTCTCACTTAGCCATAGGAGTTTGACAATGGAGCTGTAAGGTAGCCCCTGGTGCGTATGCGGCTATCAAATTTAGACGTCTTAGACGCGTGACTGACAAAAGCCAGTCCTTCGTGTAATACGGAAAAAATCGCTAAAGATTTAATAAGTCGCCGAATTGCTGACCAGCTCTCGCCGCATCACGACAGTCAGTTTTTGGCTTTCTCTACTGAGGTACTTGACCGGGCTAGCCGGAAACACAATCGCAGTAGTTCTCCCTTTACTACCTTAGCCGAAAACGGAACGTAAGGTAGCAAGCACAGGAGCCGGGCAACCCAACTATTGACCAAAGACGTGATTCGGAGCCGATGCATATAATGCAGTATTCGGGACGCCGAAGTGTACTCTGAGAGTGTTCGGACTTTTTTATTGTTGAAGATACACATAGAGCCCCTGGCGATTAAGGTCGTACCAAGGTGTATATGCCAATTCAGACGTGAAGTGGAAAAACAGAAAAAGGTAGGCCAATGCCTAACAGGGTTGGGCGAAACTGTTTCCATTATAGTCTGATTGGTACGTCAAACGTATTTGTATGGAAGATGCGATAAGCATCACGGCTATTTTACATGTCGAAGACAAGGGAAAGCTGTATACAGGTCCTAAAATTAAAAATTTGATCTTGAAGATCCTTTGGACTCTCTGCCGCACGTTTGCGCCGCTTGTCACCTTGGTGTATGATCCTTTGAGAGGATCAATAATTGAGTATGCATAAGGGGCCTGGAAGGTGGCCCCTATTACCACCAGGAATTGATATAAGTTGTAAAGAACCTGAAAAATAAAAAATAAAAAAACAAGAAGAGAAGAGGTGGTCCGGATAGGGTCGAGCCGTACCGTGGACCTTATGTTTAGCATCCCTTCGTCCTTGCCCATGGTATTTTTAACGCGTAGTTATGTACGCGCGGTACGTATGCCGCTATAAGGCTGGGGCATTGACGGTGGCCAAATTGCTAATCTAGCTCTGGATGAGCCGGACTATCGTTCTGCAGGGTAGACCGGACTCGTTTAGCCGTGTCCGGGTGCCTGACTGCCAGTGTAGTATTCGGCTTAGCGAGGCCACCCTGCACCTCGGTTGCGATGGCCGCGGTATGCTCCTCTGTACGGAGGGAGCGCTCCATGTTTCCATTGACTGTTATAACGCCTCGTGGTCCAGGCATCTTGAGCTTTAAGTAAGCATAATGCGGGACCGCATTGAAGCGGGCGAAGGCAGTACGTCCGAGCAGTGTGTGATAACCACTGCGAAAGGGGACGATATCGAAGATCAAGTCTTCGCTTCGGAAGTTGTCCGGCGAACCGAAGACTACTTCCAATGTGATTGAGCCCGTGCAGCGGGCCTCTACACCTGGTATTACTCCTTTGAAGGTGGTTTTAGTAGGCTTGATTCTTGAACGATCAATACCCACTTTGCGGACAGTGTCCTGATAAAGCAGGTTAAGGCTGCTACCACCGTCCATGAGGACTCGCGTAAGGTGGAATCCGTCGATAATTGGATCGAGGACCAAAGCTGCCGAACCTCCATGACTGATACTGGTCGGGTGATCCTTTCGATCGAAGGTGAGCGGGCAAGCCGACCATGGGTTGAATTTTGGGGCGACCGGCTCTATGGCGTAGACGTCCCTTAGCGCCTGTTTGCGCTCCTTCTTGGGAATATGTGTAACGTATATCATATTCACCGTCTTTACCTCGGGGGGGAATTTCTTCTGCCCCCCTGTGTTCGGTGGGCGAGGTTCTTCATCGTCGTCCTCGCTGGGCGACCCTTTCCCCTTATGTTCGGCGTTTAGCTTACCGGCCTGTTTAAAAACCCAACAATTTCTGTTGGTATGATTGGCAGGCTTGTCGGGGGTGCTGTGGATCTGGCAAGGTCGATCAAGTATTCTGTCCAGACTGGATGGACCATCTTTGTTTCCTTTGAATGGCTTCTTCCGCTGACCGGGTTTAGAGCCACTGAATCCGGCGTTGACCGCCGTATCTTCAGTATCTGCATTGTTGCTTCGACGCTTGTGTTTGTTGCGTCGTGGCCTACCGTTGCCGTCTCTGGCTTCGGAGGTGCCAGGGTCGCTGGTGCTATTGCTTCGACGGGCTAGCCAGCTATCTTCTCCCGCGCAAAAGCGGGTCATGAGTGCGGTAAGGGCCGCCATGGACTTCGGTTTTTTCTGGCCGAGGTGTCGGGCGAGCCACTCGTCCCAAACGCTGTGCTTAAAGGCCGCGAGGGCTTCGGCGTCCGGACAGTCGACAATTTGGTTCTTTTTAATTAGGAACCTGGTCCAGAGCTTCCGAGCTGACTCTCCGGGTTGCTGGATTATATGACTAAGGTCGTCGCCATCTGGAGGCTGGACATATGTGCCTTGGAAGTTGTCTCTAAAGGCATCCTCCAAATCTTCCCAGCTGCCAATGGAGTTTTCTGGGAGGCTGTTTAGCCAGTGCCGAGCCGGTCCCTTTAATTTTAGCGGGAGGTACTTGATGGCGTGGAGATCGTCACCGCGGGCCATGTGTATGTGGAGAAGAAAGTCCTCAATCCATACCGCAGGATCTGTCGTTCCATCGTATGATTCGATGTTTACGAGTTTAAACCCTTCTGGAAATTGGTGCTGCATTACCTCATCGGTAAAGCACAAGGGGTGTGCGGCGCCTCTGTGTCGGGCAACGTCATGATGGAATTCGGATGATATCCGCATTCGGTTTTCAGCCCGGTTGAGGTTGTGCTTATCACGCCAGGCTTGACGGCCGTCGTCTCTTGTTGGAGCATGTCCCCTTGATCCGTAGATTGATCTGGTCTGGCCGGCTCTATTGTCCAGCTCCTGTCGTAGGTCATAGGTGTAGTCCGGAGCAGCTACCCCCTTGCTTTTACGGCGAGGTGGCGCGGGCTGGTGTTCGGCGTGTGTAGTCGCTCTGTCCCGACCGCGTGGTGGTCGGTCGGGTTCGTCAGCAGGATTGTACCTTGGCGGTATTGGCTCAAGGGCCTCATTGTCAAATTGTGGTAGTAGCTTGCGCTTCGGGTAGCTCTTTGCTGGGCGCTCGAGGCCGTACTCTTCGGCCGCTAGGACTTTAGTCCATCTATCATTGAGCGTATCCTCTTTGACTTGAAGCCGTTGCAGTTTCTTTTTAGGCTCCTCGCTGTTGCGATGAGCTGTCGCCTAAAGCGTTCTTGCTCGAGGGGTTCCTCTGGCACGATGAAATCTTCGTTGCCGAGGCTGACTTCCTCCTCGGAGGCCAGTAAATAGTTACTGTCCTCTGAATCATCGTTCTCGGTCGGTTCGTCTAGGTCGACTTGTCCGTCTTCCCCGTCATCCTGTTCTACGGCAGGCTCGATGGGGTGTTCCGAGTCTTCGGCATTTTTCGGAGTGTCATTATCTCTGGTGCCGGTATTACTTTCCTTTCCTCGCCACGATCTTGAACGGCATCGTTGATGTCGTCGCTTTGGTGGAATTTCGACGGGCTTGTCCTCGATTGGATCCTGATTGCCATCGTCGTCCTCTTTGGGTGTATCCACCATGTACACGTCGTATGTAGAAGTGGCAGTCCAACGCCCGGTGATAGGCGGGTTTTGAGCTGGTTCGGCTCCGGCATCGTCGTCCATACCGTCGATGTCTTCGGAAGCGTAATCGAGCATGTCGGTTAAGTCTTCGACAGTGGCTATCAAGTGGGTGGTGGGTGGGACGTAAAATTCCCCGCTCTCAGCCCCTAGTCCGGGCTGGGCGTAGTTCGGAAGTGACTCCTCTGTAATGGCGAGGGATCGCATTAAGTCCACAGCCTCGCTTAAGGGCGAGGATCGGACGGGGAGACCAAAGTTTTTGGCGCTGGGTGAGGCGAAAGCCTCCTGGCCATGCTTACTTGTCATGGCGCTTAAGAGTTCGGATTTAGAGTCCGGGGACGGGTCCGGCTCTCCGGTGATAAAGGGAATCCGGCTTGACTCCGGGCTAGCCGATGATGCGGTCTCCTCTAGATCTCCGGTAGTAAGCTCCATGATTACGGAGAGTCCGGCAGGCTCCAAACTCCCATCTCCGGACCCAGTGATTTGCTCCGGATCTAGGGCCAGAGCGGTGGTCAGAGCCGTGAATCTTTCGAAGATCAAGTCTCCTCGGATATCAGCAACATAATTCAGATTCCCAAAACTGATCTGATGACCAGGGGCGTAGCTGTCGATCTGCTCGAGGCGGCCAATTGAGTTGGCACGCAGAGCGAAGCCGCTGAACACAAAAAGTTGACCGGGGAGGAAGGTCTCCCCGGAAACAGCATTGTTATTGATGATCGAACGAGCCATCAAACCTTCTGCTGACGACACAGTGAAACTCTCAATGAAAGCACCAATGTCGGTGTCAAAACCGGCCGATCTCGGGTAGGGGGTCCCGAACTATGCGTCTGAGGATCGAAGGTAACAGGAGACAGGGGACACGATGTTTACCCAGGTTCGGGCCCTCTTAATGGAGGTAAAACCCTACGTCCTGCTTGATTGTATTTGATGAGTATAGGGTTACAAGAGTTGATCTACCATGAGATCGTAATGGCTAAACCCTAGATGTCTAGCCTATGGGAATTGTGATTGCCTCTACGGACTAAACCCTCCGGTTTATATAGACACCGGGGGAACCTAGGGTTGTACAGAGTCGGTTTACAGAGAAAGGAATCTTCATATCCGAACGCCTAACTTGCCATCCACACAAAGGAGAGTCCCATCTGGACACGGGAGAAGGTCTTCTATCTTGTATCTTCACAGCCCATCAGTCCGGCCCATGTCACATAGCTCGGACGCCCGGGGACCCCCTAATCCAGGACTCCCTCACAGATGTCCCTACTTGCCATCTTGACGAGGAACATACTTTACTTATTAAAGAAGAACAGGAGAGGAACATTTTAAAGAATAGAAGAGGAAGCATATTATATAGATTCTGTTTCTTTCTATACAATGTTGGTTACCCACCCATGATGAATCAGAGCATCCAAAGAAATGCAATTCCATGCTGTCTCTCTCTATGTGGCCACATGCATTTGGAAACTCAAGTGGGAGCATTAGCTGACCAATTAAATGTATGTCTGTTAACTAATATGAATATCATGTCACATTCGTATTGGAACAACTAAGCTTTGGAATTATGGTTGGTGTGTTGTTTAGCTTTAAAGGGTGGACTGCTACTAGTAGGACACAAAGCACCTACGCAGATCATAGTGTAGATATAATGGGAAACCCTAAGCATCACGAGTAAAATCAAGAAAGTGGAACTTGCTGGAATATATGTGCTAGTATTGCCGGTACGGCTAGAAAGGCTTCGGATACCAGCTCTCTACTACTGAAGGCGTAGTACTGTTACTATCAGTCTAACTCTTAAAGGCGACACAGCTCCCATCATTTCCTGGATATTAGGGCAGACCAACACGAATAGTTGAAAGC
This sequence comes from Thinopyrum elongatum, assembly GCA_011799875.1. Taxonomy (NCBI): domain Eukaryota; kingdom Viridiplantae; phylum Streptophyta; class Magnoliopsida; order Poales; family Poaceae; genus Thinopyrum; species Thinopyrum elongatum. The sequence goes on along the minus strand of CM022302.1, from coordinate 149,252,324 downwards.
ATCCATGACAGGCGACCGAATAGACCTGTACACTGCAAATGTCACTGCTCCTCTTCACTACAAGGAAAATACTGTACAACTATTATACTCCCTCTGTTCCTAAATATAAGTCTTTGTAGAGATTCCACTATGGATCACATACGGGTGTATATAGATACATTTTAAAGTGTAGATTCACTCATTTTGCTCCATATGTAGTCCATGGAGGAATCTCTACAAAGACTTATATTTAGGAACAGAGAGAGTACTTATTAAAGAAGAACAAAAGAGGAACATGCTAAAGAAGAGCAAGTAGATTTTGGATAATAAAATGTTCGTTGCCCACACATGATGAACTAGAGAGCATAAAGAATGTAGCTCCCTGCTGTCTCTCTATATGTGGCGCACGTGCTTTTCGAAAGTAAAGTAGGAACATTAGCTGACCAATTAAAGGTTCTCTATTTTAGTAATATCAGCATCATATCAGATTCGTATTTGAGCAACAAAGTTTGGAATTATGAGTGGCATGTTGTCTAGCTTGATGGGTTGAGGAGCAGTGCTAGCATGTCTCGAAGCACCTAGGATGATGGTACACTGAATATAAAGGGAATGTCTACATGCAAGTCGCCTGACTATCGTCATTTGGGTCAGTCGACCATTTCAGGCGGTTGGATGAAGACCCTACGTCTCCTAACCCTTCTTCTTCCTCGCCTCTTTTTCTTCCCCTACAGACCATTGCACGGGCCGCCGACCGAACCACCGGCCCCCGCCCTCCGCTGAACCGCCCACCACCTCCGATCTTCCGCCGCCCCCGGCCATCCCTCTAGCCAACCCCACCCCCACACCCCACCCGCGTTGAGTTTTGCCTCCGGCGAGGCCCCACCATAGCCCGATGACAGCCCCCCACAACCACTGTCCCCACCCAAAACCCTAAGATAGATAATGGGGCAGCCCTTCGGCGAGCCCCTTCCTTCCCTTCGGCGAACTGCGGCGAACTCTCAAAAATGGACTGACCCCAAATTGAAATTCAATCGACTGTCATTTAAGCTAATGTGGAATATAAAAGGGGGAAAACATAAGCATTGCGAGTATAGTGGTGAGCGTGCCATGGAGGATCTGAAGGTGCAAACCGGACAAAGGCAACTTCGCAACCAATGTTTGCTTTCAACTAACAAGTAAGATTCTAAGTGATGGACAAGAAATCACAGTAAAGCAGTGGTGATCTATTTTCTTGCCAAGATAAATAACTTGAGCAGATACGAAGGAGTACCGCCTCTGGTGTGGCGTCGTGTAAGCATCTGCTGAGGCGTTGAGGGTGCTGCGGTAGCGATGGCTGTCGGCGGCGTGGAAGCAGATCTAGGAGGGCAGACACTGGTGGCGAGGAGAATATCCCGGTTCGATGGACGAGATGGTTGTCGGTGTCAAAACCGCCGGATCTCGGGTAGGTGGTCCCGAGCTGTGGATCTAGGATCAATGGGGAACAAGGGACGATGAACACGGTATTTACCCAGGTTCGGGCCCTCTCGAAGAGATAAAATCCTACGTCCTGCTTGATTGTATTTGATGTATGGTATGATTACAGAGTAGATCTACCTCGAGATCAAGTGAGCTAAAGCCTAAGGTATGAGGTGATGAATGTTGCTCTAGCCCTAAGGCCCCTAAACCCTCTGGTTTATATAGACACCCGTAGGGTTAGGGTTAAAAGCCATCGGTTACAATGAAGGAAAGATCACGCTAATCCTGACTTGGAGGGCACACCACGACTTCGAAGATGTCTTGTCCGGTCACGGGTCCGCACTCTAGCATGGCCCATAGTGGCCCATTAGTCCGGCCCGTATCCTAGGGTCGACGGCCCGAGGACCCCTTAGTCCAGGACTCCCTCAGTAGCCCCCGAACTAGCCTCCAACACCGAGGATTATCATCTGGCAAGCTCCAAATCTTCGGCTTGCGAGGTGAGTTCTTCGTCTTGACTTGTATTGTTCGGAGAAGTGCTTCATAACCAATCACTATCTGGATCGACATCGGAGGTAGTATAGTTCGGATCAAAGCTGCATTCGTGCCCTGCCGGTTTTACAATCCGCATTCTCAGGTCCACCCCAAAACATAGTGGGCCCCTAGGAGCTTAATGCCTCCTTGGGGCGAGGGTAAACTTTGACCGTCGCGCACCTTTTTAGAAGGCACGCGACCCGATGCCACCTTTTGTAAATCAGTCCTTTCAGCTTCAAAGTGAAACGCTTATTTATAGATCCAAAGTCACGAGGGGGCGGTTAACCCATCCCCTTCGCAAAAAACAGCGCCGTAGCAATCCTCAGGCACAATGGCCGATATCCCCGGTTCATCCTCGTGCCCCCATGGCCCTCTTCCCGGTGATTGGAAGAGTTGTTCAGTTTCGCGCCTTTAACTGAGCCGTCTACAGACACAGGGCTATCTTCTCGCGGCGGATCTCGTCCCTGTCTGTGCCGGATTGATCTCCGTCGACGGTCAAGCACTTGCTGAGAGCTCGCCTGCTCCGAGCAACGGAGAGAGGGTATGCTTCGTGCCTTTCCTCCTAAGAGGCCTTGGTTTTCCCATTCACCCCTTCCTTCGGGGCTTATTAGAGTTCTACGGGATCCAGCTCCACAACCTCACCCCAGGGTCTATACTGCATATTTCTGGTTTCGTGGCTGATAACCCACAAGTATAGGGGATCGCAACAGTTTTTGAGGGTAGAGTATTCAACCCAAATTTATTGATTCGACACAAGGGGAGCCAAATAATATTTGCATGTATTAGCAGCTGAGCTGTCAATTCAACCACACTTGGAGATTAATTATCTGCAGCAAAGTGATCAGTAGCAAAGTAGTATGATAGTTTTGATAGTAGTAGCAACAGCAGTAGTAACAGTAACAATGATAGCAATGATTTTGTAGCAAGTCTAATAGTAATAATAGCAGTAGTAACTTAGCAGGAACAATATAAGAGAAATTCGTAGGCATTGGATCGGTGAATTCGTTGGACTAGCTCCAGTTCATAAATATAACGTAGGCATGTATTCCGTAAATAGTCATACGTGCTTATGGAAAGAACTTGCATGACATCTTTTGTCCTACCCTCCCGTGGTAGCGGGGTCCAATTGGAAACTAAGGGATATTAAGGCCTCCTTTTAATAGAGAACCGGAACAAAGCATTAACACATAGTGAATACATGAACTCCTCAAACTACGATCATCACCGAAAAGTATCCCGACTACTATCACTACGGGGTTTACGGATCATAACACGTAATAGGTGAATATAACTTGCAAGATCGGATCTAGAACATAGATATAATGGTGATAACATAAATGGTTCAGATCTGAAATCATGGCACCCGGGCCCAAAGTGACAAGCATTAAGCATGGCAAAGTCATATCAACATCAATCTCAGAACATGGTGGATACTACGGATCAAGCCCTAACAAAACTAACTCGATTACATGATGAATCTCATCCAACTCCTCACCGACCAGCGAGCCTACGAAGGAATTACTCACTCCCGGTGGGGAGCATCAGGGAATTGGCAATGGAGAAGGGTTGGTGATGACGAAGATCGAAGATCCCCCTCTTCGGAGCCCCAAACGGACTCCAGATCTGACCTCCCGATGAAGAACAGGAGGTGGTGGCGGCTCCGTCTCGCGAAACGCGATAATTCTTTCTCCCTGATTTTTTTCTGGAAAAATAGGTATTTATGGAGTTGCATTCAGGGTCTGCGGGGCCACCAGGTGGGGACAACCCACCTGGGCGCGCCAGGAGGGGGCGGGGGCGCCCTGGTGGGTTGGGCTCACCCAGGGGGCCCCCTCCGGTGGTTCTTGACTCCAGTAATTCTCTTTTATTGTATAAAAAATCCTCGCAAAGTTTCGTTCCAATCCGAGAACTTTTATTTGTGCACAAAAACAACACCATAGTAGTTCTGCTGAAAACAGCGTCAGTCCGGGTTAGTTCCATTCAAATCATGCAAATTAGAGTCCAAAACAAGAGGAAAAGCGTTAGGAAAAGTAGATACGATGGAGACATATCAACTCCCCCAAGCTTAAACCTTTGCTTATCCTCAAGCAATTCAGTTGATAAACTGAAAGTGAAAAAGAAAAACTTTTACGAACTCTTTTGCTCTTGTTTACATAAATAAGCTTAAGTAGCACCCAGGTTTTCAGCCAAGATCATGACTAACCATGTCGACAGTAACTCTTAAAAATTATATTAACTCATATCAATGGCATAATCAACTAGCGAGCAATAATAAGATATCTCAAATGACAACACTTTGTCAAAACAACCATGATATAATATGACAATAGTGGTATCTCGCTAGCCCTTTCTGAGACCGCAAAACATAAATGCAGAGCACCTCCAAAGTTCAAGCAGCGACTAAACATTGTAATTCATGGTAGAAAAGATCTGGTCATGATGCACCCAACATTAGCTACACACAATGCATGAGGATGACAATAGTGCTCTCAGGATCTGGCGCTTATTTGAGATGACACAACATGAAAGTAAGTAGATAGTCCCTTCGCAGAGGGAAGCAGTGATTTGCAGCGGTGCCAGAGCTCAAAATTTTAAAACAGAGGTAAATGAAATTTTGAGAAATGCACCCTTCTTATTTACTTCGCGACCATTAGTTATCGGTATCTTCCATGCTAAACACATTAATGGCGGTTCCCAAGCGATAAAAAGCCCCCTCCACCAACAGACACACTCCACGGCTAACAGAATCCACGGGTACCGTCCATACCAACAACAATTAATCCTGGGGAGTTTTGTTTAATTATTTGCAATTTTGAATTCGAGACTGGGAATCCCTATTACCGCCCCTCTCGTGCAAGGACGAGTGAATAAACACTCGTCATGAGAATAACCAGCTTAGCATGGAAGATACTGACTACCTCCTGTCGCTCTATGAACAATCCAGACACACAAAAAAGGATATTTATTTGAAGTTTTTAGAGGTGGCACATGCAAATTTAGTTAGAACGGCAGGGTAATACCGCATATAGGTAGGTATGGTGGACTCATCTGAAATAACTTGGGTTTCATGATTTTGATGCACAAGCAGTAATTCCGCTTAGTACAGACGAAGGCTAGCAAATAGGTTGACAAGCGGCCAGCTAGAAAGCGAAAACGGTCATGAACATGCATCTATCTATTATATATAAAAAGTACTTAACGGTCTAACCAGAAAAAAGATACATACTAGAAATTCTCACAAAAATTAGAAACATCTGTCTGTCTATTTAGTAAATCAATAAACCACAACCATTAGGTTAGATTGAAGTTGGAAAAATTACCCACCATGCCATGGAATTATTTTCAACTGCCCAACTTTTTGGAAAAATTACCCACCATGCCATGGAATTATTTTCAACTGCCCAACTTTTCTATCTCAAACAGCCAATCGAGATAGAAAAAAAAAGCCAATCAAAGTTGAGGGCTCTCCATCCTCAAACGACATTGCCACCATGTTTTTGGATGCCCTAGCTTGGTCCTTCTCGTCAACCTATCTATGAAGATCAATCAAGATTAACACAGCCGCCATATTCCTGAGCCCATGGCCGGTCGACCTAGCCGCCGTATTCCGGAGCCCATGGCCGATCTACCTACCATCAGCGGATCAGGTTTTAATCTGCATGCCCCATGTACGCACATGCAACACGAAACCCTACAAGACCGATCCAAGCCTTGCCTGTAAGTAAATAGCATAAAACTACTACTTTACGGGTTAGGGTTCTAAAAAACTACCGAATTTATTTTTTTCGCTGATAACTACCAAGTCAGGGGTTGACTGTTTCAAAAAACCCCAAATCCTCTTTGTTAAAAAATTAAACATGTTTATGACAGGTCGGGCCCGCCACTAAACGCACCGTTTGTTTGACTGTTAACTGACTTGTGGGGGCCACATGTCAGCGCCTCATCCACAGATTTTTTACGGATTTGCCCCTACAAATATTTTAAAAAAGCAATCGGGTCCCTGGAATCATTTTTAAAAAGCAATCGGGTCCTTGGACTGTTGCCGCCGCGCCTTCAAAGGGCTCTGCCCGTGGTCGCCGTTGCACCTCCATGGGGCTCCGCCCGTGGTCGCCGCTGCACGCCGCCATGGGTGGTCGCCACCGTTCGCCGCCGCCATGGGGTTCCGCCCGCGGTCACCGCGCGCCATGGGGCTTCGCCCGTGGTCGTCGCCGCGCGCCATGGGGCTCCGCCAACGGTCGCCGCGCGCGCCATGGGGGGCTTGTGTGCAGGCCGCCGCCTCCTCCGGCTGGCGAGCCACACCCGCAGCCGCGGTGTGCTCCCCGTCGAGCGGCTTCTCTCTCTTCCTTCTTCGTCACGCCTGCTCGAGGTGGGTGGAGCAGCCGAGCAGCTCGGCATGCTTGGTCCAGGAGGCACCGGCTAGAGGTGGTGGCGGCTTGGTCAGCCTCGGCGCGGAGGCAAGGCTCGACGGACACGAAAGGAGAGGTGGCCGAACGTAGCACTGGGCGGCGGCATGGGCCAGCAGGAGGCCGGCGGCCATGGTCGCTGTCTCCGGTGTGGGGAGAGAGGAGGAGAAGGGAGTCAAAGAGGAGAACAATTTTTTTTTAGCACAGGAGAAGGGATACTGACATGTGGGCCCGTATGTCAGTTAACGGTGAAACAAACGGTCAAACCGACGAATCGTTTAGATGTGGGTTCGACCTGTCATAATCGCAATCAATTGCAAAGCACACGGTTATTTGGATTTTTTGAAACAGCCGACCCCAAGATTGGTAGTTATCAACGAAAAAAATAAATTCGGTAGTTTTTTGGAACCATGACCTGTAAAGTAGTAGTTTTATGCTATTTACTCCCTACAAGCAGCAACAAAGAGCTAGGTACGTAGCTCAGGTTTTAATTTTTCTGCCCGATGTACGCACATGCACCATGAGACCCTACAAGATTGATCCAATACTTGCCTTCTAGGTACGTGGTTTAAGTTTTGATTTTTCTCCATGTACACACGTTCACCACAGTTGCGCTCGATCTGGATAGCACTGCATCGATGTTAACTTGAGTTATTATGTGCCTGCTTACAACTCATTATGTTTATAACGTCCACTGTAGAAGAGAATGCCATCCATTGGGCAGTAAGAATTCAGAGGCGTTGTAGAAGAATCGTTTAGTGGGCAGCTAGAAGCTAGGATGGCTTAATGGCTGATTAGCTCACCGTGAAGACTGGTCTATGGTAATTAGTCTGAGAACGCACATGACGGCGTGCACTATTGTACTACCTCCATAACTAAATATAAGATGTTTTTGGAGTTCAAATTTGAACTGCAAAACATTTTATATTTAGTTACACAGGTAGCACGCCTTATAACCAGAAAAAAAAAAGGACATGCCGGTGGATGCTCGAATTCCTTTTCACATTCCCCAGGGTCTTGGAGTGCCTTCGTTTTATCTTTTAATTAGCTTTCCTCTCGACTTCAGAGCCCCCTTTCAACATCGTCTTCCTCCAGCGGTTGCTAGCACCCCAATCTCCTATATTGACTCTCCTCAATTGTCATCCCCAATCTCCTTTGTTGACTCTCCTCGATTGTCATGGGCTCCATCGAGGAATCAGACGACCACCTCCAGTAAGTACCTATATGGAATCAATGGATCAGCGATACTTCAGTTATACTCCAAGCTGTGTTCATCTAGAGAGATTTCACATGCCACCTCACAAGGTGGATCACTGAATTTGTTGGATTGCCACAAGGAACCATGCCCTGTCTAGATGTCCATCTACATTCACCACTACCACGAGTAATAAAATGATTGTGCAAAATTTTTCTCTTATTTCTACTAAATGGTATTTATGTTTATGCAGGGAAAGTTATCCAACAGAGATAGCTCAAGACAAAAGAAAATACAAACCAAGAGCAGTGCACAACCAGCGACTGGTAAGACTAGGAGGTAAGAAACAAGCTTCAATCAAAATCGACAATATTATACACTCATGAACCTGATATTTTTGTTAAGCACGTGAACAGGACTAAAAGTAACACAAATTTTACCAGGGCAAAATCAAGGAAAAAGGAAAGAACACTAGATATGTAAGCTCTATTATAAGTGTGTGTTTTAGAATGAAGAAGACCAGACATTACTAACATTTAATTGATGCTAAATTAAAAAACTTTAACATGACATCAGAAAGGATAGATATGGAAATTCAGAACCTTGGATAACCAAGATGCAAGTGTGAATGATGCGGTGCAGCCTTGACTGTGAGTGGTACAACAGAAAATAGAAAAGGACTGGATATCATTGTTCAGTACAAAGACAGGAAGCCAAGAAGAATCTCAGAGAACAATCCTAAATTCATGGCCATGAAGTATCCATTATTGTTCCCCTATGGAGAAGATGGTTACAGAGAAAATTTACCTTACATATTAAAAGAAGATGTAAAATGCAAGAGAAAGTATGTAACAATGCTAGAATACTATGTGTATCATCTACAACAAAGTACAAACCAATTGATGCACTTGATGATGTGTGAAAAGCTTACATTGCAGTTCATTATGGATGTCCTTGCATGCATTTTGATCAAAAGACATCAAGGAAACCTAATGGAATTATATGTTGGCTTGCAAGACGCAACAGAGAAAGGAGATACAAGGGCTGACCAAGTAGGAGGGAGGATACTGCTGCCATCTAGCTTCATAGATAGCCCCAGATACAAAGCACAAAACTACCAGGACGCTATGACAATATGTCGATGGGCTGGATATCCCAACATGCAACACAGTTTAGTCAGAAATTCAATCAATGCTACAAGAAGTAGGCCAAACAGCATCAGAAAGACCTGAAATTGTTGACCAAGTGTTCCACATAAAGCTCAACATAAAGCTCAAGGAGTTCGTGAGAGACATAAGAGAAAGGTAATACTTTAGAGAAACACTCGCAAGTAATACCCAACTGCTTGATCACACCTCTTACTATTTCTCTATAGAAAAATAACTAACGGTTATTTTAAAATTGCAGTTATATACACAATAAAGTTCCAAAAAAGGGATCTCCCACATGCCCACATAGTCATATTCCTTGACAGAAAGGAAAAGAAACACAAGTACCCCGAACCATCAGAGGTAGATAGGATAACATGCACTGAAATTCAAGACAAGTTGATCCATAAGGATATGTAGTGGTTGAGAACTACATGTTGCATGGACCATGTGGCATGGTCGACAACACATGTATAAGAAAGTTCCCTAAAAAATATGACAGCAATACCACCGTAGGTGAAGATGGATAACCAGTATATAGAAGATGAGATGATAGAAGATACATACAGAAGTGGGAAATATCAAGCACACACAAGTTAAGGTATGCAACAGATCTCTATCGATAAAATACCTTTATATATAACTGAAGGTGATAACCAAGCGACAACGCTAATAGAAAACGATAAGATCAATAGGTGCCTCAAGTACACGTACATATCAGGCAATGACGCGTGTTGAAGAATATTTCAGTTCAAAATGCACTTTCAAGATCCCTGCATCGAAAGGTTGCGTTTCCACCTGGAGAATGAGCAACAAATCATTTTAACTGATTATACAGATTTAACAAAGATCGTAAGGAAAGAAAGAGTGGGAATAACAAAATTTACAGAGTGGATGGAGACAAACAAGATCCCGTGAAGCAAGAGAACTAACATATGCAGAGTTCCCGTTAAAATGGGTATGGAAGAAAAAAGAGAAAAAGTGGGGCAAAACAAAGAAAGGAAGATCCGTTCAAAGGATATATTATGCTCATACAACAAATGGTGAAAAATACTACATGCGAATGCTACTTAACGCCCGCAAAGGATGCATGTCTTTCAAAAGGTACCGTAAATGGAGTTGTCCACACTTCATACAAATCTGCTTGCGAAGCACTAGGATTTCAACGACAGAGTGGATTGAGTGAATAAATGGGGCATCAGACTGGGTGATTGGCTACCAGCTAAGAGAACTGTTCACAACTCTTATGCCACTGAAGTCACAAGCCCAAAAATATTGTGGGGGACATGCTCAGAAGTTCTAAGCGAACACATGGAGTATAGGCAGAGAAGACTCTTGAACTATCCTACACTTGGACTAACAGATACACAGAAGCAAGGATACGCCTTGGTGAAAGTAGATAAGCTCATGAGACAAGCTGGAAAGACATTTAAGGAATACCCCGGAATACAACATTCGAATTCTTCACAGATAAAGGAACTTGGAAACAGACTGCTCAATGAAGAGATGAATTATAACAAAGAGGAATAAAAAGAACATCATTCCAGGATCTTTGGCAAGATGAACTCTGAACAACTACATGCGTTTGATTCAGTAATGGAATCGATGAACAAAAATTTGGGAAAGAATATATTTGTGGACGGCTATGGCAGGATCTGTAAGACATACCTACGGAGGCAATCACAGCAAAGTTTTGTTCCGAAGGAAAGATAGTACTAGCAGTGGTATCATCTCATATTGCAGCGCTGCTTCTATAGGGAGCACACTCGAGGTTCCACATCCCCCTATCCTTGCAGAAGAGTCAACATGTTAAGGTTCCCACTTGACCTACTAAAAAAGACGTCACTTATACTATGGGATGAAGGTCCAATGGCAAACAAGATATGCTTTGAGGCGCTAGACAGAACTAAAGGTAGGACTATATTTGCCTAAACAAGTGTTCACAAATGGATAGCTATACGTAGCATTATCAAGATTCACAAGAAGAGATGGACAATGTGTAATGGTAAATGATGAAGATAGCAAAGAGGATGATGTGGTCAAGAACATTGTCTATACTGAAATATTTTAAAGTTATGGAAAAACAAAAACACTTTTAGTATGATTCTTAGATAAGAATAGGTACATGAAAAATTTGTACACTGCAAACTATCTTCAAAATACAAATTAATAGCATACCAATGCTAACATGATATGGCAGGACAAATATGGTCCACTGCTCTGCGTAAGTACTGGAAACGTGCATCAACATTTGAAGGAAATAGTTAATCAATACCAAACATGTACACTATATTTTCTGATATTTGTGGCTTAATATATAGTACAACACAATATAAAGAGCATCTGTGCATCATTATAATTTGTATGTACAATGCAGTCAGACCTATTTTACTACTCTGTTATTATAAATACATTTTTGTCTTTGGGAAATATTAAACTAGAGTTACTCACAATTACACTGATTAATACATATATTTGTTCAATATGAATTGGGGTAAGGTTTTTATTATTTATATGTGTTAAATATGAATTGGGTAAGGGGGGCTAATACTGCCGATTACGGTCCAAGCCTGGAAAAAAGTGGAGGGGCATAAGAAAATAAACATTTTCCACTAACAGGCAGTACCTTAATCGCATTATATTGGTATATACAATCGTACAAACATAATAAAAGGTTAATAAAAAAATGGCAATCAGGAAAAGGAGAAAGGGGGAACCTGTAGGACGAAGAAAGCTGCCGATGTGGAGGATGACGACGATGTGTCGGGCTGCCTCGACTGGGAACAACGACGATGCGTCTGGCTCGCGCGCTAGGGGAAGACAACGCTGCCGCCATCCTCACGCTCAAGATGGATTCAAGCTGGCAGCGGAAGACAAGATCCAAGCCCACATCACCTGCGAGTCGAGCTGGGAGGTGCCTCAGTCGAGGACGAGCAAGCTAAAGGGAGAGCAAACTGATGGTAGCTGAGTTACCAGTCGGATCTCATCCGGTCGTAGGAATTTTGGAATGAGCGAGCGGAAAGAAGAAGGAAAGGAGAAAGGGCATCGGGCAAGAGTAAGATTTTTTATTTGTAGGGAAGCAACTGCAATACGTTTCTTTTAGCGGTGCAAGAGCAACATGCTCACATGTGAAGGTACGGTCTGAGCAAGAGAGAAAATGTGTGAGCATTGTGTTGTGTGCATCTCCGTAGCCTGTTGGGCTAATGCACAACTAAAGAAAATATTATTTAAAGAAAAACACAAGATTATTTTTGCCGGAAAATAAACACAAGATTTCCTACATATTAGCCAGGATTACGTACAGTGTACATGCTCAAGAAAAAGCACAGTGCACATGCCCCAATAAAATAAGTCCATATATCGTGTATTTAGCATAAATTATAAAAAATTCAAACATATAATACATAATCATACGAATATAAAAACCATAACCGATACCAACGATCATATTTGAACTCAAAATTAATGAGTATGGAACTTCTCTGCAAAACAACTATATATTTTACATGAACAAATCTACCACGACATGATGGACCAAGGCAGATAAGCTCAAATTTCATGACAAGTCGTATCAACACCAAAAACATGATCACCCGGACACATGACAATCTTCAACAATTCGAGCGGATGTGCCTTCTCGATATTCTCCCAAACATGGAAGGGAATTCCTTTTATCATAAAAATAACCACATCACAACCAACCAAGAAAACTACCAAAGGTTACATTCTTTTAACCAAACTTTATTACATACTAGCCCGCACGTATGTGCGGACCACTTTGCTAGTTATGCATAAGTAACATTGGATACTGGCATGAGTAGGATATGAACATCATGAACATAAATATCATAGAGGTTATGTTGGTTTTGATTCAACTACATGCATGAACATGTGTCAAGTCAAGCCACTCGAACATTCGGAGGAGGATACCATATCATCATACTACATCACAATCATTTTAACGTAATGTTGCATCCAAGATAAATCATTATCCACTCCTAACTACTTAAGCATGGCATGAGAAACTATAATCTTTAATTGTCATTGCAAACATGTTTGATCATAATAGGCTGAATCATGGACACTAGGTTAAACATATTTACAAAAACAGAACAAGTTGAGTTCATACCCGTTTCTCTCTGCCACCGCCAGTTCATCAAATATCGTCATTATTATCTTTCACTTGCACGACCGAACGATTTGAAAATAATAATAGTGCAAGAGTGTCGTGGACTAAGCTGGAATCTGTAAAATATTTTATTCAAAGGAGAAGACAAGGTAATTTGGGCTCTTTGTTAGATCAACAATAATGCATATGAGAGCCACTCAATAATTTCATTGTGATCTTCTCCTTGGTATGACTCAATAATCAGAAAAGAAATTCGGAGAAACACACTGAAATATTTTTGGAGTTTTTAGTTTTTCTAGAAGAAAGCAAATTTAAAGGGAAAAACAAAAACGAGAAAAACTATTTACACGGGAAAGCTCCCAACAAGCAAGAAGAAGAATCGAGAAATCTTTTTGTGTTTTCTTTTTAATACTACAACTAACTACGCTAGAAAGAAAAACCGAAAAGAAACAAGAAACATTTTTTTTTTGGATTTTTTCGAAGTTTTTCAAACACACAAGAAGAAGGCGAGAACATAAATCTAGCATGGATGATACAATGAAAAAGTACGAGCACCGACAACTGGAATGAGATATGTGAACAATGAATGTAACGTCGGTGGAAATACGTACTCCCCCAAGCTTAGGTTTTTGGCCTAACTTGGTAATCACCACTCATAGTAACCCTCGGGTCCCACGTTGAAGTGCTGTGGAGCGGGCACCTGAGGGTCCCACTCCTGAGGTTCCTCCTCTACTGCTGCCTGGGCTTTCTGATAGGCAGTGATATCCTCTGGCATGATCCTGTATCCGCCCCTGGCAATAGGATCAAACAAAGCAGGTGCAGGCAACGGAATAATATCACGAGTGTTCTCACTAAAAACCAGGTTGTAGGGAACAGGAATGTCAATGTTCTCGCTATCAATAAACTGATAATCAGCCATAGCCTGGCGATCTAAGTAAACCTTGGGCATGCGATAGTCATGTTGGCGAATCTGAACGTTAAAGTGACTCGCTAAACGAGTAGCATAAATACCACCATGAATTTTACCCCTTGATCTATTAAGGTGCAGGCGACTTGCAATGATAGCCCCTAGGCTGTAGGTGTTGTCACCGTATAGTGCACGACGTAAGATGGTGAAGTCCGGAGCACAAAGTGCACCGACCTTCTCCCTAGCAATTAATCACTTAGCAATGAACAGAGCAAAGTAATGCACAGAACGAAACTGCAAGCTAGTGGCGGTGACACCCGACACCCCTCTCTCATCCCCCACTGACAGAGTGCGATAAAAACCATCAAACTCTGTGGGCCTAGGCTCTCTTAAATCCCCGTCAGAAGGGATCAAGCACATGTCACAAAATTCAGTAAGTGGTATCTGACGGGTTTCAACATATAAATTAAATTGCACCTCAGGAGGATTATTCCTACTCATGAAATGAAAATTTGCACAAAGGAATTTGTGAGGAGATGATACTGTTCACACTCAGCTGCAATGAAGTCGGTGAGGCCGGCATTAGCAGTATATTGTGCAAACTCTTGACGGATTCCGGCTCCATCCATGAATGGGTTGTGCGGCCATTCGCACTGCCATACCTCTGCCATTCTCCTGGTGTGGAGTTCATTGTCCGACGACTCCCCAATAACTCCTTTGGAGTTCTTCTTGGAAGCAAACTTTCTAAAGAAACTCATCTTTTTCCTATGAAAAAAATTCTAAAATTTTTAGTCCACAAATTTTTTCTCAACAAATCTTCACAAGATTGATAGCAACTACTCATAGGGATGCATAGAGGCCATATCAAGCATTCAAACTACTTAGAACTCTAAGAATTCAACATGCAAGCTCATCTACAGCAGCACCAAGAGTAGCTAATTATTCAAAATATAAACCACTAAAGCAAAAACTAATTGGACCAATGGAGGAGTCACATACCAAGTAGCAATCCCCCAAAACAGTTTCGGAAATGGAGCTTCGAGCAAAGAGATCGAAATCCGCGGGTTTGAGAGCAAGAACACGAGAGAGAGAGCAATGGTGATTTTTTTTCTGGAGGTAGGTGGTGACATGGGCTAAGGAGATAAGTGAGGGGTCCCATGTGCGGACCGCAACCCACCAGGGCGCGCCTGGGGCTGCTGGTGCGCCCAGGTGGGTTGTGCCCACCTGGTGCACCCCCCCTCTAATATTATTTGCATCAAAAATTCAGAAATATTCAGGAAAAATCGTATCAAATTTTCAGAGCATTCTGAGAACTTTTATTTTTGGGTCATTTTTTATTGCACGGGAAATTCAAAAAACTGATAAAACATGGCATTTTATTTTATTTAACTAAGAAAAACAGAAAATAAAAGTAAGGACAGAAGGTAGTGCCTACTAAATTCAACAACTTCATACCTCCCAAAAGTGACCCATTAATAAGGTTGATAAAGTCTTATTAACAACCACCTTCGATTAGCATGAAACTAAAGAACTTTCGTAAAACACTAAGTTACCTCAACGGGGATATGCATGTCCCCAACAATAAGCATTTCATATTTATTTTTGGCAGTAGGTAGAGGTATTTGAAAACTTCCAATAGTGAGTGTCGGAGAATTTTCTAGCCTCTGGTTATTTGTGTTTTATGCCTAGCTAAGGGCGTTAAACAATAGCGCTTGTTGGGAGGTAACCCAATTTAATTTTTGTTCTTTACTTTTTGGTTATATTTTGCATTAAATAATTCATCTAATATTTCTTTTTGTAAGTAGGTAGAGGTATTTGAAAACTTCCAATACCAAGGATGACAATACCTAGATCTATTTATGTTTTATGCCTAGCTAAGGGCGTTAAACAATCGCGCTTGTTGGGAGGCAACCCAATTTTATTTTTGTTCTTTGCTTTTTAGTTATGTTTTGCAATAAATAATTCATCTAGCCTCTGGTTAGATGTGGTTTTGTGTTTTAATTAGTGTTTGTGCCAAGTAAGACCTTTGGGATGGCTTACGGTGATAGTTGATTTGATCTTGCTGAAAAACAGAAACTTTTACGCTCAGGAAAACAATTCTCATTTTTAAGAGAAGCATGATAAAATACTGATTCTTTTTGCAGAAGATTAATAAAAAAATTCTTAGGTTGTCCTAAGCTTTCAGAATTTTTGGAGTTACAGAAGTATTCGAGAGTTACAGATTACTACAGACTGTTCTGTTTTTGACAGATTCTGTTTTCTATGTGTTGTTTGCTTATTTTGATGAATCTATGGGTAGTATCGGGGGGTATGAACCATGGAAAAGTTGGAATATAGTAGATATTACACCAATATAAATAAAGAATGAATTCACAACAGTATCAAAAGTGGTGATTTATTTTCTTATACTAACGGAGCTTATGAGATTTTCTGTTGAGTTTTGTGTTGTGAAGTTTTCAAGTTTTGGGTAAGGATTTGATGGACTATGGAATAAGGAGTGGCAAGAGCCTAAGATTGGGGATGCCCAAGGCACCCCAGGGTAATATTTAAGGACAACCAAGAGCCTAAGCTTGGGGATGCCCCGGAAGGCATCCCCTCTTTCGTCTTCGTCTATCGGTAACTTTACTTGAGGCTATATTTTTATTCACCACATGATATGTGTTTTGCTTGGAGCGTCTTGTATGATATGAGTCTTTGCTTTTTAGTTTGCCACAATCATCCTTGTTGTACACACCTTTTTAGAGGGACACGCATGAATCATGATTTATTAGAATACTCTATGTGCTTCACTTATATCTTTTGAGCTAGGCAATTTTGCTCTAGTGCTTCACTTATATCTTGTTAGAGCACGGCGGTGGTTTTATTTTATAGAAATTTTTGAACTCTCATGCTTCACTTATATTATTTTGAGAGTCTTTAAACAGCATGGTAATTTGCTTTGGTTATAAATTTAGTCCTAATATGATAGACATCTAAGAGGGGTATAATAAAAACTTTCATATAAAGTGCATTGAATACTATGAGAAGTTTGATTCCTTATGATTGTTTTGAGATATAAAGATGGTGATATTAGAGTCATGCTAGTGAGTAATTGTGGATTATAGAAATACTTGTGTTAAAGTTTGTGATTCACGTAGCATGTACGTATGGTGAACCGTTATGTGATGAAGTTGGAGCATGATTTATTTATTGATTGTCTTCCTTATGAGTGGCGGTCGGGGACGAGCGATGGTCTTTTCCTACCAATCTTTCCATCCCCCTAGGAGCAAGCGCATAGTACTTTGTTTCGATAATTAATAGATTTTTGCAATAAGTATGTGAGTTCTTTATGACTAATGTTGAGTCCATGGATTATACGCACTCTCACCCTTCCACCATTGCTAGCCTCTTTAGTACCGCGCAACTTTCACCGGTACCATACACCCGCCATATACCTTCCTCAAAACAGCCACCATACCTACCTATTATGGCATTTCCATAGCCATTCCGAGATATATTGACATGCAACTTTCCACCGTTCCGTTTATTATGACACGTTCCATCATTGTCATATTGCTTTGCATGATCATGTAGTTGACATCGTATTTGTGGCAAAGCCACCGTTCATAATTCTTTCATACATGTCACTCTTGATTCATTGCACATCCCGGTACACCGCCGGAGGCATTCATATAGAGTCATATTTTGTTCTAAGTATCGAGTTGTAATTCTTGAGTTGTAAGTAAATAAAAGTGTGATGATCTTCATTAATTATTAGAGCATTGTCCCATGTGAGGAAAGGATGATGGAGACTATGATTCCCCCACAAGTCGGGATGAGACTCCGAACGAAAAAAAGAGGCCAAAAAATGAGAGAAGGCCCAATAAAAAAAATATGAGAGAAAAGAGAGAAGGGGCAATGTTACTATCCTTTTACCACACTTGTGCTTCAAAGTAGCACCATGATCTTCATGATAGAGAGTCTCCTATGTTGTCACTTTCATATACTAGTGGGAATTTTTTATTATAGAACTTGGCTTGTATATTCCAATGATGGGCTTCCTCAAATTGCCCTAGGTCTTCATGAGCAAGCGAGTTGGATGCACACCCACTTAGTTTCTTTTTTAGCTTCCATAAACTTATAGCTCTAGTGCATCCGTTGCATGGCAATCCCTACTCACTCACATTGATATCTATTGATGGGCATCTCCATAGCCCATTGATACGCCTAGTTGATGTGAGACTATCTCCTTCTTTTTATCTTCTCCACAACCATCATATTCTATTCCACCTATAGAGCTATGTCCATGGCTCACGCTCATGTATTGCGTGAAAGTTGAAAAAGTTTAAGAACATCAAAAGTATGAAACAATTGCTTGGCTTGTCATCGGGGGTTGTGCATGATTTGAATATTTTGTGTGATGAAGATGGAGCATTGCCAGACTATATGATTTTGTAGGGATAAGCTTTCTTTGGCCATGTTATTTTGAGAAGACATAATTGCCTTGTTAGTATGCTTGAAGTATTATTGTTTTTATGTCAATATTAAACTTTTGTTTTGAATCTTATGGATCTGAACATTCATGCCACAATAAAGAAAATTACATGGATAAATATGTTAGGAAGCATTCCTCATCAAAAATTCCGTTTTTATCATTTACCTACTTGAGGATGAGCAGGAATTAAGCTTGGGGATGCTTGATATGTCTCCAACGTATCTATAATTTTTGATTGTTCCATGCTATTATATTATCTGTTTTTGATGTTTTATATGCATTAATATGCTATTTTATATTATTTTTTAGACTAAGCTATTAACCTAGAGCCCAGTGCCAGTTTCTGTTTTTTCCTTGTTTTAGAGTTTCGCAGAAAAGGAATACCAAACAGAGTCCAAACGGAATAAAACCTTCGCGATGATTTTTCTTGGATCAGAAGACACCCAGGAGACTTGGAGATCAAGTCGAAGGAGCCACAAGGAGGCTACAAGGGTGGAGGGTGCGCCCAGGGGGTAGGGGGCGCCCCCTGCCTTGTGGGCCCCCCGTGACTCCCCTGACCTAATTCCTTCGCCTATATATTCACATACATTCCCAAACCACCAGAATCCACGAAAACACTTTTCCACCGCCGCAACCTTTTGTACCCATGAGATCCCATCTAGGGGCCTTTTCCAGCATCTTGCTGGAGGGGGATTCGATCACGGAGGGCTTCTACATCAACTCTATTGCCCTTCCGATGAAGCGTGAGTAGTTAACCACAGACCTACGGGTCCATAGCTAGTAGCTAGATGGCTTCTTCTCTCTCTTTGATTCTCAATACCATGTTCTCCTCGATGTTCTTGGAGATCTATCCGATGTAATCTTCTTTAGCGGTGTGTTTGTCGAGATCCGATGAATTGTGGATTTATGATTAGCTTATCTATGAATATTATTTGAATCTTCTCTGAATTCTTTTATGCATGATTTGGTATCTTTGTAATTATCTTCGAACTATCGGTTTGGTTTGCCAACTAGATTGGTTTTTCTTGCAATGGGAGAAGTGCTTAGCTTTGGGTTCAATCTTGCGGTGTCCTTTCTCAGTGACAGTAGGGGCAGCAAGGCACGTATTGTATTGTTGCCATTGAGGATAAAAACATGGGGTTTACATCATATTGCTTGAGTTTATTCCTCTACATCATGTCATCTTACTTAATGCGTTACTTTGTTCTTCATGAACTTAATACTCTAGATGCAGGCAGGAGTCGGTCGATGTGTGGAGTAATAGTATTAGATGCAGAATCGTTTTGGTCTACTTGACATCGACGTGATGCCTATATTTCATAATCATTGCCTTATATATCGTCATAACTTTGCGCTTTTCTATCAATTGCTCGACAGTAATTTGTTCACCCACCGTATTATTTGCTATCTTGAGAGAAGCCTCTAGTGAAACCTATGGCCCCCGGGTCTATTTTCCATCTTATAAGTTTCCGATCTACTATTTTGCAATCTTTTACTTTTCGATCTATAAACCAAAAATACCAAAAATATTTACTTTATCGTTTATCTATATCTATCAGATCTCACTTTTGCAAGTAACCGTGAAGGGATTGACAACCCCTTTATCGCGATGGGTGCAAGTTGTTTGATTGTTTATGCAGGTATTAGGTGATTTGTGCATTGTCTCCTACTGGATTGATACCTTGGTTCTCAAACTGAGGGAAATACTTATCTCTACTTTGCTGCATCACCCTTTCCTCTTCAAGGGAAAAACCAACGCAAGCTCAAGAAGTAGCAAGGAGCCCCTAGGTAAAGCTGGGTAGTACGTCCGAAGATGTGTACAATGGTGACCTGCCGTGTTACAGTTTATCCGAACTCTCGGTCGAGGGAGCTAAGATCCCAAAAGTTTAAAGAGAAGGGAAAAAAGACGCAGGCGGGGCGGGGGAGTATTGACGGTGAAGCCGGGTTATGCGTAGAAACGCCGAAGTCGAGCGGCGTTCCATGGGTTCGGTTCGAGGCCCTGATCCGATGGTCGGCGAAGGCGATATGCCCCCCCCTGCAAGTACTTCATCTATAATGAAGGGACCCTCCCACTTAGGTGCAAGTTTGTGCTTCTGCTTCTCCGGGAGGCGCAGGACGAGCTCTCCCACATTGTATGTCTTCGCCCAAACTTCTCGATTTTGGTAGCGCCGTGCCTGTTGCTGATAGAATGTGGAGCGTGCCCGAGTGACGTCCCGCTCTCCTTCTAGTGCATCGAGGTCGTCTTGCCGATCTAGCTCGGCTTCCTTCTCTTCATACATACGTACCCTGGGTGCGTCATGGATCAAATCGGATGGGAGGACTGCTTCGGCGCCGTACACCATAAAGAACGGGGTGTATCTGGTCAATCGATTGGGAGTAGTGCGCAGCCCCCATAGCACGGAGTCTAGCTCCTCTACCCAGTGCCAATCTGATTCCTCAAGTGAGCGGATTAAGCGAGGTTTTATGCCGCTCATGATTAATCCGTTTTCTCGTTCCACCTGCCCGTTAGTTTGTGGGTGGTATACCGAAGCGTAGTCGAGCTTTATGCCCATCTTAGCACACCAATCCTTGACCTCCTGAGCGGTAAAATTAGACCCATTATCGGTGATTATGCTGTGGGGAACACCATAACGGTGGACAACACTGGATATGAATTCCACAACAGGTCCGGATTCCGCGGAGGTTACCGGCCGCGCTTCTATCCATTTGGTGAATTTATCTACCATGACTAGTAGGTATTTCTTTTTCTTGGTCCCCCCTTTAAGTGGTCCGACCATATCAAGCCCCCAGACAGCGAATGGCCATGTTACGGGTATGGTCTGAAGAGCTGTGAGGGGCATGTGGCATTGATTTGCAAACAGCTGGCACCCAACGCAATGTTGGACCAGGGTACGTGCGTCTTCGCGGCTGTGGGCCAGAAGAAACCTGCTCAGAATGCTTTGATGATCAGGGCCCGAGCTGCTGCGTGGTGGCCACCCATGCCGGCATGTATCACGGCGAGGAGCTGCTGCCCCTCCTCTTTGGAGATGCACCTTTGAAGGACCCCCGTAGTGCTTCGTTTATAAAGCTCGCCCTCGTGGATCTTGTACGCTTTAGAGCGCCGTACTATGCGTCGCGCCTCTGTCTGATCGTTAGGAAGTTCTTGTCACAAGAGGTAGGCGAGTAGTGGTTCGGTCCAAGGGGCAATTATGGCCATGATCTCATGGGCCGAAGGTGTTTCTTCGAGTGCGGAGCCCCCGACGATATGATCATCTGGTTCGATTTCTGGTGGGGCAATCTGGACAGGCTCATTTGTTGAGGTGCCATTGTCCCCATCCTGCCATACTACGGATGGCTTGAATAGCCTTTCCAGGAAGGTATTTTTAGGTACCGGGTCTCGCTTGGCACCCATGCGGGCAAGAACATCCGTGGCCTGGTTGCTGTCTCTAGCGACATGGTGGAATTCTAGACCCTCAAATCGGGTTGACATCCTGAGGACGGCGTTTCTATATGCCACCATTTTTAGATCTTTGGCGTCAAATTCGCCATTGACCTATGAGATGGCGAGGTTCAAATCTCCTCGCACCTCCAGCCGCCGAACACCCATCGATGTTGCGATCCGAAGACCGTGCAATAGTGCCTCATATTCGGCTGTGTTATTGGAGTCCGTGTACATGATCTGTAAAACATACCGGATACTATCGCCTGTGGGAGATATTAGGATTACCCCAGCCCCCAGTCCGGCCAGCACCTTGGAGCCGTCAAAGTACATTATCCAGTGTTCATATGTGTTGTAGTCCTTGGGGAGTTCGGCTTCTGTCCATTCAGATAAAAAAAATGGGCCAACACCTGAGATTTAATAGCTCGGCGTGGTTTATAGACGATCTCGAAGGGAAGGAGCTCTATAGCCCATTTTGCAATGCGGCCCGTGGTGTCCCTGTTGTTGATTATATCGTTGAGGGGTACCTTGGATACTACTATCACCGAACACTCTTGAAAGTAGTGGCGTAGTTTCCGCGACACCATGAAGACCGTGTATGCTATCTTTTGATAGTGAGGATATGGGGACTTGCATGGTGTGAGGACCTCTGACACATAATAGACTGGCTTTTGGACCTGGAACTTGTGCCTCTCTGATTCCTATTCTATGACGAGTGCCACACTCACCACCTGGTTGGTGGCTGAGATGTACAGCAGCATAGGTTCGCCGACACCTGGTGCGACCGGGATGGGGTTGCTTGCCAGGAGTGTTTTGATTTCTTCTAATGCAGCGGTCACTTCATCAGTCCACTCAAAGTTTTTTTGTTTTTTAAGTAGCCTGTAGAGAGGTAGGGCCTTCTCGCCGAGGCGGGAAATGAAACGACTTAGGGCTACCACGCACCTGCCAGCTTCTGTACGTGTTTGAGCTCCGTTGGTATTGCAAGCTGGGACAGGGCCTTGATTTTAGCCGGATTAGCCTCTATTCCCCGGTGGGAGATGATGAATCCGAGCAACTTGCCAGCGGGGACTCCGAACACACATTTATCCGGGTTGACCCGGATGTCGTCGGTCCGTAAGTTTACAAAGGTCAAGCGGAGATTGTCCACAAGTTGATCGACTTTGTTGGTTTTAATGACCACGTCGTCCACGTATGCCTTGACCGTTTTGCCAATTTGGTTTTCCAGGCATGTTTGAATCATGCGTTGGTATGTGGCTCCTGCATTCTTTAACCCGAAAAGTTATTGTGTTGAAGCAGAATGGCCCGTAGGGGGTGATGAACGCGGTTGAAGCTTGGTCAGACTCCTTCATCTTTATCTGGTGATATCCAGAGTATGCGCCGAGAAAGCATATCGAATCGTGTCTGGCAGTGGCGTCGATGATCTGGTCTATGCGAGGTAGGGGGAAGGGATCCTTGGGGCAGGCCTTGTTTAGGTCCTTGAAGTCGACGCAGAGCCGCCATGACTTGTCCTTCTTGGGTACCCTCACCAGATTTTCCAGCCACTCCGGGTGCTTTATTTCGCGGACGAATCCGGCCTCTAGTAGTTTTGCCAGCTCCTCACCCATAGCCTGTTGTTTTGGTTCGGAGAACCGGCGTAGTGTATGCTTAACTGGCTTGAAGCCTTTGATGATATTCAGGATGTGCTCCGCCACCCTTCGTGGGATGCCCGGCATATCGGAAGGGTGCCAGGTGAATAAGTCCCAGTTTTAGCGTAAAAACGCACGCATCGCTTCATCAACTGCGGGATCCAGCCGCACTTCGATGGACGCTGTTTTATTCGGGTCTGTCAGGTGTACTTGGAATCTTACTATCTCGTCAGCTGGTTTGAATGACATGGATTTTGGCCTTTTACTGAGGACCACGTCATCCCTATTGACTGTAGTGCGGAGTGTTGTCAACTCTTCGGCTGCGAGAGCTTCAGACAGTGCCATGAGGGCAAGCGATGCGGTCTTATTTTCCGCTCGCATGGTGGTGTTTGGATCACTGGCGAGCGAGATCACGCCATTGGGCCCCGGCATTTTGAGCTTCATGTATCCATAGTGTGGTACAACTTGAAATCGTGCAAATGCCTCACGTCCCAAGAGGGCGTGATATCCGCTGCGGAAAGGCATGACGTGAAATGACAAGGGTTCGGATCTGTAGTTATCGGGAGACTACGTCCAATGTTATGCATCCGGAGCAACGCGCCTGCTTGCCAGGTATAATTCCTCGGAACATGGTATGACTATGCGCGATGCGGGACCTGTTGAGTTGCATTTTGTCGAGCGTGTCTTCATAGATGAGATTTAGGCCGCTGCCCCCGTCCATCAGCACTTTAGTTAGTCTGAAGCCGTCGATTATGGGGTCGAGGACTAGTGCTGCGGGAGTGTGGGCGGGGCGGGATATTGGCTCGTCCTACTGATCGAAGGTGATAGGTACGTCCGCCCATGGCTGTGTGGCCATCGCCTGGTAGACTTGGTCGAGCTCTCGAAGAGCCTTTTTCCTTTGATTGTTGGAAGAGAAGGTCTCGTAGACTGTCAGGATGTCGTCGTGAGGTGGCGTTGTTGATTGCCTATCAGGTGGTGTGAGGCCGTGGATGTGCTCGCCATTTTTGGCCACCTGCCTTACCACCTAGCAAGCTTGAAGCCTGTGAGTCGGATTTGCGTTAAGCAGGGCCAAGTGTATAGGGCATGGTTTATCCAGCAATTCGTCCAGAACCGTTCTGGGTTTAGTTCTTCTTTGGACGGGATTGTGTTTGGGCGAAACTAACGCATGCGTGCATTTTGCTTGGGCCTTGCTGGGCCTTGAGCCAGGGATTGGTTCCCTGTGCATCTGCTATAATCTCTAGGTGCTTTCCATGGCGCAATATTTGTGTATCATGTTTGTTAGCTCGCCAAAATCTTGCACGCAGCGGCGGGAGAGGGCATTTAAGATTCCTTCGTCCCAGCAATTGAGTCGGAAGGCTTCAATTATTTCTTCATCACGACAGTTGATTATCCTATTTTTTACCAGGAGGAATCTGTCCCAGTAATGATGGACTGTTTCTCTAGGCTGCTGCTTGACGTACATCAGGTCCCATACGTCTGGTATTTCAGCATCCAGACAATATTTGGCATGGGAGGTGGGTGGGAAATTTTGGGTTGCATCCGTCCTTTTTGAGTTCGGGGCGTCGGCAGCGGCGAAACGCGCCCGGGCCATGTTCGGATCTAATAGCCCGGTGTCCAGATGAATGCCTGCATGTGGTTGGGCCGGCTCAAGGTCGGATCCTGTATCGCAGGCCGAGTTTGGACTCTTATCTTGATGGGTGTCCGTATCCGGGCTAGAGACTCGGGTTTATACTGTCATAAGCCTCGGAGATCGTGATCCCTCCGCCTCCTCTTCGATGGTAGCGACGAGGTGAGTGATGGGCGGGGTATGGATCTCTCTGTTGTCAGGTTTAAGCCCGATCTGGTCGTAGGCCGTAGGCCTGCCGATGGAGATTCCCATGGCAAGGAATCGATCTAGAAGATCGTCAACCGATGAGGTTCACACCGGTGGCACGCCTTTTGAGTGTTCGGTGGGATGTTCTTCGGATACTTTGATAGGGTCCGGCTCTAAGGCCAGATCCTGTGCTGCATTGGTTTCCTTTACGTTCGCTGAATCCGAGGTCAAGGCATTGGGCTCAGCGGGCCTTTCGGAAGCAGAGTTTTGCCGAGGGCGTACCCCAAAATCTAAGTTCCGATGGCTAGCCCCGCGATCGGCGGTAAGGTTTTCAACCGGGTTTAAGCATCCGGTGAGGTCGGCGCGGAAAGTAGTGCTACCGAACATAAAAATCTGGCCAGGGGCGAAGATGTCCCCGACACTAGTGGGGTTTCTCTTGAATGGCTCAGCCATCGATCCTTCGGTAATCCGTAGCGGAACTCTCAATGAAAGCACCAATGTCGGTGTCAAAACCGGCGGATCTCGGGTAGGGGGTCCCGAGCTGTGGATCTAGGATCAATGGGGAACAAGGGATGATGAACACGGTATTTACCCAGGTTCGGGCCCTCTCGAAGAGGTAAAACCCTACGTCCTGCTTGATTGTATTTGATGTATGGTATGATTACAGAGTAGATCTACCTCGAGATCAAGTGAGCTAAACCCTAAGGTATGAGGTGATGAATGTTGCTCTAGCCCTAAGGCCCCTAAACCCTTTGGTTTATATAGACACCGGTAGGGTTAGGATTACAAGCCATCAGTTACAATGAAGGAAAGATCACGCTAATCCTGACTTGGAGGGAACACCACGACTCCGAAGATGTCTTGTCCGGTCACGGGTCCGCACTCTAGCATGGCCCATAGTGGCCCATTAGTCCGGCCCGTATCCTAGGGTCGACGGCCCGAGGACCCCTTAGTCCAGGACTTCCTCAACGGTGGCACGAGCGGCCTCGACAAGGTGGACGATGATACGTCTCCGTCGTATCTATAATTTTTGATTGTCTCATGCCAATATTATACAACTTTCACATATTTTTGGCAACTTTTTATATGATTTATTGGACTAACCTATTGATCCAGTGCCCAGTGCCAGTTCCTGTTTGTTGCATGTTTTTTGTTTTGCAGAAAATCCATATCAAACAAAGTCCAAACATGATAAAAATTTACGGAGAATTATTTTGGAATTTATGTGATTTTTGGGAGGTGGAATCAGCGCTAACGGAGGCCCACGTCCTCCACAACCCACAAGGGCGTGCTGGGCACCCCTTGGCGCACCCAGGTGTCTTGTGCCCTCCCTGTAAGGCGGTTGGGGCCTTTCTTCTGGCGCAATAAAGATAATTTATGGGGAAAAATTGTGCAAAAATTTCAGCGCAATCGGAGTTACGGATCTCCGGGAATTTAAGCAACGGTGAAGGGCCAGAAAACGGGAACGTGAAACAGAAGAGAACAGAGAGGAAGATCCAATCTCGGAGGGGCTCCCGCCCCTCCGCCGCCATGGAGGCCATGGACCAGAGGGGGAACTCTCCTCCCATCTAGGGGGGAGGCCAAGGAAGAAGAAGAAGGAGGGGGGCTCTCTCCCCCTCTCTCCGGGTAGCGCCAGAGTGCCGCCGGGGCAAGGATCGTGACGGCGATCTACATCAACAATCTTGCTACCGTCAACACCAACTTACTCCCCTTCTATGCAACGGTGTAACACCCCTTCTCTCCGCTGTAATCTCTACTTAAACATGGTGCTCAACTCCGTATATTATTTCTCGATGATATGTGGTTATCCTATGATGTTTGAGTAGATCCGTGTCGGTGCAACAAACCCCAGGTGTGTGTTGCCCGGACTGTACACAGGCTCAAGAGCAAGGTTGCAGCATCCAAGACAAGGCCAAGCAGAAGAGATAGCTCTTTGAGAAATCATAGGGTGGATCAAGAAGACCAAGACGAGACAAAGGAACAAGATATCACTAAGGAAAAACCTCCCTTGCCGGGCAGGCGAGCCTGACAAGGTCGAGGTCACCCAGAAAACAAGTCTCAAGACCACCCCGGCAAGCTTGCCGGGGACGCCGAGGGCAGATTACCTCGCCAAGGCTCCACCGCTCCACCTCACAGCAACGCAAGTCACCTATCGGTGTGGTGTCGAGCCCCCAAGTGATTAAGTGGCTATTATTTGGCACGTGGCAGCCATTTCTAAAGGAAATCACCTCCAAATGACACCCGTCCAGGGACGTGTCACATAGGCAGGTGAGGAGGTGGCTAAATGGTATGATAAGGCTTGCCGGGCTACACCAACGATGTGACACTAAGCGGTGCATTTAATGCACCTTGTCCTGTCTGCAGAGTTAGTTATGATAGCACTATTTGCTATCTAACCAGTACGTAATGACTGATTTGCCATTGTGGTGACCCCTTGACCTATAAAAGGAGGGCCGTGGCAACCTTAGAAAGGATTTGGACCCTTGTAAACTCATACGCGTGTAGCTACTCTCATCCTGAGGCAACCCTGCCGGGCTAGAGCGTTGCGTCTCCACCACGGTCCTTTCATCAATCCACCAAAGCAGGAGTAGGGTTTTACGCCTCACGGCGCCCCAAACCTGGGTAAAAACTGCTCGTGTGATCGCAGCTGCGCTGCTCTACGCTCTCCGCTCTTTGTGCAATGTGCTCTTCCCCCCTTCCGAACCACAAGGGGCCGATGGTCCCACGACATCTTTGGCGTGCTAGTTAGGGGAAGCGCTTGCGCGAACCCAAGGGTGTAAGCAGCTCGTCATCTTCATCATCGTTTTCTTCATCAAAGGCTTCATCATCCATGGCGCCCAAGAAGAAGTCCGGTGCTGCAGCTTACCCGTCCACCTTGAAGGCCCCTTCGCATGCAGCCACCGATGCCGTGGGGGCTACGAGGATGCACGGGGACATGGACGCTGCGGGGGGCGTGGCCGGTGCGGGCGGCGCCGCCACCGTTCCCCCTGCGGCCGAAACGGGAGCGGGAGGCACCGGAGAAGGACAGCGCCAACAGCATCCCAGCGGCCACGCTCCACAAGATGCGGGTGGAGAGATTATTCTATCTCCGCCTCTCCACCCCACCGAAGGACGCAGCCGCAGCAATGGCGCTTGCTCTGGGGCGAACCGCAACCCTCTAGCCGCCCCCGCTATGGGTGCGGCTACAGGGCACGCTCCACCCCCGCGACGAGCTAGCTGAGACGATGCACCGAATGGGGTCGCCAATCCCCAAGCGCATCCACCTCGTCACCACGCCACCCTGGCGACCGGCTCATGGCGACGAGAGCACGGCACCATCACTACCGGCATCGTCAGAAGCTAGGTGACTCGCGATCTGTGTCGTCGTCCATGCCGAGCACCGCTTCAGAGGCCATGGCGCGGGTCCAACTCCTGTTGAGATTTCTGTCGGCGGCCGATCAGATGAATGAGTGGAGAGCCACCATTTAAAGCTTGATTTGTTTCACCGAGGTGAGAGGATCACAGCGAGCAGGCCCGCCATGGCCTCCACAAGCGGCGACAACAGCCCGAGCCGCTGGCCGTACTAAAGGGGCCACCCCCATGGTGCAATCCCCTCCGTGGCAGCCAGCGCAGGGGCCGCAGCCAGAGCCACGTGAGCAAGAACCCGATGACGTATCGATGGCTTCATCCGATCCTCGGGCACATCGAGACCAGCGATGAGTCCTGAAAGACAGGAGGAGGGAAGACGCGCGCGTCACCATCGAACGACGCCACGAAACCCGCCGCCAGTCTGATAGGCGTAATGGCCCCAATGTCGACGGGCCCATGCCCAGTGGAGACGGATACCTGCCTTTCGAGGTTGGGTGTCCCGCCTTCACTCGTGAGCTGCGGCAAGTCCGTTGGCCGTCTGCCCGCACGTTCAAGCCAGAGATACCAGAAAAGTACGATGGAAGATTGAACCCGGCAGAGTTCTTGAGCATCTACACCATCGTTGTTCAAGCTGCCGGAGGAAGAGATGAGAAGGTATTCGCCAACTACTTCCCTTTGGCACTCAAGCCGAACGTGAGGTCGTGGCTGATGCACTTGCCGGAGAACTCCATCTCGACCTGGGCCGACCTGTGCCATGAGTTTGTTGGCGCCTTCACAAGCGGCCATCAAGAACCAGGGCGGCCCAGCGACTTGCAGCTCCTCCCGCAGAAGGAAGGAGAGAGTTTGCGGAAGTACATGCAGAGGTTCAGCCGAGCGCACAGGAACATTCTAGACATCCACCCGGCAGCTGTGATAGCCGCATTCCAGTCCAACGTGCACAAACGCAGGATACGTTCCAAGATGAACGTCTGGTTACCCAAGACTGTGAATGAGCTGTACACTCTGGTGGATAAGTGTGCCCGAATAGAGGAGGGGAGGCAACTCCCCATTGAAGAAGATGGTGTCGACATTGACTTGCAAGACGACGACGATGCCACTAGTCAGAAGAAGAAGAACAAGAAACGCAAGGATAAAGCAGTGCTGGTTGTTGAAGGGTCGAGCACTCCTAGTACCGGCAAGAAGGCCAAGACCGAGGCTCCCAGCAAGGAAGTTGCCGCGTGCACTAATTGTCGGGAAGCCGCGGCTGCTGAGAAGGCTGGGAAGGCTAACGGGCCATATTGCAAGATCCATCGGACTAAGGGCCACGATCTTCAAGAGTGTCACCAGGTTGAGCAACTCGTCAAGAAGCAGAAGGCTGAGTACGAGAAGCGTGACAAAGAGAGAGACCAAGATGGTGTTGGTGGGAAGGGCCGAGGCGGCAGAGGAGGTCGCCCCGGCAAGGCCCCTCAGTATCAAGGGAAACCCGCCAGAGGCCGTGAGTGTAACACCCTGGTTTTTGGCCCTTTCTTTTTCTTTTTGATTTATTTGGTTTTTGCTCTGATTTTCTTTTTGGAGTGGACCTGTGGACTTAAAACCTGGGAGACCTTCATTTCTTCTCCTCCCAAGTGGTTTATCACTCTCAAATCTTTCCCAAGATCATGTCATTTCCATTCTAGCCCAACCCTAAAATTCTTTTCTAAGGAATATTCCTTTTTCTATTAAAGGAATAGTCCTATTTGCCCTAGGTTGTGAAGCAACCTATATTTCTGTCACTCCCAAAATTCCCCAAAAAATTCTCATAATTTCTTTGGGTCATATGTTGCTCAAATATGCCCAAACTTTCCTTTCCTAGATCAAAAATAATTCCCCAATATTTATTCTTCATTTCTGTCCAGTGTGGTTTTCTGTGAAGGAAGTGTCACCTATCCTTTCTTGATTGCTCCCAAACTTTTTGGGTATGCTATCACATCCAAATCATTGCTCGATGCCAAAATTCAGCTCCATTTGCCTAGTGAATCTTCCTCAGCAATTTTTCAAAGTTTTGGCCAAACAGAAGCCATTGTGAAGGAAGTACTAGCTAGGAGTACCCAAATGAGTTGAAATTTTGCACACTCCTTCATGTGCTCATATCATCACACTCCTCCAATTTTCAGCTCCATCCCGTCATCTATGTGAGCACAGGATCAAATATTTGTTTCTGTCAATATTTTCAGGTTATGAAGCAAGTGTATTTTATATTGCTTCATTAATTCCGAGAAATTACCAGATCATTCTACTACTAATATAACCTCTCTCCACCAAATTTGGGATCATTTAAGCAATACATTTACTCACCAATATTATTCCAAGTTTCTGGACAGAGAGGATAGCTGTGAAGGAAGTACCATTTTGGCAAGTCCATTTGGTATGAAATTTTTACAGCATATTCATATGTCCATATCCTTAGGCCTTGCCAAATTTCAGCTCAAGTGGCTACTCCATGTGAGTGCATCATCCAAATCCCTTTTCTGGACCAATTCTGCTGTTACAAAGCAACCATGATTTATATTGGTCCATTTCTCCTCAAACTTAACAGAATCATAGTCCTTTCTAACCTAATCATCCCAGACATCAAGTTTGGCCCTTAGCTCTTCTCTGCTGATCACAGAAGTGAAGTCAAGTTTGCTACAACAAACTTCAGGTGATCACTCCCATCTAACCACAGTACCCCAGATCAAGCCATAACCTCATAAATGATCTATCTTGGAAGGACTATCATCTAGACAACGTTTTGGGTGCCAGAGAGCACTAGATGCCCCGGTTCACGCGGTGACCACGTTGTTGGCGCGACGGTGCACGCGCTCTGCAGCATTTGGCCGCGTCCAGGACGTCGCCTAGCTCCGGCCCCTCCCCCTCTCGTCGTTCTTTCGCGCCCGTGTATGTCTAGGAGGTTCCCCTAGTCATCGCCTTCACCCTGGACCCCCTCCCCCTCCGGCAGATTCCTCCTCGGCGCTCGCCGCCGCGCGCCCACGGGCGAACAGTGGCCATTCGGCTCCGTTCGCGCCTCGGCGTCTTCCTCCCCGTGCCCCTTGGCCTCCTCTGCCCCGTGAGCCCTCCCCTATTCCACCCCCATCGCCTATCACCGAGCTCGCGTGCGTGCCCACACGTCCGCGGCTCCGGCCACGTGTCCGCGGCGGCAACCAGCGCGACACCTCGTCCCCCGGCTATTTAAGGCAGCCCCGAGCCCTCCCGACCTTGTCATTGGCCTCCCCTCACTCCCAGCTCCTTCCCCATCTACTCCAGTGAGCCAGAGAGCCCCTCCTCGCCACTCCTCATCGCCACGGCCGCCGCCCCTGCTTCCTTCGATTCTAGCGACCCCGAGCGCTTTGCTCCATTCCTCCACCACAAGTAGATCACCTAGATCATGTAGAGCCTCCCCAAGTCTTCGCCTTGTCCCCGGAGCAACCGTAGCCTCGGGTCCCTCATCGACCGCCGCCGCCGTCCGACACGAGTGAAGCCCTGCTCGACTTCGACCTCCCCAGGATGCGTGGGTGGTCCAGGCGGGTGTGTCTCGGCCATCTGATCACGCCGGTGTGCCGCACGCCCCGGGAGGTGGCCTACATCACCGGTGGTCGTCGTCGGGGCGGGCTCCTCCCTTGGCTAGAAGCGAGCAGGCGCGGGGAGAAGAAGAAGGAGGTGGGAGGACAGAGAAGCCAGCGGTGGGACCTGCGTGTCAGTGGCACAAGGCCGGCCCCGCCTTTGCCACGCTGGATAAGTGGAGGCGTAATCCACTGGATTACGTCTTTGCTTTCTGAAAGCGTATTCTGGCGCGGTTTCAGACGAGAATATGTTTTCTCTGTTTGAAAGCGTATTTTCGGAAATGCGTTTTCTGCTTTAGCCGGCTAGGGACCTCTTTGTGAATACTTCTTTTACAGACTGGTCCCTGATATTCAGCTGGCTATATCTTTTCACTCACAACTCCGATTGAGGTGATTCCAAAGCCCACTTGTTCGTCTCGTCGAGCCCGTTCTGTTGGTATCATTTTCATGATGTTTTCACATTCAGAAAATGACCATTATGCCCTTGCCCTTATTCAGCCCCCTCCGAGAGGGAACGTTTTCCGGTGATTCTTTCCGCGAGCTTCTCACACTTCTTCCTGGTGAATTCATCCCTCCCAGGCACACCACACCCTCCATTTGCATGATTGCAATGCAATGCCATGGTTTAAGTTATTTGAACTTATTTAAAATATTGCATTAGCTATGTATGAATTGTTCATGGCATTTCTTGGAGTTGTGTTGATCTTGCTACTGCCATGATGTTGATTGGATTCCTAGGACTAATATTTTGCAGATGATGAGGATGACATGTTGCCATTGGATTATTAGTGGCTTATATTATTTTCATGATGGTATTGGATATTATGCTTTGGAGTATTATTTTGGATATGATGTTATCATGTAGATCTTAGGTTAATATTTTGATCTTGCTATTGGATTAGTAGTATCTTGATTCTTGGATTCATCATGGTCTTAGTTGTTATGCTACCCTCGGAGTATTAGGTTATGATGATATTATGCTTTGGATTATTTGTTGGATATTGCTATGACTTGGATCACAGGTTGATAGATGATATCGGAGTATCAGTTATCACATATCTATCCTTGGGGATAAATTCCGTCATTTCGTTGGTCAGGTGCCACCGAACCGGGCTTTTCCAGTGCAACCACATTTGCCTTATGGGGAGGCCCTAATGCGGTCTATTGTTATGCCTCTCGCCGGTGCCTCCAACTAGGGAAGGTTATACGCATGCGCTACCCTGATCAGGTAGGCCGGTGTAAGCCTTGTGTGCCCGTAGTTGTTTTGGTACCATGTCCCCGTTTGGGATGATTGTTTTGCCACGACGGTGGCCGTTGGATGTCCGGAGTGGCATCGGGGCCACCCATGACTTAGCCCAAAGGGGAGTTGGTCGGAGTGGCCGGGAGAGTGTCATGGCAGTAGATTGGTTTTGTCGGAACGCCGTTGGTCCACCCGAATGGGAGCACGAGGCCATGGGTTCTGTGATGTGGGTACAGTGCGCTAACCTCTACAGAGTGTGTGTTTAATCTATCGATAGCCGCGTCCTCGGTCATGGGCACAAGTTCGTACTAGGTCACACCGTTCGATCAACACTCACATGACGGAATGACTTATAGGTGATTTATATGTTGATATATTTGAGCAGTACAGTCTGGCAGGATGTCGATGATGATGTTGGGATGATCTCGAGGATGATCATTCAGTCTGTGATGTGGTCACACGGTGATCACATGGATGTATTGATCACGAGGTGATCGAGGTGATTTATTGCTTGGTCGGATAGCCAAGAGTGAGATGGTTCTTGAGATGTTGGTTCAGCAGTAATTCTAGTAGTTTCATATCATGCTTAGTTATTGCTTCCATCATAGTAGTTGTTGTTAACTTAATCTGTTAAATGCTATGTTATTGTCTTGCCTTGATGCTTTTGGTTGTTGTGAGCTTGCAAGTACATTCAATGTACTGACCTGGCGTGTCATGCTAGATTGCAGGTGATGCCGTGATTGATTGTTTGTCGTGGTTTCCGTTCATGCGAGCTAGATCGTGTCCCAGCTAGAGTCCCTGTGGAGTGGAGTTCACCACCTTCGTCGTTGTTCCGCTGCTAGCATAGAGCTACCTTAGCAGGCGTAGTGTCGCCGTGCTGATGTGATCCTTTGTAACATCAGACCTTTGTATCCCTTACCCTTTATAATAAGAGCTGATTTGTTCTATGCCGAGCAGTGCCGTATTCCAGAAGACTTACCTCGATCTCTGGGCTAGAATACGGGGCGTTCCGGTCTCTCTGAGCCGGGGTGCCACAGAGCTTGGTATCAGAGCAGGTCTGGCTGTAAGACGCCGTAGTCAGCGCGAGCGGTAGAAATCGGTAGTATAGAGTCTGTCTTGTTTGTTGCATTGGTTGCTGCATTTGGTTGTTGCATAGCATGCATATAGCCTTACTATTTGTTGCTAATGATTTATCTTGTGAGTGTAGCTGGCATCGGTTTGGATCCACTACAGCTCTGCCCCTGCATTTCTCCAGTTTCCCTTTTTCTTGTTCTTCGGTGTTTGGCATCATTTCTGTCCCAGCGGAGTGATGCCAAGTGTTCCATACACCATTTGCAGGATGGTGTCGAGGTATTGCACCAGTTTCTTTTCTTCATTCCCCGCCTATCATTTCGGTGGTGGACATGCTGCTACCCCGGATCATGCCTTTATCTTGTCGTGTTGGCAACCCTTAATGATCTTAGTCATCAAGAAAGGGCAATGCCAGCAGACTTAGTTTTCCCCGCTATCCTATTCCTTGGACTAGTACAGATCCCTTCCGTCCGCTTGATAATAATGTGGCCGTAACATTCGTGTTATGCTACATGGTTACCAAGTACGTCCTCGATTCCGAGCTAGTCTAGGTTGCTACCTGGCTAGGCCAACACTTGGTGTAGCTATGTTTACACCAACCCCTCCACACATTGATTCATCCTCGTGCACACCGTCACAGCATGTTAGATCGTAGAACCGGAGATCCCGTGAAATTTGTGTGCTTAAGTAGGCATGCATATTGTGTGAATAGCAGTAATATGTGACCTTGTTTGTGTGTGAGTTGATTGTTTGGTGTGCTTTTGTTTAGTTGAGTTGTTTCTTTTGCTTCTTTCTTTTGGGCCCTCGGTGTTACCTTATTTCCCCTTATGGAAGTCGCTCATCAACCAACACCGGACTCAAAGAAGCAATAAGGATTTCAAACATTTGGAAGAATCTCACCTAAACACATCAGGTCTACATCAGTACTTAATCCTCACACAGTAATGGTCAAGCCAGCAAGAAGACAAGTCAGGTACACGAGCAACGGTATATTTTCATTCAAAGATGTGGCTCATATACAAAGTTTGGCTCAGCAATGGATGATGCTTGACAATATGTTATACTCCAAAGAAATCCAGAATGTGCTATGATCAAGGAAGACAGTCAAATAATTTTTCTCATGCAAGTAACCAGCCGCAAAATATTATGGGTGTGTGTATGGCTTTCAATCTGCATATCACAGTATGAAGTTTTGGATATGAGAAACTCAGTCTTCCTCCACATGCTATCGGAAGAAACTTATGATGCAAGGCTCAACAATTTTTCCTCAATGCGATATATGGACAGTTTCCAGTCCAAGATACCCAGTCTTCCACAACAAGATACCCCGGTAAAGGCTTCTGACGCAAGAAATTGAATATTTCCCAACAAGCAACCAGAGGAGAAGCTTCTCAGGTATGAAACCTAGTCTTCTCCAACACGCCACTGTGGCAAAAGCTTCGAGTGTAAGATGTCAAGTCTTCTTCAGCAAGCTACTCAGATGGCTTCCCACATAAGGCCCCCAGCCTACGGCAGTACAACACTATGCACCATCGTCAGATATTCCACTATGAGTTGGCAGTATGTGATAGTGCAGCTCAAGAATTAGATCTGCAACATTTTTGTTAGAGGTACAATTTAGTCAAGACGTATGCCTACCGCAAAGATCAAGTGTTTGTTTGCATAATCTTATTATACATATGGAGAGCATGCACCCCCGGTCATACAAGTCACTCATACGAGATACGGCAATGATGAAGCAGATTTACCTAAGGAAGAATCCACAGTCTTAACAATGGCCACCAAGGCCAATATTCCCGCACCTGACAAGGAAATCTCATGAACTCTTGTCACCCTCTTGCATGATTGACCACAACAACGAGCTCGGTACAGCTACAAGCCCAGAGTATATGTCATATATGTGCAGACCCAGGTCAGAAAACAAGCACAAGGAATAATGCCAAAAATATTGCCCTAACCACATCCATGGTCGTACGAAGAATCATGAACATTTGTGGCCAAGCTATTTCAGTAAGGTATCCTGACAAATAAAATCATGACTGTCAAAGGGTGAGACTGGCAGCAAAGGTATGATGATTTTTGCGCCACCTTCAGGGTCCAGATACCCAGGTCAGTTGGAGGCCATGATTCCATATGGGTCCATAAAGACACACCCTCAGAGGCCTACTCTGTTCTTCAAAGACTTCATATCCCGCTGACCCGCTTAAAATGGTTAGTGTGGAATATCCAAGTCCATTCTATCAGATCCAAGATTCCTTTGCAACCTCCGCAGCTTGACTTCAGAGGTAGTGATAAAACATCTCATGGCCTATTACCACAGATGGGTATACCGACAACATAGGAAAGTCAAAAGCCGAACAATCAACTTAGACCAGGTATACTCACTGGTGGAGCCAACTACACGAAAAACCTGTCATGAAAAGTATCTTCTCGCCAGCACCCCTGTCAGGCCAGTCTCAAGATGCTAATGTTTGAGGTATGATACACCTAGAAGTCCGTACCCCTTTATATTGCTCACGACAGAAGGCAGTCAAATCTTTGGTGCGTATCTCCTGTTCAAGACAAAGAAACAAATCAAGATAAGTCAGTACCACCTACGAGCAGTCAGATCCCGTCAGGAGAATGGCCATGATTCTCAGCATTAATTGAACCCGGAAGACATGCATTTGTTTGAGCAAACCCTATGGCAGAAGTAAAAAGGTTTTCATGACCAAAGGAAAATTTATGCTCAGATCCATTGGATATCACCGTAGATATGAGAGAATCAACGTCAGCAAAAGGATTTGGTATATGAGCAAAACCCGTCAGAATTTGGGAAAGGTGAAGCAAACCACCCCAGAGCAAGGTAAGCAGATCATATAAGATTCTCGGGGGAACAATAAATAAAGGAAAAGGATACCCGAGTTGGAAACGGTTTCCTTAAGGTATATTCATACTTGTTCCCTGAGCAACCAAATCTCGAGGACGAGGTTTCTTTAAGGGGGAAGGTTTGTAACACCCTGGTTTTTGGCCCTTTCTTTTTCTTTTTGATTTATTTGGTTTTTGCTCTGATTTTCTTTTTGGAGTGGACCTGTGGACTTGAAACCTGGAAGGCCTTCATTTCTTCTCCTCCCAAGTGGCTTATCACTCTCAAATCTTTCCCAAGATCATGTCATTTCCATTCTAGCCCAACCCTAAAATTCTTTTCTAAGGAATATTCCTTTTTCTATTAAAGGAATAGTCCTGTTTGCCCTAGGTTGTGAAGCAACCTATATTTCTGTCACTCCCAAAATTCCCAAAAAAATTCTCATAATTTCTTTGGGTCATATCTTGCTCAAATATGCCCAAACTTTCCTTTCCTAGCCCAAAAATAATTCCCCAATATTTATTCTTCATTTATGTCCAGTGTGGTTTTCTATGAAGGAAGTGCCACCTATCCTTTCTTGATTGCTCCCAAACTTTTTGGGTATGCTATCTCATCCAAATCATTGCTCCATGCCAAAATTCAGCTCCATTTGCCTAGTGAATCTTCCTCAGCAATTTTTCAAAGTTTCTGCCAAACAGAAGCCATTGTGAAGGAAGTACTAGCTAGGAGTACCCAAATAAAGTTGCAATTTTGCACACTCCTTCATGTGCTCATATCATAACACTCCTCCAATTTTCAGCTCCATCCCATCATCTATGTGAGCACATGATCAAATATTTGTTTCTGGCAATATTTTCAGGTTGTGAAGCAAGTGTATTTTATATTGCTTCATTAATTCTGAGAAATTACCAGATCATTCTACTACTAATATAACCTCTCTCCACCAAATTTTGGATCATTTAAGCAATCCATTTACTCAACAATATTATTCCAAGTTTCTGGACAGAGAGGATAGCTGTGAAGGAAGTACCATTTTGGCAAGTCCATTTGGTATGAAATTTTTACAGCATATTCATATGTCCATATCCTTAGGCCTTGCCAAATTTCAGATCAAGTGGCTACTCCATGTGAGTGCATCATCCAAATCCCTTTTCTGGACCAATTCTGCTGTTACAAAGCAACCATGATTTATATTGGTCCATTTCTCCTCAAACTTAACAGGATCATAGTCCTTTCTAACCTAATCATCCCAGAAATCAAGTTTGGCTCTTATGTCTTCTCTGCTGATCACAGAAGTGAAGCCAAGTTTGCTACAGCAAACTTCAGGTGATCACTCCCATCTAACCACAGTACCCCAGATCAAGCCATAACCTCATAAATGATCTATCTTGGAAGGACTATCAGCTAGACAACGTTTTGGGTGCCAGAGAGCATTGGATGCCCCGGTTCACGCGGTGACCGCGCTGTTGGCGCGACGGTGCACGCGCTCTGCAGCGTTTGGCCGCGTCCAGGACGTCGCCTAGCTCCGGCCCCTCCCCCTCTCGTCGTTCTTTCATGCCCGTGCATGTCTAGGAGGTTCCCCTCATCGTCGCCTTCACCCTGGACCCTACTCCCCCTCCGGCAGATTCCTCCTCGGCGCTCGTCGCCGCGCGCCCATGGGCGAACAGTGGCCGTTCGACTCTGTTCGCGCCTCGGCGTCTTCCTCCCCGTGCCCCTTGGCCTCGTCTGCCCCGTGAGCCCTCCCCTGTTCCACCCCCGTCGCCTACTGCCGAGCTCGCGTGCGTGCCCACGCGTCCGCGGCTCCGGCCACGCATCCGCGGCGGCAGCCAGCGCGACACCTCGTCCCCCGGCTATTTAAGGCAGCCCCGAGCCCTCCCGACCTCGTCATTGGCCTCCCCTCACTCCCAGCTCCTTCCCCATCTACTCCAGTGAGCCGGAGAGCCCCTCCTCGCCGCTCCCCGTCGCCACGGCCGCCGCCCCTGCTTCCTTCGATTCCGGCGACCCCGAGCGCTTCTCTCCATTCCTCCACCACCAGTAGATCACCTAGATCACGCAGAGCCTCCCCATGTCTTCGTCTTGTCCCTGGAGCAACCGTAGCCTCGGGTCCCTCGTTGACCGACTCCACCGTCCACCACGGGTGAAGCCTTGCTCGACTCCGACCTCCCCGGGATGCGTGGGTGGTCCAGGCGGGTGCATCTCGGCCATCTGATCACGCCGGTGTGCTGCACGCCCCAGGAGGTGGCCTACATCGTCGGCGGTCGTCATCGGGGCGGGCTCCTCCCTCGGCCAGAAGCGAGCAGGCCCGGGGAGAAGAAGAAGGAGGCGGGAGGAGAGAGAAGCCAGCGGTGGGACCCGCGTGTCAGCGGCACAAGGCCGGCCCCGCCTTTGCCACGCTAGATAAGTGGAGGCGTAATCCACTGGATTACGTCTTCGCTTTCTGAAAGCGTATTCTGGCGCGGTTTCAGACGGGAATACGTTTTCTCTGTTTGAAAGCGTATTTTCGAAAATGCGCTTTCAACTTTAGCCGGCCAGGGACCTCTTTGTGAATACTTCTTTTACAGACTGGTCCCTGATATTCAACTCGCTATATCTTTTCACTCACAACTCCGATTGAGGTGATTCCAAAGCCCACTTATTCGTATCATCGAGCCCGTTCTGTTGGTATCATTTTCATGATGTTTTCACATTCTAAAAATGACCATTATGCCCTTGCCATTATTCAGCCCCTCCGAGAGGGAACGTTTTCTGGCGATTCTTTCCGTGAGCTTCTCGCACTTCTTCCCGGTGAATTCATCCCTCCCAGGCAAGCCACACCCTCCATTTGCATGATTGCAATGCTGTGACACCCTGGTTTTTGCCCTTTTTCTTTTTTGAGTTTTATTACTTTTTGAATTGAATTTGAGTTTTTGAATCAACTCATTTGGACTTCATCACTTGGGCATTTCTTTGATTTTCACCCAAGTGACTCATCTCACCTCCAAACCCATCCCTTGCCCTCTGATATAACCAAATATAACATTGGGAATATTTTTCTTAAAAGAAAAATATTCATTTTCTCTCTGAAATCACACTTCAGTCACTTCTGCTCCAAAGCAACCCTCATTTTTCTTGCCCACAAAAATCTAAGAAAATTCCTGAATATTCTTTGGACCTTGGCACACCTCCCTGTGCAAAAATATTTCATGGTTATTTGGAATATTTTTGCTACAGAAAATCTTTTCTATTTTGGGCAGAAAATGCAAGTTGTGAAGGAAGTGCATTTTTCCTTGATCCAATGAAGCTGAAATTTTTAGGGCTTCATTACCCTCCTAAGTAACCCCTAGATACCAAAAATCAGCTCTTAACTCTCTCTAGATTTTTCTCTATTAAGCTCCAATGTTTCTGTCCAGCAACTTGCCAAGAAGCTACAGCCTCACCCAGTCGGCCTGGCATTAACTTGGATGCTTGGATCGACCTAGCCTTGCGAAGACAACACCCCAGACATGAATTTAATGCTCAGCGCATCATGTAGCCGGAGTTCACATGGTGACCACACGAGGACAAGGCCCCTGGCATGTGTTCGACGCGCTCTACGTCGCGCTAGTGGCTCTGTTTCGCTCGTGCCCGCGTCGGAGCTCGCATCAGCTTGCCGCACCGTGCCACCA
The DNA here is from genome assembly GCA_011799875.1 of Thinopyrum elongatum. NCBI lineage: Eukaryota > Viridiplantae > Streptophyta > Magnoliopsida > Poales > Poaceae > Thinopyrum > Thinopyrum elongatum. Next base: position 149,211,545 of record CM022302.1, on the reverse strand, counting down.
CCCTCGTCTCATCGCCCTTGACCCTCCCTGCCGCTCGCCAACGCTGGAGTTCACCGCAGCGAGCACGGGCACGATGAGGCCAAGTGCACAGTGCGCCTGTGCCCCTATGCTCATCTGCACCCGCGTCCTGTGCTCATCCGCGCCCTCCCACAGTGGCCGCGTGAGCTATGGAGTCTTCCCCTCTCCCACTGACGCTCCTCGTCGCCTCCCGGAGACTCTAGAGAGCTCGTCGGAGCCCGCGACCCCGCCTGGGCTCCCCTATATATAGAGCCCCTCCCTCGCCCCTCCGAGCATCGCACCGCACTCCTCTGCATCCACAATTTCTCCTAGATAGCCGTGGCCCGGCAGGGTAGGCCTCTGGCCGCCATTCCCCTCCCGAGCTTGCCGGTGATCCCCTCCCTTGGCCATCCACCTCCAGTGCCCCTCGAGCTCGAGCCACTCTTCCAGAGCCTCCCTAGCAGTCCTTTGGTGCGAGAGAAACCCCCTGGAGCCCTTGGAGTCACCCATCCTCGCCGTCTTCTTCATCTCCGACGAGCCTCGTCCGTAGCCACCGCTGGAGACGCTCGTTCTAGTCGACTCCGTCCACCTCCTGCCTTGCCACATGTACGAGCAGGTGCGCCAGGACCCCCTCTCTCGATCCCTCCCTTCCTCAACGGCGCCGTGCCCTCCTCACCGGAGAGAGCCCCGGCAACGAGCCGCTGTTCCCTGTTTCTCTCCCCCTCTCTCAAAACCCGACGGGCGGGGCCTACTGTCAGCCTCTCCACTAGCGCCCGAAGCGGTACGAGTGGAGGCGTATTCGCTAGAATACGTCTTCGACGTCACCCCCCGATATTATTTTAAATCTGATTTAAATTCAGAAATTTGACTGAACTTTGACCAGCTATAACTCCTATTCTATAAGTCCAAATGACATGATTCTTTTTGCATTGACTTTGTGTTGAAATTCTCTATCAGCATGCAAAAGATAAGATTTTTGCTTGTTGTAATTATTTTCTGGTGAATTAAACAGTGTTATGTGACATTTTGTTTTTGCTATTTAATTCTTTTCAGAAGGAAATTATTGCCTTGAAGATCACCAGAAGGAGTGTGACCCTCCTCTGCACAAAGGCAAGCCATCACAAATATTTGCAAGAATGACATTTCACTAACTATGATTTTCACTTGAATATGATTATTTTAAATGCATATAGAAACTCCATATAAATTCATTTGATGCTAGTTGCAAATTCTTGCTATGCTTGCTCTGTTATCAGTAGCATGATATTTGAATAATCAAGATTATGCAGTAGAGTAAAGTGAAGTTATGCTTGATCTAGTCCATATCGATATTATGTTGAAAATGGTGCATAGTTTGTTCATTGCATTTTCATGGCATACTATGACTCGGTGAAATTATTTGCAAGTTGAAACCTGATAATAAACCAACTTGAACATGTTGTTAATTGAGGCATGGTGCCACCGAATCAAGCTTCCCAATGCAACCACATTTGCCTTTATGGGGAGGCCCTTTCTCGGTCTATTGTTATGCCTCTCGCCGGTGCCTCCAACTAGGGAAGGTTATGCGCTGGCGCTACCCTGGCCCGGTAGGCAGGTATAACCTTGTGTACCCGTAGTTATTTTGGTACCATGTCCCCGTTTGGGAAGATTGTTTTGCCACGACAGTGGTCGTTGGATGTCCGGAGTGGCATCGGGGCCACCCATGACTTAGCCCAAAGGGGAGTTGGTCGGAGTGGCCGGGAGAGTGTCATGGCAGTAGATTGGTTCTGTCGGAACGCCGTTGGTCCACCCGAATGGGAGTCCAAGGCCATGGGTTCCGTGGTGTGGGTACAGTGTGCTAACCTCTGCAGAGTATATTTAATCTATCGATAGCCGCGTCCTCGGTTATGGGCACAAGTTCGTAGTAGGTCACACCGTGGATCAACAAAAATATTAAACTTGCACACTAAATGAATACTTGTGGCACTGTTTATGTTGGTGAAGTTGTTGAGACCATCGAGATGGTTTCGTTTGTGATCCGGAGGTGATCACCTTGGTATGATGAGGTTCATGGTTACGAGGTAACCGAGATGGTAAGCGGATCTGAAAGGCCCTGTTATGAGCACGATCACTTCATGAGTAGCATGTCAAATCTTGCATTAAACTTGCTTAAATATCATTGTTGTTGTTTGCCATTGTTGCTTTGTTTGTGTGAGCTTGCAAGTACATTCAATGTACTGACCTGGCGTGTCATGCCAGTTTCAGGAGAAATCATACCGGAGTTGGAGTTGCATATCGCATCGCAGTCTAGACCGTGTCCACATCAGTGTCCCTGTGAGATGGAGTCCTTCTACGTCATCGTTCCGCTGCCGCGTAGTCTTATCATGATGTCGAGGCCCCTGCTCATGTCTACTAAATAATGTACATATGTTCAGTAGCACCGAGTGTGCCTCTTGGCCTCGTGACTTGATGTAATATCAAACCCTATGTTCTGCTAGTATCAATAAAGCGATTGTATTTCTGTACCAATTTGTTGTGTGTTGCCAGAAAACTTGATCTCTGGGCTGGCAATGCAAGGCAAACCGGTCGCTCTAAGCCGGGGTGCCACAACGATTGGTATCAGAGCCGCACTGACTGTAGGGCACGCTAGACAGCTAACGCGTAAGTTCAAATAGTAGATAGTAGCTCTGAGTGCCGGTAGTGCTTGTGTGCTTTTGTTTGCTGCATTGCATGCATATAGTTTATTTTATTACTAACCGACTAATGGTTGTGAGTGTAGATGGCTCCAGTGCCATATGCGTGTCAGTTGGATTTAGCACCATACACTTCGTCGCACCTTCTTCGAAGCGTATGGCGTCGACTCTACCCTCACGGTGACGACTCGGTGTATCGGGTGTACCGGGAGCGCCTGGCAGCCTCAGTATTCGAGTATCACGCGGTGGTTACCTTGCGTTGCAGTTCGACATCTGGCACATACACCCGTTCTTCTAGGAGTGGTTTCGCTTCTACACCCGCTCAGGCTGTTCAGTTTGCTGCGTTCGAGATTCTCGTTGAATTACGCTATAACGAGACCCAAATGCAGACTCATCCAAGCTTCTACTACTACCCATCCCTGCATGATGATGGGCGTGTCCGTTTCCCTATTATTGATCCGGCGAGCAATAGTCCCTCTAGCCACCTTTCCCGCTATATCACTGCTACCTATCTTCTGATTTATGAGCTGGCCTGAGAGCTGACTCATGCTCGTACTGCTTTGGTGGCCGCTAGGTCCAGTTTCGTTCCACCTTCCATAGGGTTTACCCCCATTATTCCCCCAGCTTCTAGCTCGCCAGCTACCCCGGTTACTCCTTCGAGTAACTCGGGCACCTCAATCGTGACTCCCCATAGTACCCCTGCTGAGTGGGCTTCACTTCTTGCTACTCCCGCAGCCCCTATGCTCCAGACTCATCCAGCACCTACCCCTGAGGGAGAGCCCTCGAGGCAGCATCGTCGTGTTACTTTTAACTCGGAGGTTTCCATCAACGTCGTCAGTTCAGGATCCGAGTCCGGGTCAGGAGAGGACCCAGCAGGACCAGCAGAGCACTAGATCACCAGAGTATCCGAGGTTGTCATGATGCTTGGATGTACGAATGTAGTCATACCTGTCATGATGTTTCCTTTCATGTATGAGTGTAGTCGTACCGGTTATGATGTTTCCTTTCATGTATGCGTCTATGTATAATTATGTTGGAACCTTTCTCCTTTATTTCTCGCCTTGGTTTCTTGTCATTTCTTTTCGGGCTTTGTCGCTTGCTTTTCTTCCCCATTCATGGATGTTGCTCATCTCGATGCTTCATATTGGGAAACATAAATAGGATGACACGAGGAGGTAGCAGCATTCAGGCAGGTGACGATACTCCTGTTCGTCGCTCCGCCCGACAAGCAGGGCATTCCCCCGAACTATATCAGCCACCACCACCTCTTCCACCCCAACCACCTACAACAGAGCAGATAATGAGAATGTTCGAAGAAAGCAGAAACCAAGATTTACTTGAATTACTAAGAAGTGTGCAGGCTATGGTTGGGCAGAATGGAAATCAGTATGGCAATCACTCCGAACTATCAGACTTTCAGAGGACTAAGCCTCCCAGTTTCAGTCAAGTTGTCGATCCTTTGGAAGCCGATGATTGGTTGCAGACTATTGAGAAGAAGCTTGAAATTGCCTGCACCGAAGAAGCCGACAAGGTCCCATTTGCTACACATTATCTTGAAGGAGCTGCCGCTATATGGTGGGATAATACCAAAGCTATATGTGGCCTGCGGATGATGAGATCACTTGGGATAAATTCAAGGACAATTTCCGCAAGTACCACATTCCCGCTGGTATCATGAAAGTCAAGCAGCGTGAGTTTCTCGCTCTCACTCAGGGAAACCAGTCAGTAAGTGAGTATTTGCATAAATTCAATCACTTGGCTCGTTATTCCCTCTATGATGTGGCCATTGAAGAAAGGAAGATCAATCGATTCCTTGGAGGACTCAAGCAGCACCTCCGATGCACACTTAGCATGTTTGACTTCCCCGACTTTCAAACTTTGGTAAACAAGGCCCTTATAGCAGAAAGGGAACACAAGATGGTTCACGACAATAAGCCAGTTTATAATGATCATAAACGCAAGTTCGAGCCTAAGAAGGATGGACAGCCCGTTCAGAAGGCTCGTACCTGGCAGCAGCCTCAGTTTGAGTTTAAACCAACCTGGCAGTAGAATACCAACAAGACCAACAACCAAGTCAAGAACATTGTGACCAATCTTGTCTGGGAAGACTATCAGTGTAGCAATGCATGTTTCTCTTGTGGGCAGACCGGGCACTATGCAAAATAGTGTCCCAAAAACAACAAGCCGAATGCACCCCTCAAGCCTCAAGTCAACCACGTGCAATCCTACACCGAGGAGGAACTGATCCAAGGCCAGGTGCATCATCTCTCCGCCGAAGAAGCCCAAGAAAACCCCGAAGTGGTCATCAGTATGTATCCTGTTAATAACATACCCACAATAATTTTATTTGACTCTGGGGCTTCCCATTCCTTTATTTTGCGGAGTTTTGTTGCCCAAAACAAGTTTTCTTGCTCTATTCTTGAGAAAAGAATGATGGTGCAATCCCCGAGATCCATGCTCAAAACAAATTTGGTATGCCGTGACTTGGAAATAAGGATTCTTGGAGTCATGTTCCCTGCCACACTGGTAGCCATTGAATCCGCAAGGTTGGACGTCATATTGGGAATGGATTGGCTGACAAAGCATCAGGTCTGCATCAATTGTGCAACAAGGGAGGTGACATTAACGAATCCGGCAGGACAGACAGTGAGGTTTGTGGCTTGTAGAACCATGCCTAGGAAGGAAATGGTTTTTGCAGCAATATCCCCAAATGTGGAATTAATACCAGTGGTCAGTGAGTTTCCAGACGTATTCCCTGAAGAATTGCCAGGAATGCCACCAGATCGAGAACTCGAGTTTGCCATTGATCTCATGCCAGGAAAGGCACCCATATACAAGAAATATTACCGGATGCCTTCATCCGAACTGGTTGAGCTAAAGAAACAACTCGATGAGATGCTCAAGAAATGATACATCCACCCCAGTTCTTCGCCCTGGGGGTCACCTGCCATATTCGTAAACAAGAAAGATGGTAGTCTCCGAATGTGTATAGACTACCGTTAGCTCAATGATGTTACTATCAAGAACAAGTACCCGCTCCCCAGAATTGATGATTTGTTCGATTAACTGCATGGAGCTCAAATCTTTTCCAAGATTGATTTAAGGACCGGGTATCATCAACTTAAGATCCGAAAAGAAGACATTCCTAAGACTGCATTCACCACTCGTTACGATCTATATGAATACACAGTTATGTCATTCGGGCTGACCAATGCTCCTGCCTTCTTCATGCATATGATGAACAAAGTGTTCATGGATTTCTTGGACAAATTTGTGGTGGTCTTTATCGATGATATTCTCATATACTCCAAGGGAGAAGAACAACATAAACAACATCTCCGAGCAGTATTGCAAAGGCTTCGTGACCACCAGTTATATGCAAAATTCAGTAAGTGTGAATTCTGGCTTAACCAAGTTGGATTTTTGGGGCGCATACTCTCTGCCGAAGGAATAGCTGTGGATCCAAGCAAGATTAAGGATGTACTAAAATGGCCAGCACCCACGTCAGTGACAGAAATCAGGAGTTTTCTAGGGCTTGCTGGTTATTACCATCGATTTATTGAAGGCTTCTCCAAGATTGCTAAGCCCATGGCAGAATTACTCAAGAAAGATCAAAAGTTCATATGGTCAGAAGAGTGTGAGAAGAGCTTTAATGAATTGAAGACTCATTTGACCTCAGCACCCGTGTTGACACTCCTAGACATCTATCGATGCTTTGATGTATACTGCGACGCATCACGAAGGGGCCTAGGATGCGTACTCATGCAGGATGACAAGGTTGTGGCTTATGCATCCCGACATCTACGACCACACGAAGGGAATTATCCTACTCATGACTTGGAGCTAGCAGCCGTTGTGAATGCGTTAAAAATTTGGAGGCATTATCTTATTGGCAAGCGGTGCCAAATATTCACCGACCATAAAAGTCTCAAGTACATATTTACTCAACCTAATTTAAATCTTCGACAAAGAAGATGGCTTGAGTTGGTCAAGGATTATGACCTCGGAATAAACTATCACCCGGGTAAAGCTAATGTGGTTGCGGATACTCTCAGTCGCAAGCTAGTCACAGTCAATGCATTAATGACATCTTTGTCTCCCGAGCTACAAGAAGAGATGGCCCAACTCAATCTGATTATTGTGGAGGCTAACTGCACCAATATGTTGGCAGTCACTCCCACGCTTGAGGAAGAAATTCGCAAAGCTCAGTCAGAAGATCCGTTCTTGCAACAACAGGTCACCCGGATGAAAGACAAAAAGACTCAAGACTTTCTGATGGATGAGCAGGGCACGTTACGGTTTCGGGGACGAATGTGTGTACCTGAAGTAGAAGATCTGAGGAAAAAGATATTAACAGAAGCACACGAGTCCTCATACTCGATCCATCCAGGAGGTACCAAAATGTACGAAGACCTCAGGCAAATATTTTGGTGGGATGGGATGAAGAAAGATATTGCATATTTTGTCGCCTGCTGTGATATATGCAATAAAGTGAAGGCGGAACACCAAAAACCCGCCGGGCTACTTCAACCTTTGCCCGTTCCGCAGTGGAAATGGGACGATGTTTGCATGGACTTCATCACCGGTCTTCCCGACACTCCCCGTGGGAACAATGCTATATGGGTCGTGGTGGACATGCTAACCAAGGTGGCCCACTTCATTCCTATCCGGAAGTGGCACCCCGATCCGCATGGAGCAGGGGGCCTTTGCACGTCAGCCCAGGATAACACCTAACGCACGACAGGTACATGATACAGCATTCCAGGTACAAAAATATTCATCAATTACATGACATAGAGCAGTACATCATTGATGAATACAATGTGTGGCATAGCTCTAAGGCTATCTAAATGGCGGCAGAAGTCTTGGTTTGGCGGCTCGACGACTCTGGCTAGGCTCCACAACTCACAGGACTGGCAAGGTTACGACCTAGCGCGACGAATCTCCTCCTGTAATCTGGCCACGTGCAAGGCCAGGTGAGTACTTTGAATGTACTCGCAAGACAACCAAATACATAGCATCCAAACAAGCAGATGAAAAAGCAAGAACCAAGCGCATGCAAGAATCTACCTCATAACAGTAACTAAGCATGGCATGGTATTAACGAGAGACATAGATCAAACGAAGCATGGACAACATCATCGCATCTACTAGCATGGCAATAACATGACATATCAAAACATATTTCTAACATGGCAGTAGCATAACATGGCATAGCATAGCATCTCAATCATAACATGACATGGCATAGATGTATCTACGAGACATGGATACATGCATGAACTACTATGCTACAAATGAACTGCCATTTACCTCCCGTGAAGACATACTGTTCGTCAATCACTTACTTAGCCACTGCCTCTCTAGGAAAAATCATGACTCATCGAGATCTCATCTCGTGATCATATCTGAAACAATTCCACGACATCTCACGACTATCTCATAGTCCAAGTCACCACATTCTTTATAGCACCTCATTCATCAACTTAGTTATATTAGGTTTATCCTCCATTTCGACCAAGACCCGATAGTGTGACCTACTATGAACTGTGCCCATGACCGAGGACGCGGCTATCGATAGATTTAACACACACTCTGCAGAGGTTAGCACACTGTACCCACACCACGGAATCCATGGCCTCGAACTCCCATTCGGGTGGACCAACGGCATTCCGACAAAACCGATCTACTGCCATGACACCCCCCGGCCACACTGACCAACTCCCCTTTGGGCTAAGTCCTGGGTGGCCCCGATGTCAACTCGTGACATCCAACGGCCACCGTCGTGGCAAAACAAAACGGTCCCAAACAGGGACATGAGCTCAAAACCAAACACAGGCACACAAGGCTTATGTCCGCCTACCTGATCAGGGTAGCGCGCACCCATAACCTTCCCTCTTTGGAGGCACCGGCAAGAGGCATGACAATAGATCGCGTTAAGGCCTTCCCATAAAGGCAAATGTGGCTGCACTGAAGAAGCTCGATTGGGTGGCACTATGACTCGATCCCATCGATGACGGAGGAGGTTTGTTATTATTAAGTCATGTTATTATCTTCTCCATCATCATGAACATGCAAGCATGATTAACATGGATGCAACAATGAGCATGAAACATACAAATGCATGAACAAAATACCAAGCTTCTCGAGTGAACAATTATAGCATATGGAACATGGCAATACAAGGTACTAGCAGATCAACGGTGTACCAAAATCATCATAGCATTTATATCAATGGCATGAAACTAAAATAGAGCAGTGACATGACATTATCAATAACAACATCCTAGCTAGCATGGCAAAAGATATCATGAAAGCACAAGCATGCATGGCAAGCACTACAAACATATAGCATAACGGAATAACTGCAGACGAAGCTGATAAGAAACTACTACAAATACACACACACAGGGTGCAAGCAAAGTCAACATGCAAGTTCGGGGCTCATGATAAGAGGTTGGCTTGCCTGGGGGTCGAGGAATACTCCGGGAAGAAGTGTGATCACCTCACGAAAGAATTTGCCGGAGAAGGGTTCTCTCTCAAAGGGGATGGATATAGGGCAGGGGCAAAATGGGTATTTTCAGAATGTGTAAACATAATGAAAATAATACTAGTAGAAAGGGCTCGACGAACAGAGAACGTGAGCGCTGGAATCACCTCAATCGGAGTTATGGTTGAAAAGTTGTGGCCGTTCGTTCATTAGGCAGAAATCGAATAAAAATCTGTCCATTTCTGCTGCTAACGGGTGAACGTTCACAATTTAACTGTTTCAGCACGGGTGGCTGAAAACAGAAAACGTATTCTTTCGAAATACGTTTTCACCTTAGGGAAGCGGCTTCTCGCGGAAGGCGCCTCCACTTATCCGACGTGGCCAGCTGGGCCACGCCCTCCTCTCGCCGACAGGTGGGTCCCACGCCTCCTTCTCTCCCGTCCTGCTCACGGTCGTCTTCTTCCTTGCGATGGAGAACAGAGGAGGGTCAGGCGTTGGCACAGCGGTCGCCTCGCTGGTCCTCCAGGCCGGCCGACAGGCGCGGGAGCACCGCTGCTCCATGCCGCACCAGAAGGTGGCAGCGGGGTCGCACGGGAAGGTCCACAGCGCCGGGGCCAGGGGAGGGTTGCGGTGGCCGAAGAGCTTCAGCGAGGATGCACACCGGTAGGGCTTCTCCGCCGGAGTTGGAGGGGGGTGGCGGTGGTATGCGGCTCTAGGGGAGGCTCGGGAGCAGAATGGGGGGAGGGGGAGGGCCATGAGCAGGGGGACAGCCGGGGGATCGGCGGCGACATCACGGCCAGAGGAGGGGATGGGAGGGGCTCCAGGCTCGGGGAGAGGCTCGGGGAGGCGTAGAGAGGGGAGGAGGGGCTCCTGGTGAGCTCGGACGGGGTCTCGGGTGCCATTTATAGCCGATACGAGGTGCACCCGAGCCGGGCTCCGCCGACGAGTCCGGCCAGAGCTCTGGCGGCCACAGAGGTCACGGGGAGGAGTAGGAACACGACGAGGGGGAAGCGGACGAGCTGCAGAGGTTCATGGAGACGAGCAGCGCCCAGGGTCACAAGGAGGAAGAGGACAGAGGAGGAAGACGACGGCACACACGGGCGCGCACTGTGCAGCGACGGGGACGGCTCATCGGGGAAGAAGTCAGAGGGGGAGAGGGGTCCAGGGGGAATAGGACGTCGAGGGGGAACTGATGGACATGCCCGGACAAGCGAGGGTTGGCCGGAGCAGGCCTGCCGGTAACTATAGGAGCTAGACCACCATTTTGGCCGGCTCCCCTCGTGATCACCACGGCCAAACCTATCTGGGCCACTTCCTTTATGCCAAAACTTGTCTAGAGTGTAGTACTTCCAAGATAGATCAATACTGCGGTGATGAAACGAGCAGAGGCACATAGATCAGAGAGAAACTGGTTTCACAAGTTTTCTGTAGCAAACTTGACCGCACTTTTGTGATGAACCTAGTGAGGTTAAGAGGGAAACTTGATGTCAGGGAGGTTTAGGATAGTAAGGACTACTGTCCTGATAAGTTTGAGATGGTTTGGACAAGTATTTAACATAGTTGCTGTGCAACTGCCAAATCTGGTCTAGAAACAAAATGATGAAGTAACACTCACTGGAAGTGATGCCTTGGGCTGAAAATGGGTGGAGAACAATGATTTGAGATATATAAGGATCTGGGAAAGTTTCAGCCCATTTGGACACTCCATGAAGGTACTTCCTTCACAACTTGATAATCTGGTCAAAAACATAGGAAAATTGCAGGGGAATATTGGTTGAAGAGATTGAGCTGATTTTTGGTATCCATAGGTGATTTATCAATGTTAATCACCCTGCAAAATTTCAGCTCAAATGGATCAAGGGTTCAAGCACTTCCTTTGCAAAAATTTCAGATAGGGTAGAAACTTGCATTGGATCATGTGCTCAAGTTATGAACTTTGAAGCATGGGTTTGGATGGAAATAGTGAAGATACAGCAAGTAAAAGCTCCACAAATCATCTGGGAATTTTCCTTGCCATAAAAATGGTAGCTCCTTTGAAAAATGGCAGAAAGGGAATATTGGCTTAAAATAGGAAAAGGCAATTTTCCTTATTTAAATATGGCCAATATTTTTGCCAGAGCTAGGATTAGGCATAAATATAATCTCCACAAATTTGCATGAATTTTGGAGATGGCTAGCTATGCCTTTGGATTTTATTCCTCAGAAAGGCAAGAGCAGGAATAAATCCCAAATATAAAATATTGCATAAGACTTAGCAATATTTTTGCATATCCAAGATTTGAAAGGGTAGGAGGATCTCTGAGAAGATTGGGAAGATCAACAGATCAAGGGAAATGATGGCTCCTTTGTAAGCACAAAGGAAATATCCAAATTCCAAAATTTGGAATTTGAATTAGGAGAGAGTCTAAGATGGTGCAAATGAGGTCTTGCCCACTAACAAAGACATGAGCAAGGTTTTGAAAATGTTGAAAATGACAAGGATTCTCAGAGTCATCCAGCAAACTCAGGAGAAAGATTTGAAGATAATTGCCAGGAAGGAATAACAACACAAAAATTGATAACCCAATTTTGGGGCTGTTACACCGGACCACGTACCGTGTAGATCAACTGGCCCAACTCTACGTATCTAGAATCGTCAGTCTGCATGGCGTGCTAAGAACTATCACATTAGATCGAGGATCCCTTTTTACCTCAGCATTCTGGTCACGTCTTCACCAAGCTTTGGGGACATCATTGAAGTATAGCACAGCTTATCACCCTCAGACAGATGGCCAGATGGAGCGAGTAAATCAAATACTCGAGGACATGCTCAGGGCATGTGCTCTTGCTCAAGGACCTAAATGGGAAGACAGCTTAGCCTACGTCGATTTTTCCTACAATAACAGCTATCAAGCCAGCCTCAAGATGTCACCATATGAAGCCTTGTATGGACGCAAGTGCCGTACCCCCTTAAACTGGTCCCAGACCGGAGATAGTCGTATTTTCGGGACTGACTTGATGATGGAAGCCGAGAAGCAAGTCAGGGAAATCCGAGACAGATTACAACTAGCCAAGTCTCGACAAAAGAGCTACTATGATGCTAAGCACCGACAGATCAGTTTTGAACCTGGTGAATATGTCTACCTCCGAGTCACACCTATGAAAGGAGTCAAGAGATTTCAAACTCAGGGAAAGCTTGCACCAAGGTATATTGGTCCATTTCCAGTTATGTCCAAGTTTGGCACAGTGGCATATCAATTGGAACTTCCTCCGGAACTGTCAGAGATACATGATGTCTTTCATGTATCACAGTTGCGAAGGTGTATCTCACCCCCTGAGAAACGGGCTGATATGGCAGAAATAGAGCTTGCTAAGGATCTGACATATGAAGAGAAACCTTTCTGAATATTGGATGAGATGGAAAGAGTCACCCGCAGCAAGTCATTTAAGTTTTACAAAGTGCAAAGGGAACACCATACCGAAGGTGAAGCTACCTGGGAAAGAGAGGACTTTTTAAGGACAGTTTATCCCAAATTTTTTCCTGAGCAACCGAATCTCGAGGACGATATTCATCCTAAGGGGGGGAGGTTTGTGACACCCTGGTTTTTGCCCTTTTTCTTTTTCTGAGTTTTATTGCTTTTTGAATTGAATTTGAGTTTTCGAATCAACTCATTTGGACTTCATCACTTGGGCATTTCTTTGATTTTTACCCAAGTGACTCATCTCACCTCCAAACCCATCCCTTGCCCTCTGATATACCCAAATATAACATTGGGAATATTTTTCTTAAAAGAAAAATATTCATTTTCTCTCTGAAATCACACTTCATTCACTTCTGCTCCAAAGCAACCCTCATTTTTCTTGCCCACAAAAATCTGAGAAAATTCCTGAATATTCTTTGGACCTTGGCACACCTCCTTGTGCAAAAATATTTCATGGTTATTTGGAATATTTTGCTATAGAAAATCTTTTCTATTCTGGGCAGAAAATGCATGTTGTGAAGGAAGTGCATTTTTCCTTGATCCAATGAAGCTGAAATTTTTAGGGCTTCATTACCCTCCTAAGTAACCCCTAGATACCAAAAATTAGCTCTTAACTCTCTATAGATTTTTCTCTATTAAGCTCCAAAGTTGATACCAAAAATCAGCTCTTAACTCTCTCTAGATTTTTCTCTACTAAGCTCCAAAGTTTCTGTCCAGAAACTTGCCAAGAAGCTACAGCCTCACCCAGTCGGCCTGGCATTAACTTGGATGCTTGGATCGACCTAGCCTTGCGAAGACAACACCCCAGACATGAATTTAATGCTCAGCGTGTCATGTAGTCAGAGTTCACGCGGTGACCACGCGAGGACAAGGCCCTTGGCATGTGTTCGACGCGCTCTACGTCGCGCCAGTGGCTCTGTTTCGCTCGTGCCCGCGTCGGAGCTCGCCTCAGCCTGCCGCACCATGCCACCACCCTTGTCTCATCGCCCTTGACCCCTCCCTGCCGCTCGCCGATGCCAGAGTTTGCCACAATGAGCATGGGCATGACGAGGCCAGGTGCACAGTGCGCCCGTGGCCCTGTGCTCGTCTCCACCCGCGTCCTGTGCTCGTCCGCGCCCTCCTACAGTGGCCGCGTGAGCTATGGAGTCTTCCCCTCTCCCACTGACGCTCCTCGTCGCCTCCCGGAGACTCCAGAGAGCTTGCCGAAGCCCGCGACCCTGCCTCGGCTCCCATATATATAGAGCCCCTCCCTCGCCCCTCCGAGCATCCCACCGCACTCCTCTACATCCACAACTCCTCCTAGATAGCTGCGGCCCGGCAGGGCAGGCCTTTGGTCGCCATTCCCCTCCCAAGCTCTCCGACGATCCCCTCCCTTGGCCATCCACCTCTCCAGTGCCCCTCGAGCTCGAGCCACTCTTCCAGAGCCTCCCTAGCAGTCCTTTGGTGTGAGAGAAACCCCTTGGAGCCCTTGGAGTCACCCATCCTCACCGTCTTCTTCATCTCCGATGAACCTCGTCCGCAGCCGCCGCTGGAGACACTCGTTTCGGTCAACTCTGTCCACCTCCTGCCTTGCCACGGGTACGAGCAGGTGTGCCAGGACCCCCTCTCTCGATCCCTCCCTTGCTTAACGGCTGTCGTGCCCTCCTTATCGGGGAGAGCCCCGGCGATGAGCCGCCGTTCCCTGTTTCTCTCCTCTCTCAAAACCCGACGGGCGGGGCCCACTGTCAGCCTCTCCACTCACGCCCGAAGCGGTACGAGTGGAGGAGTATTCGCTAGAATACGTCTTCGACGTCACCCCCCTGATATTATTTTAAATCTGATTTAAATTCAGAAATTTGACTGAACTTTGACCAACTATAACTCCTATTCTATAAGTCCAAATGACATGATTCTTTTTGCATTGACTTTGTGTTGAAATTCTCTATCAGCATGCAAAAGATAAGATTTTTGCTTCTTGTAATTATTTTTTGGTGAATTAAACAGTGTTATGTGACATTTTCTCTTTGCTATTTTAATACTTTTCAGAAGGAAATTATTGCCTTGAAGATCACCAGAAGGAATGTGACCCTCCTCTACACTAAGGCAAGCCATCAAAAATATTTGCAAGAATGACATTTCACTAACTATGATTTTCACTTGAATATGATTATTTTAAATGCATATAGAAACTCCATATAAATTCATTTGATGCTAGTTGCAAATTCTTGCTATGCTTGCTCTATTATCAGTAGCATGATATTTGAATAATCAAGTTTATGCAGTAGAGTAAAGTGAAGTTATGCTTGATCTAGTCCATATCGATATTATGTTGAAAATGGTGCATAGTTTGTTCATTGCATTTTCATGGCATACTATGACTCGGTGAAATTATTTGCAAGTTGAAACCTGATAATAAACCAACTTGAACATGTTGTTGATCGAGTCATGGTGCCACCGAATCGAGCTTCCCAGTGCAACCGCATTTGCCTTTATGGGGAGGCCCTTTCTCGGTCTATTGTTATGCCTCTCACCGGTGCCTCCAACTAGGGAAGGTTATGCACTGGCGCTACCCTGGCCCGGTAGGCAGGTATAACCTTGTGTGCCCGTAGTTATTTTGGTAACATGTCGCCGTTTGGGATGATTGTTTTGCCACGACGGTGGCCGTTGGATGTCCGGAGTGGCATCGGGGCCACCCATGACTTAGCCCAAAGGGGGTTGGTCGGAGTGGCCGGGAGAGTGTCATGGCAGTAGATTAGTTCTATCAGAACGTCGTTGGTCCACCCGAATGGGAGTCCAAGGCCATGAGTTCCGTGGTGTGGGTACAGTGTGCTAACTTCTGTAGAGTATATTTAATCTATCGATATCCGCGTCCTCGGTTATGGGCACAAGTTCGTAGTAGGTCACACCATGGATCAACAAAAATATTAAACTTGCACACTAAATGAATACTTGTGGCACTGTTTATGTTGGTGAAGTTGTTGAGACCATCGAGATGGTTTCGTTTGTGATCCGGAGGTGATCACCTTGGTATGATGAGGTTCATGGTTACGAGGTAACCGAGATGGTAAGCCGGTCTGAAAGGCCCTGTTATGAGCACGATCACTTCATGAGTATCATGTCAAATCTTGCATTAAACTTGCTTAAATATCATTGTTGTTGTTTGCCATTGTTGCTTTTTTTGTGTGAGCTTGCAAGTACATTCAATGTACTGACCTGGAGTGTCATGCCAGTTTCAGGAGAAATCATACCGGAGTTGGAGTTGCATATCGCAGTCTAAACCGTGTCCACATCAGTGTCCCTGTGAGATGGAGTCCTTCTACGTCGTCGTTCCGCTGCTGCGTAGTCTTATCGTGATGTCGAGGCCCCTGCTCATGTCTACTAAATAATGTACATATGTTCAGTAGCACCGAGTGTGCCGCTTGGCCTCGCGACTTGATGTAATGTCAAACCCTATGTTCTGCTAGTATCAATAAAGCGGTTGTATTTTTGTACCAATTTGTTGTGCGTTGCCAGAAGACTTGATCTCTGGGCTGGCAATGCAAGGCAAACCGGTCACTCTGAGCCAGGGTGCCACAAATGCAATGCCATGGTTTAAATTATTTAAACTTATTTAAAATATTGCATTAGCTATGTATGAATTGTTCATGGCATTCTCTTGGAGTTGTGTTGATCTTGCTACTGCCATGATGTTGATTGGATTCCTAGGACTAATATTTTGCAGATGATGAGGATGACATGTTGCCATTGGATTATTAGTGGCTTATATTATTTTCATGATGGTATTGGATATTATGCTTTGGAGTATTATTTTGGATATGATGTTATCATATGGATCTTAGGTTAATACTTTGATCTTGCTATTGGATTAGTAGTATCTTGATTCTTGGATTCATCATGGTCTTAGTTGTTATGCTACCCTCGGAGTATTAGGTTATGACGATATTATGCTTTGGATTATTTGTTGGATATTGCTATGACTTGGATCACAGGTTGATAGATGATATCGGAGTATCAGTTATCACAGATCTATCCTTGGGGACAAATTCCGTCATTTCGTTGGTCAGGTGTCACCTTACCGGGCTTTTCCAGTGCAACCACATTTGCCTTATGGGGAGGCCCTAATGCGGTCTATTGTTATGCCTCTAGCCGGTAGCTCCAACAAGGGAAGGTTATACGCGTGCGCTACCCTGGTCAGGTAGGCCGGTATAAGCCTTGTGTGCCCGTAGTTGTTTTGGTACCATGTCCCCATTTGGGACGATTGTTTTGCCACGACGGTGGCCGTTGGATGTCCAGAGTGGCATCGGGGCCACCCACCCATGACTTAGCCCAAAGGGGAGTTGGTCGGAGTGGCCGGGAGAGTGTCATGGCAGTAGATTGGTTTTGTCGAAACGCCGTTGGTCCACCCGAATGGGAGCACGAGGCCATGGGTTCTGTGATGTGGGTACAGTGCGCTAACCTCTGCAGAGTGTGTGTTTAATCTATCGATAGCCGCATCCTCGGTCATGGGCACAAGTTCGTACTAGGTCACACCGTTCGATCAACAGTCACATGACGGAATGACTTATAGGTGATTTATATGTTGATATATTTGAGCAGTACAGTCTGGCAGGATGTCGATGATCATGTTGGGATGATCTCGAGGATGATCATTCAGTTTGTGATGTGGTCACACGATGATCACGTGGATGTATTGATCACGAGGTGATCGAGGTGATTTATTGCTTGGTCGGATAGCCAAGAGTGAGATGGTTCTTGAGATGTTGGTTCAGCAGTAATTCTAGTAGTTTCATATCATGCTTAGTTATTGCTTCGAACATAGTAGTTGTTATTAACTTAATCTGTTAAATGCTATGTTATTGTCTTGCCTTGATGCTTTTGGTTGTTGTGAGCTTGCAAGTACATTCAATGTACTGACTTGGCGTGTCATGCCAGATTGCAGGTGATGCCGCGATTGATTGTTTGTCGTGGTTTCTGTTCGTGCGAGCTAGATCGTGTCCTAGTGTCGGTGGAACAAACCCTGGGTTTGTTGCCCAGACTGTGCACAGGCACGGGGACGAGATTGAAGCACCAACCCAACTCAGAATATGAGAGACTAAGAAGTTCAAAGGACTAACATGCAGATCAGAGGGACCAAGATCAATCCAAAAAAGCAAGGCACCATCAGGAGAAGGGCCTCCTTTGCTGGGCAGGCGAGCTTGGCAAGGGGCGAGGCCACCCTCGAAAGACGACATCCAAGACGTCCCAGCAGGGCCGGCCGAGGCACACGGAGGCGAAACCACCTCACCAACTACTCCACCACGACCCACGTCGTCAATCAGTGCGGTGTCAAACCGCGGAGTGACTAAGTGGCAGCCATTCACCACATGGCAGCCTCTCCCTACAGGAAACACCTGCAGATGACACCCGTCCTGCGACATGTCAAGCGAGCAGGCGTGGAGCTGGCGAGATAGCCCGACAAGCCTTGCCGGGCAACCAACGATGTGACAATGAGCGGTGCATCTAATGCGCCCTGTCAGCCCACAGAGTTAGGTATGATAGCATTGTTTGCTATCTTATCAGTGCCTAATGACTGTTTTGCCATTGTGGTGACCCCTTAATCTATAAAAGGAGGCCCATGGCGACCGTAGAGGGGGTTAGAAGGTTGGGTAACTCAGAGCCCCATACACGTGTAGCCACTGCCGCCCTGAGGCAACCCTTGTCGGGCAAGTGTACTATGCTCCACGACCACCTTTCCACCATCAATCCACCAAAGCAGGAGTAGGGTTTTACACCTTATGGCGGCCCGAACTTGGGTAAAAATGCCTGTGTGATCTCTGCCGTGCTGCCACATGCTCGTCTACTCTTTGTGCAACGCGACGCCCCCTGCCGAACCAACAAGGGGCCTCCTGGTCCCATAGGTGGCCGCGGTTTCCCGCGACATCTTTGGCGTGCCAGGTAGGGGGACTGCTTGCGCGAACTTGAAGGCGTGTGTAGCGCGTCACCTTCATCACCATCAGCATCATCGACGACGCCATCGACCATGGCACCCAAGAAGAAACCCAGTTCTTCGGCACATCCTTCAACCTCGAAGGCTCTGCCGCCCGCGGCCTCTAACGCTGTGGGGGGTGCGGAGACACGCGAAGACGCGGACGCTGCTGGGGATGTGGTCGGGGTAGGCGGCGCCGTCACCACTTCCCCCGCGGCCGACGCAGGAGCAGGAGACATCGGAGGAGAGCGGCATTAGCAACATCCCGACGGGCACAGCCGCAGCAACGGTGCTTGGGCCGGGGCAAATCGCCGCCCTCCGACTGCTCCCACCACGGGTGCGGTCGCAGCGCGTGCACCTCCCCCGGGATGGGTCGACCAAGCTGCTGCGCCTGACGGAGCCACTGGCCCTCGAGCGCCTTCGCCGCACCACCCTGGCATCCAGGTGGTCGCCCCGCAGCAGCGGGGGCGCAGTGCTGCCGCCACTGGCACCGTCAGGAGCCGAGCGACGGTGCGATCGACTTCATCATCACCCATGCCAAGTAAAGCCTCGGAGGCCATGGCGCGGGCTCAGCTGCTGCTGAGATTTCCGCCAGCGGCTGAGCAAATGGACGAATGGCGTGCCACCATCCAAAGTGTGCTCAATTTCGCCGAAGCCGGGGGCTCATGGCGAGCTGGCCCCCCACGGCCGTCCCGAGTGACAGCAACGGCTCATACTGCTGACCGTACAGAAGGGGTCGTCCCCACGGTGCAGTCCCCACCACGATAGCCAGCGTGAGCGCAACAGAATCAAGACCCCGACGATGTCTTGATGGCCTCTTCTGACCCTCGAGCACGTCCAAGCCAACGACAAGCCCCGGAGGATAGGCGGAGAGGAGACACGTGCGCCATTGTCGAGCAACGCCGCGATGACCTCCACCGAACTGATGGGTGCGACGGCCCCGGGGTCAACGAGCCCGCGCTCGGTATTGGTGGGTGCCTACCTTTCGAGGTTGGCTGCCCTGCCTTTACCCGTGAGCTGCGGCAAGTTCGTTGGCCGTCCGTTCGCATGTTCAAGCCAGAGATACCTGAGAAGTACGATGGGAGGCTGAACCCGGCAGAGTTCCTGAGTATCTACACCATCGCTGTTCAGGCTACCGGGGGAAGAGATGAGAAGGTGTTTGCCAACTAATTTCCTTTGGCCCTCAAGTCCAATGTGAGGTCTTAGCTGATGCACCTGCCGGAGAACTCCATTTCGTCATGGGCAGACCTGTGCCATGAGTTCATCGGTGCCTTCACCGGTGGCCACCAAGAGCCGGGCCGACCCAGCGACTTGCAGCTTCTCCAACAAAAGGAAGGAGAGATCCTCCGTAAGTATTTACAGAGATTCAGCAAAGTTCATAGAAATATCCCAAATATCCATCCGGCAGCCGTGATAGCCGCCTTCCAGTCCAATGTGCGCAACCACCGGATTCGTTCCAAGATGAACGTACGGTTGCCCAAGACTGTGAAGGAGCTCTACATGTTGGTGGATAAGTGTGCTCGGATGGAGGAGGGAAGAAAGTTGCCCAGAGAGGAAGATTGCACCAATATTGATTTAGAGGATGAGGATGAATCAAACAGTTAGAAGAAGAGCAAGAAGCGCAGTAAGAAGCGAAGGGATAAGGTAGTGATGACGGTTGAAGGATCGGGTACGCCTAGTACCGGCAAGAAGGCCAAAGCTGAGGCCCCTGGCAAGGAAGCTGCCGTGTGCGCTGACTGCCGGGAAGCCGCTGCTGCCGAGAAAGCTGGGAAAGGTGTTGGGCCGCATTGCAAGATTCATCGAACCAAGGGCCACGACCTTCGAGAGTGTTATCAGGTTGAGCAGCTTGTCAAAAGACAAAAAGCAGAGTATGAGAAGCGTGACAAGGAAAAGGGTCAGAATGTTGCTGGCAGCAAGGGACGAGGTGGTGAAGTAAATCGCCTCGGCAAACCCTTTCGGAACCATGGAAAACCCGCCAGAGGTCGAGAGAAGGAAGCCTGTGGTGATGAGAGTGATGGAGGGGATGAAGAGGAAGCCAGTGAGCAAGAGTTTCAGAAGGCGACCGACACCCTGTGCATTGATGGGGTTGCATCTCTACACACCTCTCACCGCCAACTCAAGCGGTGGGCGCGAGAAGTCAATGCCGTGGAGCCAGCGCCCGAGGCCCGGAAGCTGCTCAAGTGGTCCCGTACACCCATCATCTTTAACGAGGAGGATCATCCTAGCCATACTACTGCGGTAGGGTGTTTGCCATTGTTGGTCTCCCCAACAATCCGCAACCTCAAGGTCATGAAGATGTTGGTGGACGGCGGGGCCAGGTTGAATCTGATTTCCCCAGCAGTTATCAGCAAGCTTCAGATAGCAGAGGAAGAGCTGGAGGTTACCGGCACTTTTCAAGGAGTTAATCCCGGCAGGAGCCATCCTAATGGAAAGATCATGTTGCCGGTAATGTTTGGGGGAGAACTGAACTACCGGACTGAGAGGATTGTGTTTGATGTGGTTGATCTCCCCTTGCCATACAATGGGATTCTTGGACGCCCGGCCCTGGCTAAGTTCATGGCAGCATCTCACTATGCCTACAACACCTTGAAGATGACTGGGCCACTGGGAGTCATCACCATCCCATCAGATGAGAAGGATGCAATCATTTGTGTGGACAAGATGTACCGGGATGCGATCGCAGCAGAGGCAGCGGCAGCAGCAGCTCCCATTAAGGAAAGCAAAGGAAAGAAGAGGGATTGCAGGGACTCCGGCAAAGAGTCCGGGAAGCATGCCCCCACCGAGTGCACAGCACCCTTTGACGACATGCCGGAGTGTTCCAATGGCAAGAGATCCAAGGTCGCTGCACCCCAAGTGAAGAAGGTCCCGGCAGGGCTGGCTGGCGTTGATGGTACTTTCACTATCAGCGCCACCCTTGATGACAAATAGGAAAGCGCGCTTGTTGCCTTCCTGCGGGTATATCGATGTGTTTGCCTGGCAACCATCTGATATCCCCGGTGTTCCCAGGGAGGTAATCGAGCACCACCTTGCTGTCTGCCCACATGCCCGACCTGTCAAGCAGAAAGTCCGGAAGCAGGCCTTGGAGAGGCAGCAGTTCATTACAGAAGAGATCAAGAGACTAGAGGCAGCTGGATTGGTCAGAGGAGTACTGCATCCCACATGGTTGGCAAACCCAGTGGTAGTCCGGAAGGCTAATGCGAAGTGGAGGCTTTGCATAGATTTCACAGATCTCAACAAGGCTTGCCCGAAGGACCCGTTTCCCTTGCTGCGTATCGATCAGATTGTGGATTCCACTTCAGGTTGTGATTTGCTCTCTTTTCTGGATGCGTATTCTGGGTATCACTAGATCTTCATGTCCAAGGAAGATGAAGAGAAGACGTCGTTCATCACTCCATGTGGTACGTACTGTTTTGTCCGCATGCCATTCGGATTAAAGAGTGCCGGGTCCACTTTTGCAAGGGCAGTCCAGATTGGTTTTGAGCCACAGTTGCACAGAAATATAGAAGCCTATATGGATGATATTGTGGTCAAGACCAAGGATAGGGCCACCCTTATTCAAGATTTGGAGGAGACATTTGCTAATCTGCACAAAATCAATTTGAAGCTCAACCCGGAGAAGTGTGTATTTGGTGTTCCCTCCGGCAAGTTGCTTGGGTTCTTTGTATCCCATTGTGGGATCAAAGCCAATCCCGACAAGATCAAGGCTATCGAGCAGATCCAAGCACCAAGGACAGTTAAGGATGTGAGGCGTCTGACAGGATGCGTTACCGCGCTAAGCAGATTCATCTCCAAGTCTGCCGAGCGCGCCCTGCCATTCTTCAAAATTTTGAAGAAGGCAGGACCCATGAAGTGGACCCCGGAAGCAGATGCAGCTTTGCAAGAGTTGAAGGCCTACTTGTCCTCCGTGCCTACCTTGGTCGCTCCCAAACCCCAGGAGCCGTTGCTGCTGTACTTAGTGGCAACCAACCAAGTAGTCAGTGCAGCTTTGGTAGCGCAGCAAGAAGTGGATGAGGCAGAGAGTGAGCAGAGACCGGCAGAGTCAGAGAAGGATCAGGACTGCAATGAGCACGGCAACGAGAACAACCCCAAGGATGCGGCAAGGAAGAAAGTGGTGCAGCGCCCAGTGTACTTCATCAGCTCCTTATTACAGGGGGCTAGATCGAGGTACTCTGGCGTGCAAAAGTTGATTTTTGGTCTCATCATGGCCTCAAGGAAACTGCGCCACTACTTCCAAGCCCATGAGATCACGGTTGTCACTCGTTTCCCATTGCAACGGATACTCCAAAACCCTGAGGCTACTGGCAGAATAGTGGAGTGGGATTTGGAGTTATCCAGTTTTGGTTTGAAGTTTGAAAGCACGTCAACTATTCAGAGCAGGGCATTGGCAGAGTTTGTTGCAGAATGGATGCCAACCCCTGATGGGGAAGTGACGGAGATAGCTATCCTCGGCAAGGAATCGCCCCAAGAATGGATTATGTATTTTGATGGTGCTTTTTCCCTACAAGGTGCAGGAGCTGGTGTGCTTCTTGTTGCCCCCTCCGGGGAGCACTTGAGGTACGTCATCCAAATGCATTTTGCCCGGGAAGAAGCAACCAACAATACAACAGAATATGAAGGGCTCCTTGCCGGGCTCAGGATTGCAGCTGAATTGGGAATTAAGAAGCTGGTCATTCGAGGAGATTCACAGCTTGTGGTGAGACAAGTTAACAAGGATTACCAAAGTCCATTGATGGAGGCATACGTCGAGGAAGTGAGGAGATTGGAGGAGCACTTTGACGGATTGCAAACAGAGCACGTACCCCGTGCGGAAAACAGCATAGCTGATCATCTGTCAAAGTGTGCTGCGCAGAAGCTCCCTATGGAACCAGGGACTTTTGTTCTCCATCTCACTCAGCCCTCCGTATCCCCAGCAACAATGGCCCGGAAAAGGAGAAAGTTGGACTCCGGTAAGCCTCTCCCGGTAGAGCCGTCCGCTCCTGGCAGAGACCCTGCCGGAAACAACTCCTCGCAGTCTACCAGACCACACCCTCCAGCCGGCCCCATGGACCCCGCGAATGAGGCATGTGCTCCCGCAGCAGAGGAGGTGCCGCTAGTCCTCGTTGCCGAGCCCCAGGCTCCAACTTGGGCAAGGCACATTGTCCACTTCCACCAAACCGGAGAGCTTCCCGGCAACCAAGATGAAGCTGAAAAAGTAGCCCGGAGGGCCAGTATGTATCAGTTTGTCGATGACACTCTGTACAGAAGGAGGCCCAACAGTGTGAAATTAAAGTGTGTCTGCCGGGAAGAAGGAAAGGAACTGCTGGCTGAGATACACAAAGGCATGTGCGGCTCCCACATTGGATCAAGGGCACTAGTTGGGAAAGCATTACGGCAAGGATTCTATTGGCCCACAGCCCTCCAAGATGCGGTCGAGCTAGTCACCAAGTGTGAAGCCTGCCAGTTCCATTCCAAGAAAACCCACCTGCCTGCCCAAGCTCTTCAAACAATCCCCCTATCATGGCCATTTTCGGTCTGGGGGCTCAATATCCTCGGCCCCTTCCCCCGAGCAATCGGGGGCTTTGAATTCTTGTTCATTGCTATCGACAAGTTTGCAAAGTGGCCGGAAGTGACTGCCGTGAGAAAGGTGACTGCTCAGTCAGCTATCAAGTTCTTGAAAGAATTGGTGTGTCGTTTTGGAGTTCCGGCAAGGATCATTACCAACAACGGCACCCAGTTCACGAGCCGCGCCTTCATGCAATATGTTCATGCCCTCGGATGCAAAATCTCATTTGCCTCTGTGGCACACCCCTGGAGCAATGGGCAAGCTGAGAGGGCGAACGCTGAAGTGCTGCGCGGACTCAAGACGAGAACCTTTGATACGCTGCAGAAGCGCGGCAGGCGGTGGATCGAGGAGCTGCCGGTAGTTCTCTGGTCCCTCAGAACGACACCAAACCGAGCTACCGGGCAGACTCCCTTCTCCCTAGTCTACGGGGCAGAAGCAGTTATCCCCACGGAACTCATTTACGGGTCGCCTCGAGTGCTTGCCTACGATGAAGTAGCGCAAGATCAGCACCAGCATGACGACGCTATGCTACTCGAGGAGAACCGTCTCCGTGCTGCTACGCGTGCTGCACGCTATCAGCAAGCCCTGCGTCGCTATCATAGCCGCAGGGTTCATGCCCGGTGTTTTGAGGAAGGTGACCTTGTCCTTAGGCGCGTTCAGTCCGCCAAGGGTACAAACAAGGTGTCACCAAAGTGGGAAGGCCCTTACCAGGTAGTACGAGTCACCAGACCTGGCGCAGTCCGTCTGGAGACCGAAGATGGCATTCAATTGCAAAACTCATGGAATATTGAGCATCTCCGCAAGTTCTACCCGTAAGGCGCGGCTATCGGGCCCTGCCCGGCAGCCACCCATTTGTACAAGCCTTGCCTCAGCTACATGTAACCCCTTGTACAAAGCCAGGGCGATGACCCTGTGCAAGAGAAAATAAAGAAGCGCTGCGGGGTCCCCCGACCTAGATTGCATGCATGCATGAGCATTCCAAGATCACTGCATAAGCATTTCATAAGCATTTGCATATGCATATAGATAGGATCGCATCCTGCATTCATTCTCATCTGCATGAAGCTGCAGGTTCCTGCCGTGAACTTGGCTTTGACGAGGAGTTAATAAGATTGCCTGGCATTGCGATCCCCGGCAAGCCAAACAGATAAGTTCTACCTCCTATCCATTAGTGTTCTGTAAGTTATAACTTGTGCATAAGAAAACCCCGCCACTCTTTTGAGACTTAGGTGCTCCCATCCCTGACTCGAACGTTGCTTCGGACAGGATGGTCGTAGTGGCCTCTGGTAAAAAGAAGTTGGCAGGGGGCTGGCCCCTTTGCCTGTTGCCTGGTAGACACAGCTCTCAGGTAGACAGAAAAGGTGCCGGCAGGATAGCCTGCCGGGGGAAACTCGTTTATTTACACTAAAGAGGCATCTCGCCTCTGCATGGACATACACATGCATGGGTTCCCGGCAAGGTTCATCTTTTTCATTAATATGCTGATACAAGTGCAAGCATTACAGAACACAAACATGGACTCGAGAGATTACATTATTTGAATTAAAATTTGGTAAGTGCCTGCAGGTTTAAGATTGAAAAAAGATAAGTGCCCCGTAATGACTTTGCCCCTGTCCATCTCCTATAGGAAGAGGTCAAAGAGGCCGGAGACGGGCGCAGCTGGGATTCGACGCCTCCCCAGGATTAGGACGGCACCGCTCCCCAGCAAGGAGGAAGAAACCGGAGGGCTGGCGTGGATGGTGATGCTGCCGGAGGACCAGATGGGGGACATGGAGTCACCGGCAAACACGACCCGTCGGAGCGGTCGACCCCACTCTTGACGCGTCGTGAGTTGCCGCTGCCGTTTGCATCACTACCACCCGAAGACCTTGGCACGGCCGTCGCGTCGGGCACCATGCTCTCTGGGTCTTCCCACAGAGAGCATGGTCGTCCCCAGAAGCCCTGGCGTTGGAAGTCACTACACGTCCCGGGGGCGTGTGTGAAAGCAAGCAGCCCTCCCGCACGACAAGAGGACGGCACCCGGGAGAAGCCAGATTCGCCTCTACTAGCGGCGAATCTCTTCTGTGACTCCTCCTCAGCATCGCAAAGGGAAAGAAGAATGGGGAACGATCGACTACCACGCGCCATGCCCGCCTCGAGCCTCGACATGGTGTCGTTCACGTCCCCTCCCACTGAAATCAAGGCCACGGGTGGCCCGACGGCGAGCACGCCAGAGTTGCCACCCCCGGCGTCATCGCCGCACCGCCCGAGTCCCTCTTTCAGGCCCTGGAAAGGCTTCGAGATGGAGCCCGGGGCGCGGCCCCAGGCTCTTTTTCCTAACATAACCAGTAGAGGCAGAAGGCGGAGGAGAAGAAGAATGCAAGGGTGGGTGACTCCGCCCTCCTCCACCCCTCCTTTTATAGGCAGATCGGGGAGGGGAGCTGCTCCCTAAATAGGCAGCCACCATCCTCCTCCACCAACTCAAGACGACCGGGCCCTCGCCTTGACGCTCTCCCACGCCACACGCCTTAGTTACCTACCCCGCGCGATGCATGCAACATACATGGTTAAGGATAAGGGCGTGGTGGGAAGAGTGAATTGGCGGCTTCTCCCCCGTGCGTTAAAGTCATTCACGAGCCATCACTGGAGCGGCCCCACCACCATTGGCCTTACACGACACACGGAGAAACCGGAAACTGGCCCGGAATCAAGGCTAATGAAGAAGCAAAGAAGACCTCAAGAGACCAGCCTCTTCAGCGACACCGCCTGTGCACTTATTAGGCCCTACCCCGACGATGCTCAGCAGCACGTTCGGGGCAGGCCCCGGGGCTTCTGTTGGTGCAACAAACCCTGGGTCTATTGCCCAGACTGTGCACAGGCACGGGGACGAGATTGAAGCACCAACCCAAGTCAGAATACGAGAGACTAAGAAGTTCAAAGGACTAACATGCAGATCAGAGGGACCAAGATCAAGCCAGAAAAGCAAGGCACCATCAGGAGAAGGGCCTCCTTTGCCGGGCAGGCGAGCTCGGCAAGGGGCGAGGCCACCCCCGGAAGACGACGTCCAAGATGTCCCAGTAGGGCCTGCTGGGGCACACGGAGGCGAAACCACCTCACCAACTACTCCACCACGACCCACGTCGTCAATCAGTGCGGTGTCAAACCGCGGAGTGACTAAGTGGCAGCCATTCACCACATGGCAGCCTCTCCCTACAGGAAACACCTGCAGATGACACCCATCCTATGATGTGTCAAGCGAGCAGGTGTGGAGCTGGCGAGATAGCCCGGCAAGCCTTGCCGGGCAACCAACGATGTGACGATGAGCGGTGCATTTAATGCGCCCTATCAGCCCACAGAGTCAGGTATAATAGCACTGTTTGCTATCTTATCAGTGCCTAATGACTGTTTTGCCATTATGGTGACCCCTTAATCTATAAAAGGAGGCCCATGGCGACCGTAGCGGGGGTTAGAAGGTTGGGTAACTCAGACCCCCATACGCGCGTAGCCACTGCCGCCCTGAGGCAACCCTTGTCGGGCAAGTGTACTACGCTCCACCACCACCTTTCCACCATCAATCCACCAAAGCAGGAGTAGGGTTTTATGCCTCACGGCGGCCCGAACCTGGGTAAAAATGCCTGTGTGATCTCTGCCATGCTGCCACACGCTCGTCTGCTCTTTGTGCAACACGACGCCCCTTGCCGAACCAGCAAGGGGCCTCCTGGTCCCATAGGTGGCCATGGTTTCCCGCGACACCCATCCAGAGTCCCTGCAGAGTGGAGTTCACCACCTTCGTCATTGTTTCGCTGCTAGAAGTTTCCACTGCTATGAGTTGTTCCGCTGCTAGCATAGAGCTACCTTAGCAAGCGTAGTGTCGCCGTGCTCATGTGATCCTTTGTAACATCAGACCTTTTTATCCCTTACCCTTTGTAATAAGAGCTGATTTGTTCTATGCTGAGTAGTGCCGTATTCCAGAAGACTTACCTCGATCTCTAGGCTAGAATATGGGGCGTTCCGATCTCTCTGAGCTGGGGTGCCACAGTGAGAAGAAGGAATGCGATGACGAGAGCGATGAAGGAGATGAAGAGGAAACCAGCGAGCAGGAGTTCTAGAAAGCCACGGATGCCCTACACATTGACGGAGGTGCATCCTCGCACTCCTCTCACCGCCAGCTGAAACAGTGGGTGCGTGCGGTCAATGTCGTGGAGCCAGCGGCAGATTCTCGGAAGCCACTCAAGTGGTCCCGCACGCCCATCATCTTTGATGAAGAGGATCACCCTGACCGCACCACCGCGGTAGGGTGTTTGCCGTTGTTGGTTTCACCAATGATCCGCAACCTCAAGGTCATAAAGATGTTGGTTGATGGCGGGGCTGGGTTGAATCTGATTTCTCCCAAGGTCATCAGCAACTCCAGATAGCAGATGAAGAGCTCAAGGTTACTGGTACGTTCCAAGGGATCAACCCCGGCAGGAGTCATCCTAAGGGGAAGATCACACTGCCGGTAACGTTCGCGCGGGGGGGGGGGAGTTAAACTACTGGACTAAGAAGATCGTGTTTGATGTGGTTGACCTCCCCCTGCCGTACAATGGAATCCTTGGTCACCCAGCCCTGGCAAAATTCATGGCGGCATCCCACTATGCCTACAACACACTGAAGATGCCAGGGCCAATGGGCGTCATTTCCATTCCATCTGACAAGAAGGATGCAATCATATGCGTGGATAAGATGTACCGAGAAGCAGTCGCTGCAGAGGCCGCGGAAGCTACTACTCCCGCCAAGGAAAGCAAGAAAGGGAAGAAAGCTAGCAAGGATGCCAGCAAAGAATCTGGGAAGCGCGCCTCTTCGGAGTGCACTGCGCCTGTTGATGACTTGCCGGAGAGTTCCAATAGCAAGAGATCCAAGGTTGCTGCACCCGCTTTGAAGAAGGTCCCGACAGGGCTGGTTGGCGCTGATGGTACATTTACTATCTGTGCCACCCTCGACGACAAATAGGAAAGCGCGCTCGTTGCCTTCCTATGGGCGAATATTGATGTGTTTGCTTGGCAACCATCTCACATCCCCGGTGTTCCCAGGGAGGTAATCGAGCACCACCTTGCTGTCTGCCCACATGCCCGGCCCGTCAAGCAGAAGGTCCGAAAGCAAGCCTTGGAGCGACAGTAGTTTATTATCGAAGAGATCAAGAAACTTGAGGCAGCTGGGTTGGTCAGAGGAGTATTGCATCCAACGTGGTTGGCAAATCCAGTGGTGGTGCGCAAGGCGAATGGGAAATGTAGGATTTGCATAGATTTCACAGATCTGAATAAAGCATCCCCGAAGGACCCATTCCCCTTGCCGCGCATCGACCAGATTGTGGATTCCACCTCTGGGTGTGACTTGCTTTCCTTCCTGGATGCCTACTCCGGGTACCACTAGATTTTCATGTCCAAGGAAGATTTAGAGAAGACCACGTTCATAACCCCATGCGGCACGTACTATTTTGTACGGATGCCCTTTGGGTTAAAGAGCGCTGGATCCACTTTTGCAAGAGGAGTACCGATTGGCTTTGAGTCCCAGCTACACAGGAATGTTGAAGCCTACATGGATGATATAGTGGTCAAAACCAAGGACAAACTGACTCTCATTCAGGACTTGGAAGAGACCTTTGCAAATCTGCACAAGATCAACTTGGAGCTGAACCCAGAGAAGTGTGTTTGGTGTTCCTTCCGGCAAGCTACTTGGCTTCTTTGTGTCCCACCAGGGGATAGTGGCCAACCCCGACAAGATCAAGGCGATTGAGCAGATTCGAGCACCCAAGACAGTTAAAGACGTGAGGCGTTTGACTGGATGTGTTGCTGCGCTTAGCAGGTTCATTTCCAAGTCCGCCGAGCGCGCCCTGCCGTTCTTCAAAATCTTCAAGAAGGCAGAGCCCATGGAGTGGACCCCAGAGGCAGACGCTGCATTGCAAGATTTGAAGACCTATCTTTCCTCTGTTCCCACCTTAGTCGCTCCTAAACCCAAGAGCCGTTGCTGCTATACCTAGCGGCAACCAATCAAGTGGTTAGTGTAGCGCTGGTGGCACAGCGGGAAGTGGATGAAGCAACAGCCGCAACCACCGTCCCCTCTGGAGAGGAAAGAGAACTCGTCCCGGCAAGGCCAGATGCGGATCAAAACAAGGAAGAGCGGGGCAACGGAGACAGTTCCAAGGTCACGGCAAGGAAGAAGGTGGTGCAGCAGCTAGTGTATTTCGTCAGCTCCCTGCTGCAGGGGCTAGGTTGAGGTACTCTAACATGCAAAAGTTGATTTTTGGCCTCATCATGGCGTCAAGGAAACTGTGCCACTACTTCCAAGCCCACGAGATCATGGTTGTCACCCGCTTCCCCTTGCAACGCATACTGAGGAACCCCGAGGCCACTGGCAGAATAGTGGAATGGGCTTTGGAGTTATCCAGCTTTGGTTTGAAGTTTGAGAGCACGTCAACTATCCAGAGCAGGGCACTAGCGGAGTTTATTGCGGGGTGGACGCCTACCCCTGATGAAGAAGTGCTGGAGATAGTTATCCCCGACAAGAAAGCGCCCCAAGAATGGATCATGTACTTTGATGGTGCCTTCTCCCTACAAGGTGCAGGAGCTGGTGTGCTTCTCATTGCTCCCACTGGGGAGCACCTCAAGTACGTGGTTCAAATGCATTTTCCCCAGGAGTAGGCTACCAACAATACTGCATAGTATGAATGACTCCTTGCCGGGCTCAGGATTGCAACAGAACTGGGAATCAAGAAGTTGATCATTCATGGAGATTCGCAACTTGTGGTGAGGCAAGTAAACAAGGATTATCAAAGCCCATTGATGGAGGCATACGTCGAGGAAGTGAGAAAGTTGGAGGAGCGCTTTGATGGATTACAAATAGAGCACGTGCCACGTGCGGAAAACAACATTGCTGATCATCTGTCAAAGTGCGCTGTGCAAAAACTCCCTGTGGAACCAGGGACTTTTGTTCTCCATCTGACTCAACCCTCCGTATCCCCGGCAACAATGGCCAGAAACAGGAGGAAATTGGACTCCGGCAAGCCTCTCTTGGCAGAGCTTTCAGAAGCCCCCGGCAGAGAGCTTGGCGGGAACAACGCCCCTTCGATCGGTGAGCTGCACCCCCCCGCCAAACTACCAGTCTTCACGGTTGAGGCATGCGCTCCCGTCAACAAGGAGGTGCCACTGGTCCTTGTTGTCGAGCATCAGGCTCCAACTTGGGCGCGGCACATAGTCCATTTCCTCCAAATAGGAGAACTTCCCGAAGAGCAAGAAGAAGCTGAAAGAGTAGCTCGGAGGGCCATTATGTATCAGTTCGTTGACGACACATTATACAGAAGAAGGCCCAACGGTGTGAAATTGAAGTGCATTTGCCGGGAAGAAGGAAAGGAACTGCTGGCAGAAATACACAAGGGTATGTGTGGCTCCCATATTGGATCAAGGGCCCTGGTTGGAAAAGCTTTCCGGCAAGGTTTCTACTGGCCCACGGCCCTCCAAGATGCAATTGAGCTAGTCACCAAGTGTGAAGCCTGCCAGTTCCACTCCAAGAATATCCATCAGCCTGCTCAAGCTCTTCAAACAATCCCTTTGTCATGGCCATTTTCGGTCTGGGGGCTCGACATCTTGGGCCCCTTCCCCCGTGCTACTGGGGGCTTTGAATTCTTGTACGTTGCAATCGACAAGTTTACAAAGTGGCCGGAAGTGGAGCCCGTGAGGAAGGTGACTGCACAATCAGCTATCAAGTTCTTGAAAGGATTGGTGTGCCATTTCGGAGTACCCGCCAGAGTCATCACTGACAATGGCACCCAATTCACAAGCCGCGTCTTCATGCAATATGTTCATGCCCTCGATTGCAAGGTCTCGTTTGCCTCTGTTGCCCATCCCAGAAGCAACAGACAAGCTGAGACGGCAAACACTGAAGTGCCACGAGGACTCAAGACAAGAACATTTGATAGGCTACAGAAGTGTGGTAGGCGATGGATCGACGAGCTGCCGGTGGTTCTTTGTTCCCTCTGTATGACACCAAATCGAGCTACCGGCCAGACTCCCTTCTCCCTAGTCTATGGGGCAGAAGCAGTGATCCCCACGGAACTCATATACGGATCACCTCGAGTACTTGCCTATGATGAAGTAGCGCAAGAACAGCACCGGCGTGACGACGTTGTGCTACTTGAGGAGAACTGTCTCTGGGCTGCTACGCGTGCTGCACGCTACCAGCAAGCCCTGCGTCGCTATCACAGCCGCAGGGTTCATGCCCGGAGCCTTCAGGAAGGCGACCTTGTCCTAAGGTGTGTTCAGTCCGCCAAGGGTGCAAACAAGTTGACGCCAAAGTGGGAAGGCCCTTACCGGGTAGTACGAGTCACCAGACCCGGCGTAGTCCGTCTGGAGACCGGAGATGGAATTCAATTGCAAAACTCATGGAACATTGAGCATCTCCGTAAGTTCTACCCGTAAGGTGCGGCTGTCGGCCCTGCCCGACAGCCACCCTTTTGTACAAGCCTTGCCGATGTTGCATGTAACCCTTTGTACAAAGCCAGGCGCAGACCCTGAGCAACAGATAAATAAATGAAGCGTTGGGGCCCCAAGGAAACTTGCATGCATGCATAAGCATATCATGAGCATAGCATGATCATGTAGATAAGATCATATGTAGCTCTGTTTTCATTTGCACTAAGCTGCAGGGTTCTTACCGCGGACTTGGTCCCGAAGAAAAGAAACGAAGACGAGCCTACATAGCAGTCCCCGGCAAGCAAAACAGTTAAGTTCCTTCTTATCCATACCTGTTCTGTAAAGTGAAAACTTGTGCATATGGAAACCTCGTCACCTTCGAAACATAGGTGCTCCCATCCTTTAACCCGAACATTGCTTCGGTCAAGGTGGTCACAGTGGCCTTTGACGGAGATGGTTCGGCGAGGGGCTGGTCCCTTTTTTATAGTTTTGTGCCCGGCAGGCCTAGCCCCGTGGCAGCAAACTAAAGGCACCGGCATGATAGCTTACCGGAGAAAACTTGTTTACTTAAATGTATAGAGGCGTCTCGCCTCTGCATGGACATGATACATGCACAAGTAGCCGGCAAGGCTTGTCTTTTTCATTAATATGCTGATAAGCAAGTACAGATCTTATAGAACAGAAACATGGATAAAGAAGATTACATAATTTAGACTAAAGTTTGGCAAACGCCTACAAATTTTACACTGAAAAAAGATAAGTGCCCCCTAATCCCTTTCTTGTCCCTCTCCTCCTAGGCACTATGATGGGAGGCGAAGAGGGCAAAAGGAGTGCCTGAGTAGAAGCCCAGCCCGATCCCGTTTGTCGGAGGGATTGACCACGAGTAGCCTCATCCACACCCCTTAGCATTTCAAGACATCGGGGCTAGCCAAGCCCCTCGCACCTTCCGGGCACGCGGCCGGTTCCTTGGGCCGGCTGGGCCCATGCAGCCAACTCTGAGAAGACGACGCCCTCTTAAAAGGCGGCTTGGGAGGAGGCCGGCCTGTAGCAGATGGCCCCTCCTCCCCTCGGAGTTTGCACTCAATCACTACGATAAGATGGGCCGTGGCTACAGGGCCACCCACTCCCCCGAATCCCGGAGGAGCGTGGCTACAGTGCGGGCTGACCAAGCGGTCACCGGCCTGCCAGACGCGGCACTGTAACCATGCGGCTTATGACACGGCCCTCGTCAGTAAGGGCCATGCTCCCACGACGGGCAGTCAGTACGGCCCGCAGGCGGCGGGCCCTATCTATCCGTGAGCTACCAGAAGACGGTGCACCACTAGAAGACGGTGTTGAGGGGCGGGCCGGTTCCTAGCAGCCGGCCCTTCCCTCTCCTCGTCCGCACCCACCTACTTCAACGAGACGGAGCGTGGCTACAGTGCGCGCTGACCAAGCGACCACCAACCCGCTTGATGGCGGGACTGTAGCCATACGACTCCTGACATGGCCTCCGTCATCAAGGACGAAGCTACAGCAAAAGGTGATCAGCATGGCCCGCAGGCGGCGGGCCCTACCTGTCGGCCGGATTCTCGGCAGCCAGCGGGGCCCACCAAGCGGCGGGCCCCAGCAGCCGGCGGAGAACCCGGCGGCCCTAGGCACTGACGTCTGGGTCCTACACCTGGCCATATTACCATTGTACCCCTGGGGGGTTGGCCTATAAAGCCCCTAGGGCTCACCCATGCAAAGGGTTCAGCCCTCATTCCACCCACACACACCATAGCTAGGAGAAGCAAGGTAGCAGCTCTGCCCTTCTTCCTCCTCTAGCAACACTGCTCAAGGAGCAACCTTGTAGCCACCATTTGATCATAGTCATCATGCGGAGACCCCGCAGAGCAGGACTAGGGGTGTTATCTCTCCGGAGAGCCCTGAACCTGGGTACGTCTCATGTGAGATCGAGCTCGTACTTACTCCCGCCTCCAGGGCCCGACGATGTCCTCTTGGCCCCATCCATGATAAGCCACCCCCTAGCATCTGACGTGAGATTACCACGACAGTTGGCGCCCACCGTGGTGCCTAACACAACGTCGGCCGGAGACATGTTCTGGATGGGAACCCTTCCTCTCCGGCGAGCACGTCGCGGCCGGCCTGATCAGCCAGCCCGGCTTGCCCGCTTGCGCTTGCACAAGCGCACCGCCCGACGCGGGAGCAGCCAGCCCCGCGAGCTACCTTGTCGACCTCTTCAGCAAGGTCAGCCTCTCCGACGAGCCCGCCTCCGATGCAGAGGCCCTCCGCTCCGTCGACCCCCTCTACGAGCTCTTCGAGAAGCTCTCTGTCTCCGACGTGGCCTCCACCGACAGGTTCCCCGCCGACGTGGTGGTTGTTGACGATCCGTTCCCTCCTATCGCCAGCGATGCCGACGCCGGCATCGTCGCGGAGGTGATGGTCACCGGCCACAGCCAGGACTCCAGCGGGGCTGGCCAGGACCCATTGTGAGCGGCAATGCAGAGCCTGGCTGCTCCCATCGCTGCCAACGCCGATGGAGCAGCGCTGGAGGAGATCCGTGTGAAGCTCCTTGATAGCGCCAACAAGATGGTGGCCATGAAGTGCCGCGCTGAGGCCAACCAGCGCGAGATCGACCGCATCACGGGCGGCACGCCGGGTGCTAGCGAGCCCAGCCGAGCTGGCGCCGTTCGGCGCGGCGCGGCCATAGCCAGCATGCTGGGGGTCGGACACCTGATCTACGCCACCCCAGCGCAGAACCTGCGCGCCGCCCAGGCGGTGGCAGAAGAACTCGAGCACCTGGAGGGCGACGAGCGCCGCAGCCAGATGGAGCGCCTCCAGGAGCTCCTCGACACTGCAAAACACGCAGCAAGACACGTGCAACCGCGCGGTGGAAGC
This sequence comes from Thinopyrum elongatum, assembly GCA_011799875.1. Lineage (NCBI taxonomy): Eukaryota > Viridiplantae > Streptophyta > Magnoliopsida > Poales > Poaceae > Thinopyrum > Thinopyrum elongatum. Next base: position 149,176,136 of record CM022302.1, on the reverse strand, counting down.
CGGCAAGCAAGCCGAAAACCATTCCCCCCTGCCGCGAGCATGGAGCGACCTCCCGGTCCCCAAGCGGCAGCGACCGCGGCCAGCAGAACCCGGAGCCGGCTACTAGCCGCAGCCGGCGCACCCGCCTGACGGTTGTCAACAGTCGGCAAGTTCCTCCAAGAGCGGAGGACCAGCGCCAGCAGGATGAGCGTCCACCTCCCCCTCGCAGGGAGAGGCTGGCCTCTCCGGCGCCGGTAGACCATCCGACTCTGGGGGGCCGGCTAGGCCTCCGCGAAGGAGTAAGCAAGAATGATGCCCGCCATCGGATCGAGTGGCTAGCTGGGTCCCTGGCGGTCGAGGAGGAGGACACAGTTGGCCCGGTCTGCTTCGGCCCCCGCATCCGTGACGAGCCCTTCCCCAAAGGGTTCTCGCTCCCCCGAGACACTCCCATGTATACCGGCTCCGTGAAGCCGGAGGACTGGCTGACCGACTATGCCATGGCAGTCAGCGTAGCAAACGGCAACAAGCGCATTGCCGTGAAGTATGTTCCGCTCATGCTCCAGGGCACGGCCCGGACATGGCTGAACAGCCTCAAACCCTACAGTGTCAACAGCTGGTTGGATTTTGCCGACGTCTTCGTCCGCAACTTCACCAGCACCTACAAGCGGCCCCCAAGCCACGCCAGCTCTCCATGTGCGTTCAGGGCCCGACCGAGTCCACCCGCGACTACCTGACTCGCTGGGCCGAGCTGTGCAACTCCTGCGAAGGGGTGCACGAGGTGCAGGCCATCGAGTACTTCATCGCCGGGTGCAGAGAGGGCACCCTGCTCAAGCACAAACTTCTGTGTAATGAGCCGGCTACATTGGATGAGCTTCTGGTCGTGGCGAACAAGTACGCCACCGCCGACTCCTCCATGAAGTCAGAGATCCGGGTTGACGCGTCCAGGAAGGTGCTCCCGCCGGCTCCTCAAACACTGGCTGGCGACTCCAACCGGTGCCAACAGCCGAACGACAACAAGCGCAAGGCCCAGCAGCCGGCTACCAACAACCGGCAAGTGGCCACTGTCGAGGATCAGCAGCCGACCGGGCAACCCGGCCCCAAGCGTCAGAAGGGCGGCAAGGGTGCCTGGCGGCCTGCCTTCTCCTTCGAGCAGGCCCTCGATGCCCCGTGCAAGTTCCACAGCGGCGCAAAGCCGTGCAACCACACCACCCGCCAGTGCAACTGGCTCGCCCGAATCGCCAAGGGTGAGGGCTTGCCGCCTCCTCCAGCTGGCCCGGCGGCTCCGGCTGCTCAGCAGCCGGCGCCCCGCCCAGTTGGCATGCTCCAAGACGAGTTCCCCGATGCCAACACCACCAATGTCATCTTCACCAGTGAAGCCGGCGCCAGCACCACCGCGAGGTGAATGCCGTCGCCTCAGAGGTCCCCCAATTCATGCATTGGTCCGAGAGGCCCATCACCTGGAGCCGTGACGACCACCCGGCCATGATGCCCTCGCCGGGTGCTTATGCAATGGTGCTGGACTCCACCTTCTCAACGGAGAGGCGGGCCTGCCGCTTCTCCCGGATCCTGATAGACGCACATCACCATTGAGCGTGACCAAGATGGCCGCCCGAGAGCAGTGGAACGGCGGAACGACTGCCCGCCTCCTCCTCCTCGCAGGGAGAGGCGCGCTTCCCCGCCGCCTGTTGACCACCCGACACTCAACGAGCACCTTGGCCGCCGAGAGGGAGTCGGAGAGAACGATGCCCGCCACCGGATCGACCGCCTCAACCGATCCCTGGCGCTAGAAGAAGGAGATAAGCTGGGTCCACCTTGTTTTGGCCCCCGCATCCGAGATGAGCCCTTCCCCAAAGGGTTCACTCTCCCGAGAGATACACCTAAGTACACCGGCTCTGTGAAGCCGGAAGACTGGCTGGTCGACTACTCTACAGCCGTCAGCATCACGAACGGCAACAAGCATGTTGCCGTGAAGTACGTTCCGCTCATGCTCCAGGGCACAGCCCGGACATGGCTGAACAGCCTGAAGCCCCGCAGCATCAACGGCTAGGTTGATTTCATCGAAGCCTTCATCCGCAACTTCACCAGCACGTACAAGCGGCCGCCCAAGCCTCGCCAGCTCTCCTTGTGCGTCCAGGGCCCCAACGAGTCGACTCGCGACTACCTCACGCGTTGGGCCGAGCTGCACAGCTCCTGCGAGGGCGTGCACGAGGTGCAGGCCATCGAGTACTTCACCACCGGGTGCCGAGAAGGCACCCTCCTCAAGCACCGGCTTCTCTGCGACGAGCCGGCGACCCTCGATGAACTGCTGATCATAGCAGACAAGTATGCCACGGCCGACTCCTCCATGAAGGCGGAGATCCAAGTTGATGCATCTGGTAAGATGGCACCCCAAGCTCCTCGTACCCCGGCTGGTGATACCAGTCGGCGTCAGCAGCCAAACGACAACAAGCGCAAGGCCACGCAGCCGGCTTCTACCAGCCGGCAGGTGGTGACAGTCGGAGATCAGCAGCCGGAAGGGCATCCTCCGCCCAAACGCCAGAAGGGCGGCAAGCTCAACTGGCTACCCGCTTTCTCGTACGAGCAGACCCTTGATGCCCCCTGCAAGTTCCACAGCGGCGCGAAGCCGTCCAACCACACCACTCGGAAATGTCACTGGCTCACCAGGATCGTCAAAGGGGATGGACTCCTGCCTCCCCCGCCTGCTGGGGCGCCGCCTCCCCATCCTCCACAGCAGCCGGCGGTTCGGCCAGTCGGTGCCATACAAGATGAATACCCGGAAGAACATGGAGCCTATGTCGTGTTCACCAGCGTGGCCGACGACAAACACAGCAAAAGGCAGCGACAACAAGAAGTAAATGTAACCGCATCAGAGACCCCCGAGTTCATGCACTGGTCTGAGAAGCCTATTAGTTGGAGCAGAGCCGATCACCCAGAGGTGATGCCCTCTCCTGGCTCCTATGCCCTGGTCTTGGATGCTACCTTCGCAACGGAGAGGCGGGCTGCTCGTTTCTCCCGAGTCCTCATAGATGGCGGCAGCAGCATCAACATCCTGTACCGGGACACTATGGAGAAGTTAGGAATCAAACAGAGGCAGCTCCAGCCCAGTCGGACTGTATTCCATGGCATAGTCCCTGGCCTTTCCTGCTCGCCAATCGGCAAGACCCAGTTAGATTTCCTCTTTGGAGACAAAGATCACTTCCACCGAGAATCAGTCTGGTTTGAGGTGGTGGACCTTGAGAGCCCATATCACGCGCTACTTGGCCGGCCCGCCCTGGCCAAGTTCATGGCGATCCCCCACTATGCTTACCTCAAGATGAAGATGCCAAGCACCAAAGGGATCCTGACCATAGCCGGGGACTACAAGAAGTCGTCCGCCTGTGCGGCAGACAGCAGCCGGCTAGCCGAGTTCCTCGTAATCGCAGCAGAGAAGCGGCTCCTTGAACGGGTTGTGGCAATGGCAGGCAAGCGGCCAGAAATGCCGCCAAAACCCAAGGAGTCGGAAGCTGAGGGCTCGTTCAAACCGGCGAAAGAAACAAAGAAGATACCTTTGGACCCGGAGCACCCGGAGAGGCACGCTGTCATAGGTGCAAACCTTGACAGCAAATAGGAAGGCGAGCTCGTCAATTTCCTCCGTGAGAATCGGGACATCTTTGCATGGTCTCCTAAGGACATGCCGGGTGTTCTGACGGATTTCGCCGAGCACAAACTACACGTCCGGTCTGATGCCAAGCCGGTCAGGCAGCCCCTGCGCCGTCTGTCAGAAGAGAAGAGTAGTTGGAGAAGAGATAGCTCGGCTTCTAGCAGCCGGCTTCATCATGGAAGTGTTCTTTCCAGAGTGGTTGGCCAACCCGGTCCTTGTGCTGAAGAAGAATAAGCAGTGGCGCATGTGTATTGATTATACCAGCCTCAACAAGGATTGCCCCAAAGATCCCTTTGCCCTGCCAAGAATTGACCAAGTGATAGACTCCACAGCCGGATGCGAGCTGTTGAGTTTTTTGGACGCTTACTCAGGATATCATCAGATCAAGCTGAGCCCGGCCGACAGGCTGAAGACCGCCTTCATCACACCATTCGGAGCCTTCTGCTACTTGACCATGACGTTCGGCTTGAGGAATGCCGGCGCCACGTTTCAACGTTGCATGCAGAAGTGTCTCCTCAAGCAACTCGGCAAGAACGCCCACGTTTATGTGGATGATGTTGTGGTGAAGACGGAGAAGCGCGGCACGCTGCTAGAAGACCTCAAGGAAACCTTTGACAACTTGCGCCGATTTCAAATCAAGCTCAACCCGGAGAAATGCGTCTTCGGAGTACCAGCCGGCCAGCTTCTTGGCTTCCTGGTCTCAGAGCGCGGCATTGAGTGCAACCCTGTGAAGATCAAGGCCATCGAGAGGATGGAGGTGCCCACCCAACTGCTGGACGTACAAAAGTTCACCGGCTGCCTGGCGTCCATCAGCCGTTTCATCAGTCGGCTGGGCGAGAAGGCTCTTCCCCTGTACCAGCTCATGAAGAAGACCACTTTTTTCGAGTGGAATGACAAGGCGGACGAGGCTTTTCTCCAGCTCAAAAAGGTGCTGACCAATCCGCCTGTCCTGGCGGCCCCGACTGCTAAGGAGCCCATGCTTCTCTACATCGCTGCCACCAGCCGGGTGGTCAGCACAGTCATGGTGGTGGAACGCAAAGAGGAAGGCAAAGCGCTACGAGTCCAGAGACCGGTGTATTACCTGAGTGAGGTGCTGTCCGCCTCCAAGCAGAACTACCCGCACTATCAGAAGATGTGCTACGGCGTGCACTTTGCCGCCAAGAAGCTGAAGCCATACTTTCAAGAGCACCTAATCACTGTGGTCTGCACTGCTCCACTTGCTGAGATTATTGGAAGCCGAGATGCTTCGGGCTGAGTGGCCAAATGGGCCATAGACTTGGCCCCCTACACCATCTACTACCAGCCCTGCACCGCCATCAAGTCACAAGCGCTGGCTGACTTCCTTGTCGACTGGGCCAAGACCCAATACCTGCCGCCAGCGCCGGACTCCACCCATTGGCGAATGCACTTTGACGGTTCCAAGATGCGCGCCGGTTTGGGAGCCGGCATCATCCTCACCTCTCCCAAAGGCGACAAGCTCAGATATGTGCTGCAAATCCACTTTGCCGCCTCCAACAACGTAGCCGAATATGAGGCACTCATACACAGACTCCGGCTTGCCAAGGAACTCGGCATTCGCCGGATCCTGTGCTATGGTGACTCCGACTTGGTGGTCCAGCAGTCATCTGGCGACTGGGATGCCAAGGATGCAAACATGGCAAGCTACCGCTTCCTCGTCCAGCAGCTCAGTGGATACTTTGAAGGGTGCGAGTTCCGACACGTGCCAAGAAATGACAATGAGCAAGCTGATGCTTTGGCACGAATCGGCTCCACCCGGCAAGCAATACCAGTCGGCGTCGCCCTGCGACGCCTCCTCAAGCCATCTATCAAGCCGTCACCAGAATCAGACTCCATCTTCGCGCCGGCTCCTCCTGAAGCAGTCGGATCCGACTTGAGAACCCCAGCAACCGGCGCAGGAATTCCGACAGGCGGCTCGGGGACTGCGGCAGTCGCACCTGGCCCGGGGACTTCGGAACCCGGCCTGGGGACTGCAGCAGTCGGCCCGGGGACTTCATCGACCCAACAAGTGGTAGCCGACTCCAACCCGCTGCCTCCCGGCCCAACCGCCCTCGTACAAATTGCAGTCCTGACGATCGAGGAAATAGCAGCACCTTCATGGGCTCAGCCCGTCCTCAACTTTCTGGTGAACAAAGAGCTGCCAACTGATGAGATCACGGCCCGGCAAGTGCAACGCCGGGCAGCAACGTACACCATCGTCAACAAAGAACTTGTGAGGCACAGTGTCACTGGTGTGTACCAGCGCTGCGTGGAGATGGAGCAAGGCCAAGCAATCCTCAAAGACATCCACCAAGGCGAGTGCGGTCACCACGCGGCCTCAAGAGCACTCGTGGCCAAAGCTTTCCGCCATGGGTTTTTCTAGCTGACTGCTCTAGAAGACGCCAAAGATTTGGTCCAGAAGTGTAAAGGGTGCTAGAAGTTCCGCTCCAAGCCACATTTGCCGGCTTCTGCACTCAAGACCATCCCCATTGCCTGGCCCTTTGCCGTCTGGGGCCTGGACATGGTGGGACCATTCAAAACGGCACGCGGCGGCATGACTCACCTACTTGTCGTGGTGGACAAGTTCACCAAGTGGATAGAAGCAAAACCAATCAAGAAGCTGAATGGTCCGATTGCTGTAACTTTCATATCCGACATCACCATCCGGTATGGCATACCACACAGCATCATCACCGATAACGGCACAAACTTTGCCAAAGGCGCCTTGGCTCGTTTCTGCGCGACGCAGGGCATCCGACTGGACTTAGCGTCCGTTGCCCATCCGCAGTCAAACGGCCAAGTAGAGCGAGCAAACGGCCTCATTTTGTCCGGCATCAAGCCCCGACTGGTCGAGCCGCTCGAGCGTTCGGCCGGCTGTTGGCTCGATGAGCTGCCGGCTGTCCTCTGGAGTCTGCGCACGACTCCGAACAAGTCAACCGGCTTCATGCCATTCTTCCTCGTCTACGGCGCCGAAGCTGTCATCCCGACGGACATAGAATTTGACTCCCCTCGAGCCACCATGTACACCGAGGAGGAGGCAAAAGAAGCACGTGAAGACGGTGTCGACCTGCTGGAAGAGGGTCGGCTATTGGCACACAGCCGGTCCGCCATCTACCAGCAGAGTCTACGCCGATACCATAACCGGAAGGTCAAGCCAAGATCCTTCCAAGAGGGAGACCTTGTGCTCCGGCTGATCCAGTGAACAGCCGGCCAGCACAAGCTCTCAGCACCTTGGGAAGGCCCCTTCATCATCAGCAAGGTGTCGGGCAACGACTCCTACTACCTGATCGATGCTCAGAAGCCGCGAGCACGCAAAAGGGATGACTCCGGCAAAGAGACGGAGCGGCCATGGAACGCAAACCTCCTCCGAAGGTTTTACAGTTGATGCAGTATGTACCACGCCAACTTTTGTATTAAGTATGAAGACTCCGGGTCCCCCGAAAAGAGCTCGGGGACTGCCCTCTTTTATCTATTCGATAAGCATTATGCCTATGCATATGTTTTTTCTTTATTCCGCCTGGCACCGGGTCCGTCCATTCGGCCCGGGGACTCACCGCCTTGTACTATGTGATGCTTCCTGCGGCCGGACAAGTAGTGCGTTGGCACCTCAACCTTCCCTGCCAAAGCCACAGCTCGCAGAGCGACTGTTTGGTAGGCAAGAGTTAAAGGTAGAAGAGGTGTCCGCATGAAAAATGGCTAAGGATCCAGAGCATGCACATAGTTCAGGCCGGTTTCCCGCCTCACTGACCGGCTGCTGAGCAGCCGGCCCGCTGGCTTCTACTCAACTTGCCAAAACGCTCTAGTCGGCCAATTACTTGCCTTCCCGAAAGTGGCTAAGTACTTGACCCAGCCACAGTCCGCAGAGCGGCTGTTCGGTTGGCAAGACGACAACTAAGGGAGGGTGGCAAAAGTAAAAAGCCAAAGAGCAGAAGGCAAGAAGAGATAGAACTCGGCAAGAGTATTTACATATTAAGAGCCCTTGACAAACATTCAGCAATGTTTGAAATACACCCCGCGGGTGGAATTGTGCGAAGTTAACAAAGTTTGTCGAGACTGATAAGCAGGTAAAAACAAAGATAAATTGGCAGCCTAAGGAGCAGCAGACGGGTTTGGCGGAATGGTGGAGTTGGTGGTGCCGGTTGGTGGAGCGGCCGGCTGGTCAGTCTCTGCCTGGTCGCCTTCAACAGCAGTTGGCTCGCTCGGGCGTGGCTCGTTGCTAGAAACGCGGTCGGGCTGAGGCTGGTCGTCCGCTTCAACCTCTGGCGCCTCCTCTTCACCATCCTCCTCCTCTTCGTCTTCTCCCTCGTCGCTGGAGTCGATCACCTCGGCCGAGTCCTCGCCGTCCTCCGGGTTCAGCCCGAACCACTCCGGCGGCTCCTCGGCACCGTCTTCAGCCAGCTCGGGAACAAAGATGCTGGTGTCGGCATACTCGGCGATCGCCGCCGCCCGCTTGACAAGATCACCCTTCACCGCCACCAACTCCTCCTGGGCCTCCTGTCGAAACGTGGTCAACTGGGCTAGATTTAGCCTAGGGTACCATGCCTTGACGAACTCCAAAGCCCGGCGTGCCCCAGCCCGGGCCGAGGAGCCCTTCCAGGCCTCAAGACGGCCGGCCGCCACCTCCAACCAGTCGGCGGTCCGGCTGGGATTGCGCGGAGCCGGCATGTCTGGCCACAGGGCGGAGATGGCCTGCGCCCCGACACGCTGAAGATGGCGCAGCATCCGATGAGCCGGCCGAAGACGGGCCTGGATGCTGAGAAGCTGTTCACTAAGGGTCCGAGGGGCGTCGACGGCGATCTTCGCGCCCTCCGCCCTCCGCCCTTCGCGATCGGCCTCGATGGCCTGATTGGCAGCACCAGAGTGACCAGGGAAGAAGTCTGCTCAAACAGAAAGCAAAAAAGCCAAAGTTAGAAACAAGAAGCCGGCCTGATTAGAAGCCGGCAGCTCGAAGAAAGAATAAAGAAGGAAGCTCATCGTCAACCATGTCTTCAATCTCGCCGAAAACGGCAGTCAGCATCGCCTCTTTATCAGTCCAGGCGGAGCGTTCGGTCTCGAACTCAGCAAGGAGACCGGCCTCCCTGTCCTCCGCCTCCTTCTGGGTCTTCTTGAGAAGCTCCGCCTGTTCCGCCAGTTGTGTGACAAGCCGGTCACACTCTTCGACCAGCTTGCTGCAATCCACCTCCTTGATACGCAGCGCGGTGTTGGCTTCGCCCAGCTGCTGCTGTAGGATGGCGTTGGCCTCTGCAAGAAGGGAGAAATAAAAAGATACCGACAGTCAGCAGGAAAGAAAAACAGTTGCCGGGGAGATCCGGCCCGACTGCACAGCAGTCGGCCCAAATCTCGGGGACTACAGCTCGCGGGTGCACCAGCGCGCCCCCGCAGAGAAAGAAAAACAAAGACTTACGCCGGCTTTCCGACAGGTCGGCGGTCCGTTGAGTTAACTCCTGGACGTTGGAGTTGAAGATGGTCGCACGAAGGTTGTGATAATCCTACAATGAAGATATCAGATGATGTTAGTACTCGGAGCCTGCCAATTAAAGTTCCGGTCCGCCTGCTCAGCAGCCGGCCCGAAACTTGGGGACTACACCCAGTGGGTGCGCTGGCGCGCCCCCACGAGAGAAGTATAAAAGTTAAAGATGAAGAAGCGAGAAGCATACCCGGACGGCCGCTCGCGACTCCAAGAATGCTTAAGAGCGTCGGCCTCGGCTCGGAGCTTGGCCTGGATGTCCAGGATCGCCCGGTTCAGAGGGCCCGTTCCGCCTACCCGCACCCAACCAGCGGGCGCGGCGCTGGTCGCCTCGGCGTCCGGGATCGAAGAGCTCGCGGTACCGACTTCCTGCGGGCATGGTGCCGAGGCCGCCTTCGCAGGCCGGCGACGCGTTGGTATGCGGACCTCGGGAGTCGGGCCTGTCCCCACCTCGCCTTCGGTTGGCGGCACTGGCGGGACAGCCGGCCGCGGGTCCCGCGCTCCCCCTGACGACGATGATGGAGGCACGACCACGTCCGGCATGACGACATCGCCGCCCTCCCTCTCCATGATTGGGTGCTCATCGCCGGCATCCCCTGTCGGCGCCACGTGCTCTGGCGGTGGTGGCGCGGTGCACAGGGGGACGACGAATAACACCGACTGGCGGCGCGCGGCTTCGTCGGCCCGATCCTTCGCCGCGGCGGCAGCCTCGGCCTCCGCCAACTTCTCCAAAATGGCGGCTTCCGCCTTGTCCACCGCCGCCTTCTCCCTGCGGGCGGCCTCCAGCTCCTCGCGTGCCTCCCGCGCGTTTTGATCCTGCGCCTCCCGGAGGTCGGCGGCCGGATCGATTTGCCGGGTGGTGGAAGTCTCCGCCGACCCGATGACGGACGCGGCGTCGGACCGCTCGAGAGAAAGCGGAGATCTACGTTGCACAAGACAAAGAGAAATTAGAAGAATATTGGCATAAAGGAAAAGTACGTGAGGAAGTCGGTACTCACGCGGAAACCATCGGCGGCTCCTTCACCACCTTGCAGAAGCGAACGGCCTTCGCGGCCGCCTCGTCCCGCTTGGTCGCCGCTGCCGAGCCCTTGGGCCTCTTCGGCCGGCTGCCGAACAGGTTCGGTGCGGCCCGGCGCTTCTACGCATCGCCGTGGGCAACCGGCACGGCAGACGAGCTCGCGCCCGGCTGAACGGGCCCCGGCTCGTGGCGCGGGGCGACTCTTCTGTGTTGTCGTCCGACCAGTCCTCGAGGCCGGCCCCGAGCCCTGAGCCGCCTGCCTCACCGCCCCCTCCCGCAGCGTCATCATCCAAGGCGGCCGCCCCCAAGTCGGGGTCGTCCACATCGCTCTCCGCCCGGTCGGGGAGAAATCGACGCTCCGGCCCCGCGGCGCCGGCCGCCGGCTGGAGGAGGGGGCTCTGTTCGAAAAGGCCGATTGATCAAGTCGGTCAAGCAAAACTCTGCAATGGAGAAAGAGAAGGAAACTTACCATAGGCGGGGGGTCGGCGCGCGAGTACGGCTCCTTGCCGAACCGCCACTCCTCCGTGAGCTTGCAGTTCGCAAGGTAGTTCACCATATAAGCCACCTCGGCGTGAGGCATCTCCTTGGTGCATAGCTGGCTTGGGTCCCGATGCCCACTCATCTGACAGATCATATGAGGGCGGCCCTAGAGCGGGAGCACCCGCCGTGCCACAAAGGCGGCCAGCAAGTCAGGCCCGGTCAGGCCCTCCGACTGTGTCAGCACCCGCAGCCGCGCGATGGCGGCGGCTCCAGAGGGCGACAGCGTCTTGGCCCGATACGACCAGGTGGGCCGCCTCCTCGCCGGTGGGCCGGCTGTGTAAGCCGGCAGGTTGACCCAATCGCCCTCCGCGAAGACGCTCTTCACGTAGAAGTACGACCGCTGCCACATCTTCATCGACTGGATCAGCGTGATGGCGGGAAATGGATTGTCGGCTCCCGGTCTCCGCACCGCGATGAAGGCGCCGCATTGAGCCGGCACGCCCGCGGTGACGGTGCCGAGCTTGGTGTAGAAGAATTCCCCCCAGAGCTCGATGGTGGGGAGAACGCCGAGGAAACCCTCGCACAGAGTGACGAAGGTGGACAGCAGCACCACCGTGTTCGGGGTGAGGTGGTGCGGCTGGAGGTCGTAGAATTCGAGGAAGGCCCGGAAGAAGCCGCTCGCCGGCAGGCCGAGGCCGCGCAGGCAGTGCGAGCGGAAGACGACCCACTCGCCCTCCTCCGGCGCCGGTGAGATCTCCCGCTCCGGCGCGAGGCGGACCCTCACGAAATCCTTGCCGGGCAGCCGCCGCGTCTGGCGGAGGAACTCGATGTGATCTTCGTGGACGATGGAGCCATCCCAGGCACCGGAGCACGCCATGGAGGCGAGGTTGACGGGGAAAGCGCGGCAACGAGCTGCGGCGGCGCCTCGGCTGGGCGTGGAGTTACGGCAGCGGCAGAGGAAGAAGAAGACGACAGTGGGGGAGAAGGGTGCGCATGCTCTGCCGCTCCTTCTCCCCCCTACTTATAACCCCCGAGCTCCGAAGCCGAGGGGGCGTGGCGTGGGAACGTGGGATTAACTGCGCCCGCGTTTTCTTCGCAAAGTTACTGCGCAGTAACTCCCTCGGGAATCGTAACCGCTCGCCTCGGCCGCGGCGGATCCGCTTGCGCGCCGAGGCCCAGTCATGGCGGGCCCGCCCTGCTGTCACGTCCCATCGTAGGCATGGGCTGGCAGGCAGACCCGGCTCGCTAGCGCCACGTGGCATACTTGCAGCGGGCGGCGGGCCTAGAGGCTTGGCAGGCACGCCATTTGGTTCCCGCCCTGATGTTTCGAAATCACCACCCGGAGACGCCCAGGAGCGTCCGACCCCCCGACAAGGCGGCACGCTGGGGGTCGGATTCAGGAAGAGCACTCTGAGAAGGAAGCTGCTGAGGCTTCTCGACTTATCAGTCACAACGCCTCATCAGCTTCGGGGACTACTGTCGGAGTAATGGGCCACGGGTAGCCCAACCCAAGTCCCTGAGCTGTTCAAGACATTGGGCCGGCTGCGCCCACGAACGTCCAAGATGAAGCGCCGCCTTCTGATGGCCGGCTGGCCCAAGCAGCCGGCTGCCCGAAGATGGCCGAGCTCCAGAAGATGGCATCAAGACATGCCGACTCCTTTCAGGCGGCCTCCAGAGAGGCCGGCTCCTGGCAGTCGGCCCACGGCGCCCTCAGAGTTTGCGCCTCCATTAAAGAGACAAGACAGGGTGAGGCTACAGTGTAGCCCATCCCCCCCGGTATCCAGGGCAGGGCGTGGCCACAGTGCTCCGTACGGTCAGAGATCTCCGCCCGGCGCATCACTGTTGCCACTCCGCCCTTGACGTCACCCCTGACAGGCAGAACCCTGTTTCCACGATGGCCTGTCAGTACGGCCTGCAGGCGGCGGGCCCTACCGGACAGTGAGAGCCTAGAGGGCGGCGGGAGTTTGAACAGTCGGACCAGAGGGAGGCCGGCCTCAAGCAGGCGGCCATCTCCTTCCTCGGGGTCCACACGCCATTAACCAGATGGGACGCGGAGTGGCTATAGCAATCTCCCGCCAGCGGACGGGACGGTAGCCACGCCCCCCTGACCAAGCCTGCGTCACCAACGTCACGGCTACGTGACGGACTAGCCGGCGGGGCCCACCAGGCGGCGGGCCCCGGCAGCTGACAGAGAAGCCGGCGTCCAGAGACACTGATGGCCGGGCCCTACGCCCGACCAGATTACCATTATACCCCTGGGGGGGAGTAGGCCTATATAAGCCCCCCCGGGGCACCCATGTAGGGGGTTCGGACCAGTTAGACCTTGATTCATACCTAAAGGAAGGAGGGAGCGTGCCTGCCTCCTCTAGCCTCTGACATACAGCTCGAGGAGCACCATTGTACTCGCTAGAGCTTTAGTGATCATCCGGAGACCCCGCAGAGCAGGACTAGGGGTGTTATCTCCTAGGAGAGCCCCGAACCTGGGTAAAGTGCGCCGGCGTTCGTGTCTACGCCTCATCCCGCTTCCAGGCACCGGCGATGTTCTACTCGCTCCCACCATGATAAGCCAGGCATTGGCATATGTCGCACCCAACCCCCGACACGGCGACTACCAGAAGTCACTCATGTGCGCCTCTGCCAGCTCCCGGCTGGCCGAGTCCCTCATCATCACCGAAGAGAAACGCCTCCTTGACCAGGCTGTGGCCATGGCCAGCGAGCTGCTGGACATGCCATCTGACCCCAAGGACGCGGAGGCCCAGGGCTCCTTCCAGCCGGCAAAGGAAACCAAGAAGATTGCCTTGGACCCAGCGCACCTGGAGAGATTCGCTGTCGTGGGGGCCACCCTCGATAGTAAATAGGAAAGCGAGCTCGTCGACTTCCTCCGTGAGAATCGGGACATTTTCGCATGGTCTCCCAAAGACATGCCAGGTGTTCCGAGGGAGTACGCCGAGCACAAGCTGCATGTGAGATCGGACGTAAAACTGGTCAAGCAACCCCTCCGCCGCCTATCAGAAGAGAAGAGAAGGATCGTTGGTGAAGAAATCGCCCGGCTTCTGGCAGCCGGCTTCATCATGGAAGTGTTCTACCCGGACTGGCTTGCCAACCCAGTCCTCGTTTTGAAGAAAAAACAACAAGTGGCGCATGTGTATCGACTACACTAGCCTCAACAAAGCCTGCCCCAAAGACCATTTTGCCTTGCCCCGGATCGATCAGGTGATCGACTCCACGACTGGCTGCGAGCTGCTGTCCTTCTTGGACGCCTACTCCGGCTACCACCAGATCAAGCTGGACCCGGCCGACCAGCTAAAGACCGCCTTCATCACACCATTCGGTGCCTTCTGCAACATCACCATGATGTTCGGCTTGAGGAATGCCGGTGCCACCTTTCAGCGTTGTATTCAGAAGTGCCTCCTAAAGCAACTCGACAGAAATGCCCACGTCTATGTGGACGATATTGTGGTGAAGAAGGAGAAGCGTGGCACCCTTTGGGAGGATCTCAAGGAGACCTTCACCAACTTGCGCCGCTTTTAGATCAAGCTCAACCCGGAGAAGTGTGTCTTCGGAGTACCAGCCGGCCAGCTCCTTGGTTTCCTTGTTTCCTAGCGTGGGATCGAGTGCAACCCCATGAAGATCAAGGCCATTGAGCGGATGAAGAAGCCGACCCGGCTGCGGGATGTCCAGAAGTTCACCGAGTGCCTAGCATCCCTCAGCCGGTTCATCAGCCGGCTGGGCGAGAAGGCCCTCCCCTTGTACCAGCTGATGAAGAAGACCACATGCTTCGAGTGGACCAACTAGGCGGATGAGGCCTTCCTCCAGCTCAAGTGCATGCTGTCCACGCTGCCTGTTCTGGCCGCTCCGGCTGCTAAAGAGCCCATGTTTCTCTACATCACTGCTACCAGCCGGGTCATCAGCATCATGATCGTTGTCAAGCGCCCAGAAGACGGCAAGGCCCAGCCGGTCCAGAGGCCGGTCTACTACCTGAGCGAGGTGCTGTCTGCCTCCAAGCCGAACTACCCCCACTAGCAGAAGATGCGCTACGGTGGCAAAATGGGCCATCGAGCTGGCTCCCCACACCATCCTCTACTAGCCCTGCACCGCCATCAAGTCCCAAGTGCTGGCCGACTTCCTAGTTGACTGGGCCGAGACTCAGTACCTACCGCCAGCGCTGGATTCCACTCATTGGCGGATGCACTTTGATGGCTCGAAGATGCGCACCGGTTTGGGAGCCGGCATCGTCCTCACCTCTCCCAAAGGCGACAAGCTCAAATACACACTGCAGATCCACTTTGCCGCCTCCAACAACGTGGCCGAGTATGAGGCACTCGTCCACGGGCTCCGGCTAGCCAAGGAGATCGGCATCCGCCGAATTCTGTGCTACAGCGACTCGGACTTGGTGGTCCAACAGTCTTCTGGCGACTGGGACGCCAAGGACGCTAACATGGCGAGCTACCACATCCTCGTCCAGTAGATCAGTGGGCACTTCGACAGGTGCGAGTTCCTCCATGTGCCACGAGCCGACAACAAAGCAGCCGACACCCTGGCACGGATCGGCTCCACCCGGTAGGCCATACCAGCCGACGTCTCCCTCGAGTGCCTGCGCAAGCCGTTTATCAGGCCTTCACCGAAATCAGAGTCCATCTTCGTGCCGGCTGACCCTGGAGCAGCCGGATCCGGCTCGGGGACTTCAACAGTCGGCCCGGGGACTTCTGCAGGCAGCCCGGGGCTGTAGCACCCGA
The DNA here is from genome assembly GCA_011799875.1 of Thinopyrum elongatum. Lineage (NCBI taxonomy): Eukaryota > Viridiplantae > Streptophyta > Magnoliopsida > Poales > Poaceae > Thinopyrum > Thinopyrum elongatum. Next base: position 149,160,819 of record CM022302.1, on the reverse strand, counting down.
ACCCGGCCCGGGGACTGCTGCAGTCGGCCCAGGGACTTCAACGACGCAGCAAGCAGTGGCCAGCTCCGACCCGCCGCCTCCCAACCCAGCCTCCCTAGTTCCAGTTGCTATCATGATGGTGGTGGAAGCTCCGTCTTGGGTGCAGCCCATCCTCAACTTTCTGGTGAGCCGAGAGCTACCAGCCGACGAAATCTTGGCCCGGCAGGTGCAACGCCGGGCGACAGCATACACGATAGTCAACAGAGAGCTCGTCAGGCGCAGTGTGACTGGTGTCTTCCAGCGCTGCGTGGAGCCGGAGAAGGGCATTGATATCCTTAGGGATATTCATCAAGGCGAATGTGGCCACCATGCCGCCTCCAGAGCCCTCGTTGCCAAAGCTTTCCTCCATGGCTTTTTCTGGCCGACTGCTTTGGACGACGCCAAGGAGTTGGTTCGCAAGTGCAAGGGGTGCCAGTGCTTCAGCTCCAAGCAGCACCTGCCGGTTTCTGCACTCAAGACCATCCCCCTCACTTGGCCGTTTGCCGTGTGGGGATTGGACATGGTGGGCCCATTCAAGACAGCACGCGGCGGCATGACCCATCTACTAGTTGCCATGGACAAGTTCACAAAGTGGATCGAGGCGAAGCCAATCAAGAAGCTGAATGGTCCGACTGCCGTCACATTCATTGCAGATATCACCATCTGGTACGGCATCCCGCACAGCATCATCACCGACAACGGCACGAACTTCGCCAAAGGCGCCTTGGCCCATTTCTGTGTGACGCGGGGCATCCGACTAGACCTAGCGTCCATTGCCCATCCGTAGTCAAACGGCCAGGTGGAGCGAGCAAACGGCCTCATCTTGTCCGGCATCAAGCCCCGGCTGGTCGAGCCTCTGGAGCGCTCGGCCGACTGCTGGATCGAGGAGCTGCCGGCTGTCCTTTGGAGTCTTTGGACTACGCCGAATCGATCAACCGGCTTCACACCCTTCTTCCTCGTGTACGTGGCCGAGGCTGTCATCCCAATTGACATCGAGTTCGACTCGCCTCGCGTCACCATGTACACGGAGGCGGAAGCAAAGGAGGCACAAGAAGACGACATTGATCTGCTGGAAGAGGCCCGGCTGCTAGCACTCAGCCAGATCGCCATCTACCAGCAGAGCCTACGTCGCTACCACAACAAGAAGATCAAGCCGCGTGCTTTCTGCGAGAGCGACCTTGTGCTCCGGCTGATCCAGCGGACAGCCGGCCTGCACAAGCTCTCGGCCCCTTGGGAGGGGCCTTTCATCATCAGCAAGGCCCTGGGCAACGACTCCTACTACCTCATCGATGCACAAAAGCCCAGGGAACGCAAGGGGGACAATGCCGCCCAAGAGACGGAGCGCCCGTGGAACGCGAACCTCCTCCGCCCATTTTACAATTGATGCAGTGTATGTACCACGCTACCTTTTGTATTTAGCAAAGACAACAGGTCCCCCGAGGCGCACTCAGGGGCTACCTTTTTATCTATATGATAAGCTTCGCCTATGAATGTGTTCTTTCATTCTTCCGCCCTATCCGGGTCCAGTCAGCCGGCCTGGGGGTTCGCCGCCTTGACCTAAGTTGGCACCACCCGAAGTCGGCTAAGTAGTGTGCCGACGCCAAAGCCCTCTCTTCGCCTCAGGTACAACTCACAGCGCGACTGTCCGGCTAGCAAGAGCTAAAGGCTGGAAGCACTGTCCGCACGAAAAACGACTAAGGAAGAATGCCAATACAGGCCAAGCCGGCTCCTCGCCTCACCGGCCTGGCTCCTCGCCTCACTGGCCCGGCTCCCCAGCAGCCGGCCGGCCGGCTTCTCGCTCGACTAGCTACGCTCTAGGCGGCTGAAGTAACTTGCCTATTCTAAATGGCCAAGTCCCTGACCCGGCCACAGACCACAGCGCGGCTGTCCGGCTGGCAGGGCGGCGGCCTGAGGAACGCGGCAAAAGAAAAAGCCAACAAAAGCAAAGGCAAAACCGAGCCAGAACCCGGCAAAACACACAAGCATGTGGGAAACAAAATTATTTACATTGCAAACGCCCAAGGCCAGCATTCATCAGAGTTTTGAAATACACCCCCAGTGGGTGGAACTGCGCATGATTAATTTGTTCTTAAGTACAAGACAGAGAATTTAAGAAGATAAAAGGCCGCCTAGGCCGAAGGCGCCGTGGGCTACTCGGACAGGTTGGCGGTGGCTGAGGCACCGGCTGGTGGGGCTTCCAGTTGATGGGTCTCGGCCTGGTCGGCGTCGGTGGCGGCTGACGTGGTCTCCCGTGGCTCGCTGGCTGAGGCTGGATCGGGCTGAGTCCGGCTGGTCGCTCCGCCATCCTGTGCGACATCATCGCCTTCCTCGTCCTCGCTCTCCTCTGTGCCTTTGTCGCTGGAGGCGATCTCCTCCACCGGGTCCTCCCCCTCGTCCGGGTTCAGCCCGAACCAAGAGGGCGGCACCTGAGTGCCGTCTTTCGCCCACTCTGGGATGAAGACGCCGACGTCGGCGTAGTCGGCAAGGGCGGCCATGCACTTGACGATCGCCTCACGCGCCGCCTCCAACTCCGGCCCCGCCTCCTGGCGGAATGTGGCCAGCTGGTCCAAGTTCACGCCAGGGTACCACGCCTTGACGAATTCTAGCGTTGCCCTGGAGCCGGCCCGTGCCGCGGCACCCTTCCAGGCTTCGAGCCGCTCGGCCGCCACCTCCAACCAGTCCGCGGTCCGACTGGGAGTTCGGGCCACCTGCACATTCGGCCAGAGCCCCTCCAACACCTGGGACCCGACGCGCTGAAAGTGGCGGAGCAGCCGGCGGACCGGCGCATGGTTGAGCTGGACGGCCTGGAACTGCTCGCCCAAAGTCCGAGGCCGGTCCGGCGCAATCTCCTCGCCCACCCGCCTCCGCTCCTCGCGCCGTGCCTCGCTCGCCTGGCCAATGGCACTGGTGTGGTCCGGGAAGTACTCTACGTAAAAAGAAAACAAAGGAATAAGAGGCCGGCTTCCAGCAACAGCCGGCACTTCCAAGCAAGAAAGAAAAGTTACCTTCGAGCATGCCCTTGATCACCTCGTAACCATCCAACAGCAACTTCTCCCTCTCGGCTCAGTTTGAGCGCTGAGTCTTGAACTCGGCCTTGAGGAGCGCCTCCCCGTCCTCCAGCTTTCGGACCTGGTCCACATGCCGGGTCGCCTGGTCCGCCAGCTCCTTCTCGAGCCGGTTGCGCTCCGCGACCGCCTGGCTGCGCTCCAGCTCCTTGGCCTGAAGCTGGCTCTCGAGCTCGCACACGCGCGTCCGCAGATGGGCGGCGGCCTCTGTAAAAACAAGGAAGAATCTTCAGCATCGACAAAGACAAGAAGTCGCCGGAAGATCCGACCCGACTGCTCAGCAGTCGGCCCGAATCTCGGGGGCTACACCCAGTGGGTGCGCTTGCGCGCACCCACTGAAAGACGGCCTACGTACCACGGCTCTTATTCAGCTCAGCAGTCCAGTTGGCCAGCATCTGATTTTGGGAGTTGTAGGCGGCCGCATGCAGGTTGTGGTAGTCCTGCGACAAGAGTAACACTTCAGCATTCAGAAACACGCCTTGAAGTTCCAACCCGCCTGCTCAGCAGCCGGCTTGGAACTCGGGGGCTACACCCAGTGGGTGCGCTGGCGCGCCCCCACTGAAGATTGCAAGAATAAAAAAGCAAGATCGAAAACATACACAGACGGACGTCTGCATCGCCACCATCTCACTCCTTGCCATCAGGAGAGTGGCGCTGTGGGCGGAGAACTGGTCCAGGACGTCCTGCACCGCGACGTTCAGGACGGCCGGGTCGGCTCCTGGCGCCCAACCAGGCGGAGCGGAGCTCGAGGCTTTGGTGTCGCCTCCCAGCGACCTCATGGCCCCGGCCTCCGTCGGCCTTAGCGCGGAAGCCGCCCGTGCTGGGCGCAGGCGCGTGTCGTCACGGCCCGGCTTGTCACCAGCTCGGTGCTAGCAGGCGGCACCTCTGACCCTTCGGGATGGCCGCCTCTGTGCTCGTCAGCACCCGGCGCGCGCTGGACCGCCTCTGCCTCCGGGACGATGGGGCCGGTCGCCCCTGCTCTGGGGCCGTCTGGTCAGCTCCGGCTGCTCTAGTCGGCGCCCGATCCTCCACCACCGGCGGCTCCGGTTGCTGCAGGTCGGTGGCCTCCGGAACCACGTTATGGGCCGGGTCCTCCGCGGCCTTGGCTTCGGCATCTGCCTGTGCCTTGGTCGCCGCATCCGCCTGCGCCTTGGCCGCATCCTCGGCCTCTACCTGCACGCAGTCGCTGCCTCAGCCTCCAGTCGCGCTGCGGCCTCCCGCTCCTCCCGCACTCTCGCGCGTTCCTCTCCGTCACCTCCCGAAGGGCTGCGGCCGGGTCCATGCGACGGGCCTCCTCAGAGCCGCCTGCCGTTCTGATCAGCGAGGCGGACGGAGCCTGTGACACGAAAAGGGCAGCCCTGCGCGGCGAAGCAGGCAACGATAAGAAACTCGCAAGAGATGAGAAGTTTGGAAGAGAAAAGCAACCAAGACAAAACAATCAATGCGCTTACCCGGACACCATAGGGTGATCCTTCGGAAGCCTCCGGACGGCGGCCGTCTTCGCGGCCTCTTGCCGTTTGGTCGCGGCGGCCGTCGACTTGGCCTTCTTGGTAGGCCTGCTTCCGAACATTCCCTCGGAGCGGCGTTTAGATGCGCCGGGTGCACCAGTCGGCGCTCTGCCTACGGCCGCGCCTTCGAGGAGCCGGCGCCTGTCCTGTCGGCACCCTCAGGACGGCGTTGTCCGTCGCCGTCTTCATCGTCATCCGGCCAATCCCGGATGTCGCCGTCTCCTCCTGCGCCGCCTCCTGCGGCTCCGCCTGCTCCAGCGCCGCCTCCCCCGATGGCGTCGTCATCGTCCTCCAATGCGGCCACCCCCAGCTCGGGGTCGCCCACGTGGCTCTCCTCACGATCCGGCATCCACTGGCAGCCCAGAGCCGATGCGCTGACTGCCGCCTGGCCAGGGAAGCACTGCCCCGTGTCCGGATGGTCAGATCGGATGAAGAGAAACGCATGGGCAAAGAAAGGGGACCAGATACTAACCGGAGGCGGTGGATTTGCGCGGCTATATGGCTCCTTGCCGAATCTCCACTCAGTCTCGCTGAGCTTGCTGCCGGAGAAATAGTTGACGTGCCGGACCACCTCAACAGTCGGTAGCTCCTTGGTCGACATCCGGCATGGATCTCGGCGGCCGCTCATCTCGCACATCAGATGGGGCCGGGCTTGGAGAGGCGACACCCAGCGCTCGACGAAGGCGGCCAGCAGGTCCAACGCCTTGAGGCCCTCCAAGTCCGTCATCTCCTGCAGCCGAATGAGGGCGCTGGTGATGACAGCCGGCAACGGCTTCGGCTGCTGGCCCCAGTTGTTCCGTGGCTCGGGCGGCGGGCCGGTAGGTTGATGTAGTCGCGAGTCGGATCCAAGTTGCGGCCATAGAAATAAGATTTCTGCCACAACTTGGCCGACTCTAGCACGGCGATGGCCGGAAAGCGGGTCCCGGAGCCGGTGCGTCGCACGGCCATGCAGGCGCCGCACTGGGCTGGCTCGTCCTTGGCCTGGGTGCCGAGCTTGAGGTAGAAGAACCTGCCCCACAGCTCGAGTGTGGGCAGGACGCCGAGGTAGCCCTCACAAAAAGTAACGAAGGCGGCAAGGAGCACCACGGTGTTGGGCGTGAGGTGATGAAGCTGCTGGCGGTAGAAGTTGAGGAACGAGCGGAGGAAGCCGCTCGCCGGCGGCCTGAAGCCTCGGAGGAAGTGGCTCTGGAAGACGACGAACTCGCCGTCCCTTGGCGCCGGCGAGATCTCCCTTTCCTCTGGGAGCCGCGTCCCCACCCTCGTCGTGCCAGGAAGCCTCTGCGCGGAGGAACTCAAGGTGGCCGTCGTGCACATTCGAGCCATCCCAATCGCCGCGCGCCATGGCTAGCGGTGACTTGGCAGCAGCACGGCGAGGCTGGACGGCGACGGGCGGTGGCAAGTCTGCGGTGGCGCAGCGAAGCCGTGCGACGACGAGCTGCAGCAGCGCTTCGGTGGTGGGCGGCATGGTAGCAAGGAGCAGGAGGAAGAAGAAGAAGAAGAAGAGCGGAGGGGGGCGCCTGCGTTCGGCCGCACCCCCTCCCTCCTATTTATACGGCAGCAGCGGCGGAGCCGAGGCGGTAGATCATGAGGGACGTGGGGATTAACTGTGCCCACGCCCCGCACGACCCCGTAAATCCCGCGCCTTAAAGGCGCGTAATCATTATGCCCCAGAAGGGCAACTTCCCACCTCGGCCGCAGCGGATCCGCACGCGTGCCGAGGCCCTGTAGTGGCGGGCCCAGGCCTACGGCAACGTCCCATCATGCGCGTGGGCTGGCAGGCCGGCCTGGCCTGCTGGCGACGCGTGGCAAGCGAGCAACGGGCGACAGGCACGCCACCCGGCGGCGTCAGCCCGGCGCCCGCCACGATGATTCAAATTCACCAGGCGGCCGGCCCTGCCTCGGCCGGCTCCTGTCAGACGGTTTCTCCGAGCCGGACGAAGCACGGGCACAGGATCTCTCAGAGGAGGAAACTACTGAGGCACTCCGGCTTGAGCCGTGGCGCCTCACCAGCTCCGGGGACTACTGTCGGAGGGATTAACCACGGGTAGCCTCGTCCACACCCCTTAGCATTTCAAAACATTGGGGCTAGCAAAGCCCCTCGCACCTTCTGGTCACGTGGCCGGTTCCTTGGGTCGGCTGGGCCCAAGCGGCCGACTCCCAGAAGACGGCGCCCTCTTAAAAGGCGGCTTGGGAGGAGGCCGGCCTGTAGCAGACGACCCCTCCTCCCCTCAGATTCTGCACTCAATCACTATGACAAGATGGTGCGTGGCTACAGGGCCACCCACTCCCCTGAATCTCGGAGGAGCATGGCTACAGTGCGGGCTGACCAAGCGGTCACTGGCCTGCCAGACGCAGCACTGTAACCATGCGGCTTATGACACGGCCCTCGTCAGGAAGGGCCATGCTCCCACGACGGGCGATCAGTACGGCCCGCAGGCAGCGGGCCCTACCTGTCCGTGAGCTACCGGAAGACGGCACACCACTAGAAGACGGTGTTGAGGGGCGGGCCGGTTCCTAGCAGCCGGCCCTTCCCTCTCCTCGGAGTTCGCACCCACCTACTTCAACGAGACAGAGCGTGGCTACAGTGCGCGTTGACCAAGCGGCCACCAACCCGCCTGACAGCGGGACTATAGCCATACGACTCCTGACGTGGCCTCCGTCATCAAGGACGAAGCTACAGCAAAAGGTGATCAGCATAGCCCATAGGCGGCGGGCCCTACCTATCGGCTGGATTCTTGGCAGCCGGTGGGGCCCACCAAGCGGCGGGCCCCAGCAGCCGGCGGAGAACCCGGCGGCCCTAGACACTGACGTCCGGGTCCTACACCCGGCCGTATTACCATTGTACCCCTGGGGGGTTGGCCTATAAAGCCCCCCAGGTCTCACCCATGCAAAGGGTTCAACCCTCATTCCACCCACACACACCATAGCTAGGAGAAGCAAGGTAGCAGCTCTGCCCTTCTTCCTCCTCTAGCAACACTACTCAAGGAGCAACCCTGTAGCCACCATTTGATCATAGTCATCATGCGGAGACCCCGCAGAGCAGGACTAGGGGTGTTATCTCTCCGGAGAGCCATGAACCTGGGTACGTCTCATGTGAGATCGAGCTCGTGCTCACTCCCGCCTCCAGGGCCCGACGACGTCCTCTTGGCCCCATCCATGATAAGCCACCCCCTGGCATCTGACGTGAGATTACCATGACACCGTCAGGACCTGCCGGGCGCAGCCTGACAAGATCGGGAGTGGCGAGGCTGTGAAGGATGAGGACGGAGGGAGCAGCTCGACGGTGCCCTGGTCACCACCCCCAAGGCCAGCAAGAAGCCCCAGCGCAAGCTTCGGCGGGAAGGGCCGCCGGAGCTCAGCTGGAAGACTGCTGGAGGAGGTGGAGGCACCAAGAGAGCGACCCCCTCCCCGACAACCGTCTTGAAGAGGCCGGTGATGATGGTGCCAGGGAGGGAGGGGAAGAGCGGAAAGACGAGGCAGTGGGCCGGCAATACGAGAGGAAGGCGTCGGTGCCATCATACTCTGACCTGACGCCCTGCCACCCGCCTTCTCCGTCTTCCCTCGTTTTTCCTCATCACCACCGCTCCAGGAAGACACCGGACCCTCGGCCCGTCGCCTCACCCAGAGAAACGGCAGATGACAGCGACGTCCAAGGCGCGCGAGGAGCACCGCTCCCCACCTTGGCGGGCAGGAAGGCGCCGCTGTCTTCAACATTAACCCCGGCTTCGCTGGAAGGAGCAGTGCTGGTATTACCAAGGATGCCGAGCACTGCACCCCAGGCAGGCACCGGAAGCCCCAGGAGCCTCGCCATCGGGACGATGGGCCTCGGCGACATGCGGCGAGGACAAGCACTCCCCACCAGACGGTCGGCTCGTGCGGGGGAGATAGGCATTTCACCATTTTGGAGAGGCATAACGCCTCCCACACTATGGACGACCCGGCGCCTATCGGCGTTCATGGAACCAGGGTACCCAGACTTGCCTGCCTGTGGCCCACGGCATGGCTTCATCGACGGCCTAGTATGACCCGTCTTCAGCACCAGCAAGACAAGACCCTCGCGAGGGGCCAAGCCTCGCGAGGCGGACAACACCAAGACCTCCGGAGGGAGCGGCCTCCCCAGGCTGGCTCCTGAGTAGTGGACATTCCTATGCAGGTGCCCACCTATGAGGTTGAGGTGACGCAAGCCATGACGACCAAGGCTAGGCGGGCGCTAGCGGGCGTAGAGCAGCAAGTTTCCTCTTTGGTGCTAAGGAGGCAAGCGCAGGCGCGGGGTCTCGAGGAATTAGCCAAAGGTTTCCGTTCCCGTGCAACGAGACCAAGATCGCCAGGACGACAGGACGGATGTCATCGCCGAGCCCACCGCGGCGTCACAACCGGAAGCTTTGCAGGCGAAGACCACCTTTCGTCAAGATAAGATGTACTAGTTGTCCCCCTTCAAAATTGGCCACTGTGGGATCCCTTCCCGCCTTCGATTGGAGGAAGAGGACCAAGGCCACTATAAATATAGCTTAGCCACCACCGTAGAGAGGGATCCGATCCGAACCCTCACTATCTCACACCCACACAAGAACTGACCTCCTGAGGTTGTTCTTCCTCTGTACTAGTTCCTCCTCAGCCCCTCGCGAGGCTAATCCACCCCAAAGCAGGAGTAGGGTCTTACACCACAAGGTGGCCCGAACCTGGGTAAACTGCCGTGTCCCTTTCCTTTCTTGTTCATCGAGCTAGGCCGTGGGGGCGACGAACTGGTTGGCTGGAGAGGTTGTGTTCTTCGCACACGCCCCAGAGTTCGAACCTTTCTTGGGTCTGCGGAGCCCTGAATCAGACATTTGGCACGCCAGGTAGGGGCGTGTCGAAGTTCTTCTTCTATCCCAACCCCGCGTCCGTTCCGTCGGGCCCATGGCGGAGGTTCCCCGAGCTTGCGCTGAGTGTTGGGCCACTCGCACCGCCCAGGTGGCGCCTCTCGGCCACGGAGTTCATCATCACCCCATGCTCCCCGCGGCTGGCGCGGAGTCTGGCGTCAACCACCACCGGCGGCGTGGACCGCTCCCGCCTTCCCCCGTTTGGTGTCACAACCGAGCCACCGCGCGGTCCTCCAGCTACGCCATGGCGTCGTCCCTGCACGCTCGCCGGGAGCAGGCGAACACGCGAGCTACGCTTGTTGTGGCGCGCGAGTTGCTACGATGCAGGTTAGCAGAAGGTGTCCGCGATGCCTTGCTCTCCCGCATCACCGAGCTGCTCGACGCAGCTTACGAGGGCGCGGCGCCTTTCCGCATCATGCCAGCTTCGCGGATGCCTCCAGGGACCCGTGCTCGCCCCTGTTGCATCTGCACGTCCCTCGGGAGGAGCCCGGAGGACCTCGCGGAGGCAACCCAGTGCGCGGCGCCGCCCACCTGACCCAAGAGGCGGGCCCCCAGGGAGTAGCCAGGGTGGGCGGCCCCCACCATGGCAACGGGGAGGGGCCGCTCCCAGGCTGGCGAGGAAGGACATCTGAGGTGGTGGACAATGAAGCGGAAGGACTGGGGGCTGACTTCAGGATGATGGTCCCTGGTACCTTTGTGCCGCCGTTGGGGGGATCGCCATACGAGCAAGGGAGAAGCCCATACGCGTTCCCCCCACCGGTCGAGATTTCAAGATCGCCAAGGCCACATGGCGCAGTTTCGTGGGAAACCACGGCCACCTATGGGGCCAAGAGCCCCTTTCTGGTTCGGCGGGGGGATGGCACGTTGCACAAAGAACAGAGGAGTGTGGAACAGCACGACAGAGATCACACATGCAGTCTTTACCCAGGTTCAGGCCGCCGTGAGGCGTAAAACCCTAATCTTGCTTTGGTGGATTGATGGTGGAAAAATGGTGATGAGCATAACACGCTTACCAGCAGGGTTGCCTCAGGGCGAAAACGGCTATGCGCGTATGAGTGTGTGAGGGGGTGGATTAGCCAACCCTTTCTATGGTTGCCTTGGGCCTCCTTTTATAGATAAAGGGGTCACCACAGTGGCAAATCAGTCACTATGCACTGATTAGATAGCAAACAGTGCTATCATACCTAACTCTGCAGGCTGACAGAGCGCATTAAATGTGCCGCTCAACGTCACATCACAGCTCGCCCGGCAGGCCCTGCCAGGCTATTTTGCCAGCTTCGCACCTGCTTGTCTGACATATCACAGGATGGGTGTCGCTTGGAGGTATTTCCTGTAGGAAGTGGCTGCCATGTGGCAAATAGCAGACACTTAGTCACTTTGGAGCTTGACACCGCACTGATCGACGACGTGCGTCGTGATGAGGTGGTGCGATGGGGTGGTTCTGCCTTCATAAGCCCCGGCAGGCCTGCCAGGACGACCCAGAGGCTTGCTTCCGTGGGTAACCCCATCCTTGCCAGGCTCGCCTGCCTGGCAAGGGAGGTTTTTTTCCTTAGCAGTATCCTGCTCTTCTGGCCAGTCTTGGTCCTCTTGCGCTGCACGTTAGTCCTTCAAAAAACTGATCCCTTGTGCTCCGCTCTGACCTTGGTGCCGTAATCTTATTCTCGTACCTGTGCACAGTCTGGGCAACGGGCCCAAGGTTTGTTGCACCGACAGAAGCCCCCGGGCCTGGCCCGAACGCGCTGCCGGGCGTCGTCGGGGTAGGCCCTAACAAGTGCACATGCAGGGGCGTGGAAGCGGCTGGCCCCTTGAGATCTTCTTTGCTTCTTCATTAGCTTGAGCCCGGGCCAGTTTCCAGTTTTCCCACGCGTCATGTAAAGCCAATCATGGTGGGGCCATTCTTGTAATGGCCCATGAATGACTTTAACGCACGGGGGAGTAAACGCCAATTCACTCTTCCCACCATGCCCTTATCCTCAGCCACGTATGCGGCATGCATCGCGCGGGGTAGGTAACGGAGGCGCGTGGTGCAGGAGAGCATCAAGGTAGGGGCCCGGTCTTCTTGTATTTGTGGAGGAGGGTGGTGGTCACCCGTTGAGGGATCAACTCTCTTCCCCGACCCGCCTATAAAAGGAGGGGCGGGGGAAGAGTGGAGGCATTCATCCTCGCATCCTTTCTCCTCCATCCTCCGCTTTCTCCTAGATATGCTAAAGAGAAGGGCCTGGGGCCAGGCCCCAGGTAGTAGCTTGAGGTTGGCAACACCAAATTCTTGTGCTGATGCTTTGGGAGTGAGTCTGGTCCAAGCCCGGAGAAGATGCGGTGGACGAGCCGCCCGAGGTGTGGGAGATATCAAGTTTCCCCATTGTGGGGATATGCTTGTCTCTTCTGCCATGGTCGGTCGACCATCAGGTAATGAGGCATCTTGCCTTGACCTGCTGCCCCTTGTTGGCTCGGCGACAAGGTTCTTTGCGCCTTTGATGCTCGCCCGGGAGGCAGGGCTGGGGATTGTTGGTAATCCCAGCACTGCCCCTTCCGGTGGATCCGGGGCTGATGTTGAAGGGAGGCGCGCCTTCCTGCCCGCCAAGGTAGGGAGCGGGGCGCCCCGAGCCCCCTGGCCGTCCTGCCCCTCGGCTGCTTCTTCGGGGAAGGCGTCGGGCTGGGAGGTCGGTGCTTCCCTGGAGTGGTGTTGATGAAGATGAAGTCAGGGAAGATGGAGAAGGCAGGAGGCAGGCCTTCAGGTCGGAGTATGATAGCACCGACGCGTTTGTCTCGTACTGGCGACCTGTTTCCTCATCTTTCCGTCTTTACCCTCCCTTCCCTAGCACTGTCATCACCGGCTTCTCGGTCGCTGGGGAAGGGGCGCCCTCCTGGTGCCTTCGCCTCCTCCAGTAGTCTTCCAGCTGAGCTCCGACGGCTTTCCCTGCCAGTGCTTGTCCTGGGGCTTTTGACTGGCCCTGGAGGCAGTGACCAGGGCACCACCGGGCTGCTCCTTCCGTCCTGCTCCTTCGTAGCTTCGCCACTCCCGATCTTGTCAGGCAACGCCTGGCAATCCTTGATGGGATTGGGGTGGCATTTGCCTATGCACCTCTTTTGCCATCCTCTCTTCCCACTGCAATACCTGGGATAAGAGGGACAGGGAGAGGAGTTTACGGGGCACTTATCTTTTTTCAATCTTAAACCTGTAGGCACTTGCCAAATTTTAGTTTAAATAATGTAATCTCTTGAATCCATGTTTGTGTCCTGTAAGGTCTGTACTTGTTTGATCAGCATATTAATGAAAAAGATAAACCTTGCCGGGAACTCGTGTATGTATATGTCCATGCAGAGGTGGAATGCCTCTATATTTTTAAATAGACAAATTTCCCCCGGCAGGCTATCCTGCCGGTACCCTCTATTTTGTTGCCAAGGACTAAGCCTGCTGGGCACAAATTGTGATGAGGGACCAGCCCCCCGCCAATCTTTTTTCATCAAAGGCCATTGCAACCATCCTGACCGAAGCAACGTTCGTGTCAAGCGATGGGAGCACCTAAGTTTCAAAAAGCGCGAGGTTCTCTTATGCACAAGTATTTGCTTACAGAACATGTATGGACAAGAGATAGAACTTATCTGTTTGGCTTGCCAGAGATCGCATTGTTGGTTCATCTTTCCAGCTTCCTTTAGAGGCCAAGTTCTCGGCAGGAACCTGCAGTTTTATGCAGATGGAAATGATGCCAGATGCGATCTTATATACATGCACATGCGATGCTCATGAAATGCTTATGCATGCATGCAACTTGTCAGGGGCCCCCAGCGCTTCATTTATTTCTCTATTGCTCAGGGTCTGTGCCTGGTTTTGTACAAGGGGTTACATGCAACTAAGGCAAGGCCTGTACAAAAGGGTGGCTGCTGGGCAGGGCCCGATAGCCGCGCCTTATGGGTAGAACTTGCGGAGATGCTCAATATTCCATGAGTTTTGCAATTGAATGACATCTCCGGTCTCCAGATGGACTGCGCCAGGTCTGGTGACTCGAACTACCCGGTAAGGGCCTTCCCACTTCGGCGTCAACTTGTTTGTACCCTTGGCAGACTGAACACGCCTAAGGACAAGGTCGCCTTCCTCAAAACAATGGGCATGAACCCTGCGGCTGTGATAGCGACGTAGGGCTTGCTGATAGTATGCAGCACGCGTAGCAGCCCGGAGACGGTTCTCCTCGAGAAGCGCAGTGTCGTCACGCTGGTGCTGATCCTGCTCTACTTCATCGTAGGCAAGCACTCAAGGTGACCCGTAAATGAGTTCCGTGGGGATAACTGCTTCTGCCCCATAGACTAGGGAGAAGGGAGTCTACTCGGTAGCCCGATTTGGTGTCGTTCTGAGGGACCAGAGGACTACCGGCAGCTCATCGATCCATCGCCTACCGCACTTCTGCAGCGTATCAATTGTTCTTGTCTTGACGCAACACTTCAGCGTTCACCCTTTTAGCTTGTCCATTGCTTCTGGGATGTGCCACAGAGGCAAATGAGATCTTGCTTCTGAGGGCATTAACGTATTGCATGAAGGCGCGGCTCGTGAACTGGGTGCCGTTGTTGGTGATGATCCGGGCAGGGACCCCGAAGCGGCACACCAATCCTTTCAAGAACTTGATAGCTGACTGAGCAGTCACCTTTCTCACGGCATCTACTTCCGGCCACTTTGTAAACTTGTCGATGGCAACGAACAAGAATTCAAAGCCCCTGGCAGCTCGGGGGAAAGGGCCGAGGATATCGAGCCCCAGACTGAAAACAGCCATGACAAAGGGATTGTCTGAAGAGCTTGTGCAGGCAGATGGATGTTCTTGGAATGGAACTGGCAAGCTTCACACTTGGTGACTAGCTCGACCACATCTTGGAGGGCTGTGGGCCAATAGAATCCTTGCCGGAATGCTTTCCCAACTAATTCCCTTGATCCAATGTGGGAGCTGCACATGCCTTTGTGTATTTCCGCCAGCAGTTCCTTTCCTTCTTCCCGGCAGATGCACTTCAATTTCACACCATTGGGCCTTCTTTTGTATAGAGTGTCATTGACAAACTGATACATACTGGCCCTCCGGGCTACTCTTTCAGCTTCCTCTTGCTCATCGAGAAGTTCTCCAGTTTGGAGGAAATGGACTATGTGCCTTGCCCAAGTTGGAGCCTGGGGCTCGGCAATAAGGACTAGCGGCACCTCCTCATCTGCGGGAGTGCGTTCCTCGACCGCAGGGACCAGTGGCCTGGTAGGAGAGCGTAGCCCGGCAATCGATGGGGAATTGTTCCTGGCAGGGTCCCTACCAGGAGCCCCGGGAGGCTCTACCGTGAGAGGCTTACCGGAGTCCAACTTCCTCCTCTTTCGGGCCATTGTTGCCAGGGATACGGAGGGCTGAGTAAGATGGAGAACAAAAGTTCCTGGTTCCACAGGAAGTTTTTGCGCAGCACACTTTGACAGATGATCAGCTATGCTGTTTTCCGCACGGGGTACGTGCTCTGTTTGCAATCCCTCAAAGCGCTCCTCCAATCTTCTCACTTCCTCAACGTATGCCTCCATCAATGGACTTTGGTAATCCTTGTTGACTTGTCTCACCACAAGTTGTGAATCTCCTCGAATGATCAGTTTCTTGATTCCCAATTCTGTGGCAATCCTGAGCCCAGCAAGGAGCCCTTCATACTCTACTGTATTGTTGGTTGCCTCCTCCCGGGGAAAATGCATCTCGACAACGTACTTCAAGTGCTCCCCTGTGGGAGCAACGAGAAGCACGCCAGCCCTCGCACCTTGTAGGAAGAATGCACCATCGAAATACATGATCCATTCTTGGGGCGCTTCCTTGCCGGGGGTAACTATTTCCAGCACTTCTTCATCAGGGGTTGGCGTCCATTCTGCAATAAACTCTACCAATGCCCTGCTCTGAATTGTTGATGTGCTCTCAAATTTTAGGCCAAAGATGGATAACTCCAAAGCCCACTCCACTATTCTGCCGGTAGCCTCAGGGTTTCGGAGTATCCTTTGCAACGGAAAGCTGTTGACAGCCGTGATCTCATGGGCTTGGAAGTAGTGGCGCAGTTTCCTTGAGGCCATGATGAGGCCAAAAATCAACTTTTGCACACCAGAGTACCTCGATCTAGCCCCCTGTAATAGGGAACTAACGAAGTACACTGGGAGCTGAACCACTTTCTTCCTTGCCGTGTCCTTGGGGTTGCCCCTGCTGCCGTCCTCTTCTTTGTCCTGATCCTCATCCGGTCCTGCCGGGCTTTGCTCACTCTCTGTTTCCTCTACTTCCCGCTGTGCCACTAGGGCCGCACTAACCACCTGATTAGTTGCCGCTAAGTACAGCAGCAACGTCTCTTGTGGTTTAGGGGCAACCAAAGTGGGCACAGAGGACAAGTAGGCCTTCAAATCTTGTAAAGCTGCGTCTGCTTCCGGGGTCCACGTCATGGGCCCTGCCTTCTTCAAAATTTTGAAGAATGGCAGGGCGCGCTCGGCAGACTTGGAGATGAATGTGCTAAGTGCGGCAATGCACCCTATCAGACGCCTCACATCCTCGACTGTCCTGGGTGCCTGTATCTGCTCGATAGCCTTGATGTTGTCGGGGTTGGCTTCGATCCCATGATGGGATATGAAGAACCCAAGTAGCTTGTCGGAGGGAACGCCAAACACACACTTCTCCGAATTTAGCTTCAAGTTGATCTTGCGCAGATTAGCAAATGTCTCCTCCAAATCCTGGATGAGGGTTTATCTGTCCTTGGTCTTGACCACAATATCATCCATATAAGCCTCAATGTTTCTGTGCAACTGTGGTTCAAAACCAATCTAGACTACTCTTGCAAAAGTGGACCCGGCACTCTTTAACCCGAAAGGCATGCACACAAAGCAGTACGTACCACATGGGGTGATGAACGAGGTCTTCTCTTCGTCTTCCTTGGACATGAATATCTGATGATACCCAGAATATGCATCCAGAAAGGAGAGCAAATCACAACCTGAAGTGGAGTCCACAATCTGGTCGATGCGCGGCAAGGGAAATGGGTCCTTCGAGCAAGCCTTGTTGAGATCTGTGAAATCTATGCAAATTCTTCATTTTCCGTTAGCCTTGCGTACGACCACTGGGTTTGCTAACCATGTCGGATGCAGTACTCCTCTGACCAGACCAGCTGTCTCAAGCTTCTTAATCTCTTCGGCAATAAACTGCTGCCTCTCCAAGGCCTGCTTTCGAACCTTTTGCTTGACGGGTCGGGCATGTGGGCAGACAGCAAGGTGGTGCTCGATTACCTCCCTGGGAACACTGGGGATATCAGATGGTTGCCAGGCAAACACATCGATATTCGCCCATAGGAAGGCAACGAGCGCGCTTTCCTATTTGTCATCAAGGGTGGCGCTGATAGTGAAGGTACCATCAACACCAGCCAGTCCTGCCGGGACCTTCTTCACATGTGGTGCAGCGACCTTGGATCTCTTGCTATTGGAACTCTTCAGCAAGTCATCAAGAGGCGTAGCGCACTCGGAAGAGGTGCGCTTCCCGGATTCCTTGCTGGTGTCCCTGCTATCCTTCTTCTTTCCTCTGTTTTCCTTGCCGGGAACTGCCGCTGCCGTGGCCTCTGCCGAGACTGCGTCCTGGTACATCTTATCCACACAAATGATTGCATCTTTCTTATCTGACGGAATGGAAATGACTCCTACTGGCCCTGGCATCTTCAAGGTGTTGTAGGCATAGTGGGATGCCGCCATGAATTTTGCCAGAGCTGGGCGTCCAAGGATCCCATTGTACGGCAGGGGGAGATCGACCACATCAAATACAGCCTTCTCAGTCCGATAGTTCAATTCTCCCCCAAATGTCACTGGCAACGTGATCTTTCCCTTAGGATGACTCCAGCCAGGATTAACTCCTTGAAACATGCCCGTGACCATTAGTTCTTCCTCTGCTATCTGAAGCTTGCTGATAACCTTTGGGGAAATCAGATTCAACCCGGCCCCGCCGTCTACCAACATCTTTGTGACTTTGAGGTTGCGAATTGTTGGAGAGACCAACAACTGCAAACACCCTATCGTGGTGGTGCGGTCAGGATGGTCCTCTTCGTCAAAGATGATGGGCGTGCGTGACCATTTGAGCGGCTTCTGAGACTCTGCCACTGGCTCCACGACATTGACCTCACGCGCCCACCGTTTAAGTTGGCGGTGAGAGGAGTGCAAAGATGCACCCCCGTCAATGCACAGGGCGTCAGTGGCTTTCTGGAACTCCTGCTCGCTGGTTTCCTCTTCATCCCCTCCATCACTCTCATCATTGCAAACTTCCTTCTCTCGGCCCCTGGCGGGTTTTCCTTGGTTCCGAAAAGCCTTGCCGGGGCGATTCACTTCACCGCCTCGGCCCTTCCCGCCAGTACCATTCTGACCTTTTTCCTTGTCATGCTTCTCATATATATTCAGCCCTCTGCCTCTTGACGAGCTGCTCAACCTGATGACACTCTTGGAGATCGTGGCCTTTGGTTTGATGGATCTTGCAGTATGGCCCATCGCCTTTCCCAGCCTTCTCGGCAGCCGCAGCCTCCCGGCAGTCAGTGCACGCGGCAGCTTCCTTGCCAGGGGCTTCGGCCTTAGCCTTCTTGCCGGTACTAAACGTGCCCGATCCTTCGACAGTCATCACTGCCTTATCCTTGCGTCTCTTGTTGCACTTCTTGTTGTTCTTCTTTTGACTGGTGGATTCATCGTCATCCTCGGAGTCGATGTCGACACAATCTTCCTCCCCAGGGAGTTTCCTTCCCTCCTCCACCCGAGCGCACTTGTCTACCAAGGTGTAAAGCTCCTTCATAGTCTTGGGCAACCGCACGCTCATCTTGGAACGTATCCTGCGGTTGCGCACATTGGATTGGAAGGCAGCTATTATAGCTGCCGGGTGGATATTTGGGATATTTCTATGGACTCTGCTAAATCTCTGCAAATACTTGCGGAGAGTCTCTCCTTCTTTTTGTTGGAGAAGCTGCAAGTCGCTGGGCTGTCCTGGTTCTTGATGGCCGCCTGTGAACGCGCCAATGAACTCATGGCACACGTCAGTCCATGACGAGATGGAGTTCTCCGGCAAGTGCATCATCCAAGACCTCACGTTGGACTTGAGTGCCAAAGGGAAGTAGTTGGCAAACACCTTCTCATCTCTTCCTCCGGTAGCTTGAACAACGATGGTGTAGATGCTCAAGAACTCTGCCGGGTTCAGCCTTCCATCATACTTCTCGGGTATCTCTGGCTTGAACGTGCGAGCGGATGGCCAACAGACTTGCCGCAGCTCACGAGTAAAGGCAGGGCACCCAACCTCGAAAGGCAGGCTCCCGCTATCCTCGAGCACAGGCTCATCGACGCCGGGACCATCGCACCCATTGGTCCGACGGTGGTCATCGCGGCGTCGCCCGATGATGACGCGCGCGCCTCCCCTCCGCCTGTCCTCCCGGGCTTGCCGTTGGCCTAGACATGTTCGAGGGTCGGAAGAGGCCATCGAGACGTCGTTGGGCTCTTGATTCCGCAGCTCCCGCAGTGGTGACTGCACAGTGGGGGTGGCCCCTTCCGTACGGCCAGCAGCGCGAGCCGTTGTTGTTGCTTGGGGAGGCCGCGGCGGGCTAGCTCGCTGTGAGCCCCCAGCCTTGGCGAAGCCAATCAGACTCTGAATGGTGGCTCTCCATTCGTCCATCTGATCGGCTGCCGGCGGGAACCTCAACAGCAGGTGGGCCCGTGCCATTTCTTTCATAGCGGTGCTTGGCATTGGTGATGATGTGTAGATCGTACCGTCGCCCGGCTTCTGACGGTGCTGGTGGTGACTGCGTCGCGCCCTCGCTGTTGCGAGCCAACCACTTGGATGGCATGGTGACGCGGTGAAGGCGCTTGAGGGCCAGCGGCTCCATTAGGCAAAGTGGCTAGGTCAACCCGCTCCGGGGGAGGCGCGCGCCCGTGGCGGGGGCGGCCAAAGGGTGGCGATTCGCCCCAGTCCGGGTGCCACCACTGTGGCTGTGCCCTTCAGCGTGGGGAAGAGTGTCGGTGTCAAAACCGGCATATCTCGGGTAGGGGGTCCCAAGCTGTGTATCTGAGGATCGACGGTAACAAGGGACAATATGGACACGATGTTTACCCAGGTTCGGGCCCTCTTAAAGGAGGTAAAACCCTACGTCCTGCTTGATTATATTCAATGTGTATAGGGGTTACAAGAGTTGATCTACTTCGAGATCGTAATGGCTAAACCCTAGCTGTCTAGCCTATGATTATTCTGATAGCCTCTACGGACTAAACCCTCTAGTTTATATACACACCGGAGGGGCCTAGGGTTGTACAAAGTCGGTTTGCAGAGGAAGGAAATAGCACATCCAGACACCAGACTTGCCGTCCACGCATATGGGAGTCCCATCCAGACATGGGGGATAGTCTTCTGCTTTATCTTCACGGCCCATCAGTCTGGCCCATATTGGATTGACCGAACACCCGAGGACCCCCTAATCCAGGACTCCCTCAGTAGCCCCTGAACCAGTCTTCGATGACGATGTGTTCGGCACGCGGATTATCTTCGGCATTGCAAGGCGGGTTCTTTCTCCTAAATATTTACTTTAGCTTCCTCCATAAGGGAACTGTGTCCAGCTCTGCATAACCAAAAAAACCCTTAGCCACGAAGGCAAGGTGTCAAAATAGACACAGTGTCTTTTACTGACAACTTTTTCGGCGAAGCGCCACACTTGACTCTTTAACATTTTGTACCGTTTTTATGCCTTCCATTTCGCGTTTTGAGGCCTAGCCTCTATTGGCACGTCTTATCAAAGCAGAGATCGCGCCCGCCCATTACGGGATTCTCATCAATATGGCTTGGGTAACCCAACCGTGCCTTACGCACGATCTCGTTGGGAACATGCGAGGTTTATGGCTTGAGAGGGGGACGTTTAGTATTTTCACCGCCCATAAGAGGGTAAAGATCCCTCCTTTTTCCCCACGCCTTCCTCTAGCTCCTGTTTTCCAACCTTCAAGCTCCAGCGCCCACAACTCCAATCTTCCCCACCGCTACCACCTTCCCCAGCAATGGCCGAGTCCGGTTCCAAGGGCAAGTGGGAGGCCTCCTCCGTCACTGAAAAGGACGTCAAGGATCTCCGGAGCGTGGGTTATCTGTCCGTGGATATCGCGCATAGGCTCCCTGACAAAGATCAGGTTATTCCTACTCCAGAGCCTGGCGAGAGGGTCGTGTTCATCCCCCATTTCCTCCGGGGGCTAGGGTTTCCCCTCCACCCCTTCGTCCGGGGCCTCATGTTCTACTACGGGTTAGATTTCCATGATCTAGCCCCCAATTCCTTCCTCCACATAACGGCATTCATCGTCGTGTGTGAGGCCCTTCTCCGCATCCCCTCACACTTCGGCCTATGGCTCAAGGTCTTCAATATGAAGCCGAAGGTGGTCGACGGGCAGCATGTGGATTGCGGCGGGGCTATGGTAAGCAAGCTCCCCAACGCCGTCTGGCCCAAAGGGGCATTTGTGGAGACAGTCAAGGTGTGGCAGCAGGAGTGATTCTACATCATCGAACCCCATGACACCAACTGGGCGGCCACGCCTGACTTCAGATCCGGACCCCCCACGAGACTCACCTCATGGACCGCCAAGGGCCTTGATTGGGGGTCCCAACTAGAGGTGCAGATGATGCAGAAATGCATCTCCAACGTGTTGGTTTCGAACACCGGTCTCACAAACGTGATTCAGGTGATGCTCTTCTGCCGTATCCTTCCCTGCCAACTCCGGGCCTCCCCCATGTGGGAGTTCAATCCGGAGGAGCCACGGACCTTGAAGCGCTTCTTTGGCACCACGCATGAAGATATATGGAAGCAGCTCTTCAAGGCCCAGAAAAGTTGGCCGATGAAGACCGAAGACATCAGACTCGACATCGAGAACCCGGCCTCGTCGGTAAGCATAATTTTTTTGAAGACCTATTCGGTCAATAATTCTAATATAATATATTGCCTGCCTTCCGTACAGGGCTGGACGGCAAAGGCAGAGCGGATCAAGTGTCCGGCACCACTGCCTGAGGACCCAGCAACACCCCAGCTAACGGAGATGCTGGTCCCGGCGCCCTATCAGGCACCGGAGAAGAAGGCCAAGAAGAAGAAAGGCAAGGAGGCCAAGGGCGGCCTATGTCACAAAGGTCCTTTGGACACAGTGTCCGGAGAGACCGAAGCCCTCTCTTCCCACGAGGGAGACGAGGAAGAAGAGGAGGAGGAGGTGGAAAGTGACTCCCCTCATAAGGGGAGGAAGAAGAAGAGGGCGGCCTCCGAGGACCTTAAGGGGGAGGCACCCAAGAGAGGGAAGGGGATCCTCTCGGATAGTTCGGACTCAGAGTCTGAAGTAGTCCCCAAGAGACCTCCCAGGGTGAAGCCCCTGGCCGAGTCGTAAGTATTCAGAAACCTACTGTTTATCTTCGGTCTTCCTGCTTCCATCATATAAGTTATTTTGTTATTTGCTTTTCAGTCCTCCCCGCGAGCTCCCGCAAGCTCCATTATCGGAGGGGAATTCTCTGCCACCCGAGATGGCAGAGAGTGACACGCCGCCTTGAGCCCCCTCGCCTATCGCCATGGAGGACACCGAAGTGTTGTCCTGAAGGACCTCTCCTGGCCGAGAGGGGGTGAACAAGGCCACCGAGAGAGCGCTCGAGGTTAATACCTCGGTCGCCGAAGACCTAGGGGAGGCGACCCCTATGACGACCAATGGTGGGGACCCCCAACAATTCGGGCCCCAGCCGAACACCATTCCGGAGACCAACATGGCTCCGGGGTTGGACAAGCAGCCCCCTTCGAAAGAGGGGGGAGGAGCATCAGCTCCATCGGCAGCCTCCGCTAATCCGGAGGCGCCCAACACTCTGGAGGAAGCACTGCAAAGTGCTTCTGTGGTGGAGGAGCACCGCACCCTGATGGGTGCGGTTATGGAGAAGGTTCAGTCCGCCAAAAACGGACTGAATGAAGCCTTCTGCAGCCTACTGATAGGCTTTGAGGTATGCGACGTAATGTTCTACAAACCTTTCATATAGAAGATTAATCCTGTATACAGACAGTAGCCCTGAGACTCTGTCCGGTATAGAAGAAATCGGACAGAGGATCCACATAGTATTCCGGAAAGTAACATACTGTGCTGATATTGTAACAGGCTTCTATGTTGGCGGCAACCGCCCAGGCCGTAGAAGTTTTCAAACTCAATCGGAAGCTTCAAGTGGTCGATGAGTAAATCGACCGCATTAATAAGCGGTTCGATGAGACGCAAGGTATGCGTATGATGTTAATAACTTAGTTGTATATCAGAAGTGATATGTGTATTAAGAGGTGAACTCATACAATGTTTGATTATGAGCATAGTTGGCGTAGCTGAGGTCGAGACCCTCAAAGGAGACCTTGCCTAGGCCAAGAAAGAGGCCAAGGCGAACAAGGCTACCACTGACAAAGCGGCTACAGAACTGAAGACTGAGCAAGCTGCCCGCCGCCAACATGAAGCTCGGGTGGCCGAAGTCGAGCAGGAGCTCAAAGATGCCATCAGCAAATGCGAGGCACTGGAGGAGAATACTTCAGCCCAGTCCACTGAGCTTGCCAAGGCTCTCCAGGATGCCAGAGAGGCGCGGAGCGAATCTCGAAGCGCTCGTGAAGTGATCCATCAGGCGAAGCAGATAGCGGCTGGTAAGGCCTTTCTTTTGCAGAGTATCTTTGGAGGTCAGAGGTATGCTTTGCTTACCCAGGTGTGGAGTTCTCCAGGCGCGTTTGCGGATCTTCCGAGGAGTGCCGCCGATGCCGCATAGTTCTTCTGAGCTCAAGAGGGAAACTCGACCGAGAAGCTATTCTGGTCGCAATTTCTCGCGCCGGAACACCCGACGCCTCTGAACGACCAGCTGAAGCAGCTGTCTGAGCTGCATAGGGTGGCAGGCTTGGCCATGAAGGACCTAATAGTCCAACTCTGGCCGGCCGAGCTACTTCCTAGCAGCTACTTTGGTTTGGTGAAGCGGCTTGTCGATGCGCGGCCGAGGATTGATGCTGTGAAGCGCTCAGCCTGCATAGAGGGTGCATGGATGGCTTTCGCCCGCGTCAAGATGCAATGGGCAAAGATGAAGGCCACCGAAGTGGAAACCGCAGGCCCACCCGAAGGCAAAGATCATCGGAAGCCAGAGAGGTACTTCGATGACGTCCTAGAAGGAGCACGAGTCATAGAGGGTCAATGTTCTAAGGACGTAATATTTGATTGAATGTGTTCGGGTTGTAGAAACTATGTGATGAACCCAAGCTGTTTATATATCTATGTTTGCGCCTGTTGTTTCAAGCGATCTTTCCTCCTGTGCGGCCGTTTATATGTCTGAAAGTTGCTAGTCGTTAGCTTCAGCCCCCATGTAGATGCTACAGGGGTGTTCGGAGTGACGCGTGACCACACTTTATCCAACGTCTTGGTCCGTAAAGGAGGTGTCCGCGAGGTGAACCAGGCAATCGGACTATGCGGCTTTATTACTTTCACTTAGCCATAGGAGTTTGACTGTGGAGCTAAGTACTAGCCCCTTGTGCGTGTGCGGCTATCTTGACTACGGTGCCTTTTCCACGCGGCTGGACGAAGACCAGCCCCTCGTATAGCATGGGGTGAATCGCTAACGATTTGTAGTATAATACTAAGTCACCAAATCGCTGACCAGCTCTCACCTATCATGATAGTCAGTTTTCGGCTTTCTCTACTAAGGTACTTGACTGGATGAGCTAGAAATATAATCACAGTAGTTCTCCCTTTACTGCCTTAGCCGAACTAGCGGAACATAAGGTGGTAAGCACAGGAGCCGGGCAACCCAACTATAGACCAAAGACATGATTCGGAGCCAATGCATATAATGCAATATTCAGGACGTCGAAGAGTTCCCTATAGGTGTTCGGACTTGAAATGTGCAGGGCCAAATACCGCCCCCGGTGTTAAGGCCGGACTAAAGTAAGTGTGGTAGTCTGAATTAGGGAGGGAATACCGATGATAATATAGAATAAAGTGAATGCCAAACAAAAGTGGTGATCAACTGCTTCCTTTATACCCTGATTAATAGGTCAAGCCGTGTTGTTATAGATAATGCCATAAATATCGAGGCCATTTTACATGACAAGAGTTTATACAAGGGAAAGGTTTACACAGGGCCTAAAAATAGTGATTTGAAGATCCAATGATGCCCTGCTGCATGTCTGCGCCATTTCTCCTTGGCGAGACATCCTTGTAGAGGAGGAGTATGATGGTCGTCAGCTAAAAAGAGGGACCTGGAAAAGAGCCCCCGCATGATCGTAGAGCAGGTGGGTTTCTTAACGAACCTACAGTGGGAAAAAAAGAATTTGAGGTCCGAATAGGGTCAAGCCGTACTATGGACCTTCTCCGCAGTGTGCCTCGGCGCTGCCCAAGGTATTTTGAGTGCGTACTTATGTACGCACGGTACGTGTGCCACAACCTTATGGGGCGATCGGCGGAGGCTGAACTGCTATTCAAGCTTCGGTTCCCCCGAGCTACCACATTGTAATGCGGGTCGGACACGTTTAGTGGTGTCGTGGGTCTTGATGACCGATGAGTTGTTCGGCTTGATAAGGCCGCCCTGTACTTCGGCTACTAGGGCCGCTGTATGCTCCTCGGTACGGAGGGAGCGCTCCATATTCCCATTTACTGTAATGACGCCACGAGGTCCAGGCATTTTTAGCTTTAGATATGCATAGTGCGGGACCGCATTAAAGCGAGCGAAAGCAATTCGTCCGAGCAGTGCGTGATAACCACTGTGAAAAGGGACGATGTCGAAGATCAATTCTTCACTTCGGAAGTTGTCTAGAGAGCCGAATACTACTTCCAGTGTTAAGGAGCCCGTACAACGGGCCTCCACGTCGGGTATCAGTCCATTAAAGGTAGTGTTGCTAGGCTTGATCTTGATGGGTCGATACCCATCTTGCGGACAGTATCCTGATAGATCAAGTTGAGGCTGCTGCCGCCGTCCATAAGGACTCTAGTAAGATGGTATCCGTCAATGATAGGATCGAGTACCAGGGCTGCCGAACCTTCGTGACGGATACTGGTTGGGTGGTCCCTGTGGTCGAAGGTGATCGGACAAGCCGACCATGGGTTGAATTTTGGGGCTACAGCGTAGACGTCCCTTAATGCGTGCTTGCGCTCCCTCTTGGGGATGTGGGTGACATAGATCATGTTCATTGTTTTCACCTTGGGGGGAAACTGTTTCTGTCACCCAGTGTGCGGCGGGTGCGGCTCATCATCGTCCTCGCTTTGAGGTCCTTTCCCCTTATGTTCGGCATTTATCTTACCGGCCTATTTGAAAACCCAGCAGTTTCTGTTGGTGTGGTTGGCAGGCTTATCAGGGGTGCCATGAATTTGGCAGGGTCACTCCAATATTTTGTCCAAGTTGGATGGACCGTCCCTATTACCTTTGAACGGCTTCTTCCACTGACCGGATTTTGAGCCACTGAATTCGGCGTTGACCGCCGTATCCTCTGTTTCTTCGTTATTGTTTTGACGCTTGTTTTTGTTGTGTCGTGGCCTGCCATTGGCATCCCTGGCTTCCGAGGTGCCGGGGTCGCTGGTGCTATTGCTTCTACGAGCCAACCAGCTGTCTTCGCCCGCGCAGAAGCGGGTCATAAGTGCAGTAAGAGCTGCCATGGTCTTCGGCTTTTCCTGACCAAGGTGCCGGGCGAGCCATTCATCACGGATGCTATGCTTAAATGCTGGTAATGCTTTGGCATCCGGACAGTCCACAATCTAGTTCTTTTTTATTAAGAACCGATTCCAGAGTTTGCGAGCTGACTCTCCGGGCTGCTGGATGACGTGATTCAGGTCATCCGCGTCCGGTGGCCGGACATATGTGCCCTGAAAGTTGGCCCGAAAAGCATCCTCTAGGTCTTCCCAACTTCCAATGGAGTTCTCTGGGAGGCTGTTCAACCAGTGTCGTGCTGGACCTTTCAGCTTTAGAGGGAGGTATTTAATGGCATGGAGGTCATCTCCGCGAGCCATGTGAATGTGGAGAAGAAAATCTTCAATCCATACGGCAAGATCCGTCGTTCCGTTGTATTGCTCGATGTTCACGGGTTTGAACCCTTCTAGAAATTGGTGCTGCATTACCTCATCGATAAAGCACATGGGTGTGTGGCACCTCTGTATCTGGCGACATCGCGACGGAGTTCGGATAACATCTGTGTTCGGTGCTGACCCCGGACTTGGTTATGTTTGTCGTGCCAGGCTTGATGGCCGTCATCTCGTACTGGGGCACGTCCTCTTGATCCATATATTGATCTGGTCTAGCTGGCTCTATTGGTTAGGTCCTGACGTAGGTCGTACGTGTAGCCCAGAGCTGCTGTCTCCTTGCCTCTATGGTGAGGGGGTGCGGGCTGGTGTTCGGCATAGTTAGCCGCTTTATCCCGTCCACGTGGTGGTCGGTCCGGTTGATCAGCATGATTGTATTTTGACGGTATTGGCTCCAAGGCCTCGTCGTCGAACTGTGGCAGTAGCCTGCGTTTGGGATAACTTTTTGTTTGGCGCTCAAAGCCATATCCTTCTTCGGCAGCTAGGACCTTAGTCCATCTGTCGTTGAGCATATCCTGTTCGGCTTGAATCTGATGCTGCTTCTTTTTCAGGCTCCGTGCAGTGGCGATGAGCCGTCGCTTGAAGCATTCTTGTTCTAGGGGTTCCTCTGGGACGATGAAATCTTCTTCACCGAGGCTAACATCCTCTTCGAAGATAGGTAAGTAGTTACTATCTTTCGAATCCTCAGGATCGGCGAGTTCTTCGGGGCTGTATTGACCCTCTTCCCTTTTGTGCTGCTCGAACGCAGGCTCAACGGGGTGATCGGGATCTCCGGCGTTGTCTGGAGTGTTATTATCTCCGGTATCGGCATTGCTTTCCCTTGCCCGACGCGATCGTGAGCGGCGCCACTGACGCCGGCGTTTTGGTGGTTCATTGACAGGCTCATCCTCACCTGGATCTTGAGTGGCTTCATCGTCCTTCTTCTCACGCGTGTCCACCATGTATACATCGTAAGTAGAAGTGGCCGTCCAACGCCCAGTAATGGGCGGGTTTTGACCTGGTTCGGCTTCGACATCGTCGTCCATGCCGTCGATGTCTTCGGAAGCGTAGTCTAGCATGTCGGTTAAATCTTCGACAGTGGCTATTAAGTGGGTGGTGGGTGGGGCATAAAATTCCCTACTCTCAGCCCCCCAGTTTAAGTTGGGCGTAGGTCAGATGTGACACTTCCGTGATGGCGAGAGATTGTATTAAGTTCAGTGTTTCGTTTAATAGCAAAAGCTGGACAGGAGTCTGAGGATCTACGGAGCTAGGCTTGGTGATAACCCCTTGGCCGAGCCCAATGGACGCAGACCTCGAGAGTTCGGAGTTGATGTCCAGAGGCGAGTCCGGATTCCCGATGACGGGTAGAGTCCCGTTTGACCCTGGGTCCGCCGATGACGTGGTCGCATCTGGGTCTCCGGCTAGAAGCTCCGTAAAGGGAGAGAGTCCAGCGGGGTTCACACTGCTGTCTTCGGACGAACTGATCCGCCCCGGATCTAAGGCCGAGGCAGACATGAGCATCGACCCCTGGACGGGATCTAACAGTAGATCCAAAGGGCCTTCTTCATATGGGTGGGGAGCGGCGGCCGACGCCGTGAATCCCTCGAAGATTAGGTCTCCTCGGATATCGGCGATGTAGTTCAACCTTCCAAACCTGATCTGGTGACCAGGGGCGTAGCTGTCGACCTGCTCAAGGTGACCGGTCGAGTTGGCATGTAGCATGAAGCCGCCAAACACAAAAAGTTGGCCAGGGAGAAAGGTCCCCCCGGAGACAGCGTCGTCGCCGATGATGAGGCGAGCCATCGATTCTTTTGTCGACAACACAATGGAACTCTCAATGAAAGCACCAATGTTGGTGTCAAAACCGGCAGATCTCGGGTAGGGGGTCCCAAGCTGTGTATCTGAGGATCAATGGTAACAAGGGACAATAGGGACACAATGTTTACCCAGGTTCGGGCCCTCTTAAAGGAGGTAAAATCCTATGTCCTGCATGATTATATTCAATGTGTATAGGGGTTACAAGAGTTGTTCTACCTCGAGATCGTAATGGCTAAACCCTAGCTGTCCAGCCTTTGATTATTCTGATAGCCTCTATGGACTAAACCCTCTAGTTTATATACACACTGGAGGGGCCTAGGGTTGTACAAAGTCGGTTTGCAGAGGAAGGAAATAGCACATCCGGACACCAAACTTGCCGTCCACGCATATGGGAGTCCCATCCAGACACGGGGGATAGTCTTCTGCTTTATCTTCATGGCCCATAAGTCCGGCCCATATCAGATAGACCGGACACCCGAGGGCCGCCTAATCCAGGACTCCCTCAAAGAGGTACAAATGGAATAACCCCTTCGCTCGTACCTCGTGGAGCATGGCCACTGGGATGTTGCTGATGCTGCTCCCCTCTGGTGCCTTCCGCTCCTGTTTCGGCCGCGGGGGAGGTGGTGACAACGCCGCCTGCATCGACCACGTCCCCCGCAGCACCCACATCCTTGTGTGCCTCCGCATTCCCCGCGGCATTGGTGGCCGCGGGTGGTGGAGCCTTCGAGGTGGACGAGTCAGCTGCAACACCGGGTTTCTTCTTGGACGCCATAGTCGATGGAGCCGTTGATGATGAAAAGGGCGATGAAGATGACGCGCTGCTCACGCCTTCAGGTTCACGCAAGTGATGCCCCTACCTGGCGCGCCAAAGATGTCGTGGGAAACCACGGCCACCTATGGGGCCAAGAGCCCCTTTCTGGTTCGGCGGGGGGATGGCACATTTCACAAAGAGCGGAGGAGCGTGGAACAGCACGGCAGAGATCACACAGGCAGTCTTTACCCAGGTTCGGGCCGCTGTGAGGCGTAAAACCCTACTCCTGCTTTGGTGGATTGATGGTGGAAAAATGGTGATGAGCACAACACGCTAGCCCGGCAGGGTTGCCTCGGGGCGAAAACGGCTATGCGCGTATGAGTGTGTGAGGGGGTGGATTAGCCAACCCTTTCTATGGTTGCCTTGGGCCTCCTTTTATAGATAAAGGGGCCACCACAGTGGCAAATCAGTCACTATGCACTGATTAGATAGCAAACAGTGCTATCATACCTAACTCTGCAGGCTGACAGAGCGCATTAAATGTGCCGCTCAACGTCACATCACAGCTCGCCCGGCAGGCCCTGCCGGGCTGTTTTGCCAGCTTTGCACCTGCTTGTCCGACACGTGTCGCTTGGAGGTATTTCCTGTAGGAAGTGGCTGCCATGTGGCAAATAGCATCCACTTAGTCACTTTGGAGCTTGACACCGCACTGATCGATGACGTGCGTTGTGATGAGGCGGTGCGGTGGGGTGGTTCTGCCTTCATAAGCCCTGGTAGGCCTGCTGGGACGACCCGGAGGCTTGCTTCCGGGGGTAACCCCATCCTTGCCAGGCTTGCCTGCCCGGCAAGGGAGGTTTTTTTCCTTAGCAGTATCCTGCTCTTCTGGCTAGTCTTGGTCCTCTTGCGCTGCACGTTAGTCCTTCAAAGAACTGATCCCTTGTGCTCCGCTCTGACCTTGGTGCTGTAATCTTATTCTCGTGCTTGTGCACAGTCTGGGCAAGGGACCCAAGGTTTGTTGCACCGACACGTAGGGACCCTTTATGAGCCAACTCAACGCCCCGCCAGCGCCTTTGACAGTAACGGCCTTTGGTTAGAACCAATATCTTTGGAACACGTTGCGCTAACCTTGGACCGCAGGTGAATCGCGCCACGACCGCGCACCTTCGGACGCCGCCCCGCCTCAGGCAGGCAGGGCGCACTGGGAGGTCGTGCGGGGGGAGCCCAGCACCAGAGCTTCCCCCGCACTATGCGGCACAGGGCGCCACCGCGACTGTTGCACACGCCGTCCAGAAGTGGGCCCTCTGCCAGAGAAGGTGCCGGCGAGCCCTTCCCACCGGTCGAGGGCCTGCAACCTCCTGACCACCGCCCGTGTAGCCCCTTGCGCCTTGGTCCTGTCCTAGTTTCCGGGCGCCACAACGATGGTCGGGGCATGCGCGGGGCGGGGTACCCGCCTGGGAGCCAGGAGTGCCCCTCAAATTGCTGCCCGTGACACTCTCACGTAATAATGAGTGGGGCTGTACACACCCCGGAGTCTCCTGAGCGCCGCCCTTGGGCCTCATGGGGGCTCCCACCCACATCCAAGTGGAAGCACCATGCTCCGCGCTGGCAGTCGACACTATCCCCCAATGACTATGCCCACGCCCAGTGGAAGCACTGAGCTCCGCGCTGGTGAGAAGACTAGTGTAGGCGCCGGACACGGCTGTCTTCTTTGCTTTCTTTCGTAATCCGATTTGCTGCCTTTGAAATGAATTTTGGAGTTTCGTGCACTTATTAAAAGACAAGGGGGGAATTTTTTCGATTCGTGGTGTTTTCTTGTTCTTGGATTTGTGTTTGGAGGCATGGCTCCTGCCAGCTACTCCCCCCCCCCCCGAGCGCCCCGCGAGCGGGGGCTGGGTGTGGTGTGCGCATCTGGGCTAGCCTGAGCAACATCAAGGCCCCCTCGGGGCCAAGGATGTAACTGCCGCAGGCCCGCCTGCGCGCACACCTTGCCAAAGCTTTGGCGTTTGGCTCCTCGCGCGGCGCTCTCGAGCAAGCCAGTAGGCATGCCAGGAGGCCTTAAGCTCTCGCGAGCCCCCGGAGGGCTCGCCTCAGGAGAAGCGCATCTCTGCGATACAAGAACCCATCCAAGGCCGCAAACACAAAAGATAAGTGACACCAACTACTCTAGCCAGGAGCCCTCCGGCTCATGAGGGCACGTTTCAAAATTAATCTAGAGAGCATATCATTGTTTCATACATTACAGGGGAGCCCCCTCCAAAAAATGCTTTCACGCCCCACAGGGCCGTACCTGAAATCTTGGCAGGAAAAGCAGGGAATTACAAGCCTAGCAGGATGCGCTATCGCCGGCGTCACCGTCATCGTCATCACCATCAGCTCCGCCCTCTTCGGTCGCGAGTGCAGCCATGTCGTCGGCAAGGGCGAATTCCTTGATCAGGTCATCCACATGGTTGTCCACCCAGCTCGCCAGGTCGCCCTGGGTTACCCTGGGCACGGGGAATATCACGGCGTTGAAGTTAAAGTCCGGATTGAGGCTAAGAAGGTAGCTGAAGACGCGCGAGAATGCACACCCAAGGAGGTCTTGGCTCTTCTCTTCGATGATTTAGCACGCCCTCGCGGCCCTGCCTTCGAGGCAGGTCACGACTTGGGTGAAGAAGCAGAGGTAGCTGGCATCGTCAGCTTCGTACGGGCGGGCGATGCTCTCCTCATAGATGGTGTCCAAGGCCCAGTTGGCCCTGACCCTGAGGACCTCGAGCATCAAGGAACGCTCGCGCTGCAACGTTCGGCGGCGGCCCGCCTCATCCGAAGCTCTCTCCACGAGGGACGTGACACCCACGACCTACTGTTGAAGTGAGGACAGCTCGGCCTCAGTGGTGGCCCGGCCTTCTTCGGCGGCCTTCCCACGCCGTTCTGCCGTGGCTAGCTCCACCTTGAGGGCATCGGCCTTGCCCTGCAGCTCAACTTGCCGCTGCTTGAAGCGAGTCTCCTGGAGCCCCATCTTTCGGCGGTATTCTTCGACAAGGGCCTGGCAGATGCCCGCCACCTTCTGGTCAACCTCCTGCTGAATCCTCGCCTCCCAAGAGGCAAGGGCGTCCTCGGCTGTGGATACTTGGTGTTCCATCACCTCCAATCGCTCGCACTCCAGGCTGTGCTCCAAGGCCTCTAGCGCCAGCGCATCCTCGCGCGCCTGGACTCCCTTCTCGTCTGTAGGGGCCACGCCTGGCAGCGCCACCAGGGCAGCTCTACGCGCCTGGACTTGCCGCTCAAGGGCGGCGTTCGAGGCTCGGAGCTCCCTCTCGCGCTCCTCAGCCGCCTCAGGCGATGGTCTGCGGCCCGGGCCTCCTCCAGAGCACGGGCGCAAGCCTCACAAGAAGCTGCAAGAGACTCCTCGGCCTCTGCACGGGCGCGCTCATGCTGCAGGTGCCCGAGGTTAATGGCAACCTTCAGTTGATGCCATTCGCGTGCCAGGCGGAGGCCTTCCGCCTCGAGGAGTGTGTCGACATTGGCAAGCTCTACCCCAAGCCGACCTAGCGCACTCGTCGCTTCCCGGACGCTTGGCCGAGCCCTTCCTCCATGCCCTGGACTGTCGAAGAGGCGCGGGATGACTCTCCCGTCTTCGGCAGGGGGCCGGTGGCCGGAGCTCCTCCGACTGCTTCCCGGACGTCGGCCGGGGCACGGTGTGGTCTGGTCCCGCCACTCGAAGATGAAGCCATCGCGGGGGTCATCCAACCAACGGCAAGAACCAATGGAGGAGCCCTCGGCACGACCTCTGTACCCCAGAAGTTGCTCCGAAGGAGGGACGCCGGGAGAACAGGCTCGCGGCCCTCTAGCGGCGACCTCGGCTCATGGACCAGCACCACCTCGTGCGTGGTTGTCTGACTCGGGAGGTCCGGGGTCGCGGTCGAACCGGAGCCCTCCGGAGGTCGCACTCCAGGTGGGCTCACCACCGCGACGGAAGGGATCCTGAGGGGCAAAAGTCAGAGGAGGGCGCAATAACCAAGAATCCAGGAGGGCAAGGTACTTACTCATCCACAGCTATCCACTTCCTCTGTTTCAGGGCCTGTGTGGCATCGCCACGGTAGCTCCCGAACCCCTTCCTCTTGCGGGATACCCCCGACATTTGGAAGGGGTACGCTGAAGGTTGGCGTGCTGCCCTTCATGGCGGGGGTGGCAATCACATCCATGGGCGGGGCTCCCCCCGTGCTGCCTGCGGAGGTGTGGACCGTCACCTCAGGAGCAGTTGGTGGCGCCTGCCCTCCAGCAGCCACCTCAGGAGCGCTCGGCGGCGCTCGCCCCCCCCCCCCCCGCGGCCACCTCAGGGGCGCGCGCCACCGGACCAACAAGCACGGGAGCCACCAAGATGGGGTTCTCGCGATGCCCCTCATGGCCCTCGGGGAGCAACCCCCACTCGTCGAAGCGCGGCATGTTCTCGATGAAGGCCCCCACGTTCGAGCAGCTGTACAAGGGGCACCCCTCGGCAGGAAGCGCGGCAGGTGCTGGGTCACCCGTCAGGAGCTGGAGCACTGTGCGCAGCGTCTTGGAAGGAAGCGAGGGCACCTGAAGCCTCATGGGGTCGTCGGGGCCAGTGAAGGCCCACATTGGGCGAGAATGGCGCTGGAGCGGAGCGATGTGCCGCCGGACGAACTCCCTCACCACCATCGACACCGTCACCCCTGCCTCCTTCAGCTTGGCCAGCCTGGACAAGACACGCACGAGCCACCGGTCGACAAGTTCCACATGTCCCCATCCGGAGCTCGGCTCCGCCGGCGCCCGCGGGAGGAGGAGCAGGGGGCTGCGCACGGTGGAGTCCACATACACCCACTGCTTCCGGAATCCCTTTACATCCGGGCGAAGCATGAAGTCGATGCCGAAGTCAGCTGTCGCCGCTGCTGCCTAGAACGACACGCACCCCAAGCGTTGTCTGCTGTCGACCAGGTGGAGTGAGAAGAAACGGCGGAACAAGGCCACAGATGGGGCAATGCCCATGAGAGCCTTGCACAGGAAGGCGAAAGCAGAGAGGAGGACGATGGATCCGGGGTCCAGATGCAGTGCTTGGATCTGATAATGCGAGAGCATGGCGTTGAAGAAATCAGAAAAAGGGGGACCAGGCCGGCCAGGAGGGCGTGGAGATGAAGGGAGATTTTGGTGGCCTCCATGTCGACCAAGGCCTGGGAGGCAGGCCAGACCGTCGTCGCCTTCCACTCGTTGGAATCGGCGGCGAGGGCCTGCCGGACCTTGTCCAGCGCCTCCTAGTTGATCACCGTGGACCGGTCCAGCGCAGGTTCCGACCCCGACGAAGGCTCTGCGGGCGCGCGGGCTTTCCCTTTCTTCTTCAACCTGGGAGCCATGAAGGCGGAAGTGGATTAGTGCTGGCGCGGAATCTGGAGAAGGAGGCACAAGTTCACAGGAAAGAGGAGGAGCAGAGGATGAGCACAATGGGCAATGATGGCTGGGCCGCGTTTGCCAGGCGGTGGTCAAGTCGGGCAGTTGCGGAGGTAGCATGGGGAAGTGGAGACGCCCACGTCCCATCAAGCGCCATGCATTGGCTCGGTCCGCAGGCAATTGGGGTCCGCGGCGCTTCGCCCTTGCCCTTTGGCTTCGCCTCGAAGCCAAGTCCGAGCGCGCCTTGGGCCCGGGGGCTACTATCGGCATTCTGGGAACCAGGGTACCCAGACTTGCCTGCCTGCAGCCCATGGCATGGCTTCATCAACGGCCTGGTAAGGCCCATCTTCAGCACCAGCAAGACAAGACCCTCGCGAGGGGCCAAGCCTCGCGAGGCGGACGACACCAAGACCCCCGGAGGGAGCGGCCTCCCCAGGCTAGCTCCCGAGGAGCGGAGATTCCTATGCAGGCACCCACCTAATGAGGTTGAGGTGATGCAAGCCATGACGACCAAGGCCAGACAGGCGCCAGCGGGCGCAGAGCAGCAGGTTTTCTCTTTGGTGCTAAGGAGGCAAGCGCAGGCGCAGGGTCCCAAGGAATTAGCCAAAGGTTTCCGTTCCCGTGCAACGAGACCAAGACCGCCAGGATGGCAGGACGGATGTCACCGCCGAGCCCACTGCGGCGTCACGATCGGAAGCTTTGCAGGCAAAGACCACCTTTCATCAAGATAAGATGTACCACTTGTCCCCCTTCAAAATTGGCCACTGTGGGATCCCTTCCCGCCTTCGATTGGAGGAAGAGGACCAAGGCCACTATAAATATAGCTTAGCCACCACCGTAGAGAGGGATCCAATCCAAACCCTCACTAGCTCACACCCACACAAGAACATACCTCCTGAGGTTGTTCTTCCTCTGTACTAGTTCATCCTCATCCCCTCGTGAGGCTAATCCACCCCAAAGCAGGAGTAGGGTCTTACACCGCAAGGTGGCCCGAACCTGGGTAAACTACCGTGTCCCTTTCCTTTCTTGTTCATCGAGCTAGGCCGTGGGGGCGATGAACTGGTTGGCTGGAGAGGTTGAATTCTGCGCACATGCCCCAGAGTTCCAACCTTTCTTGGGTCTGCGGAGCCCTGAATCTGACAGCGCCCGCATCTTCGACTACCACATCTCCTACGGCCCCGGACTAGACTCACTCCCCGAGCATCGACATGAGCATTCGACATCATCGACTCTGAGCTAGAGCCCGGGGCCTGGCCCCAGTCTCTCCCCCTCAACATAACAAAGAAGAAGGCAAGGAATGAAAGAGGAGAGGTACGTGGATGAGCACTCCCTCTCCTCCTCGCCCCCTTTTTATAGGCAGGCCGGGGCTGGGGGCTGATTCTTCACCCCCAACCCAGAAGGGATCTTTCAGATCCGACCCGTCTAAACCACCACCAACGGCCGGATCCGATTGTCGTCCCCTTTCACCAATCCAAGAAGACCGAGCCCCTGCCATGGTGCTCTCTCCCGCACCACGCACCTCCGTTACCTACCCCACTCAATGCATGCAGCATACGTGCCAAAGGATAAGGGCGTGGTGGGATGAGTGAATTGGCAGTTACTCCCCCGTGCGTTAAAGTCATTCATGGGCCATTGCAGAGAAGGCCCCACTACAATTGGCATTACGCGACGCGCGTGAAAACCGGAAACTGACTCAAGCACAGGTTAATGAAGAAGCAAAGAAGATCTCAAAGGGTGAGCTACCGCAACTTCCTAGCCTGTGTACTAGACAGGGCCTACCCTGACGATGCTCGGCATTGCGTTCAGGCTAGGCCCGGGGGCTCTTGTCGGTGCAACAAACCCCAGTCCTGTGTTGCCCGGACTATACATAGGCTCAAGAGCAAGGTTGCAACATCCAAGACAAGGCCAAGCAGAAGAGATAACTCTTTGAGAAATCAAAGGGCGGATCAAGAAGACCAAGACGAGACAAAGGAACAAGATATCACTAAGGAAAAACCTCCCTTGCCAGGCAGGCGAGCTTGACAAGGTCGAGGTCACCCAGAAGACAAGTCTCAAGACCACCCCGGCAAGCTTGCCGGGGACGCCGATGGCGGGTTACCCCGCCAAGGCTCCACCACTCCACCTCACAGCAACACAAGTCACCTATCGGTGCGGTGTCGAGCCCCCAAGTGATTAAGTGGCTGTTATTTGGCACGTGGCAGCCATTTCTGAAGGAAATCTCCTCCAAATGACACCCGTCCAGGGACGTGTCACGCAGGCAGGCGAGGAGGTGGCTAAATGGCACGGCAAGGCTTGCCAGGCTACACCAATGATGTGACACTAAGTGGTGCATTTAATGCACCTTGTCCTATCTACAGAGTTAGGTATGATAGCACTGTTTGCTATCTAATCAGTACGTAATGACTGATTTGCCATTGTGGTCACCCCTTGACCTATAAAAGGAGGGCCATGGCAACCTTAGAAAGGATTCGGACCCTTGTACACACTCATACGTGCGTAGCTACTCTCGTCCCGAGGCAACCCTGCTGGGCTAGAGCGCTGCGTCTCCACCACGGTCCTTTCATCAGTCCACCAAAGCAGGATTAGGGTTTTACGCCTCACGGCGGCCTGAACCTGGGTAAAAACTGCTCGTGTGATCGCAACCGTGCTGCTCTACGCTCTTCGCTCTATGTGCAATGTGCTCTTCCCCCTGCCGAACCACAAAGGGCCGATGGTCCCATAGGTGGTCGTGTTATCTCACGACAATCCGTTTTGTCCTATGGGTTAATCGTGATCTTGGTTGGTATGATTGTATATTTTATTTATGGTGCTGTCTTACGGTACCCTCCGTGTCGCGCAAATGGAGGGATCCCCGCTGTAGGGTGTTGCAATATGTTCATAATTCGCTTATGGTGGGTGGCATGGGTGATAGAAGCACATACCCGAGTAAGTGGGTTGTTGCGTATGGGAGTAAAGAGGACTTGATACTTAATGCTATGGTTGGGTTTCATGACCTTAATGATCTTTAGTAGTTGTGGATGCTTGCTAGGGGTCCAATCATAAGTGCATATGATCCAAGTAGAGAAAGTATGTTAGCTCATGCCTCTCCCTCTTATAAACTTGCAAGAATGATTACCGGTCTAGTTATCGATTGCCTAGGGACAAATGACTTTCTTGTTGACAAAAGCTATCCACTTTTATTACCTTGCAATTTATTCGTAGTTTTATTCTTGCAAAGTGCTCGTAGTTTTATTCTTGCAAAATAGTTTCATACTTGTTTTAGATAAAGCAAACGTTAAGTGTGCGTAGAGTTGTATCAATGGTCGATAGAACTTGAGGGAATATTTGTTCTACCTTTAGCTCCTCGTTGGGTTCGACACTCTTATTTATCAAAGAAGGCTACAAACGATCCCCTATACTTGTGGGTTATCAAGACCTTTTTCTGGCGCCGTTGCCGGGGAGCAATAGCGTGGGCTGAATATTCTCGTGTGTGCTTGTTTGCTTTATCACTAAGTAGTTTTTATTTTCTGTTCTAAGTTGTTCTCTATCTTTAGTTATGGATGGAACACGAAACAGCAAAAAAATTAGTTGTACTTGCTACTCATGGAGATGGGGAACCTCCTAAAACCCTCGATGCTCGTTATGTGAAAATATAATGCACTACTTTGATAATCCTAAGAAAACCCCATTCAACATGATAATGGGAGACACGTTGGATCAACGTGAATACTTTAGAGATTATCGCTTGACACAGAAAGGGAAATTATTATGGGATCAAATTGATATGTTGCATTGGTATGCTTGGAATTTATGCTAGAGATATGATTATACTTGTTGCTCTAGGATGAACGCTCCACATCTTCCCTTTTGATGCAAATTTAGTGGTAATGAAACCTTGGCTTCTTATGCTAATGGTATATATGATTACTATGATGTGGAATGAATAGAAGAATTCATTGCTTTTAAGGGTGCTTATGAAATTGAATCTTTGTTTGAAAAGTTTGAAGATTTTGATTATTTAGTTTATAGACTTGAACATTTTGCTATCCTTAAATATTGCTATGATAATTATAAATGCAATTACGATATAGATGTATTTCTTGAGAATGTCTTCGCTGACCAAGAAGAGACTAATATTTTGTAGGAGTCTATGGAAGAAGGAATTGATGAAACTGTGAGCTCATTGGATGAAAAAGATGATGAGGACACTAGTGGAAAAACGACTAGCCACAACTATCGTTGGTGGCGTGCCATTTCCCATCAACACCAGCACTATTTTTTCCAAATAGTGTTGGCGTAGGACAAATCAGCATGCCAGCTTTATATGATTAGTGCTGGCGTTGCTTTTCTTTGAAACGCCACAAATCTTTTGGCCCATATGCACTCACCGTTTGGAACGCACTGGTGGCGTTGCTTTTATTTGTACATCATAGTTAATTTGTCAGTGCTGGCATGCGTCTGCTTTGTACGCCAAAACACTTTTCCATTTGATCAAGTGTTTTATGTATTTAATTATTAAACTAGTCACAAAATAATAGAAATTTTATATTATGCATTTTGTGATAATTAATTTTACTGTTTTTATCAAATTAGGAATTTTATTTCTTTACTACCAGTTCAAATTATGAGTCTTTTATTTTGTCATGTCTTTCATTATTAATCTTAGTCTTTTTTTATTTGGCCTGTTATTAGCTATGGCGTTGCACTTTCTCCCAACGCCAGCGATAATATATCAGAGTCCACTTAGTAAAAGACCTAGTCACCGCTCTCTCTCTCTCGCTCATTTCACACCCCTCCTCCCCCCGACCAAAGCCGCCGCCGCCGCCGACCCATTGACACCCCGTTGCCGGCCCCTCACCGGCACCAAGGTTAGATCCACTATACTCCTCCCATCGCATCTCCTTCCTCTCCACTCTCCCACGTCGTCCGTTTGCATTTTAGCGAATCCCGGCCGGTGTCACATTTTAGATGCCTTTTTTATATTTTTGATATTGTAGATGCCCTTAGGGGATTGCTTTAATTTGTGTAGAAATTTTAGTATATATATCATGGATTGCTTTGTGCCATGTAGAATCCAAAGTTAGATGCCTTTTTTATATTTTTGATATTGTAGATGCCCTTAGGGGATTGCTTTAATTTGTGTAGAAATTTTAGTATATATATCATGGATTGCTTTGTGTCATGTAGAATCCAATTTAGATGCCTTTTATATTTTTGATATTGTAGATGCCCTTAGGGGATTGCTTTAATTTGTGTAGAAATTTTAGTATATATATCATGGATTGCTTTGTGTCATGTAGAATCCAAAGTTAGTTGCATGGATTGCTTTGTGTCATAGAAATTGTAGCTAGTGGTAATTACTAGTGTAGAAATTGTAGCTTTGTCTAGAAATTTTGTTTATTTGTGTATGCAATTACTAGTGTACATCGTGTTTATATACTTAGACCCCAACCCGTCACCATTCGCTTGTACCTATTTGTTAAATTACTGTGGTTTTCCAATACTTTAATTTGTCAATACTTCACTATCAAACACAGCCTTAGTTTCAATTGTATTATATGTAGAATGGAGCAGCCGCCACGACCATGTCCAGTGTGCAAGTCATGGTGCGCAACTGACCTTTCAAGTGGCACGCTGTTTGGCCTCTACTTCTAAGCGTGCT
The DNA here is from genome assembly GCA_011799875.1 of Thinopyrum elongatum. Taxonomy (NCBI): domain Eukaryota; kingdom Viridiplantae; phylum Streptophyta; class Magnoliopsida; order Poales; family Poaceae; genus Thinopyrum; species Thinopyrum elongatum. Next base: position 149,120,754 of record CM022302.1, on the reverse strand, counting down.
TTGTTCCTGCAGCGGTAACGCATTACATGAACCTTTATAACAGTTTTTCTTTTGTTTTTCTTGCTATTTCCCGTAATGCAATGTGTTTATTTTTTGGTTTTTTTACACAGATCGTCCCTTGCAATGTGAGACTGTTGTTCAATGAGCTCATTACCGAAGACAGTGTGATCTTCGACGCTCCAGGGAGGCCCTACACTATGGAGGTCCACAAGGGACAAAAATCATCCCAGATTCGAGGAGATGACTGGAATCGTTTCATCAACCACATGCATCTCACTGGGGGTGAACTTATCAGCTTCTCCTTCAGAAGGCAAACTCCAAGGCTGGCTGTTATCTACATCAACAATGACGAAGATGATGACCCACTTGATGAAGCCCTCTATGCCAAAGGAATTAGGCTAAGCAAGGACGAATCGGCCAACCTCTGGTACATACTTCCTCCACGTGATGACTACGTCAGGATGCCATTCGTGACCCGCCTGACAAGGACAAATGTGTGTCGCCATGTCATGGTATGTTACTTGTTATTGTTGAAATTTGATGATATATATGCTTACTTGTGACATGCTTGTAGTAATGTGATATGCTTAGTGTTGATATTTGATGATATATATGCTTACTTGTGACATATGCTTGTTGTAATGTGATATGCTTAGTGTTGAAATTTGATGATATATATGCTTACTTGTGACATGCTTGTAGTAATGTGATATGCTTACTAATGTGTTGTGATATATATATATATATATATATGCTTATTAGCTAGTGTAGAATTTGAGGATATGCTTAGTGTGTAGTAATGCATGATATGCTTAATTAATTAGCTAGTGTGTAGTAATGTGACATGCTCATTTACCATATTTGTTTTTTTGCAGAAATTACCTAAGAGGCTAAGTGAGAGCTGTGGCATCGAGCCGGATGAAGCAGGCATTGCTGGACTACGCCTTACGGCAAGGGGCTCCATCACCAACTGTGCTTACACACTGGACACGGACGGTCGCACTGTGTTCAGCGCCGCGGGATGGAACAATTTCCTTGCTGGAAAGAATCTCCAGATTGGACAGGCCATCTTAGTCACCATCAGGAACACCCGGCGCCATGGCTTGAGGATGATGGTGGTCATCGACCTCGTTTAGAACTATGTGTGGCGGGGCAGAACATGAATGAACGGCTTAATTATGTATTAGCGCTATGTACTAGTACTGTTTTAGCTCGTAAGGTTTCTATTAACTAGTTATGTTTGTGAGATCTATAGCTAGCTAGCAGCCACTTAAATATCAACTCCTAATGTTCTATTATCTGCTACTGTTCTACTGTTATATAGTAGTATGTACTTAGTGTTAATGTGAAATGCTAAATGTTACATGGTGTTGAAAAACCTTTTTTTTGTGCACGAAATGTTCATGGCGTGCAAATTACATTGTGCGCCGCTAGGTGAGTGAATATAGTGGTGGCGTTGCAAACATCGTACGCCAGAAACACATATAATACTGCTGGCGTAGGCTCCAGCGCCACTACTATTTTGTAACACTAGCGCCATATTGGTGGCATGGGGCTCCTACGCCAGCAAGGCTATTTTTGGCATGCCATAGCTAGGCTTTTCTGCACTAGTGGGAGAGCGAAGAACAAGCGGAGGAAGAGCGGATTGATCACCCGTGCCCACCTTCTAATGAGAGTAACTCTTCAACTCATATATTGTTTAATGTCCCTTCGTTCTTACCGAAGGATGATTGCTATGGTAATTGCTACGATCCCATAGATTCATTTGAAATATCCCTTTTTGATGAAATTGATGCTTGCTATGCTTGTGGCCATGATGCCAATTTGAATTATGCTTATGGAGGTGAACTTTCTATAGTTCCTTATGTTAAGAATGAAATTGTTGCTATGGCACCCACACATGATAGTCCTATTATCTTTTTGAATTCTCCCAACTACACTATATCGGAGAAGTTTGCCTTTATTAAGGATTATATTGATGGTTTGCCTTTTACTATTGCACATCATGTTTTTGATGAATATAATATGCATGTGCTTGCTGCTGCTACTTGCAATTATTATGAGAGAGGAACTACATCTCCGCCTCTCTATGTTTCCAACACGATAGAATTGCAAGAAATTGCTTATACTATGTATTGGCCTTTACTTGATGTGCATGAATTGTTCTTGTATGACATGCCGATGCATAGGAAGAGAGTTAGACTTCGTCATTGCATGATATATGTTGCTTTGTGCTCACTACTAAATGCCAAATCATTGTTAATTAAAATTGCCTTTGATATACCTTGGGATCCGGGTGGATTCATTACTTGAGCACTTTATGCCTAGCTTAATGGATTTAAAGAAAGTGCTGCCAGGGAGACAACTCGGAAGTTTTAGAGAGTCATTTTATTTTGTTGTGTGCTTTTATAAAGTTCAAAAACAAAAAAATATAGAGGGGAATGAGGGAGTCCTGGATTAAGGTGTCCTCGGGCGTCCGGGCAACGTAATGTGGGCCGGACTGATGGGCCATGAAGATACAAGACCGGAGGCTCTCTCCCGTGTCCGGATGTGACTCTCCTTGGCGTGGACGACAAGCTTGGCGCTCGGATATGAAAGATTCCTTTCTCTGTAACCGACTTTGTACAACCCTAGTCCCCTCCGGTGTCTATATAAACCGGAGGGTTTAGTCCGTAGGGGCAATCATAATCAGACAGGCTAGACTTCTAGGGTTTAGCCATTACGATCTCGTGGTAGATCAACTCTTGTAACACTCATATTCATCAATATCAACCAAGCAGGACGTAGGGTATTACCTCCATAGAGAGGGCCCGAACCTGGGTAAACATCGTGCCCCCCGTCTCCTGTTACCATCGATCTTGGACGCACAGCTCGGGACCCCCTACCTGAGATCCGCCGGTTTTGACACCAACATTGGTGTTTTCATTGAGAGTTCTATTGTGACGTCGAAGACAGGGTTGATGGCTCGCCTTGTTATCAAGGACAATATCACCTCCGAAGGAGCCCTGGCCTCAGGCCAAACCCTCCGGCTGGGCGGCTTTATCATGACCACCCGTCCGGCCGTTAAGCCGATGATGACTTCTCGGGTCATCAAAAATCGCCTCCGCGTTGACCCCGGATACTCCAAACATATGGATCCGACGGAGTTGTCGTCTTTAAACGAACTCCTCGATCGCATCACCACCTTGGGGGTCGCTACAGACTACGATCGGATTGGGCTTAAACCCAATCAGAGAGAAATCAAATCTCCACCGATCACCCATCAGATAGCGGTGGTAGAAGAGCAAAACAACGACTCTTCCCCTGTGCTGAGGACGAACTTTGTTCGAATTTCCGAGCTTGAAGAGCCAGACACGTGTCTGCGGAATGGCACGCCCTGTCCTCCGAACCTAGAATCGGACGACGGGCCTGAAAAATCAGTCGATATCCCGGAGCCCGAATTATTAAGCCCGGAAGTTTCTCAAACTCCGGATCCTAAACTGGGTCAGGGTTCGGATTTAAAGCCGCCCACCCACCCGGATATACGCAATCTCATGAACGTACGACAGTAGTCTCAGGAAACAGTCCATCACTTTTGGGCTAGATTCCTCCTTGTCAAGGACAAGATTGAAGATTGCCGCGACAAAGACGCGATCTCAGCATTCTGCAACAATTGCACGGATGAAGGAATCCTCAACGCCATCAACCGCCGTCGCGTATCACACTTCGCTGACTTGGCAACCATGGTACAGAAGTACTGCGCAATGGAAAGCGTCTGGAAAACTCAGACAGCTCGTTGGGAACCACCGGTTTCCACTCAACCCCTAGTCCGAGCAAAAAGGATGCACCCCCATGGGGTGCCCGACCCAACAGTAAAGAAATCTAAGCCCATTACGGGGCGCGGAACCGTTCTGGAGGGATGGCTCGATAGGCCATGCAAAATACACACAACACCGGATACCATACCAACTCACAGCCTTAGAGCGTGTTGGATACTCCGGCAAGTGGCCAAGAGCGGCAAAGATATCCTCACCAAAAACACCTCAGAACAACACCCTCCGGAAGACGATGACCTCAGAGTATTTACGGTCTTCGAGACCTTCGCTTCAAACAATAGGCGCAAAAGGGCACTCCGCGACCTCGCCGAAGTCTGCCAAATCACAGCAATAAACCCCTGGAACGACATGGCCATAACTTTCAATGCCAGTGACGAACCAAAATCCAGGACAGTCTGGGCACCAGCTGCCTTGGTCCTCAGTCCAATCGTGGACGGCTGTCGGCTCACCAAAGTACTCATGGACGACGGCAGTGGACTAAACCTCATCTATGAGGACACACTCAACAAAATGGAAATAGACAGGAGCCGCATCGAGCAAAGTAGCACGACCTTTCGAGGAATCATTCCCAGTCGGGAGGCGTGGTGCGCGGGAAAAATTACACTCGATGTGGTATTCGGCACGCCGGAGAATTATTGGTCCGAAGAGATAACCTTCCAAGTGGCCCCTTTCAACAGTGGATATCACGCCCTATTGGGGCGAGATGCATTTGCACGCTTCCAAGCTATACCTCATTATGGGTACATGAAGCTCAAGATGCCCGGGCCCAATGGTATTATCACTCTTTCCAGTGATCCGGACATAGCACTCCACGCCGAAAACAAAACTGCATCCCTGGCCCTCGAGGCATTGTCCGAAGCCCTCGCGGCCGAAGAACTAGCCGCATTACGCTCCACGGTGGATAAGGACGACGTAATCCTGGACAAGCGACCCAAATCCACCTCCTTCAAACCAGCAGACGAAATCGTCAAATTCCAGGTCCACCCAACGGACCCCAAGAAGACAGCCTCTATCAGGGCTCAGCTGGACCCAACGGTCGATGCTGCATTACGAGCGTTCCTACGTGAAAATTGGGACATATTTGCCTGGCACCCTTCTGATATGCCAGGAATCCCACACAGGTTGGCCGAACACAGCCTCAATATACTGAAGGGATACAAGCCGGTCAAACAAGCACTAAGGCGCTTTTCTGAACCCAAACGACAAGCTATGGGGGAGGAGCTAGCCAAGTTAATCGAGGCCGGATTCATCAGAGAAATAAAACATCCGGACTGGCTAGCAAACCTGGTGATGGTACCAAAGAAGGATAAAACCTGGCGCCTATGCGTCGATTTCAAAGACCTCAACAAAGCCTGCCCCAAGGATCCCTTCCCCCTTCCCCGCATCGATCAGATCATTGATGCTACCGCAGGACACGACTCACTGTGTTTCCTCGACGCATACTCCGGATACCATCAAATCAAAATGAAGGAGTCCGATCAAGCCGCAACGGCATTCATCACCCCATACGGGCCTTTCTTCTTCAACACTATGCCCTTTGGGCTTAAAAACACCGGCGCTACCTACCAACGCATTATTCAAACATGCCTGGAGAAGCAAATCGGCAAGACAGTTGAAGCATACGTAGATGATATCGTCATCAAGACCAGACACGTCGAGTCATTAATAGACGATTTACGCCTCACATTCGGCAACCTCCGTGAATATGACATCAAGCTCAATCCGGAAAAGTGCATTTTCGGCGTTCCCGCTGGAAAGCTGCTGGGCTTCATTGTTTCCAGTAGAGGAATCGAGGCAAATCCAGCCAAAATTCGAGCTTTGTCACTATTGGCTACACCAACCAACCTTAAACAGGTCCAAAAACTAGCCGAATGCATGGCAGCTTTAAGCCGCTTTATCTCCAGACTTGGAGAAAAAGCATTGCCACTCTACCGCCTTCTCCGACGCACCGACCACTTCGAGTGGACGGATGCAGCGACGGCCGGACTGGAAGAAGTAAAGGCTCTCTTAGCAAGCAACCCAATCCTGGCCGCGCCAAACGTCGGCGAACCAATGTTGTTATACATCTCTGCGACTCACCAGGTGGTGAGCACAGTGCTCGTCGTTGAACGAGAGGAGGACGGACATAAATTCCCGCTTCAGAAGCCGGTAGACTATGTATCCACTGTCCTCACACCATGCAAATCCCGGTACCCTCATTACCAAAAGATAGCATACGCGGTATTCATGGCATCCCGGAAGCTACGACACTACTTCCAAGAATGCTCGATCACGGTGGCTTCCGAAGTACCACTCAATGACATAATAAACAACCGCGACGCTACGGGCCGGATTGCCAAATGGGCCATTGAGCTCCTGCCATTCGACATAACGTATAAACCACGCTGAGCCATTAAATCCCAAGTGTTGGCTGACTTCATCGCCGAATGGACAGAGGCCGAACTCCCTAAAGAGTACGGCACATATTCCAACTGGGTCATGTACTTCAATGGCTCTAAGATGCTGGCCGGCTTGGGAGCGGGCGTCATCTTAACATCCCCAACGGGAGACACAGTCCAATACGTACTCCAAATCTTATATACAGACTCCAATAATGCAGCCGAATACGAGGCCTTACTGCATGGTCTTCGAATGGCCGTTTCCATGGGCATACATAGTCTGGAGGTGCGCGGGGATTCAAATCTCGCAATATCCCAAATAAACGGAGACTTTGACGCAAAAGATCCGAAAATGGCGGCCTATCATAATGCCGTACTCAAAATATCAGCCCGGTTCGAGGGACTCGAGTTTCATCATGTGGCTCGAGAAAGCAATCAAGCGGCGGACGTCCTTGCCCGCATGGGAGCCAAGCGCGATCCCGTCCTGCCTAACATCTTTCTGGAACGGCTCTTCAAGCCATCCATGGTGTGGCAGGATGAAAGCAGCAACGCTAGCCCGGATCCGATCATACCGCCTGAGTCCAAACACAATACCGATATCATCGGGGGCTCAGCCACCGAAGCAACACCATCGGCCCATCCCATAATGGCAGTAATTGCCCCATGGACCGAACCCTTCTTGGCCTACCTTGATAGGCGAGAGCTCCCTGAGGATCCTAACAAGGCTCGCTGCATTGTCCGGCGCTTGAAAGCCTACAAGGTCCATGACGGTGAGCTCTACAAGAAAAGCGCTATCGGAGTCCTTCAAAGATGTATCTCTGAAGAAGAGGGGCGGCAGCTCCTGGCCGAAATACATGCTGGCCTTGGCGGTCACCATGCCGCGGCTCGGGCCCTTGTGAGTAAAGCCTTCCGCACAGGTTTCTTTTGGCCTACGGCCCGAGCAGATGCACAGGACCTTGTCCAACGTTGTGTCGGATGCCAGCTTTTCGCTAATCAAAGCCATATGCCACCCACTGCGCTACAAACAGTCCCCATTACATGGCCTTTCGTGGTCTGGGGGCTTGATATGGTTGGACCCCTTAAAGGGGGAAGCCACAAGAGAAAATATCTGCTGGTCATGGTAGATAAATTCACTAAGTGGATTGAAGCCAAACCGGTTAAAACGGCCGAAGCCGGACCAGTGATAGACTTCATATCCGGTGTCGTACACCGTTATGGTGTTCCACACAGCATTATCACAGACAATGGCTCCAATTTTACAGCCGATGAGGTGAAGACCTGGTGCGCTAACCTGGGCATCAAGCTCGATTATGCCTCCGTCTATCACCCGCAAACAAATGGTCAAGTTGAACGAGCCAATGGTCTTATTATGAGCGGCATTAAGCCCAGACTAGTGCGGTCTTTGAAAGAATCAGACAAGCACTGGGTTGAGGAGCTCGACTCCGTACTCTGGGGGCTGCGGACCACGCCAAACCGCACTACCGGATACACACCATTCTTCATGGTGTACGATGCAGAGGCCGTGTTGCCCTGCGACATTATGCATGACTCACCACGAGTGCGCATGTATGAAGAAAGAGAGGCCGAGCTTGATCGGCAGGACGGCTTAGACGCCCTGGAGGAGGAGCGCGATGTTGCAAAGGCCCGTTCTGCATTGTATCAACAACAGGCTCGCAGATATCAAAGCAGGGAAGTTCGGGCCAAGACCTATAATGTTGGCGAACTCGTTCTACGCTTGCCAGAGAAGAAAAAGGACAAACTCAAGCCCAAATGGGAGGGTCCCTTCATCATTGACGAAGTTCTCACTAGAGGAGCGTACCGCCTGCGTGAAGCATCAAACAATCGCTTGGAGCCGAAGCCATGGAACGCCGCCAGACTCCGAAGATTCTACGCCTAGAACCGGACTCTTTGTTCGTCTTCTTCTCCCCTTTTTTGTCCATTATCATTCTTTTTTTTACTCTCTTTCATTCTTTTTTCCCTAGCTTTAAGCTCTTGTGCGGTTAAACCGCGCACCTATGACGTACACATCCTTAAATATGTACGTCCATAATACCTGGGGGCTTCTTGTACATAAGCTTATTATTATTATTTTCCGAGCATCAAGCTCACCACATATGTGTCTTTTCCCCATATGTACCTTTTCTTCGCCATTATATGCATCGTTATGCCTTAAGTTTTGGCCAAGCTGGGTTGCCTGGCTCCTGTGCTTATGCCCTACGTTCCCATTAGTTCGGCTAGGGCATAAAGGGAGCACCTCTGCGATTGTTACTGCCGGGTCAACCGGATGTGTACCTCAGACTGGGTGAAGCCGAAAGCTAGCGTTCTTAAGGGAATATTCGGTCGGTGAACTAAAGATGTTTTTCATTCATTGCACTATGAACCCCCAGATGCTATGTACACTGCGATTTTTTAATCACAGTTCGGACATGAACATTAACGCATGTTCACCCAGGGAAAGGAACCCTTAACGGAACTATTCTCTCTAGAAGATGTTTCTTACAATCACATGTAATATAACATAGCTAGCCGGATACAACTTGTCTGTTCAAGCAACTATGATTCCTACGCCTGGTTTCCATGCATACCCCGGTCTATATTACCGTGCGGGTATTCGGAAATACTCCGCACCTACGGGTCCGGAGGTCGAAGCGAAAAGGTCCGCCATGACAATCGTTTTTACAATCTGGCTAGGGACAAATTTGTCAATCACATAGTCACTTAGACTAAAAAACTTCTTCCTCTATGTCGTCCAACAGGCTGTTTAGCTTACAATCCTGTTGCGACAATTCGGCGGCTACCTTTACTTGGTCATATACTAAACTCACCGGAATTTCTTTTCCGTCTGATCCTCAAGGTCTGACTCGAGCCATATGATTCGGATCAAGCTTGGTATACCGTGTTTTCACCATGGCCCAGGCCTCTCGCGCACCTTCTCGGCAGGCCGATATCTTCCATAATTGGAAGTGCCTCCGCACTCCTTTGAATAGCTGCACAAGTTCCTCCATACTTCCTGGAGGGGAGGAGGATGGCCACAAGGACTTGGCAACACTCCGCATTGCCTGCCGAGCTCGCTCGTGCAGTTGTGACAGCTCTTCTAGCAGATCGCCTGAGGATCCGGACATTTCCTCTTCGGGACGGCCGGTCAGCATACCTGCAGACATAAATCTGTCAGTTCTTTTCCCCGCCGAATTGCACGAAGGTAAGTTCGAAGACATACTGAATATGCCGCCTCGTAGCCTCTTATTTTCCTTCACGGAGTCAGCTAGCTGGGCTCGCACATCTTTCAGTTCTTCGCCCAGCAGGGTGTTGGAATCCTGCAGCTTGTTTTTCTCCTCCCTGACCCGTGTCAGCACGTGTTCGCCCACGGCCAGTAGCCTTTTGGCTTCTTGTTTATCCGCTTGCGCGATTTCAAGTGCCTCCTTCAGTCCATCTAACGATCCTACCATGAGATATGCAATAATGTTAGCATTGCTGGTATATGATTATATTTTCTCGATGGAGGGAAACATTACCAGGCGATGCCTTCTTGGATTTCTCCAATTCGGCGGTGGCAGCAGTTAGCTGAGTCCGACACTTTTCCAGTTCTTGAGACAGCAGGTTGTTCTTCTCTGTAAGCACCTGGTTATACAATGATCCTTAAATCAGTTGTATCAACTGCTTCAAGTCTCGGGGGCTACTGGTATATAATTATCAGGTTTGTGCGATATGAACTTACCCGCATATCTTTCAAATGCTGGTCTGTGGCTCTGGTAAGCCCGTCTCGAGCAGCTCGGATGTATGCATTAGCCGAGCTGAAGGCATTGAATGCCTTTTTTGAAAAGCCGGGGTCGCGAAGAGCGGCCCTCCGGCGCTGATGATTCATGGCGCTCTCCACTTCAGAGTTTGTGACGGATACATCATCCGAATCCTCTGCTGAAGGACAATCCGGCGTTACTCCCATACCAGCCCTCGTCTTTATGGCCGGTTCTGGAATCTGGTTGTTGGGAGCGTGACCTGCAGGTCCCTCGGACATAGTCCGGCGAACGCTCTTCCTGATGAAACACAAACAGACAATGTCACAGTTGGATGTGACTACCAAGGGGCATATTTACGAAGCCATACCTTTCTGACGACGGCTTGGTTTTGACTTCGTTTGCCTTCCTCTTCGAAGGCTTGCCCGACGTAGGCGCCGCCCTCTTTTGAGTCGCCTCTGGTGTAACATGGCGCACCGAGTGCCTCCCCTTTGGAACACGAGACAGTGTGGTGGGTGAGGCAGAATGAGGAAGCTCTTTCAGAGGTGAGGTCTCCTTATTACTTACATGTGAGGCAGGTAGGAGGGCCGCTTAGTCTGCTATAATGGCCACTTTTGTGCCATCGTAGCTCGCCTAGTAAAATACTCCCTCCTCTAGCTTCACAAATATGTCCGGATCCTCCTCGAATCCGGGGTCAAGATCCCGGTTGTGGTCCTCCGGCTGTGGAGCGGGACTGTAGATCCCCGTGACGACCTTTCGCCATTCCTGTTACAAATGGACTGGTTAGTATCAGTCAAAAGTGACTCATGGAAAGGATTGAGTATGGTGGTGGGATTAAAACTCACCCAGCTGGGAGGATTGTACATGGAAAAACCCTCTCGGCGTTTGAGACGAATAAATTCCTCTTTCTCCCCTTCGTACAGATCGGCCAATATTTTGGCCAGAACGACGGGGGTGTCCGGACCTTTCTGGCCACAGCGTGAGGCGTCATCTTCCCCATTGTAGTGCCACATGGGGAGCCCTCTGAATTGGAGTGGCTGGACACCCCGCACTATGGAGATCGCCATTACCTCGATAATTGATAATCCGGACTGGGTGAGCGTCTTTATCTTGCTCATTAATTGATGGATTCCCGCACTATCTTCCTCCTCGAGGCTCCTAGGGCGCCAGCTGTGGCGTTTCTTCAAAGGAGCACTGGAAAATTCGGGGAGACCCATTCGGATTGGGTCAGGGAGAGCGACATCCTCAATATAAAACCACTCTGAGGGCCACTCCTCGGATGCCTTCTTCGGTGTGCCGGATAGGTATCCGGTCCCGGCTATGCGCCATACTTCGGCGCCGCCCACCTCGAATATGGATCCCTCTTGGGTACGAGGGACGAGGCAGAATAGTTTTCTCCATAAATCAAAGTGGGCTTCGCAGCCTAGGAAAAGCTCGCAAAGGGCAACAAAACCCGCGATGTGCAAGATAGAGGCTGGCGTGAGGTTGTGCAGTTGGAGGCCATAATACTCCAGGAGTCCTCGGAGGAAAGGGTGGATTGGAAACCCAACGCCTCTTAGCAAATAAGGAATGAAGCACACTCGTTCCCCCCTAGTTGGATTGGGAAAAAAATTCGCCAAAACTTCGCCTGAGAAGGAGGTCAAACCTGCTCGAACAGGGACCAGATCCGCGGGGGGAAGAAATCCCTGTGTTTGAAGCCTCAACAGCTGATCGTGGGATACGGAACATCTTTCCCAGTCGCCCTTCTTGGAGCCGTGGGGGCGGGTGGAAGAACTGGGAGCGCTAGCCATGTTGGAATGGTTTCTCCTAACTGGCTTTGAGGATTTCCCGCTTGGCGTGAAGTGGATCTGAAGATCCAATCTCTTTAAATAGATGCCTTTCTTACATGGTCAGGGAGTTATGTGCAAAGATACCCCGACCTCTCGTATTCGCTCGACACGTGGAAGCTGAAGTCATGAAGGCATGGAAGCCGATGAGCACGACATTAAATGGAAGGCCAAATACAGCTCCTTCAGTCAGGTACTTTGAGGTAATTGGAGGAGGAACCCGCCTTGCAATGCCGAAGACACTCTGCGCTCCGGACACATCGTCATTGAAAGCCTAGTTCGGGGGCTACTGAGGGAGTCCTGGATTAAGGGGTCCTCTGGCGTCTGGGCAACGTAATGTGGGCCGGACTGATGGGCCATGAAGATACAAGACCGGAGGCTCTCTCCCGTGTCCGGATGGGACTCTCCTTGGCGTGGACGACAAGCTTGGCGCTCGAATATGAAAGATTCCTTTCTCTGTAACCGACTTTGTACAACCCTAGTCCCCTTCGGTGTCTATATAAACCGGAGGGTTTAGTCTGTAGGGGCAATCAGAATCAGACAGGTTAGACTTCTAGGGTTTAGCCATTACGATCTCGTGGTAGATCAACTCTTGTAACACTCATATTCATCAATATCAATCAAGCAGGACGTAGGGTATTACCTCCATAGAGAGGGCCCGAACCTAGGTAAACATCGTGCCCCCCATCTCCTGTTACCATCAATTTTGGACGCACAGCTCGGGACCCCCTACCCGAGATCCGCCGGTTTTGACACCGACAGGGAACCTATAAAACTTTTTCAAAAAGAGAAGCGATTGAAAGGTGATGCATTGGAGAAGTGAGGGTCGACCTTGAACACTTGTGTTCATGCTCATGGAAACAATGTAGACTTTTTCAAGAAAGTTCTCACAAAAATAATTATCCCCTTGTACAAATCCATTGTATTATAAAAATAATGTGCCAAGATTTGCCTTTAGGATGATTAGATTGTTTGTTGGTATGTGCGGTGCAAAAACAGAAACTTTTATTCCCAGAAACACAATTGTTTAAATTCACTGGAACGTGATAAAATTCTGAAACTTTTTGCACAGTATTACTATACAATTTTTTTTATTTTTTCCTAATTTTTCAGAATTTTTGGAGTTACAGAAGTATGGCGAATGTTCAGATTACTACAGAATGTCCTGTTTAAGACAGATTCTGTTTTTGATGCATTGTTTTGCTTGTTTTGATGAAACTATCGATTTTTATCGGTGGTATAAGCCATGGAAAAGTTATAATACAGTAGCTACAATGCAAAAACAAAATATGAATTGGTTTGCAACAGTACTTAAAGTAGTGATTTGCATTATTATACTAACGGATCTCACGAGGTTTCTGTTGAGTTTTGTGTGGATGAAGTGATCAAAGATTGAGGAGGTCTCGATATGAGGAGAAGGAGGAGAGGCAAGAGTTTAGGCTTGTGGATGCCCAAGGCACCCCAAGTAAATATTCAAGGAGATTCAAGTGTCTAAGCTTGGGGATGCCCCGGAAGGCATCCCATCTTTCTTCAACAAGTATCGGTATGTTTTCGTTCTCGTTTCGTTCATGTGATATGTGTAAATCTTGGAGCGTCTTTTGTGTTTAGTTTTCATTTTTCTTTTATGCACCATGTTGGTATGGGATAGTCCATGGTTGATTTATAGAATGCTCATTGCACTTCACTTATATCTTTTGAGTATGGCTTTATAGAATGCTTCATGAGCTTCACTTATATCATTTGAAGTTTGGATTGCCTGTTTCTCTTCACATAGAAAACCATTGTTTGTAGAATGCTCGTTTGCTTCACTTATATTTATTACAGCATGATATTTTATAGAAAGAATTAAACTCTCTTGCTTCACTTATATCCATTTAGAGGGTTAGCAGGAATTGGTCATTTGCATGGTTAGTCATAAAATCGTACATAAAACTTATGGATCACTGAATATGATATGTTTGATTCCTTGCAATAGTTTTTGCGATATAGAGATGATAATATGTGGGAGGTACTAGTAAACGGTTGTGGTTAGTAAGAATATTGGCGTTAAGGTTTGTGATTCCCGAAGCATGCATGTATAGTCTCTCGTTATGCTATGAAGTTGGAGCATGATTTATTATTGATTGTCTTCCTTATGAGTGGCGGTCGGGGACGAGCGATGGTCTTTTCCTACCAATCTATCCCCCTAGGGGCATGCATAGTAGTACTTTGCTTCGAGGGCTAATAAACTTTTGCAATAAGTATATGAGTTCTTTATGACTAATGTGAGTCCATGGATTATATGCACTCTCACCTTTCCGCAATTTGCTAGCCTCTACGGTACCGTGCATTGCCCTTTCTCACCTCGAGATGTGGTGCAAACTTCGTAGGTGCATCCAAACCTCGTGATATGATACGCTCTATCACACATAAGCCTTATTATATCTTCCTCAAAACAGCCATCATACCTACCTATTATGGCCTTTCCATAGCCATTCTGAGATATATTGCCATGCAAATTCCACCGCCTCCGTTTTGATGACTTGAGCATTCATTGGCATATTGCTTTGCATGATCGCAAGATAGCTAGCATGATATTTACATGGCTTGTCTGGTTTTTTTTATATCGTTGTTACGCTAGATCATTGCACATCCTGGTACACTGCCAGAGGCATTCATATAGAGTCATACTTTGTTCTAGGTATCGAGTTGTAATTTTTATTTCTTTTGAGTTGTAAGTAAATAGAAGTGTGATGATCATCATTATTCATTATTAGAGCATTGTCCCAGTGAGGAAAGGATGATGGAGACTATGATTCCCCCACAAGTCGGGATGAGATTCCGGACAAAGAGAGAGAAAAAAGAAAAAAAGAAAAAAAGAGAGAGAAGGGGCATTGTTACTATCCTTTACCACACTTGTGCTTCAAAGTAGCACCATGTTTTTCATATAGAGAGTCTCCTATTTAGTCACTTTCATATACTAGTGGGAATTTTTCATTATAGAACTTGGCTTGTATATTCCGATGATGGGCCTCCTTAAATGCCCGAGGTCTTCATGAGCAAGCAAGTTGGATGCACACCCACTTAGTTTTCAAATTGAGCTTTCATACACTTATAGCTCTTAGTGCATCCGTTGCATGGCAATCCCATCTCCTCGCATTGATATCAATTGATGGGCATCTCCATAGCCCGTTGACTAGCCGCGTCGATGTGAGACTTTCTTACTTTTTTATCTTCTCTATATTTACCCCTATCATCATACTCTATTCCATCCATAGTGCTATATCCATGGATTGCGCTCATGTATTGCGTGGGAGTTGAAAAAGCTGAAGCGCGTTAAAAAGTATGAAGCAATTGCTCGGCTTGTCATCGGGGTTGTGCATGATAAATACTTTGTATAAAGAAGACAGAGCATGACAAGACTATATGATTTTGTAGGGATAGCTTTCTTTAGCGTTGATATTTTGAAAGACATGATTGTTTGTTGGGATGCCTGAGTATTGATGTCTTTATGTCAAATTATAGACTATTGCTTTGAATCACTCGTGTCTTAATATTCATGCCATGATTAGATATATGATCAAGTTTATGCTAGGTAGCATTCCACATCAAAAATTATCTTTTTTATCATTTACCTACTCAAGGACGAGCAGGAATTAAGCTTGGGGATGCTGATACATCTCCGTTGTATCTATAATTTTTGATTGTTTCATGCCAATATTATACAACTTTCACATATTTTTGGCAACTTTTTATATGATTTATTGGACTAACCTATTGATCCAGTGCCTAGTGCCAGTTCATGTTTGTTGCATGTTTTTTGTGTCGCAGAAAATCTATATCAAACGAAGTCCAAACGCGATAAAAATTTACGGAGAATTATTTTGGAATTTATGTGATTTCGGTGGAATCAACGCTAACGGAGGCCCACGGCCTCCACAACCCACCAGGGCGCGCCGGGCACCCCCTGGCGCGCCCAGGTGTCTTGTGCCCTACCCGTAAGGTAGTTGGGGCCCTTCTTCTGGTGCAAGAAAGATAATTTATGGAAAAAAATTGTGTAAAAATTTCAGCACAATCGGAGTTACGGATCTCCGGGAATTTAAGCAACGGTGAAGGGCCAGAAAACGGGAACGCGAAACAGAAGAGAACAGAGAGGGAGATCCAATCTCGGAGGGGCTCCCGCCCCTCTGCCGCCATGGAAGCCATGGACCAGAGGGGGAACTCTCCTCCCATCTAGGGGGGGTCCAAGGAAGAAGAAGAAGGAGGGGGGCTCTCTCCCCCTCTCTCTCGGTGGTGCCGGAGTGCCGCCGGGGCAAGGATCGTGACAGCGATCCACATCAACAATCTTGCTACCATCAACACCAACTTTCTCCCCCTCTATGCAGCGGTGTAACACCCCTTCTCTCCACTGTAATCTGTACTTAAACATGGTGCTCAACTCCATATATTATTTCCCGATGATATGTGGTTATCCTATGATGTTTGAGTAGATCCGTTTTGTCCTATGGGTTAATTGTGATCTTGGCTGGTATGATTGTATATTTTATTTATGGTGCTGTCCTACGGTGCCCTCCGTGTCGCAGAAATGGAGGGATCCCCGCTGTAGGGTGTTGCAATATGTTCATGATTCGCTTATGGTGGGTGGTGTGGGTGACAGAAGCACATACCCGAGTAAGTGGGTTGTTGCGTATGGGAGTAAAGAGGACTTGATACTTAATGCTATGGTTGGGTTCCACGACCTTAATGATCTTTAGTAGTTGTGGATGCTTGCTAGGGGTCCAATCATAAGTGCATATGATCCAAGTAGAGAAAGCATGTTAGCTCATGCCTCTCCCTCATATAAAATTGCAAGAATGATTACCGGTCTAGTTATCAGTTGCCTAGGGACAAATGACTTTCTTGTTGACAAAAGCTATCCACTTTTATTACCTTGCAATTTATTCGTAGTTTTATTCTCGCAAAGTACTCATAGTTTTATTCTTGCAAAATAGTTTCAGACTTGTTTTAGGTAAAGCAAACGTCAAGTGTGCATAGAGTTGCATCGGTGGTCGATAGAACTTGAGGGAATATTTGTTCTACCTTTAGCTCCTCATTGGGTTCGGCACTCTTATTTATCGAAGAAGGCTCCAAACAATCCCCTATACATGTGGGTTATCAGACGACGGTGCGGATGAAGCGAGAGGACGCGATGCAAGGATCCTGGTCCGAAGCCATGGATGAGAGAGGTCGATCTCTTGTAATGGACGGCGGTGTCGGGGTATCAGCTCCGGCATGGTGGAGGAGGACGGCAGTGGATGGGGTGGAGGATGGAGGAAACTGGGGTGGAGAGTGTGTTTTGGCACCCACGGTGTACAAATGGGGAAATGGAGGGAGAGAGGTAGGGGGAACCATGTCTTCAGGATGCGCTTGTCTCAAATGCGAGGAAATTTACAAACTTGGCCCCCGTTTACAATTTCCTACATAACAGCAATATTGGTCAGTTGGGGATAGGACGGTAATCTCACATACACCGAATATTTGCCGACGGAGATTTCGGCCAAGGAGAAACTCTGTTTTGGCGCTCATCGTGTATGAATCGGGGTGAGAGGCAATTTGGGCCGAGGAGAAACTATGTTTTGGCGCCCATCGTGTATGAATCCGGGGAGGTGAGAGGTGGAGGCGGTTATGTCACATTTGAGTGAAATTACAAGCCTACCCCATCGAAACCTATAGAAATCGAGCCGATAGGCTTTGCGTGTCAGGGATAGGCAGTGGCAATTTCCATCTCGCAGATTTTGGTTTTGGGCGGTTAGTGCAAGTTTCCCCGCTTCGTTCAAATTTTTGCAGAAAAATATTGCACGTTTACCGTGCCAACTCAATTCGAATCCATTTTGTATTCTTTTTTTCTTCGGGCAGGATCCATTTTGTATTCGATTACAAATCTATATACATCATTTTTTTATATATACTTTCAAAAGCACAACAAGAATTCTGCTCCTTTATATATAAAATATGATTTACAAATGCAATGATCTCAAAATCATAAGGTTGAATTCAAATTTTTGAAAACAAATTATGTTCGACATTGAATTCAAATTTTTGAAACCAAATTATGTTCAGCTGAAATGTATGGATCGGTAATATCAATATATTAAATAACATACACGCGCGCAAATTCAAATTAGTATGCATGTTTGATAGATCAATTTTGGTTAGAGTATGAATTACATGTATCATCATCTGGAATACAAATATTTGAATCCCTTTTATGTTGACATCTTCTATGCACACAACCAAATATTTGAATCTCGTTTCACGCCCATCTCTCTCTAGGTCTCTCTTTCGTGCTCCTTCATGTAGCTATCACTCTCTTTTCTCCATCTCACCCGCACGCTCACTACATGCTTCTCCGTTTTTTGCAAACACGGTCTCTCGTCGTCTCCCTTGAGAAGTGTCACACTCTCTCTATCTTCATAGATTAGATGGTTTTCATCATCTCTCACGTCTCTATCGTTCTCTGGTATCACTATAGCTACCTAAGCTTTCTTTTTCACCGCCACACACACACTCTCGCTCGTCTTTCACTTTGCCTTTCTCTCCAGGGTTCTCTCATGCACCCTATATCTTTCTAGATATGTCTCCTACCACTAAAATTACTCTCTCCCGCACACACAACGTTTGTTGGGGTCTCCTTTCCGTCTTCATCTCCGTTCCAAAACTGACATTATTCATTTGTTTACCGATCAGACAAACTCTCTCTCTCCCCCTCTCTCTCTCTCACTCACTCTCACACACACACAACTCCCGCTTTGGATCCCCCTACTGTGGCACCCCGGCTCAGAGAAACCGGAACACCCCGTATTCCAGCCTAGAGATCGAGGTGAAGTCTTCTGGAATACGGCACTGCTTAGCATAGAACAAACCAGCTCTCTATTACAACACGAATATGAATACAAGGTCTTCGATATTACAATGAATAACACCGGCACGGCGACGCTACGCCAACCACAGTTGCTCTATGCAAGCAGCATAACAACTCGAGGCAGTGGAACCTCTACTGGCAGCGGAACAACGAACGACGATGATGGACTCCAATCCGCAGGGACTCTGGCTGGAACGTTTATCCTAGCTCGCGAACACAGGAACCACACCAAACAAGAAAGCAAACCAGGCATGACCTGCAAACTGGCATGACACGCCAGGTCAGTACATTGAATGTACTTGCAAGCTCACAATAACCAAAAGCAATCAAGACAACAACAGCATGGCATTAGCAGGTTAAAGCAATCATGAGCATGACACTAATAGAACAACATGGCCTGCACAAACTAAACATGATACAACTAGAACAAGCATAGCCTGAGCATACGGACATGATGATACTACATGCAATAGGTTAACATGATCATGCATCAACTTATTCTTGCTTGGCGGTTACCTCGTAACCATCTCATGCATCAACTTACCAACTTCGGTATCCACAATACCACCGTGATCATCTCGCGATCACATAAAGATCAACCAACTTCGGTATCCACGATACCTTTGTGATCCTCTCTCGATCACAACCAATCTCTTTCTCATCATCGAACCGGGGTTATTATTAATCAATTTATTATCATTGTTGGCTCATAGTGTGACCGACTACGAACTGGGCCCATATCCACGGGCGCGGCTATCGATAGATTAAACACACACTCTGCAGAGGTTAGTACATTGTACCCACACCATGGAATCCATGGCCTCGCACTCCCATTCGGGTGGACCAACGACATTCTGACCAAACCGATCTATTGCCATCACACTCTCCCGGCCACTCTGACCAACTCCCCTCTTGGGCTAAGTCATGGGTGGCCCCGATGTCAACCCGTGACATCCAACGGCCACCGTCGTGGCAAAACTTAAACGGTCCCAAACAGGGACAAGGTACCTTACAACAACAATGGGCACACAAGGCTTATGTCCGCCTACCTAATCAGGGTAGCGCGCGCCCATAACCTTCCCTCGTTGGAGGCACCGGCGAGAGGCATGACAATAGACCCAGTTAGGACCCCCATAAGGCAAGTGTGGCTGCACTGGTCAGCTCGATTTGGTGGCACCATGACTCAGCCAACAGTTGTTCAAGTTCATTTAAGTCCGGTTAAACTTGAATGCAATAAGCTGACCCATATTAAAATAACATGATGCAACTACAATGCATGGGCATGATATCAACATAAGCATGGAGGTGCAACATAATCAACGAGCATAACAACCATGAAGCATATATCCAAATGAGCATGTCATACTGACGAGCATAACACTACACATGAGCATAACATGACCACTAGCATCATAAATGAATACCATGCAAGAACATAATAATACTACCAAGTAAGCATGTAACCAACTAGGTGCAACGGAACATGCATATCAACGGTACTTGATAACAGATATTAAGCATGCAACAGTTGAGCATCACTACCACCAGCATGTACTACTACTACCAAGCAAGGCATACAAAAGTAATACTAGCAAGAATACATGATGACCAGGTGCATCCGAACATGTCATGGAGATGAACATGAAACTATAAGCATTTCCGAAACACCGATAACAGTAGCAAACCAAACCAGCAATTATTAAATGTTCAAGTAGAAAACCATGGCTACTACATGGCAATCATGCAAGTGGTTGTCGTGGCTTGCCTGGGGGTGACGGAGACTCCGGGAAGAAGTGCCGTCAAGCCGCGGAACGAAACGTCGGACGGTTCTCTCTCGGAGGGGGCTGCTTAGAGGCAAGGGCAAAATGGTCATTTTCACTATGGGACCACCTAGTGAAAATGTGACCAATAGAAAGGTCTCGACGAGACGAAGAAGTGGGCGCTGGTTTCACCTCGATCGGTGTTACGGTCACGAAGTTATGAGGTGATGAAGATCAGGGACTAATCTGTGAAAATTTTATTTACAGTCAGGTCCCTGAGTGGATAAGACAGAAACAGATTTGAGAAAATACGCTTTCTGACTTAGAAAACGTACTTTAGATAAAAGAAGGAAATACGCTTTCGGGGAGATGAAAGCGTACTAAGAGAAATACGCTTTCAAAGAACTGAAAGCGCACTCACCAAAAAGGCGCTACCACTTATCCACGTGGACCTGGGCCTTAGGCCACTTACAGGAGGGTCCCACGGGCAGGGAGGGGGACCGAACGACGCTGTCTTCTTCCTCCCACGCCTCTGTTCTCCTCGTGAGCAGAGAGGGAAACAGAGGAGGGAGTGGCGAGGGGGCTGGCCAGCTGCGGCCAGCTCCGGCCGGGCCGAGGCCATCGGCGGGCGCGGGAGGGCCGGCCGCACCCGTTCCGGGCGGAGGGAGGCATGGAGGAGGGCAGGAGGTCGCGGGGGCGGAGGAGGATAGAGAGGAGCTCCGGCGGGCGGGTAATGGTGGTGCTCGGCGAAGCAGGGCGCTCCGGCGAGGGGCAAGTGGGTGGGGCGGCTCGCGGAGGTGAGGGGGAGGCAGTGGAGGTAGATGAACGGTGAGGGGAGGCTTGGTTTGGCCGAAATCAAGCCGAGGCTGCGGCGGCCATGGCGGACGGAGGAGGGGGCCGAGGACTCTGGTGGTCGAGGAGGAACGAGGAGAGGCTTGGGAGCTGCGGGAGGGGTCGAGGGTCCTTATATAGGCTGCGGGAGGGCTTCGGGAGAGCTCGAGGGAGCTCTAGCTCCATGCCAATGGAGGAGTAGAGGACGGACGCATCACGGGGAGCTCGACGGCGACGCGACCGCAGCGATGCAGGGCGAGGCAGCGACACCAGGCAATGGAGTCGATCACGAGCTAGCTACTTGACATGAAAGGGACGCGAGAGGCAGAGCGAAATGGGCCGAAATAGGGCACACGGTATGCGAGAGCGCGGGTTTTGGCATGTCTACCCCGTGGTCACCGCGTGAACACAGTGCTAGCCCATGCTAAGATCGTCCAAACCATGTCAGAAAGATAGATCACACCGAGGAGAGGTCCAAGAGGGAAAGAAACGAGCACAGGGGCTCAAGTGGTGACTCCAGCTAGCAGGTCTTCAGATGCACAGGAAGGTGTTTGATGTGATGAGAGAGAGATTGGCTTGGAGCTAAAATCTGATCTTTGGCATGGTGTAATCACATGCTAAGACCACTGTGTTGGCAAAACATCAGCAAAAAAGGAGGAGTCTAGATGGGGGTTGCTGTGGAAAGGGTCCCACTGGTCAGATTTGGGAATTATGAAGTTGCACTCACATGAAGAGGCAAGTTGAGCTGAAATTGGGCATGGCCCAATTATTTGAAGATGCTCAAAATTTTTCATGCCATTTGGATTAGCCAAAATAGCACTTGCTTCATAAAGCATCTCTCTGGA
Organism: Thinopyrum elongatum; assembly: GCA_011799875.1. Taxonomy (NCBI): domain Eukaryota; kingdom Viridiplantae; phylum Streptophyta; class Magnoliopsida; order Poales; family Poaceae; genus Thinopyrum; species Thinopyrum elongatum. The sequence continues at coordinate 149,098,688 of CM022302.1, read as the reverse complement.
CAGAAACTTGGAAAAATTGCACAGGGCAAATGGATTAATGGATTGAGCCAAAATTTGGTGGAGAGAGTTGATATGGATAGGAGAATGTCCTGTTAAATTTTTAGCTTAAATGAAGCAATATAAAACATGGTTGCTTCACAAACTGAAAATCTGACCAGAAACCAAGATTTGGATCTGGGCTCACATGGAAGGGTTACATGAGCTCAAATTTAGTGGAGAGGGATGATTTGATCAAATTAATGACCTTGCAAAATTTCAACTCAGTTGGATATACCTAGCTTGTACTTCCTTCACACAGGCTTCCCTTAGACAGGAACTTTGAAAAATTGCTCAGGAATATTTACTAGGCAAATTGAGTTGAATTTTGGCATGGGGCAATTATATGGACAAGAAAAGATGTCCAAAAAGTTTGGGGTCAATCAAGCAAAGATAAATGACACTTCCATCTCAAACAACCACTTAGGGCAGAATCAGAAAAGGAATATTTGTGAATTATCTTTGATGATGCCAAGGAACGATTTTGACATATTTGTGGAAGATATGACCCAAACAATTTATGAGAATTATTTGGGAATTTTGGGAGTGACAGAAATATAGGTTGCTTCACAACCTAGGGCAAATAGGGTTATTCCTTTAATAGAAAAGGAATATTCCCTAGAAAAATAATATTGGATTAGGTCAAGGATGAAAATGACATGATCTTGGGATGATGATGAGGATGACAAGCCACTATAAAACCTAAGAAGACCTGATCTTCTCAAGTTTTAGAACCACATAGCCACGGAAAAGCAAATCAAATCAATAAATAAAAGAAAATCATCAGAAAAAGAAAAGGGCAAAATCCAGGGTGTTACACCTACCGACTACCGTCTCTCTCTCACAGAGACAAAACTCTCACTTTCGCACCCCTGACGCGTATCTCTCTCACAAACATTGATCGGCCAGCCTCTAGATAGGTTTATCCATCCACCGCACACTTTCGCTCCTTTGTATCTATGTAGATTTTTCGTCCCTTCTTGAGACACACCCTCTCGATCGTGCACACGCACACTATTGCCTCATTTTATGGTAATACCTCTCGCACACACACTCTTCGTGTCTTTGTCACACACGCACTCTATCCTCCTCCTCCCTCCCTCTCTCTCTCTCTCACACACACACATGGGCTTTTTGCAATAATATCACACTTCTCGAATCTTGAAACCAACCACATTCCTCCCTTATCACATCAAAAAAGCCAAAGGAATATATTTTGAGTGAAACATAAGATATTTTTAGTGATACATGTATATCAAAACTAGACTGTTTTCTATCAAATTGGTGAATATGTATTACTCTACTCTGGATGCGTTGCAACGCATTGGCACGTTGCTAGTTATTGCTGCTCCCTTATCGCACACAGTCGATCTCTCGCTGTCTCGCACACATGAGAGTTACGTAAGGCACGGTAAACAAATAAACCCATAGGTGCACGATTGCTACAAGAGCGGGTACCGGGCACCTACATAAACAGTTTTACGTGATTAACGTAATGATCTGCGTGGCAGTTTTTTGTTGGACGAATTAGGGGAGGGGGGCCCCACCCACTTGAAATCAGGGGGGTGGAGAGGGTTGTTAGGAAGGTTACGTAAGAGGACAACGTAACTTTACCTAGGTCTAGCATTTTTGTTGGGTACGTGGTGGAGCACACCTTTGTAGGAATAGTCAGCTCGCGTGATAATTTGATTCATAGGAGTTGATGGTCGGGGACCACAGGTGAACGACCTGGAGGCAGTGGCTCGCCAGTCGCCACTGATCGAGATGCCATGTTTAAAATATCATTTTTTTAGCGGGGTAACAGTTCCGATTTTCAATGGCGCGTGTACTAGTTTTTTAGAATGATTGGTATGGAGCAAAAATGGGATTCATCACTATTACCTCCGTCCTGGTTTACTAGTCCCCATCGTATTTTGGGTCAAAGTTTGTCCACGAATTTTACTTGTAAAATGTGAATGGAAAATGAGATTTTCTTATACCCAAACAAAAAAGGACCGGAGGGAGTGATTGCTCTCACACGAACGCGACCTATCACTAGCGCAGGCATTGAACCGGCGCGCCGGCCAAGAGGGCCACACTCGCTGCACACCAGGCTGAACACGCCAACTCGCCGCATTCATCCGGCTTCAGACTGCCCCGCCTACCTCCAATAAATCCGCGCGTGTGCCGGCAACACGTCCTTCCGTGAGCTGGCCGGCATTTTAGAACACAACACCGGTTGGCTCCTCTCGTCCGCCCGCTATTTAAATGAGGCCAGATGCCTGGCAAGAACCGCACCACACTGCCACTCCCCATATCCTCCTTGCACCATTTTCTCCACACTCTCCATAACATCCGGTGAGCAGGAAGACGAGTTCTCTGGCATAAAAGCCGACTGGGTGCCCCGACGAGCCAGGCAACTCGCTGCCCCACCTCCCTCCCCACCCCAGGCTGCTAGTACCATGGGTGAGGCTGCAGGCGGGCAAGTGGAGGAGCAAGGCACCGCTCCAAGCTGGCCCCTGGTGCATCAAGTCGACGCTCCAAGCCTGCTCACAGAGGAGTGGCCAGTTGCTGCATGCCGGCACACGGGGGACCACGGCGTCCAGTGCACCGTGGCTAGCTGCGCCATCCGACGCAAACATTGGCGAAACCGTGGCATGCCAGCGGAGGTGGCCAACACGTCTGCAGCCACCGCCGACACTGAGGAATAGTAGACCACGGGAGCCGTCGCCGCTCAGAACCCATGAAGGCTATGACTACTGCGTCGCTGGCATAGACACCCGGTGTGTTGCCCAGTTTGGCTCAAAACATCATGGACCCCAGCCGTGGCCGGCATTAGAGATTATACCTGCTTCCAGAAGTTATTCGTGTTTAGTTAAAAAATGTCCAAAATATAATTAGTTACGTATGGTCTTGATTTGTTGTGCTCACACTGGTAGTAGGAACTATAGATTTTTCTTTATTTATAACTCTTCACATTTTTTTGGCTTTGCAGTGAATCATGGTTGTGGACATTATCTATGAATGTGTAGATATCTTTGAACATGAGTTTGATGTAGAAGTTGAACTTGGAATGTTGGGCTTGCGTGTGAACTATACCATGTCCAATGGTTCGTCTGTTATTGTTCGGAAAGAATTGGATGTTATTACATGACCCAGAAAAAATTTATTTTGTGCCACATCTAGGCATCATAGACTTACATACATCTCAGTAGATGCACGGACATCACAACAGGCATGCTGACTGGATAAACATTTGAACCTAGCTATTATGAATGAAAATTTGTATTGACAACAATTTTAGATAGCAGGAGATGCCTAGCCTGCTCTGCCTCTGCTAGCTTCTTTCTGGCTTCTTCCATCTCTTCTTTGGCTTGGGTGAAGAGAGCATCTGATTGCTCTTTTCACATCTTCAGGAACTCGGCTACATTCTCAAGGGCTGCTGCACGCTTTCTTTCAGCCTTTACTAGAGCAATGAGGACACGAAAACTTGACAAATCCACTTGACTTGTGAGTAATCCAGCAACATCTGGGAATTTGCACCTTGTGTCTAATCCGGCATCATTAGGGAAATGGCACCTTGTGTGTAATCCAGCCTCATTTTGGAAACATGATCTCGAGAATGGCCATACTTCCCTCCTCGCAGGAACTGCTTCCTGACATGAAGAAGTTACTTCTTTTTTAGATCAATAGTCAAAGCTCCCCAGATCCATTAAGTAGAAGCCCGATAAACAGGACTAGGAGAAGTGAATTCAAAAGGAGAAATATAAAAATAGACTACTAGGTGAGAACACCCACTTCCTAGATCAAGCTAAAAAGGAAAGCATTAGGATGATCAAGATTGTGCTTATTACATATCAAACAGAGACAGCTTATAGAAACTACGACATATACATCGAAGAACACAAGGCTAAGAGAAATAGAAAAACCAGCAGAGGGGTGCACTAAGCCAAGGGTTGCTGCAGCAAAACAACCGGCAACCAGATGATCTCCAGGGCGTCTGTAGGCGCGTTAGACTGACTAGCTTCAACACTAAATTTAAAAAGATTCATCCTACGGCATGGTGGGTCCACTGAGTAAATTGAGATCCTACAAATGATTGAGAGCCTAATCAAATTTACAGGAAATTGTTTGTCTCACCTATTATTGTTTAATAATCTGCCACACTACTGGATTGCATGGCAAGAACCCTAGCCAAGCAGACAACATGGTTTGATACTGTTTTCGGCTTGGGGCTTGCCCAGGGCCTGGTCTGGTCCTGTGTTCACTACTACTGCCAGACACATACCATGTTAAAGTAAAAAAATGGTCAAAAGAGGGGGCTCCCTCCGATTTCACTAACGAAACCATCAAGGACACACAAAACATTCACCACTACTAGTCAGGTTCTCAATGTCAAAGTAATTGAAAGGTTGTTACTTACCAAAGCTCGTTTTACAGGTTCGGTGCAGCTCCTCTTTAACTTGCGACATTTCTTGAAGATGTCCCCAACATCCCGTATTTGGTCTTGATTGCTCCTCTGTATGTTCGCATTCGTAGTTTTAAAATCTCAACATGGCAAGAAAAATATAGTAATACTCACGCATCTTGTGGATAATATTAAAGCGCTCAGCTGCCATGTTAGCACGAGTGATTTTTAATATCCTACTATGTGGCTCTTCAACTTTGCTACAACTGTGTTGTGGTTTCATTTTGAGTGAAATAGAATAGGGGGTCACCTCCCTGCTATTCTAAAAAACTTTCCATCATTTGCGACACTACTGGTTACAGATGAAGAACCTATCCAAGCACAGCGCAATACAGGAGCGACGCGCAATTACAAGATGATATTATGTTGGACAATGCAAGCTATAACCAATTACTTTTACCAACAATAGCAGCCAGGAAATTTGAAGGGTAGGTATGAACATAATAAGAACTGCACATGTACTGCTTAGAGAATCAATATACACATTACCAATCGAGGAGGAGTATGAAGGTCGCGACAGTGTCTGTGTATCATGGTCGGCAACGGGAGTCAGTTCATTGTCGACGACGGTGGTGTTGCTGTGCTTGGCGTCGGCTTCCAGGAAGCAGATCTGAGACCGTGGAAGACGATGCTGGGGAAGCGGCTTCATGTACGACGGCGACGGCGGACCGGTCCAGTGCCGCGTACGACGTCGTCGATGAGGCAGATGCGCTGCGGTGGACGAGTGCGCCGATGAAGAAGGGGAGGGGCTCGAAGTTGCTACCGTGTCGTGGAGAAGTCTATTTTGCAGTGGGGATAGAAAATGGGGAGTAATGAGGAGTACTCTGGGTGCTGGGGTGGGGTTGGATGGGTGGGGTGAACGTGAAGTTACCAAAATAGCCCCCGCCCAACCAGCATCCGTCGGCCTGTTCGACCAAGGGTATGATGGTAACTTTGTAGTGGTCGAATCTGAGTCACGGGAGATCTCGATGGAAGCGGGAGATTTTGCCACCGACCTGAAAATTTGTAACACTATACTACTCCCTACTCCCTATCTGGCGTGTTGGGTGATTGGGCTGAGCAGCTAGGAGTAATACTAGTACCCGCTCCGATTTTAATTACTCTGCATATTAGGTTTGTGGGTACCTCGACTCATAAGTCGTGATCACCGAATGCACGTGTATAGTGATCCCAGAGATCAATGCTCACTGAACACACAGAAGCTGAATAACAAGAGTCTTACATCCATACATACCGTCTTACACAAATTATGACCATTATGGTCAAGTCTTCATAAACTCGCAGCGGAAATCTTCAATGATAGCGTGAATCCATGCCATCTGCCTTAACCCTACAGGCATTCTGACTGGGAAGCGTCCTAGCTCGCATGTTCGTCACCAAGGTACTCTTCATTAAATCCTGTTCTTTCATGCCTGGACAAATAAAATAACCAGTGGTAAGCCAATGAGTACTTTGAATGTACTCGCAAGCAACCCATGTTTTGGAACAAGGTACAACAATGCATGATATAACACTAAGTAGGTAATTTTGCAGAAGGCTAGTTTTGAGTGCAATGACATGTCCTAACAACTTGTAAAGCATGCATCATAAGAATTCAGATATCCATGTGAACAGGTTACAGATATCAACATAAACAGAGTTTGGATCAACTCCAGCTTAATTGACATGTCAAGTCCTTCAACTTGACTCAAGTAGTTCTCTCAACACACACACACACCAGGTTTTTGTAAACAATGGAGATAGCCCAAGAGCGGTTATCCAACTGTCCTTGACTGTGGACACGGCTATTCGAATAGTTTGACACTCTGCAGAGGTTGCACACTTTACCCACAAGATCTGAGGAACTTCCGTGTCATCCACAACCCGCGGTACCTCAAGTACCCGGGGTAAGCACCCGATCACTACCTTTCCACTACAAGAAATATGTCAACTTGTGACCTTCTCTTAGTGACCGTTGATGAATTGGTCGTAAATCTATGACCATTTTGATCCAATTAGTCGTAAGCTGTTTTGTAGGGTCAAAACCCTGAACCATAAGGACCATTTTGGTCAGAAAGGTCGCAATTGCCTTACATGAAATGGTCGTAAAGTTGACAGCTGTGATCGACAGCCTTATTTCCAGTAGATGACGACCAATCAAGATGGTCATAACCATGTAAAATGCGGTGCATTGTTATGACTGGGAGCCACCTCATCAATTTTGCCTATGTGTCAATTTTTGCTTATGTGTCATGTCCATGTATCAATTTACACTTACATGTCTAATCAAATATACCACTGACGGGTGGGACCCACGCCTTGACCGGTTAACCTGCACATTGGTCCCACCACCAACTTACACGCCGGACCCACCCTATCTCGGACCCACCACCAACTTACACGTCAGACCCAACCCACCTGCATGACACATGGGTCCCACGAACCTGACATGGGGGACCCACCACCAAACTGACTGCGGGTCCCACCACTGAACTGACTTGTTGCCCCACCAAACTGAAATGTGGATCCCACCACCGATATGACATGGAGGACCAACCAACTGATGAGGGGAGCCGACCACCGAACTGACAGTCGAGCCCGCATGGCTCAAATGGAGATAGCAAAGCATAAAAGAAAAATGCGCCGTAGGGGATTCGAACCCGCGCCACAACAAGGAAACACGCTGCTCCCCACCACCACGCCACCACCCAAGTCACGGTAGAAAACTCCAATCCTGGGCTTGGGCCTAAATCGTGAGAGATCTCCCCTTCTCTCCTTTTTTTCCTTTAGCATTGCGGTCCACCGAGTGGGCCAACGGCCTGTAGCCTATTAGAAGATGTTTTCTGGTGGGAAATGTGTGCTTTTTCTATTTTATTTTTCTTCTTCTTCAAAATAATTCGTGATTTCAAAAAGTTCCACACATTAAAAATATGTATTTTGGAAAAATCTTTATAAAATCATAAAATGTTCGTCCATTAAAAAAATTCATGATTTTGAAAAAATGTTTGCGTATTGAAATAATGTTCATGAATTTGACAAACAAATGCGAATTCAAAAAATGATCACAAATTTTTCATAAAATGATCATGTATTTCAAAAATGTTTATTGATCTTAAGGTTTTCATTTTTTCATTTTTTCAATTTTTTATACCGATTTTAAAACTAGGTCAATATATTGACATAATACAAGGGCTTTCCATATTTTTTGACAGAATGCAAATGTTCCTTTTTACATGGAACCATTTGGTAATTTGTACATGAAATGTGGTCTAATATTTTTGAAAAGTGTTGTGGTATAGTTTTGCAACAAATATTTGGTAGTTTCTTCACACACACAAAAAAAACTCATTTTTGGCACTCAGAAAATGAAAACTGCTTTTTTTGTTCAAAGAAAATGAAAAATCCCTTTGGCAACATTGTTTGCCATTCCAAGGTGCACCCTTGTGCATAATATGAAATCATTTGAACAAACTATGCCATGAATGTGGTCATAACATTGGTCATTTAGCTTGAAAGCGATGAAACTTCACACATGATAGCTCTGTTCTGAGAAGACTTTTTTAAGGTATTTATCATATCATAATTTTATTATTTTTCTTGATAACTTGGTCACATATAATGACACAATGCGAAGGTTTTCCAATTTTTTTATTTTTTTAATTTTTCATGCTCATTTCAAAATGCGGTCAAAACGGCGGGCATGACCGTTCCTAGCTAGTGGTTGAATCTTAGAAAACTCTTGGTGTTTCTCTAATTAATTATATACTTATGCACCTAAAAATCATTTTTGGAAAAAATAAAGAGCAAACTATGAGACACCTGCAGTTCAAACTTGACCCGGTTCCTACTAAATCAGCGAAGATTTGTCTTTTTCATGAGAGGTGGATCAAAACTTCTGAAACCCAACCATTTGGTCAATTGTACATTAAATATGGTCTAATATTTTAGAAAATTGATTTGGTCCAATTTTGCAACAAATATATGGTAGGTCCTTCACAAAAAAACTCATTTTGGGCACTCAAAAAATGAAAAATGAATTTTTCGTCCAAAGAAAATGAAAACTTTCTTAGGCAACATTGTTTGTCATTCCAAGATGCACCCTTGTGCACAATATGAGATTGTTTGAACAAACTATGCCAAGAATGTGGCCATAAGATTGATCATTTGGCTTGAAATAACTCATTTTTGAGAAGAAATTTTTTAAATAATTGCCGTATTACAAGTTTATTATTTTTCCTAATAACTTGGTCACATATAATGACACAATGCGAAGGTTTTCTAATTTTTTGATTTTTTTGAATTTTTCATGCGCATTTCAAAATGCGGTCAAAACGGCGGGAATCACCGTTCCTAGCTAGTGGTTGAATCTTGGAAAATTCTTGGTGTTTCTCTAATTAAATATATACTTATGCACCAAAAAACATTTTTGGAAAAAATAAAGAGCAAACTATGAGACACCTACAGTTCAAATTTGATCCGCTTCGTGCTGAATCGGCGAAGATTTGTCTTTTTCACGAGAGGTGGATCAAAACTTCTGACACCCAACCATTTGGTCAATTGTACATTAAAGATGGCCTAATATTTTAGAAAATTGGTTTGGTCCAATTTTGCAACAAATATATGGTAGGTCCTTCATAAAAAAACTCATTTTGGGCACTCGAAAAATGGAAAATGAATTTTTCGTCCAAAGAAAATGAAAACTTCGTTAGGAAACATTGTTTGCCATTCCAAGATGCACCCTTGCGCAAAATATGAGATCGTTTGAACAAACTATGCCATGAATGTGGCCATAAGATTGATAATTTGGCTTGAAAGCCATGAATCTTCACATGTGATAACTCATTTCTGAGAAGACTTTTTTAAAATAATTGTCGTATTACAAGTTTATTATTTTTCCTCATAACTTGGTCACATATAATGACACAATGCGAAGGTTTTCCAAATTTTTGATTTTTTAAATTTTTCATGCGCATTTCAAAATGTGGTCGAAACGGCGGGCATGACCGTTCCTAGCTAGTGGTTCAATCTTGGAAAACTTCTGGTGTTTCTCTAATTAAATATATACTTATGCACCTAAAAATCATTTTTGGAAAGAATAAAGAGCAAACTATGTGTGTTTTCTGCTTGCCAATTTAAATATTGGTTATTGTTTTACTGTCAAATTGAAATATGAAGAATCTGAGCCTAATAGTTGGGACCCACTTATCAGAACCTGACAAGTGGGACCTGTTTGATTAGTGGACCCATTTTATAAAAAGGAAAGCTAAAACTGTTGGTACAAAAAGGCCATGGCCCAGAAATTAAAAAGGCCAAATAGTTGGGCCAGGCCTAGGTAGCTAACAAAAATTTGCAGCAAATAATATTTTAAATGGGCTGATTTACTGGGCTCGGCCCATATAGACACCGAATTGGACCGGGTTGATTCTAATCAACGACCTTTTCATTTGGTCGCAATTTTGCCACGTCAGCTTGCCATGTCGGATCCGACGTGGCCTGGGCAGACAACCAGCGACCAAAACAAAAGGTCGTAGGACCAACGACCTTTTGTTTTGGTCGTTGCCTTCTACGACCATATCATAGAGAAGGTCGTTAAGTTTCATTAAAGATGGTCAGCTTTTGACCAATTGTTTTTGGTCATAAAAAGGTCGCAAATGAAATACAATGACCATTCAGCGACCAATAGTGATGGTCGCAAGTTGACATATTTCTTGTAGTGCATCTGCAGTGGGGACATGCACCCCTCCAACCTAGTTCGACCACAAAATCACGCGAATCCGACGCGAGAACAAACATACATCCATGGAGATCTAGAATTGAAATCCCAGTACCTAACCTAAGCACCGCCGCTGCCCAAAAAACCTCGTAAACTAGCCAATAAAACCCTACCTCGACGATAGCATCACATGAATTCACTACAAAAATGGAAGGACATGGAATTTGTCTACAAACGAGCGCCGCTGAGTGCACTAGCCAACCCGGAATCAACTCGAGAAACTCCACACCACCAGCAATGGAGAGATTCGAGCGGGGTTTACCTTTGCGCCGATGAACCGCCTCCTTCCTTCACCACCGCCCCGAACAAGGCCCACCTCACTTTGCCTCCTGCCCCGAAACTGCCGCTCTGCGCGGTTGCCGAGCTCGCGTATGAGAACCGCTCCCCATGGCAAACGTGCCGCGCGGGAGAGCAACTCGACACGCCGACCACCCGCGACGCCGAACCCCTCCCGAGAGCAGTGAGTTGGATTGCGGCGAGGCGGATTTGGTCAGCGGCGTCGTCGATTTGGGCGGCGATTTAGGTGAGAGAGGGAGAAGAAACTACCCACACCGTCGAATGAGGAAGAGTGCCGTTGTGGGATGGGGAAGACAGAGATAATGACGGGCCCCACCAACGTGAGACGTTTCGCCCGACCAGGATCCACATGCGACGTTTCGCCCTGACTAGGTTCCACCTGGTCACGACCGGTGCGATCGCGATGGATCGAACGGCTGTCGCAGGGTGTGCTCACGAACCAAAAAAAGTGTAGTTTCACTTTTTAGAATTTAGGATTAAATAATTGTTGGTATTTGTCTTTAGTGCTTGACTACGATGTAGAGTAGTATTATCTTCTCTGAACTACTCTATTACCCGGTCTGACTCTTCCCAAACATAAAACTAGGACACGACAAAAAGATTACTTGATTTTTTACCATGATAAGCTACTCTTTCACTAGTTAATATCCTGAGATGTTTATCAGCAAATCAAGACTGAACTGAACTATGCTAGCTATTTCTTACCAACTAACCGGACTGTAAATTGAGTTATTATTATCACCAAACTAAAATGTTATCCAGTAGACCTTAAACAGTGTTAAAAGGAATAGACAGGGATTGATGGAATTAATGTTTATTGCTTGAGCCCCGTGGGCATATATATAGGAGTACATGATCTTCTTGGAGTACAAGACAAGTTAGAATACTTCTTAGTCTATCCTATGTTTCCAATCTAATCACGATAGTCAATATCCCCGGTGGTCACAACGGTAGCGACGCAGGCGGTGAGACTGGAGAATATTCCGAAGGTAAGCCGACGGACATCCCCCCATAGTCATAATGGTCAATGCATCACGGAAGTGGTGGCTGAAGTGGAAACCGAAAAGATTGCTCAAGCAAGGTGATAGCCCTTTATGCCGATGTTAATGTAGCCGAGGGCGTAGGTTGGTGTAGCCGATGTCAAGGTAGCCATGTGAGGGGCATCGTGGTTGATGTCGAGTTGGGGTGGGCGGTGTTCGAGGTAGTCACCATGGAGCCACGGGCGCAAGGAGGCGCCGAGTTAGTCATGGGCGAAGTGGTGTCGAGGTAGTGGTGTGCCGGGAAGAAGACGTTGTTGACGAGGCGTCACGCCGGGCTTGCCAAACTCGGGAACACATCATGGACAAAGGCACGCATTGGTGTTGCCAGCACCGAGCATGCGTAGACGGACGAAGTCGATGTTGACAAGGCGCCAGACCAGGCTTGCCAGGCCGAGGGACACGTCATGGACAAAGGCACGCGTCGGTGTTGCTAGCACCAGGCATGCATAGACGGGAACCTGCACGAGCTATACGCCATGTCGAAGGGGGATAGTCGAGAAGAACTCGACAACGGTTGCGGCGCCAATCGGTGTGGGGCCAATGTCGGTCGCGGTGGTTGGAGTAGATGAAGTGGTCAGGAAATATGACGACAACGTTGGCGATGAGTTGGTGTTGGACGAATATGAAGTGGGGTTGATGGGTGGGGCGACTCGGGTGAGCGAGCGGCAGCAGTGCTGAAGAAGACCGGTGGCCGCGACCTAACACGGTAGCCAAGGCTGGGTTAGGAGCGCGACGGAGATGCTCGAAGTAGGCAAGGAACCCGACAACATGACGAAGACCGGTGCGGATGGTGGCGTACCCGTGCCTAGGGAGGCGGCATGGCGCATCCCATGAGGAAAGTCGATGAGTAGGGACGACGGACTAGACCGCACACCGCGGCTCTACGACTCGAAGGGGCGATGCAGCGGCAACGCGCGGGTCGAGGCGACGGCTGGAAAACTTCAGGGCAGCGTTGCCCGAGTGCCATGGCGCTACGGCCCGGATGGGCAAACCAGCGGTAGCGCGAGGGACGATGCAACCATGAGGACGCCCTCGGGGCGGCGGCGTGGACTGCGTGTCACGACACTACGGCCCGAAGGTGTGACATAGCAGCAACACACGAGTCAGTGCAGCTGTGTGGTGAACCACGGGGCGACAGCGCTGCGGCCCAGCGGCAGCCCGGTGCTCGATCGGTGGAGGGGTGCGCTGTATTCAGGGACATCCTTCATGGGACCTGCAGAGGCGCGTGCAACCGACTGATCAGTTTAGTTGCGCGACGCGGATGGAGTGGATTGCAGCAGCGGGTGATCAATCTGATCGCACACGAGGTCGAGGGCGTTGCTCAGTGCTGATGACAGTGACGCGGATGATGAAGCAGGGTGATCAAGCAGACCAAGGCAACGACGACCGGCATGGAATGGCGTGCGGACGAGCGCGTCCAGCGCCCGACGCCCGACGCCCGAACGGTTAAGGCCAAGTGGCCAACACAGCACCGAAGCCCAAGCAGCCAGGCCCGAGCTTCAAACGCAGCGCCGTCCGTGAGACGGCCATACAGCGGCGCTGGAGACGGTAGGTGATGCAGGAGTCCTGTTCGGAGTAGGGAGGCGACGGCCGGTGCACAGCGATGGCCAGGCAGACACGCGGACAACAGCCATGACGGGCCGCCGCGTCGCGCGAGGCCGGGTGGTCGCACCGTGTCAAAGTAGAAGCGCGCAGGGTCGACGGTGGCGGCGGGCGACGCAAACCAATTTTAGATCGGAAAAATCAAAATGGAACGCCGATCAAAACGGCCGGCGAGAGAGAAAAATCCGGATCAAAGGATCTGAAAAAAACTCTAGGGCAGCCGGTCAACACGATTGGCGGACCAACCCTAGGTACGGGCGGCACGGACCCCGATGGCGGATATGAAGACCGACTATCCCCGAGGTGGCGCGGAGCGGAAGCAGCGGCGGCAGCTAAGGTTTGGATCGGTTATGCTGATACCATGTTAGAAGGAATAGATAGGGATTGGTAGAATCAATGTTTAGTACTTGAGTCTTGTGGGTATATTTATAGAGTACATAATCTTCTTGAAATACAAGACAATCTAGAATACCTTTTAGTCTATTATATATTTCTAATCTAATCACAATACTCCACAAACAGAAACTGCTCCCCAAACCTGTTATCTATTTTACTATATAGGCAGACGTCGTCACGCCACATCGGTTAGGATACGCGAGTACTTGGCATCTATTTTTTTTCTATTTCCATGTATAATGCTAATGCCGATGATTTCGCATACATGCTACTACTAACTCAATATAGTAGTGTTTCTAAAAAACCTCAATGAAGTAGTGGCCATGAGGGATTTGCAAGCATGGGTTAGAGATCTTCATTGAGTGCCAGTGAGTACAATACAAGTATAATATAGTAGTACACTAGTGTCGTACAACCTTTTTCTCAGGGGAGGGGCGTCATACAATCTTGAGAAAAAATGGCTTGGTACCAAAGAAACAAAGTCAACCGTCCATCCATTCATTTCTGAGGGGCCATACTAGAAATACCACTTCTTTCAAGGGGCCAACGCGCAAGATTCTCCCGAATGGAAACACTCGCTTCCGGAACCTACCTCGCGCCATCTGCCCACCATGCGGTCCCTCACTGACGCATGGTCCCTACCACGCGCCCCCTTGCCTGGGGAGGCACCGACACGCGACCACCGTGTATATAGGAGACAATCCTCGTCTCCACCTGCCAACATATACACCCATCCACCGCTTCATTAAACCTTTCTCTATTTACCAATTTAGGCGAGGCTCCTTCCCCCATGGACTACGATGAGGTACTAGCGGCCATTTGCGGCGGCACAATCCTCACGGACCTCAAGACGCCCAGGGTGACTTGGAGGGTGACGCTGACAACGTTGTAGCCTGAGAAGAAGAAGCTTCGGTGGATATTATTAAAAAAATATGTATGGTTTACACAATTTTATGCTATTTAAGCATAAGAAACTCAGTTGCAGATTTTTTACGCAAATTCTATGTTTTGGTCGAGAGTTGTTGCTTCGTCCATGCATCGGCCAGCCACATCCTCTCAAAAAGAAACAAAACTACTCTCAAATTATTTCTTCTCGGCATCAAGTAAGACACACAAAGTCGCGAAGCAACATTGCCATGTTAGTTTACATTTTTTTTAAATCTCTATATACAGGGTTAGATCATGAACATATTATGAAAAAGCTGCAACGTTCATCCGAATTCATAAGCTATCCATATAATAATGCTAATGATTGCACATACATGATAGTAACTCAACATGGGTAGGTAGATATGTGTGATTTACAAGGATCATAGAGTTACATAGTCATTTATAAGGAGATATTGGTTGAATATTAAGTAAGGTCGATGTCATGTTAGTTTAAAAGAAATGCTAGATCTCCATATACAAGGTTAGATCAAGAATGTTATAAAACTAACTTATAATTCATATAACTACCATATAATAATGCTAATGATTGCACACGAAGTACATGCTAGTAACTTAATGGAGCAACTTTCCTTTTCTTTGAGAACAATGGACTAACTATGAGTAAATTACAAGAATCTTAGAGTTACACACACTCATCTATGAGAAGATATTGGGTAAAGATTTGGTTAGATGAACCCGTCCAATAAACCCGGACGAGAGGAGTACGACAGTAATAATACATTTATACTAGAGGTGTGTAGTACAATCTTGAGAAAATGAATGAAGTAAATAGCTATGAGTTATTTGGAAGGATCTTAGAATTACTCCCTCTGGTCCTTTTTACTCTACATATAAGAATTGTCTGAAGTCAAACTTCACAAAGTTTGACCATATTTATATGAAAAAACATCAACATCTACCAACAACATCAACAAAGCCTTTAGTCCCAAACAAGTTGGGGTAGGCTAGAGGTGAAACCCATAAGATCTCGCGACCAAACTCATGGTTCGGGCACATGGATAGCAAGCTTCCATGCACCCCTGTCCATCGCTAGTTCTTTGGTGATACTCAAATCCTTCAAATCACTCTTTACAGACTCCTCCCATGTCAAATTCGGTCTACCCCGACCTCTGTTGACATTCTCCTCACGCTTTAGCTATCCGCTATGCACTGGAGATTCTGGAGGCCTGCGCTGAATATGCCCAAACCATCTCAAACGATGTTGAACAAGCTTCTCTTCAATTGGTGCTACCCCAACTCTATCTTGTATATCATCATTCCGGACTCGATCCTTCCTTGTGTGGCCACATATCCATCTCAACATACGCATCTCCACCACACCTAGCTGTTGAACATGTTGCCTTTTAGTCGGCCAACACTCAGCGCCATACAACATTGCAGGTCGAACCGCCGTCCTGTAGAACTTGCCTTTTAGCTTTTGTGGCACTCTTTTGTCACAGAGAATGCCACAATCTTGGCGCCACTTCATCCATCCGGCTGATTCGATGATTCACATCTTCATCAATACCCCCATCCTTCTGCAGCATTGACCCCAAATATTGAAAGGTGTCCTTCTGAGGCACCACATGCCCATCAAGGCTAACCTCCTCCTCCTCGCGCCTAGTAGTACTGAAACCACACACCATGTACTCAGTTTTAGTTCTACTAAGCCTAAAAACTTTTAATTCCAAGGTTTGTGTCCATTGTCGGTGTCAAAACCGGCAGATCTCGGGTAGGGGGGCCCAAGCTGTGAGTCTGAGGATCAATGGTAACAAGGGACAATGGGGACACGATGTTTACCCAGGTTCGGGCCGTCTTAATGGAGGTAAAACCCTACGTCCTGCTTGATTGTATTCGATGAGTATGGGGGTTACAAGAGTTGATCTACCTCGAGATCGTAATGGCTAAACTCTAGCTCTCTAGCCTATGATTATTCTGATGATCTCCACGGACTGAACCCTCCGGTTTATATATACACCGGAGGGGCCTAGGGTTGTACAGAGTCGGTTTCTAGAGGAAGGAAATAGTACATCCGGACACCAAACTTGCCGTCCACGCATACAGGAGTCCTACCCGGACACGGGAAATAGTCTTCTTATTTTATCTTCACAGCCCATCAGTCCGGCCCATCTCGAATAGACCGGACACCCGAGGACCCCCTAATCCAGGACTCCCTCAGTAGCCCCCGAACTTGCCTTCAATGACGATGTAGTATCCGGCTTATGTCTTCGGCTTTGCAAGGTGGGTTCTTCATCATACTTCGGACTGACAACAGTCTGGTCCTAACCTTCATGTTCTGCCTTTATGATCCCTTCCCGTTGTCACCTCGATTTCCACGCGCCGAGCGAATGCGAACGGTCCATAATAATTTTTTACAAATAAACCCCTTACCTTGCAGGGGTGGCATCTATATAAAGAGGTTAGATCCCCAAATGATATCCACACCATATAGAGATCAACAGGGCCAGCCACGGAAAACTTCAAAACATGGCCAGTGCTCCTAGCTCCTCTTCGCGCCCACATGGCCCTCAAAAGGGTGATTGGCGAAGCTGCTTAGTGTCTCACCTTCAGCTGAATCGACTTCAGACGCAGGGATGTCTCCCCCTCACAGATCTAGTCTCTGTGCGGGCGGGATTGGCCTCGATTGGCAATGATGTGCTAGCGGAGAATTTTCCCAACCCCAACAAGGAGGAGAGGGTGTGCTTCATCTCGTTTCTTCTGCGAGGCTTAGGATTTCCGATCCACCCCTTTCTCAGAGGTCTATTGGAATTCTACGGGATCCAGCTGCACAACCTCACACCAGGTTCTATCCTGCACATCTCGGGTTTTGTCGCTCTCTGCGAACTATTTTTAGGCTGTGAGGCTCATTTTGAACTATGGAGAAAGTACTTTTGCCTCGCCCCTCGTCATTGAGGGGGTTCCATATTTGAAGTAGGTGGCGCCGAAGTATAGCGCATTGCCGGATCAGGTTACCTTGTCGGAACTCCCAAGGAGGTATCCCAAGAATGGTCTTCGGAATGGTTTTATATTGAGGACGTTCCCCTTCCGGACCCAGTTCGGCGTGGACTCCCCAAATTTTCCAGTGCTCCTTTGAAGAAACGCCTTAATTGGCACCCCCGGAGTCCCAAGGAAGAAGACAGTATGGAAGTGAAGAGGCTGGTCAGCAAGGTCAGATTACTTGCTCATTCCAGACTCTCGATAATCGAAGTCATGGCCATTGCGATAAAGCGATGTATCCAGCCCCTCCAGTCCAGAGTGACCCCTTTATGGTGTTACAACAGAGAGGACGACGCGTCTCGTTATAGGTGCAAGGGCCCTGATACCCCAGCCGAACTGGCCATCATACTGGCCGATCTTTATAAGGGGGAGAAAGAGGACTTCATCCATTTAAATTGCCGGGAAGGATTTTCCATGTATAACCCCATTGAATGGGTAAGTTCTTGATTGTCTGCACTGCTCTACCTTATTATCAAGGTGTACTAATCAATTTGTTCTGGCCGCCTTAAAACAGACATGGAGGAAGATCGTCGAAAATGTGCACTACCCCTCCCCATAGCCAGAGGACCATGCTCGCAACGGAGACCCTGGCTTCCGCGAGGATCCGGATATATTCATAGAGTTTGATGATGGAGTCTTTTATCAAGCGAGCCTTGACGGCTCAGAAGTGGCTATTACGGCCGACTACCCCGTCCTGTTTCCTTTCTCCAAGGTAAGTATTCGGAAATCATCCTAACAAAGAGGATCCCCCACTTGCGTCTCGCCCATCACACTGAATCGTGCTTTATAGAATCGGCGCTCAATGAGCCGCACTCCATCAAGTGCGGCCTCTAGGAAGGTAGCATCCACGTAGGGTGAGCCTTCAAAACGAAAGGAGACCGGGAGTGCCGTCGAGCCCCCTCCTTCATCGAAGAGGTATAACTTTTAACATGTGCCTAAGCCCAAGACCAGGTGGTCATATTTCTCCTCCCATCTTATTTTAGGAGGAGCAGATGGTGGACTGTGTCCAAAGTCCCAGCTAGCCGAGCATCAGCGAATCCAGCACCGGACTCATCAACCAGGACGAGAGCCAATACGGATGCGGCGCCAACTCATCCACCTCATGAGGATTCGGATGACGTATCCGTCACAAATTCCGAAGTGGAGAGCATGATGAATCATCGACGACTGAAAGAGACCATGCGTGCTCCAGTGTTTACTGAGCAGGAATTTACTGCACTCAGCACCGTGGATGCATATATCCGAGCCGCCCGGGACGGACTTGCTGGAGTTGCGCACCTGTTCTCAAAAGATATGCAGGTAATGGTTTGTGTAATTTTAATAGATATATGCCAGTAGCCCCCGAGACTTGAAACGGTTTAGGCCAACCGATTTAAGGATCGTAATGACCGTAGGTCCTCAAAGAGAAGAACAACGCACTGTCCCAGGAGCTTGAAACGAGCCGGACAAAGTTGAACGCCTGCAACACAGAGCTAGAAGAACTAAAGAAGGTCACCACGACCGTTGATCAGAAGAACAAACTGGAGGAGGAAAATGAAAAGCAAGCCGAAGAGATAAAGAGCTTAAAGGCTCAATTATCGGATGCTCAAAAAGAGAATAGAGAGTTGAAAAGCGGCATGTTCAGTATGACCTTTGAACCCTCCAAGTTACTCATATTACCCCGTAATTCGGAGTGTTATAATGCTGTTCTTGCAGGTCTATTAACCGGTCGGCATGAAGAAGAGGTATCCGGATTTCGAGGCGACGTGCTAAAAGAGCTGTCCATAGTGCATGAGCGGGCCCGGAAAGCCATGAGAAGTATGGCCAAGGCTCTATGGCCATCCGATGTCCCTCTAGAGAGCATGGAGGGGTTGGCGAACCTGTTCAAAGGTGCCCGGCGCCATTTTGAGTTATGGAAGATGTCATCATGCCGGGAGGGTGCACGAGAGGCATGGGAGATGGTGAAAACACGCTACACTGGGCTCGATCCGAATCACATGGCCCGAGTTGGACCTCAGGGACCAGACGGGAAAGAGATTCCCGTTAACTTGGTATATGACCAAGTGATGATAGCTGCGAAGTATTCACAAAAAGACTGTAACTTAGACAGTATTATAGATGACCTAGATAAAGAGTAGGCGTTCGATTCAATGTATCAATGTACTTTATCATCGAACTTATCTCCAGCCGAACTTGTCAAAATTTGTCATCGCAGGCCTTCGGCTTCAACCTCCAAACCAAGAAGTTGGAGTGTTTCCGGATACCATGTTGGAATGTAATAAACATTCATTATGTCCGGAAACCAGGCAATCCGGTCAGGTTGCTCGAACAGACAAAATTTGTTCAGGGATTTATGTTATATTACTATTTAACGTAAGAAACATCTTCCAGGGAAAATAGTTCCATTAAAGGTTCCTTTCCTTGGGTCGGCATGCTATAAGTATGCATGCCTAGGCTTTTGATCGAATTACAGGCAGCCTGTCCCGTATTTGTTGAGAAGAATTACACAAACGTAAATAATCTGTCGTTGCTTGCCGACCAATTATTCCCTTAAGAATGCTAGCTTTCGGCTGCACCCATCTGAGGTACAATTCTGGAGTACCCGGTTGTAACAATCGCAGAGGTGCTCCCTTTACACCCTAGCTGAACAATCGGGAACGTAGGGTATAAACACAGGAGCGAGGCAACCCAGCTTGGCAAAAACTTAAGTCATAGAGGTGCATATAGTGGCAAAAAGATGTATAGAGCCAACGACATAAACAATGGAAGCAACAAGCTTTTAGTAATAAGCTTCATCGAGGAAGCCCCCGGTTATAATGGGGTGTATACATTTAAAGATGTGTACCCCTAATAGTTCGGTAGATCCGAACATACCCTGGGATAAAAGGAAAAAATAAAAAAGAAGAGGAGAAAAAGGATCCTAATCAAAAATTTAAAAAAGGATGCGACCGAACTATCCGTAGAATCGACGGAGACGGGCAGCATTCCATGGATTTGGCTCAAGGCGATTATCCGCTGCATTATGAAGGCGATAGGATCCTCCTGTGAGAACTTCATCTATGATGAAGGGGCCCTCCCATCTTGGTTTGAGCTTATCCTTCTTCTTCTCTGGGAGACGCAAGATGAGTTCGCCAACATTATAAGTCTTGGCCCGCCCTTCTCTGCTTTGGTATTGCCTGGCCTGTTGTTGATACAGTGCGGAACGGGCTTGTGCAATATCACGCTCCTCTTCGAGACTGTCTAGGTCATCCTGCCGATCGAGCTCGGCTTCTCACTCTTCATACATACGCACTCGAGGTGAGTCATGAATAATGTCGCAGGGCAGGACAGCTTCTGCGCCGTACACCATGAAGAAAGGTGTGTATCCGGTCATTTGATTAGGCGTAGTCCGCAGCCCCCAGAGCACGGAATCGAGTTCCTTAACCTAGTGCTTATCTGATTCCCGTAGGGAGCGCACCAGTCTGGGTTTAATGCCGCTCATTATTAGGCCATTGGCCCGTTCAACCTGACCATTAGTTTGAGGGTGGTAGACGGATGCATAGTCGAGTTTAATGCCCAAGTTAGCACACCAGTTTTTCACCTCATCAGCTGTAAAATTGGAGCCATTATCAGTGATGATGCTGTGCGGGACACCGTAGCGGTGTGCCACGCCGGATATAAAGTCGATCACTGGCCTGCTTCAGCCATTTTTACTGGTTTGGCCTCTATCCACTTAGTGAATTTATCCACCATAACCAGCAAATATTTCTTTTTGTGGCTTCCCCCTTTAAGGGGTCCGACCATATCGAGCCCCCAGACCGCGAAGGGCCAAGTGATGGGGATTGTTCTTAAGGCAGTGGGTGGCATATGACTTTGATTGGCGAGAAGCTGACATCCCACACAACGTTGGACAAGGGCTTGTGCATCTGCTTGGGCTGTTGGCTAGAAAAAACCTGTCCGGAAGGCCTTGCTTACAAGGGCCCGAGCAGTGGCGTGGTGGCCACCCAGACCAGCATGTATTTCAGCCAAGAGTTGCCGCCCCTCCTCTTCGGAGATGCATCTTTGGAGAACTCCGATAGTGCTTTTCTTGTATAGTTCACCTTCATGAACTTTATAGGCTTTAGAACGTCGAACTATATGACGGGCCTCATTTTGATCATCAGGAAGTTCCTGCCTATTAAGGTAGGCTAGGAAGGGTTCGGTCCATGGAGCAATAACGGCCATGATTTCATGAGCAGAGGGTGTTATTTCGGTATCCGAACCCCCGATGATATATGTATTGTGTTCGGCTGCTGGGGGCGTGATCAGGTCCGTATTGGTGTCTCCGCTCTTGTCCTGCCATACCACGGATGGCTTGAAGAGCCTTTCCACAAAGGTATTAGGCGGGACGGGGTCACGCTTGGCGCCCATGCGAGCAAGGATGTCCGCTGCCTGGTTACTGTCTCGAGCGACGTGATGAAACTCAAGCCCCTCGAACTGAGCTGATATTCTTAATACGGCGTTTCAATACACCGCCATTCTTGGATCCTTTGCATCGAAATCTCCATTTACCTGAGATATTGCGAGGTTGGAGTTGCCGCGCACCTCTAGGCATTGTATGCCCATGGAGACAGCCATGTGGAGACCATGTAGAAGTGCCTCGTATTCGGCTGCGTTATTGGAGTCCGTATACATGATCTGTAGTATGTAGCGGATTGTGTCCCCCGTAGGGGATGTCAAGATGACGCCAGCCCCCAGTCCGGTTAGCATTTTAGAGCCGTCAAAGTACATGATCTAGTTGGAGTATGAACTGTACTCTTTGGGGAGCTCGGCTTCCGTCCACTCGGCGATGAAGTCAGCCAGCACCTGAGATTTAATAGCTCAGCGCGGCTTGTATGTTATTTCAAACGGTAAGAGCTCAATGGCCCATTTAGCTATGTGGCCGGTGGCATCCCTATTGTTTATAATGTCATTAAGTGGCACCTCGGATGCCACCGTGACCGAACACTCTTGAAAATAGTGTCAGAGTTTTCGAGATGCCATAAAGACCGTGTAAGCTATCTTTTGGTAGTGAGGGTATCAGGATTTGCATGGTGTAAGGACCTCCGATATGTAATACACTGGCTTTTGAATGGGGAATTTATGTCCCTCTTCCCCTCGCTCGACGACGAGTACAGCGCTCACTACCTGGTGAGTTGCGGATATATAAAGCAACATAGGCTCGCCAACACTTGGGGCGGCTAGGATTGGGTTGCCCGCTAATAAGGTTTTTATTTCTTCCAATCCAGCTGTGGCCGCATCCGTCCATTCGAAGTTATCGGTGCGTCTAAGCAACCTGTAAATTGGTAATGCTTTTTCCCCTAATCTGGAGATGAAGCGGCTCAAAGCCGCCACGCACCCTGCTAATTTTTGGACCTGCTTTAAGTCTGTTGGTATAGCCAATTGCGACAAGGCTCGGATTTTAGCTGGGTTTGCTTCAATTCCTCTATGGGAGACAATAAACCTTAGTAGCTTTCCGGCTGGGACGCCGAAGACGCATTTTTCCGGATTGAGCCGTATGTCGTATGTTCGGAGGTTGTCAAACGTGAGGCGGAGATCGTCCACCAATGATTCGACGTGTTTAGTCTTGATGACCACATCGTCCACGTATGCCTCAACTGTCTTGCCAATTTGTTTTTCCAAGCATGTTTGAATCATGCGTTGGTAAGTGGCACCAGCGTTTTTGAGCCCAAAAGGCATAGTGTTGAAACAGAAAGGCCCGTACGGGGTGATGAACGCCGTTGCGGCCTGGTCAGACTCCTTCATTTTAATCTGATGGTATCCGGAGTAAGCATCGAGGAAACACAATGAGTCATGTCCTACGGTCGCATCAATAATCTGGTTAATGCGGGGCAATGGGAAAGGGTCTTTAGGGCAAGCCTTATTGAGGTCTTTAAAATCGACACAAAGGCGCCAAGATTTATCCTTCTTTGGCACCATGACCAAGTTGGCTAGCCAATCCGGGTGTTTGATTTCTCGAATGAACCCGGCCTCAAGTAGTTTGGCTAGCTCCTCCCCCATAGCTTGTCGATTGGGTTCGGAAAATCGCCGCAGCGTTTGCTTGACTGGTTTGAACCCCCTAATTATGTTGAGGCTGTGTTCGGCCAGTCTACGTGGGATCCTGGGCATGTCCGAAGGGTGCCAGGCAAAGATATCCCAATTTTCACGTAAGAATGCGCGTAGGGCGGCGTCTACCATCGGATCCAGCTGTGCTCCAATAGACACTGTTTTATTAGGATCCGTCGGGTGCACTTGAAATTTAACTATTTCATCTGCTGGTTTGAAAGAGGTGGATTTAGGTCTCTTATCGAGAATCACATCATCCTTGTCCACCGTGGATCGCAGGGTGGTTAGTTCTTCGGCCGCAAGGGCTTTGGATAGTGCTTCGAGGGCCAAGGATGCGGTTTTGTTTTCAGCGCGGAGTGCTTTATCCGGATCACTTGTAACTGTGATTATTCCATTCGGCCCTTGCAGCTTAAGCTTCATGTACCCGTAATGGGGTATGGCTTGGAAGCATGAGAAAGCATCCCGCCCTAAAAGGGCGTGATATCCACTATTGAAAGGAGCCACGTGGAAGAGCAACTCTTTGGACCTGTAATTCTCAGGCGTGCCAAATACTACGTTGAGTTTTATTTTCCCCGAACATCGTGCTTCTCGACTGGGGATGATGCCTCGAAAGGTGGTATTGCTTTGCTCGATGCATGCTCTGTCAATATGCATTTTGTCGAGCGTGTCCTCGTAGATGAGGTTAAGCCCACTGCCACCGTCCATGAGCACTTTGGTAAGTCAGAAGCCATCCACAATTGGATTTAAAACCAAGGCGGCGGGTGCTCGGACTGATCGGGCCCTTGGTTCGTCGTCAGTGATGAAGGTTATTGCTGCGTCGTTCCATGGGCTCATTGTGGTTACTTGGTGGATTTCGGCGAGGTCACGGAGTGCCCTCTTACGCCGATTAGTTAAAGAAAAAGTCTCGAAGACTGTAAAGATGTTAAGATCGTTATCCTCCGGAGAATGCTTCTCTGGAGTAGCGGTGGTGAGGATGGCCTCGCCACTTTTAGCCACTTGCTGGAGTACCCAACCTGCCCGAAGGCTGTGGGTTGGTTCAGTGCTTGGCGTCGCATGTACTGGACAGGGCTTGTCAAGGAGTTCATCAAGAATGGACCTGTATCCCGCAAAGGGTTTGTTTTTCTTGCCGGCGGGCTTGTGATCGGAAGCCTCGTAAGGGTTTGTCTGTTTTGCCCGGGCAGTGTACTGCTTAAGGGCAGCGGGTTCCAACTGGGTTTTCTGGGCCTTCCATGTGCTTTCCATCACGCAGTACTTCCGTACTAAGTGCGATAATTCCGTAAAATTCTGTATGCGATGGCGGTCGAGGGCGTTCAGAATTCCCTCGTCCGTACAATTACGATGAAAAACCAAAACTGCATCGTCATCACAACAATCTTTAATCTTATTTTTGACAAGTAGGAATCTGGCCCAGAAGTGATGGACCATTTCCCGAGGTTGTTGCCGTACATACATTAGGTCACATATGTCTGGAGGGCCTGAATTACTTGGAGAGTATTGATTGTTGTGGCTGGGTGGGCTAAAACTCGAATCCTGACCCAGGATTATATCCGGAGCTTGTAAAATCTTTGAGGTCACCAGTTCGGGTCCGGGAAGATCCAAGTGCTCTCTGGACCCTATGTCTGACCCTGAGTTTGGGAGACGTGAAGTCTTATCTAGAGGGAGTGTGTACGACTCAAGGGGTTCAGAAATCCAAACATAGCTGGTCTTTAACTTAGGAGAAGAAGCGTTTTTGGCTTGTTCCTCGACGACCGCTACCAGGTGGGTGATCGGCGGGGAATTAATTTCCCTCTGGTCGGGTTTGAGCCCAATCCAATCATAATCTGTTGAAAGCCCCAGGGCGGCGATGCGATCTAGCAGCTCGTTTAAGGACGAGACATCCGCCGGATCCATCTTTTCAGAGTATTCGAGACTGATGCGGGGGTGGTGTTTGACGATCACGGGGGATGCTATCGGCTTGATGGCCGTGCAGGCACCTACGGTGAAACTGCCAAGCGGGAGGGCTTGTCCTGGAGCTAGGCTCCTTCCAGAGGTGATCTCGTCATTGATGACAAGGCCAGCCATAGATCGCTTTTCGTGACTGCACAGCGGAGCTCTCAATGAAAGCACCAATGTCGGTGTCAAAACCGGTAGATCTCGGGTAGGGGGGGCCCAAGCTGTGAGTCTGAGGATCAATGGTAACAAGGGACAATGGGGACACAATGTTTACCCAGGTTCAGGCCCTCTTAATGGAGGTAAAACCCTACGTCCTGCTTGATTGTATTCGATGAGTATGGGGGTTACAAGAGTTGATCTACCTCGAGATCGTAATGGCTAAACCCTACCTGTCTAGCCTATGATTATTCTAATGATCTCCACGGACTGAACCCTCCGGTTTATATATACACCGGAGGGGCCTAGGGTTGTACAGAGTCGGTTTCTAGAGGAAGGAAATAGTACATCCGGATACCAAACTTGCCGTCCACGCATACAGGAGTCCTACCCGGACACGGGAATAGTCTTCTTATTTTATCTTCACGACCCATCAGTCCGGCCCATCTCGAATAGACAGGACACCCGAGGACCCCCTAATCCAGGACTCCCTCATCCATAACTCTAACTTCCTATTAACCCCTGTCCGACTATCGTCAACTAGCACCACATCATCCACAAAGAGCATACACCATGGGATATCTCCTTGTATATCCCTTGTGACCTCATCCATCACCAAGGCAAAAAGATAAGGGCTCAAAGCTAACCCCTGATGCAGTCCTATCTTAACCGGGAAGTCATTAGTGTCGACATCACTTGTTCGAACACTTGTCACAACATTATCGTACATGTCCTTGATAAGGGTAATGTACTTTGCTGTGACATTGTGTTTCTCCATGGCCCACCACATAACATTTTGTGCTAGCTTATCATAGGCCTTCTCCAAGTCAATGAACACCATATGCAAGTCCTTCTTTTGCTCCCTGTATCTCTCCATAAGTTGTTGTACCAAGAAGATGGCTTCCATGGTCGACCTCCCAGGCATGAAACCAAACTTGATTTTTTTTATCACGCTTGTCATTCTTCTTAAGCGGTGCTCAATGACTCTCTCCCATAGCTTCATTTTATGGCTCATCGGCTTAATTCCATGATAATTAGTACAAATCTGAACATACCCCTTGTTCTTGAATATTGGTACTAATATACTCCGTCTCCATTCTTCTGGCATCTTGTTTGCCCGAAAAATGAGGTTGAAAAGCTTGGTTAGCCATACTATTGCTATGTCCCTGAGGCCTTTCCACACCTCAATGGGGATACAATCAGGGCCCATCACCTTGCCTCCTTTCATCTTTTCCAAGGCCTCCTTGACCTCAGACTCCTGGATTTGCCGCATAAAACGCATGCTGGTCTCATCAAAGGAGTCGTCCAATTCAATGGTAGAACTCCCATTCTCCCCATTGAACAACTTGTCAAAGTACTCCCGCCGTCTATGCTTAATCTCCTCGTCCTTCACCAGGAGTTGGTCAGCTCCGTCCTTGATGCATTTGACTTGGCCAACATCCCTCATCTTCCTCTCTCAGATCTTGGACATCTTATAGATGTCCCTTTCACCTTCCTTTGTGCCTAACCATTGGTAGAGGTCCTCATACGCCTGACCCCTTGCTTCACTGACAGCTCGCTTTGCAACCTTTTCGCCATCTTGTACTTCTCTATGTTGTCTGGACTCCTATCCAAGTATAGGCATTTGAAAAAATCATTCCACCACCAGGTATCCTTAGCTTCGCTTCTCCTTCCCCTGGACACTCCAAACTCCTCCGAGGCCACCTTACGTATGCAAGTCGCCATCTTCATCCACACATTGTCTGCATCCCCTCCTTCCTCCCAAGGGCCCTCCCTAATGACCCTCTCCTTGAACGCCTGAGCTACCTCCCCCTTGAGCTTCCACCACTTCATTCTAGTGACTTAAAGCGGAAGTCAGCAACCACCAGCTTATGTTGAGGGACAACACTCTCTCCAGGTATCACCTTATAATCTAGGCACGCACGCCTATCTTCTCTTCTCAAGAGGATGAAATCATTTTGGCTAGAGTGTTGGCCACTACTAAAAGTCACCAGATGTGATTCTCTCTTTCTAAAGAGGGTGTTAGCTACGATCATGTCGTAGGCTAGAGCAATGCCCCCACTTGCCAACCCACACCTGCTAAAATTATACATCAACATCTACCATGCTAAAATTATACAATATGAAATGTTAAGTCATAACGCATCTACTTGTATTGATTTCACATTGTGAAATGTTGGTATTTTTTCAATAAAGTTGGTCAAACTTTACGAGGCTTGACTTCAGACAAATCTTATATGCGAACTAAAAATGACCGGAGGGAGTACATACAATCATTTATGAGAAGATATTGGTTAAAAGTTTGGTTGGATGAATCCGTCCAATAAATCCAGACGGGGGGAGTACGCCAGTAGTAGCACAGTCATACTACAAGTGTGTAGTACAATCTTGAGCTAATAAATGGCAAAACTAGCTATGAGTGATTTGCAAAAATCTTAACATTACACACAATCATTTATGAAAGGATTTTTGGTTAAACTTTCATTTGGATGAACCCGTCCAATAAACCCAGACAGGGAGTGTCCGGCAGTAGTAGTACACTTGTACTACAGGTGTGTAGTACAACATTCTTGTGCTAATAATTGTTGGCTTGCCTCCAAAGAAAGAAAGTCAAACATACATCCATCCATTCATTCCCCAAGGGCAATACCAGAAATACCACTTCTCCCAAGGGTCCAACGCACAAAATTTCCCCAAATAGAAACGCTCGTTCAGAACCTGCCTCATGCCTTCCATTCACAGCGCGGACCCTCACTGATGAGTGGGTCCCACCACATGCCCCCTCACGTTGTCACGCGGCTCCCGCATATGTAGTAGACTGGCCTTGCCCCCACTTGCCAACCCACACCTGCTACCCCGCTTCACTAAAAATTCTGCCCCATTTACCAATTCCGGGGAGGCCCCTCCCCCCCGACGACGACTATGACGAGGTACGATCAGCCGTCATGTATGGCGGAGCGTCCCTCGCGGACCTCGAGGTTCTGACGATGACGCGAAAGGTGACAGAGGCGACTCTATGGCCCAAGAAGAAGAAGCCCCGACTAGGGGGCAGTGGGGACAGGCGCTTCCCGGGGCTCGGTGGACGCAGGGGACTCGGCCTGGATGACAACAAGGAGGACTTCGAGGCCGACTTTGAAGAATTCGAGGCCGACTCCGGGGACTCCGATCTAGATCTCGGTCATAGTGCGGTGGATGAGAAGGATGATGACGAGGAGGTCATCCAAATAAAGCCCGTCGCTGCTGTCAAGAGGCGGTCCCTCTCCCAAGGTATCAGCCTTGGGTTGCTTGGATTAGTTTTGAATCTGTGTATCATTACCTTTAGCGATTGAGTGTTGTACCAAGTGATTGTTTGATTGGTTCAGAAACTGTTTGGTCGTTCGATTGGGTAGGAAGACAAATTGTGTTGGGGTTCCTGTTGGAAGGCTATTTTTGGGCGGTGTTTGGATTGGATGTGCTATCATGAAGTGATTTGGATGAAGGGTTAGGTTCTTCCATTTGTCTGTTGTATTCGGTTGGAAGGATGTTTCCAACACTGTCCCTTTCTTTCACAGAAGCGATTTTGGTTGTTAGGTTGTCGATTTTGTGATTTATACTTTTCGTGACCTTCGATGGTGGTCCATAAGCTTACCGTTTAGTCAAAAGGGGTAGTAATTAAATCCGCAGAAAGGGTCTGATTTCTCCGTTTTGCTTAGAGGTCTTGCTCTCTTGAATTGTTTCCTTGTGATGGTTGTAGGTGTGTGTGAGGATTGTTCTAGACTTGGTTCATTTATCAGTCTAAAAGATTATTCTGGTAATTGTTGAATCTGGCTGAAAAAATATCATTGATTCTGCATCATCTATAATGCAATTTGTAGATTAATAATTGCAAAATGGTGTCAAAGGTCTATAACGTGAGGTCAATTTATGAGGACCCTTGATTTTCCTTATTTAGTAAGTTGTGATTTTATTTTAATTGTTTTACCATCGTCATATTTTACATATAAATTCATATCCATGATGAAATTATTTACTTTTTGTGGGAAAAGTTTGTGCGTGATGGTCCCTCTTAGCATTGACATTGATCTTCCAATTCTGATGATTTAAGCACCATAACTAATGCCGGTTTTGGTGGTCCTTCAGCAAAAAGGAAGAGAAAGAACAAATTCAGGGGTATCCGTTAGCGCCCCTCGGGTAAGTGGGCTGTTGAAATCAGAGATCCTAGCAAG
Source organism: Thinopyrum elongatum (assembly GCA_011799875.1). Classification (NCBI taxonomy): domain Eukaryota; kingdom Viridiplantae; phylum Streptophyta; class Magnoliopsida; order Poales; family Poaceae; genus Thinopyrum; species Thinopyrum elongatum. The sequence goes on along the minus strand of CM022302.1, from coordinate 149,068,856 downwards.
GGTGTCCGTGTCTGGCTTGGTACTTTCAACAGTGCCGAAGCTGCTGCAAGAGCTTACGATGTTGAAGCACGCAAGATCTATGGCAACAAGGCCTATGTTAATGGGCTGCTGAAATCAGAGATCCTAGCAAGGTTGTTTGTCACAGTAGGTCACGTTTTCTGTCATGCATGTACATCCATGACGATTTTATGACAGAATCAAGATAGTCATACCTGTGCTGTCGTAGAAGTGTTCCATGACATTACCAAAATTATCATCACAGAAGTGTCCACTTCCATGACGATAAATCACGCGTCATAGAAGTGCTTTCGTCAAGGGTAACTGACATGTGGCATCCACCGTAACGGGTCGCCGTTAAGCTATCGGGTTCTGGTTTGGATCCGATAACCCGTTAACAACTCAGACCAATGGTGATTTTCCACGTGTAAAATTCTCATTCGCCGACGATCCACGTGTCGGCTCAGCGTTGGGACAGATGTCAACCATCCATTTGACAAGAATCGCCAATGAAACATTGACACGTGGGACGGCCCAATAGAGGCCCATATAGGTTTAAAAGCCGACCCAAGAACAGGCCCACAAGATTTCGTCAAATCTAATGGGTCGGCCCGTTAACAGCCTAACATTTTCTGGACCAAATTATAGCCCACATCAGATACGGGCCGTTAAATGACTGCAATATTCTGGGCCAGTTTACGGCCCATATCAGATCCGGCCAGTTAACAGCCTGCAATAGTTTGGGCCAAATTACGGTCCATACCTGATCCGTCCTGTTAACTGACTTTCATTTCTTGGGCCAAATTACGGCCCATAACAGATACGACCCTTTTAGCAGCTACTGTGCCATTGGGCCCATTGGGGGCCTGATTTGCTCTTCGGCCTCTTAATGGCCCGTTTAACAGTTCGGCCTGATATTAGTTTCGGCCTGTCAGCGGCCCTATCTACATATGGGCCTCTTTCGGCCCGGTTTCACTTTCGACCATTTAAAGGCACGAGTTGCACCTAGGCCTAATTATGGTCCGTAGTTACTTTCAGCCTCTTAACAGCCCGTAGTCCTCGTGGATACATTCTAGCCCAAACTGCCTATCGGCCCGTTAAAGGCCCTTGAGAGTGTTGGGCCTAATTTTGGCCCGTTATACATCCGGCCTGCTTCCCGCCCGTCATGTAATTGGGTCAGCCAAGGCCCAAAAACATTTCACCCTGTTAATGGCCCGTCACCCGAATGGGCCAATAATGGGCCGATTTATATTACAGCATGTTGTCGGCCCGTGATTTGTTCGCCACAATTAAGGCTGAATCTAGTTTTCAACCTGTTAAAAGCCTATTTAATTTTTCGGCCCAATTAAGGCAAGCGATTTACTCGGCCTTTTAAAGGCCCGAAACTAATAGTGGGCCAGATTAAGACTAGACCTAACTAATGGCCCAAGATGATTGTAGGCCCACGGTTCGGCTCGTACTAGCGATTGGCGACCGACCAGTTTTAGTACATAAATTATTATTTTATAAACCTAACCTATTGGCTCATTGCGCACTGATCAAATATTAAGACCTTTTCTCAGAGCGACGACAGCATAAACAGCAAATAAATTACAGCATCGTGACGAAGAATAAACCTAGGCTATACAACAAAGAAATTATAGCATATTACATCCCCTGGGCATCAAAGTTCGCCGCCAGTGATAATAAAGGGCAACCAGACAGCAGATTCCATAAACTAGGCAGGTCGCCACCAGTGGATGTTAATAGGCCGACAAAATAATAGACAGAACCGACAGCACTTCAACACAGTTCAAGAAAGGTTAGCCCAGCCCAGGAGCTGGAGCGCAAGCAGCTTAGCAACTTGATGAGACTGTGCTTCTTTGACGCTTATATCCACCAACTTAAGCTACATAGCATCAATAGACGTCCTGTACTTATGATTAATCTTGCATAGAGATTGGAGTTCCAGTCGTATTTGAGCGGAAGCATGTCTTTCTGCTTGAATTTCAGACTGAAGAAGTCGAACAGATTCAGGCGGCGACTTCATCGAGCTTGTGTCACTGAGTAAGTTCGACACTACATCAAGATATGACTTTGTGGTTGTATCCCTACCCTCAAGATGTGTTGCCTTCTTCTCTGGAATATATATTAGAGGGACAAACAATGGGTTCATCTCACTATCATTGTGGCAGTTCTTCCTAGCAGCAGTGCTGTCACCCTGAAAGAGAAACAAGTAGGTAGATAACAGGTTTTACACGTATAAGCATCAGCGCTGTCAATTCATCTCATTTATTTGTCATAAATAAAGAGACACGGTTTAAAATAGCATTAACATAATAGGCATTGTTCATAGTTAAGACGACAGGAAATGGCATTGTGCAGGAGCGGCCAGCTTCACCAGACCACTGGATTACAGATCAAGAACACAAGCATACATGTAGTTCTAAATAATGTATAAGCATGAATGGTGAGTGTACTGTCAATTTATACCATTTTAGATTGGTAAATAAAGAGACATGATTTAAATAACATTAATATAATATGGCATTGTTCATAGTTGACACATAGCAGGATATGACATTGTGCTGTTGTTGGTAGTTTCACCACACCACTGGATTACAGATCAAGAACACAAGCATACACATAGTGCTACAGAAGATAACTTGCTATGTTTAGTTTAATTTACATGGTAAGGAACTGGGTTTTACAACTAAAGATTGAAATTGAGAAGGACAAACTTATGTTTATGCACTTCTTCTTTATAAACTTTGAACAAACAATTTGATGCAGACGACAAAAATAAACAGCATTTGCACTCATAGCTATCCAAATATACACAACAAAGTTTGAAGGCTCGAGGAGGACAAACTTACATTAGTAGTGAAGACAGGCTCTATAAAACCCTTGTCCATATTGATGGGGGGGCAATTCAAGAAGTTTACCACACACTCTTCTTCAAGAACATTGCCTTTATTCTACATTTTGTTAGGAGTAAATATAGATGTGAAAATATAGGAACAAATGGAGATTATTTAACTTAAGATGCAAAGTACAAATGTAAATACAGCATACAGGCAAAAGGCACTGACAAGAGCAATGCGGAGCTAAACTTCTTCAGTAACATTGGTTTTATTCAATATTTCGGCAAGAGTAAATGTAGATCTGATGTGTAGAAAATGGAGGGCAAGGGAAAATAAGCTGCAAAGTGTACATGAAGAACTAGCTGACAATAAGTACAGTGATGAAGGAGAGCAGATACTTACAAGAACAATGCAGAACTAAATTTCTTCTTAAGAATTGGGTTTATTCTACATTAATTTAAGCATTAATATAGATCTGATAATTTGGAGCGAACAGTGGATAAGCAAGCTATAATGCACAATGATGTCACATAATCCACCACGTATGAATGTAAGGACAGTGATAGGACAATAGGTACTCACAAGAGCAAAGCAGCGACCAACATAGTTGCGATATCCTAGGTTTTGCGACGCTGCTTCTGTCGCCAATATATGTCGGGTGCTATGTGATTTCTCCGGTAGCACCACCTTTTTCAAGGACTTCTCTTGTACTCCTTCAGGTTCTGCAATCACCCTCTTCCTTTTGGATGTCTGAAACACAAGAACAACATTTGAATGGAAAAACATGGTATGACGACAAATGGAATAGGTGTTGATAATGTATGGGCATGGCATCTTCACATATATCATGAGTAAACTAAGCAGATGGCGGTGCAACGAAACAAAAGAAATGCAAGACACCTTATCCAAGATATGTGCAACCAATAAAACCTTGCCAAATTAGAACAGGCACCTTATTGGGTGAACAGGATAGGCCATCTGCCTTTGACTCCTTGAGCTCAGAATAGTCATTAGGATCATATTCTGAATACGAATCTATAGGTCGGGAGCATGTAGGTTTCATTGCATCCACAATGGACCTCAATCCCTTGATGCCAAGTTTGTTACCCATTGAACTGTTCCGCAATATTCTTCTGATGTGCACATTCTTATATTCATTGTGATTACGTACAATATCTGAAAAGCATGAAAACATAAATAGTAGTGAGATTATCTTTGTAACGCAGAGGATATTGTAATATAATAGGGGCTCCCTGTAAACCCTTGTGTGCTATCACAGGATTCTGATGAGAGCGCCCATGTGTGCTGTAATATGGTGAGTAGATTAATATAATCTGGCACAACTACACAAAAAATAGGCTCCCTGTTGGGAGCTCCAGATGTAAGGATAGTTGACAGATGATAGGTTCATAATATACTGTATAGAAAGTTTATTGCCAAACTATGATAATGAGAGAGCAAAGCCAGTAGGCAGATCGTAGTGTAGATAATAGGGGTACACCATAACCACCATAAATAAATCGGGAAAGCGGAACTGGCTGGAAAATATAGGGTTTTGCCGCTACTAATATGTAGCCTATCGATCACCTACAGGCCAGCTCTATTCATCTGAAGGCGCACAGCTGTTACTATCAGTCTAGTCTATCAAAGACTGTGCGGCTCCCACCATTTCCGGGATATTATGGCAGACCAACTCGAAGTGCGAAATCATGTAGCAGAACCGGCCCAATAAAGCTGTCGACTGCAGATGTCCCTGCTCCCCTTCCTGACAAGGAACATACTGTACTTACTAAAGAAGAACAGAACAGGAACATGTTAAAGAATAGAAGGGGAAGCATATTATTGAGATTCCCCTTCTTTCTATACAATGTTGGTTGCCCACCCATGATGAATCAGAGCGCCCAAAGAAATGCAATTCCATGATGTCTCTCTATATGTGGCCACATGCATTTGGAAACTCAAGTGGGAGCATTAGCTAACCAATTAAATGTGTGTCTGTTAGCTAATGTCAGTATCATATCACATTCGTATTTGAAGAACCTTAGGATGTATGATTGGTGTGTTATTTAGCTTTAAAGGGTGGACAGTTGCTAGTAGGACACAAAGCACCTACGTAGATCGTAGTGTAGATATAATGGGAAAACCCTAAGCATCAGGAGTAAAATCAGGAAAGTGGAACTTGCTGGAATATATGTGCTAGTATTGTCGGTACGGCTAGAAAGGCTTCGAATACCAGCTCTCTACAACTGAAGGCGCAGTACTGTTACTACCAGTCTAACTCTCAAAGGCGACACATACGATCGAATACGAAGAGTTGAAAGCGTCCATGACAATCGACATGAAGACCAACACGAAGAGTTGAAAGTGTCCATGACAAGTGACTGAATAGACCTGTACACTGCAAATGTCCCTGCTCCTCTTCACTACAAAGAACATAATGTACAACTATTATACTCCCTCTGTTCCTAAATACAAATCTTTGTAGAGATTCCACTATGGATCACATACGGATGTATATAGATATATTTTAGAGTGTAGATTCACTCATTTTGCTCCGTATGTAGTCCATGGAGGAATCTCTACAAAGACTTATATTTAGGTACGAGAGAGTACTTACAAAGGAAGAACAGAAGAGGAGCATGCTAAAGAAGAGAATCAGATTTTGGATAATAAAATGGTTGGCCACACATGATGAACCAGAGCGCATAAAGAACACAACTCCCTGCTGTCCCTCGATATGTGGCGCATGTGCTTTTCGAAAGTAAAGTAGGAACATTAACTGACCAGTTAAATATTCTCTGTTTTAGTACATGTCAGCATCATATCAGATTCATATTTGAGCAACTAAGTTTGGAATTATGAGTGGCATGTTGTTTAGCTTGATGGGTTGAGGAGCACTGCTTGCACGTACGTCTCGAAGCACCTACGATAATAGTACTGAATATATGGGAATGTCTACATGCAAGTCGCCTGACTTTCGGCATTTGGGTCAGTCGACCATTTCAGGCGGTTGGATAAAGATTCTACGTCTCCTAACCCTTCTTCTTCTTCGCCTCTTATTCTTCCCCTAAAGACCACTGCACGGGTCACCGGCCGAACCACCGGCCCCCGCCCTCCCCTGAACCGCCCACCACCTCCGATCTTCCGCCGCCCCCGGCCATCCCTCTAGCTCACCCCACCCCTCCACCCACGTCGATTTTCGCCTCCGGCGAGGCCCCACCATAGCCCGATGACAGCCCCCCACAACCACTATCCCCACCCGAAACCCTAAGATAGATAATGGGGCAGCCCTCTTGTGAGCCCCTTCCTTCCCTCCGGCGAACTCCGGCGATCTCTCAAAAATTGACTGACCCAATTTTGAAATTTAGTCTACTGTCATTTAACTAGTGTGGAATATAAAAGGGGAAAACCATAAGCATTGCGAGTATAGTGTTGAGCGTGCCATGGCGGATCTGAAGGTGCAAACCAGACAAAGGCAACTTCGCAACCAATGTTTGCTTTCAACTAACAAGTAAGATCCTAAGTGATGGACAAGAAATCATAGTAAAGCAGTGGCGATCTATTTTCTTGCTGCGATAAATAAGTTGAGCAGATACGAAAGAGTACCGCCTCCGGTGCGGCGCTGTGTATGCATCTGCTGAGAATTTGACGGTGCTGCGGTAGCGATGGCTGTCGGCGGCGTGGAAGCAGATCTAGGAGGGTAGACGGTGGTGGCGGGGGAAATATCCCGGCGCGGTGGACGAGACGGTCGTAGGAGCGGCGCCGGCAAGGTGGACGACGGCGGGGATGAAGCAAGAGGACGGGATGCAAGGATCCTGGTCCGAAGCCGTGGATGAGAGAGGTCGATCTCTTGTAATGGATGATGGCGTCGGGGTATCAGCTTCGGCATGGTGGAGGAGGACGGCGGTGGATGGGGTGGCGGATGGAGGAGGGTGGGGTGGAGAGGGTGTTTTGGCGCCCACGAAGTACGAATGGGGAAATGGAGGGAGAGAGGAAGGGGGGAACCATGTCTTCAGGGCGCGCTTGTCTCAAATGTGAGGAAATTAACAAACTTAGCCCTTGTTTAAAATTTCCTACATCACAGCAATATTAGTCGGTTGGGGATAGGACGGTAATCTAGCATACACCGAATATTTGCCGACGGAGATTTCGGCCGATGAGAGTTTGTTTTGGCGCCCACCGTGTATGAATCAGGGAGGGAGGTCAGAGGCGATTTCGGCCGAGGAGAAACTATGTTTTGGCGCCCACCGTGTATGAATCCGGGGAGGTGAGAGGCGGAGGCGGTTATGTCATGTTTGAGTGAAATTACAAGCCTACCCCTAGCAAAACCTATAGAAATCGAGCCGATAGGCTTTGCGTGTCAGGGATAGGCAGTAATTTCCATCTCGTAGACACTACAAGAAATATGTCAACTTGTGACCTTCTGTCAGTGACCCTAGAAGAATTGGTCATAAATCTACGACCATTTGAGACCAATTGGTCAAAAGCTGTTCGGGGGGCTCCAAACCCTAAACCATAACGACCATTTTGGTCAGAAAGGTCGTAATTTCCTTACACGAAATGGTCGTAAAGCAAATAGCACTGGTCCGCTGCCTTATTTCTAGCTGATAACGACCAATATAGATGGTTATAGCCTTGTAAATTATGGTGCATTGCTATGACTAGACGCCACCTCATCAGTTTTGCCTATGTGTCATGTCTCTGTGTCAATTTTTGCCCTAGGTTGTGAAGCAGCCTATATTTCTGTCATTCCCAAAATTCCCAAAAAATTTGGGCATTCTTTACTATCCAAATCATTGCCTCATGACAATATTCAACTCCATTTGCCTGGTAAATCTTCCTCGGCAAATTTCCAAAGTTTTTGTTCAGCTCAAACTATTGTGAAGGAAGTACTAGCTAGGCATATCCTAATGAGCTGAATTTTTGCCACATCTTCTATATTCCCAAATCATAGCTCTCCAAAAAATTTGAGCCACATCTAACAATCCATGTGAGCTCACCATCCAATCTTTGTTTCTGGTGATATTTTCAGTTTGTGAAGCAACTATATTTTATGTTAATTTATAATTGATGAAAATTTACCACGACATGACCCTGCCCATAGAACCTCCCTCCACCAAATTTTAGCTCATTTATTCTAGCCAATTTCCCTCAGCATTTTTCTCAATTTTCTGTTCAGTGGAGAGCACTGTGAAGGAAGTACCATTTTTATTTATCCAAATGGTATGAAATTTTTAAAGTGCCTTCATGTGCCCAAATTATCATCCTCCTCCAAATTTCAGATCAATCCATTCATTCATTTGAGTCTAGCTTCAACATTCATATTTCTGTCCAGTGTGGTGCGTTGCAAAGCAAGTGACACCTAGGCTCCTCCATTTGAGCTGCAAATTTTCCAAGATAGTGTCCTTAGTAGATGATCATCCTCGGCCAAAACTCAGGCCCATTAGCCATGTGCATTTTCCCCATCACTAATCAAACACTTGGGTGCTAATTCATGTTTGAGCTCAGTTCAGTCTCCTTGTGAGATTCTTCTATTGCCTTCTTCTTCCTGACACCTACCAGGGGAGTGCCCAACCCACTAGACACGCCTAGGCCGCCCAGAACGCGTGGCAACGCCACGGTCATGCTATGACCACGCGGCGGGCATGCGAGTTTACGCGCTCTGGAGTTGGGGCCCTCGGCCACCATCCAAACCTCAACGTATCGCCACCAAACAATGAATTTCTGATTAAATAGATACTTATGTACCTATAAATGATTTTTGGAAAAAATAAAGAGCAAACTATGAGGCAGCTGCAGTTCAAATTTGACCCGCTTCCAACTGAATCGGCGGAAATTTGTCTTTTTGACCAGAGGTGTATAAAAGCTTTTGACAACCAACCATTTTGTCAATTGTACATTAAATATGGCCTAATACATTATAAAAATGACCTGGTCCCATTTTGCAACAAATATATGGTAGGTCCTTCACAAAAAAACTCATTTTGGGCACTCGAAAAATAGAAAATGAATTTTTCGTCCAAAGAAAATGAAAACTTCCTTAGGCAACATTGTTTGCCATTCCAAGATGCACCCTTGTGCACAATATGAGATCATTTGAACAAACTATGCCATGAATGTGGCCATAAGATTGATCATTTGGCTTGAAAGCCATGCATCTTCACACATGAAAGCTCGTTTCCGAGAACACTTTTTAAAAATAATTACCGTATTATAAGTTTTTTATTTTTCCTGGTAACTTGGTCACATATAATGACACAATGCGAAGGTTTTCTAATTTTTTGATTTTTTTTTGAATTTTTCATGCCCGTTTCAAAATGCGGTCAAAACGGCGGGCATGACCGTTCCTAGCTAGTGGTTGAATCTTGGAAAACTTTTGATGTTTCTCTGATTAAATAGATACTTATGTACCTAGAAATGATTTTTGGAAAAAATAAAGAGCAAACTATAAGGCAACTGCAGTTCAAATTTGACCCGCTTCCAATTGAATCGGCGAAAATTTATCTTTTTCACGAGAGGTGGATCAAAACTTTTGACACCCAACCGTTTGGTCAATTGTGCATTAAATATGGCCTAATATTTTAGAAAAATGATTTGGTCCAATTTTGAAACAAATATATGGTAGGTCCTTCACAAAAAAACTCATTTTGGGCACTTAAAAAATGGTAAATGAATTTTTCGTCCAAAGAAAATGAAAACTTCCTTAGGCAACATTGTTTGCCATTCCAAGATGCACCCTTGTGCATAATATTAGATCATTTGAACAAACTATGCCATGAATGTGGCCATAAGATTGATCATTTGGCTTGAAAGCCATGCATCTTCACACATGATAGCTCGTTTCCGAGAACATTTTTTAAAAATAATTACCGTATTACAAGATTATTATTTTTCCTGGTAACTTGGTCACATATAATGACACAATGCGGAGGTTTTCCATTTTTTTGATTTTTTTTGAATTTTTCATGCCCGTTTCAAAATGCGGTCAAAACGGCGGGCATGACTGTTCCTTGCTAGTGGTTGAATCTTGGAAAACTTTTGATGTTTCTTTGATTAAATAGATACTTATGTACCTAGAAATGATTTTTAAAAAAAATAAAGAGCAAACTACGAGGTAGCTGCAGTTCAAATTTGAACCACTTCCATCTGAATTGGCGGAAATTTGTCTTTTTCAAGAGAGGTGGATCGAAACTTTTGACACCCAACCATTTAGTCAATTGTGCATTAAATATGTCCTAGTATTTTGGAAAATAAATTTGGTACAATTTTGCAACAAATATATGGTAGGTCCTTCACAAAAAAAACTCATTTTGGGCACTCAAAAAATGGAAAATGAAATTTTTGTCCAATGAAAATGAAAACTTCCCTAGGCAACATTGTTTTCCACTCCAAGATGCCCCCTTGTGCACAATATGAGGTCATTTGAACAAACTATACCATGAATGCTACCATAACATAGATCATTTGGCTTGAAAGCCATTGATCTTCACACATGATAGCTCGTTTCTGAGAACACTTTTTTGAAATAATTACCGTATTACAAGTTTATTATTTTTACTGGTAACTTGGCCACATATAATGACGCAGTGCGAAGGTTTTCCAATTTTTTGATTTTTTTTTGAATTTTTCATGCCCATTTCAAAATGCGGTCAAAACGGCGGGCATGACCGTTCCTCGCTAGTGGTTGAATCTTGGAAAACTTTTGGTGTTTCTCTGATTAAATAGTTACTTCTGTACCTAGAAATGATTTTTGGAAAAAACAAAGAGCAAACTATAAGGCAGCTGCAGTTCAAATTTGACCCGCTTCCTGCTGAATCGGCAGAAATTTGTCTTTTTCACGAGAGGTGGATCAAAACTTTTAACACCCAACCATTTGATCAATTGTGCATTAAATATGGCCTAATATTTTAGAAAAATGATTTGGTACAATTTTGCAACAAATATATGGTAGGTCCTTCACAAAAAAAAACTCATTTTGGGCACTCGAAAAATGGAAAATGATTTTTTTGTCAAAAGAAAATGAAAACTTTCTTAGCCAACTTTGTTTGCCATTTCAAGATGCACCCTTGTGCACAATAAGAGATCATTTTTTTGAATTTTTCATGTGAAAAAGTAGGAAAAAAATAAAAGGAAAAACACAATTATATGTGCTCTATTCTCATTGGTTGGTTTAGTTGTCACACGGATCGATGACATGGCGCCCATCCATCTGTCCAACTCTCCACCTCTCCATCCATCCATCTATCTATAGAAAAGAAGAAAAGAGGAAAAAACAAAAAATGAAAAGGGAAACCCGCACCCGCACTCCTCCCTCGGCTCCTCGCCACCGCCACCTCCTCCCTGTCGGTGCAACAAACCCTGGGTCTTGTGGCACCCTGGCTCAGAGTAAACCGGAACGCCCCATATTCCAGCCCAAGAACGAGTCTTCTGGAATACGGCACTGTTGGCATAGAACAAATCAGCTCTTTATTGCAATAGATATGGTTACAACGGTACAAGGATTACATCGGCACGGCAACACTATGCCTGCCCGGGGTAGCTCTAAGCTAACAGCGGAGTAACTCTCTCGGCAGCGGAATAGCGACGACGGTGATGGACTCCACTCCACAGGGACTCTGGCTAGAACGCGTCTCCTAGGTCGCAAACTCAGGATCCTCGACGAGCAAGCAATCATGGCATGACCTGCAAACTGGCATGACACGCCAGGTGAGTACTTTGAATGTACTCGCAAGCTCACAGCAAACATCAGCATTAAAGCAAGACAACATCATAGCAATCCAAAATTAACCAGCATGGTTATCTAGCAAGGTAGCTACTGAAATGACTGCAGTAAGGTAAAGCGTATTAAATCCATACTTCAAATAATCTCAGGCTCCAATCCGAACCTGTACCAAGTCCAATCCCCAAGCATGTGGTCATCCGACCACTCAACTCACAGCCATCCCATGGCTAACATATCAAATACCTGATTCCATCTGCACGACAAGTCTGACAAACTTACTCTCCTCCGGGTTGTCTCACAACCCTCAGAATACTCATGAACCACCGAGTACTTCTGATCATACGATGAGTTCTTCCATCATTATCATCACTACTATGGTTGACCACTTAGTGAGGTCTGGTCAGACTGTCCAATACCGTGGCCACGGCTATTCGAATAGATTTTACACTCTGCAGAGGTTGCGCACTTTACCCACACTATGGAGCACTGACCTCGTGATCCCATTCGGGTGGACCAGTGTTGCTCCAACAAAACCTGCCTGACCCGTGACTCTCCCATCGTACCACCGGCAATCGCACTCCCTCGGAGTCAAGCCTTGGGTGGCCCCTTGTCACCTCATGACACTTGCCACCGTCGTGGCCAAACTATACTATCCCAAACGGGGACGCCGGCACAAAACTCAACTGGGCTCACAAGGTTATCGCCGCCTACTGGGCCAGGGTAGCGCGCACGCATAACCTTCCCTGTCGGGCGGTACCGGTGAAAGAGCACGCGATCAGACCAAGTCAAGGCCGTCCCATACCGGCAAATGTGGCTGCACGGATAAGTCCGAACAGGTGACTCAAGGTCAACCATGAAATATCTAATCCTCGAACAATCTCTGTCCTGGCTGACACTCAGATATCATAGCAATCCAATAACCAATATGCTTAAGCCACTGCTACTAATTCATCTCTACGAACTGCCGGATGAACTCCAAAATAATCATAGACAGTGATCTCAACATCACAATATCAACAAGTGGGTAAGCTACTAGTCACTGTGTCAACACATTATGAAAATGACTCCATCGGAACGGGCTCGGCGAGACGAAGAAGTGGGCTTTGGAATCACCACGATCGGAGTTGTGAGTGAAAAGATACAATAGTTCTTCTGCCAGGGACCTATCTGCAAATAAAGTATTCACCAACGGGTCCTCAGCTGAAAAACATATCGCGCACTCCAGAGAATACGCCTTCAGTGCAGTGGAAACGCATTCGGTGGAATACGCTTCCACTTATCCAGCTGGACAGGTGTGGGGCCGGGGCTTGGGTCGTTGACGTGTGGGTCCCGTGGGGCTTCTCTCTCTCCTCCCTGCCCCTGTCTTCTTCCTCCCATGCCCGACCGAGACCAGAGAGGAGACGCCGGCGCCGGCACTCGCCTGGACGGATCCGGCCATCTCCGGCAGTGGGGTGGCCACCGGCGGGACCGCGATGGAGTGCCGCACCCGTCCCGGCTGGACTCGAACGCCGAGGAGGACCAAGGCGGCGACGAGCAGAGGCGACAGAGAAGGGACCAGCCGAGCGTGTGCCGGCGCTCGCCGGTGATAGAGGCCACCTCCGGCCAAAGCGAGAGCAACGGCGGCTTTGGGGAGGAGCGTCGCGCCCATACAGATGCAGAGTGAGAGCTGGGGAGGGCTAGGGCGACGAGGCGAGGACGCCGGCGAGCATGGTGTTCGGCCGGACTTGGGGACGAGGCCAGAGTCGCTCCGGGGACAAGGCGAAGACATGGGGAGGCTCTGCATGCTCCAGGTGATCTTCTAGTGGTGGTCGGAGGGAGAGGGGCGGCTCGGCTCGCTCAAATTTTGGAGGAGGCCGACGGTGGCCGTGGTGGAGATGGTGGCCGAGGAGGAGCACTGGGGCTCGGGTGAGTGGACAGGAAGGACTGGGAGGGCGAGGTGGAGCTGCTGGTGTGGATGAGAGGGCTCGGGGGGGCTTATATAGCCGCGGCGAAGCGAGTAGATGAGGATGGCCGCGGTGGCGATCTTAGCTGTGCACTGGCGCTCTGGGGCGACGTGGCTGGCGGTATACGGCGTCGGGGAGCTTCGCGGAGGAGCGGAGAGGACTCTAGTTCGATCGAGAGAGCTCGGGGGTGGCCGTATACGGCGGCCCATGTGCGGTACAGTGACGGAGTAATGACGACTGTCGTGGCGCGGTGAGGAAGAAAACGAATGGGGAAATGACCAGAGAGGGGTGCGTGGACGGCGGGGAAGGTGGCCGGCATGCGAGGACAAGCCACGACGGCCTGAATCAGCCTGCCGACGCGACCGAACACGGCCGGCGCACAGAGCGCGCAGATGGCCTGCTCTCAGCGTAGTCACCACGTGCATATGATGCCACGGCCACGTCTTTGGCACGAAAACTTGTCCAGTGTCTAGTTCCTCCAGGCTACAGTATCCAGGAAGTGATGGCTCGATGAAATGCTCTGTAGTTAGATGGGAGTGGTCATCTGAAGTTTGCTGCAGCAAACTTGGCTGCGCACTGGTGATCAACAGGGAGTTGATTGGGGTCAATGGAGTTGTCTGGAGTGATTAGATGAGGAAGGACTATAATCCTGAGGGTTTTGGAAGGAATTGAACCAATATACATCATAGCTGCTTTGCAACAGCACAATTGGTCCAGAATCAAGATCATGATGGTGCACTCAAATGAAGAAACCACTTGAGCTGAAATTTTTCAAGACAGGGTTATTTGGACATATGAAGATGCTTTAAGAATTTCATACCAGATGGACATGCCAAAATGGTACTTCCTTCACAGCTATCCTCTCTGTCCAGAAACTTGGAATAATTCTAGAGAATTATTGGGAAGATGAATTGAGCCCAAATTTGGTGGATAGGTGTTATATAGGTAGGATAATGCTCTGGTAAATTTTCAGCAATTATGGAGCAATACAAAATATAGTTGCTTCACAATGTGAAAATCTGACCAGAAACCAATATTTGATGCTGTGATCATATAGATGATGAGATGATGCTCAAATCTTGTGGAAAGTGTTAATTTGAGCATATGAAGGTGCTTGCAAAATTTCAACTCATTTAGATACTCTTAGCTAGCACTTGCTTCACAAAGATTCCAGTTGCCCAGAAACTTTGGAAATTAGCCAGGGGAGATTTAATATCCAAATAAAGTTGAGTTTTGGCATGTGGTAATTATATGGATAGGAAAGAATGCCCAAAAAGTTTGAGAGCAAGCAAGCAAATATAAAGAGTACTTGCTTCACAAACTGCCAGCTGGGGCAGAATGAGAAAAGGAATATTGGTGGAATATTTTTGAACATGCAAGGAAGAATTTTGACATATTTGTGTAAGATATGACCCAAAAAATTTATGAGAATTATTTGGGAATTTTTGGAATGATGGAAATATGGGTTGCTTCACAACCCAGAGCAAACAGGGTTATTCCTTTAATGGAAAAAAAGGAATATTCCCTAGGAAAAGAATATTGGGATTAGTCCAAGATGGAAATGACATGATCCTGGGATGGCTTTGAGGTTGGCAAGCCACTCGGGAAGAAAAATGAAGGGTGATCCCTCCAGGTTGCAAAACTACTAAGCCACAGAAAAGCAAATCCGGACCAAAATCAAAAGAAAAAGAAAATGGGCAAAATCCAGGGTGTTACAGGTCTGTTGCCCATACCATGCATGAGCGCAGGAGCAAGATTACAGCACCAGGATCAGGCCAAGGTACAGGAGACCAAGATCTTCAGAGGACCAACATGCAGATCAAGAGGACCAAGACCAAGCTAGAGAAGTAAGAAACCACCAGGAGTAAAGCCTCCCTTGCCGGGCAGGCGAGCCTGGCAAGGATGGGGTCACCCCCGGAAGAAAACCCCCAAGACGCCCCGGCAGGGCCTGCCGGGACTCGTGGAGGTGAAACCACCTCACCACGACGCACATCGTCGATCAGTGCGGTGTCAAGCCGCAAAGTGACTAAGTGGCAGCCATTTGCCACATGGCCTCTTTCTACAGAAGATACCTACAGATGACACCCGTCCTGCAACATGTCAGGCGAGCAGGCGCGAAGCTGGCAAGATAGCCTGGCAAGGCTTGCTGGGCAAGCAACGATGTGATGTTGAGCGGCACATTTAATGCGCTCTGTCAGCCTGCAGAGTTAGGTATGATAGCACTATTTGCTATCTTATCAGTGCATAGTGACTGATTTGCCACTGTGGTGACCCCTTAGCCTATAAAAGGAGGCCCATGGCAACCTTAGAAAGGGTTGGACCCTGCGTTAGTGAATCCAACCCCTCATATTTCATACGCTCGTAGCCGTTTCGCCCTTAGG
The DNA here is from genome assembly GCA_011799875.1 of Thinopyrum elongatum. Taxonomy (NCBI): domain Eukaryota; kingdom Viridiplantae; phylum Streptophyta; class Magnoliopsida; order Poales; family Poaceae; genus Thinopyrum; species Thinopyrum elongatum. Next base: position 149,052,970 of record CM022302.1, on the reverse strand, counting down.
CAACCCTGCCGGGCAAACGCACTATGACCACCACCATTTCTCCACCATCAATCCACCAAAGCAGGAGTAGGGTTTTACGCCTCACGGCGGCCCGAACCTGGGTAAAATCGCCCGTGTGATCTCTGTCGTGCTACCCCGCGCTCTTCTGCTCTTTGTGCAACGTGACATCCCCTTGCCGAACCAGCAAGGGACCCCTGGTCCCATAGGTGGCCATGGTTTCCCGCGACATCTTTGGCGCGCCAGGTAGGGGGTTCACTTGCGCAAACCTGAAAGCGTAAGCAGCACGTCATCTTCATCGCCATCTTCATCTTCGATGGCGCCATCGACCATGGCGCTCAAGAAGAAATCCGGTGCTTCAGCTCACCTGTCCACCTCGAAGGCTCCGCCACCCGCAGCCACCGATGCTACAGGGGATGCGAAGGCGCGCGAGGATGTGGACGCTGCTGAGGATATGGTCGGGCTAGGCGGTGCCGTCACCACCTCCCCCGCGGTGGAAGCAGGAGCCAGAGACGCCGGAGGAGAGCAGCATCAGCAACATCCCGGTGGCCACGCTCCACTAGGTACGGGCGAAGGGATTGTTCCACCTGCGCCCCTTCCCCTCACTGACGGGCACAGCCACAGTGGTGGCACTCGGTCCGGGGCGAATCGCCGCCCTCCGGCCGCCCCCGCCATGGGAGTGACCACAGCGCGTGCACCTCCCCCGGGGCGAGTCGACCAGGCCGCTGCGCCCAACGGAGCCGCTGGTAATCAAGCGCCTTCACCACATCCCCATGCCATCCAAATGGCCGCCCCGCAACAGCAAGGACGTGGTGCTGTTGCCGTTGGCACCGTCAGAAGCCGCGTGACAGTGCGGTCCACATCATCCTCACCCATGCCAAGCACTGCTATGGAGGCCATGGCGCGGGCTCAGCTGCTACTGAGGTTTCCGCCAGTGGCCGAGTAGATGGACGAGTGGCGTGCCACCATCCAGAGTCTGCTCAGTTTCGCCGAGGCTGGGGGCTCACAACGAGCCGGCCCGCCCCGGCCTCCCCAAGTGACGACGACGGCTCATGCTGATGTTCGTACGGAAGGGGCCACCCCCATGGTGTAGTCCCCACCACGGCAACCAGCGCGAGCGCGGAAGAATCAAGGACCTGACGATGTCTCGATGGCCTCCTCTGACCCTCGAGCACGTCCAGGCCAACGGCGAGCCCCGGAGGACAGGCGGAGGGGAGACGCGCGAGTCATCATCGAGCAACGCCGCGATGACCCCCGTCGGGCCAATGGGTGCGGCGGTCCCGATGTTGATGAGCCTGCGCTCGAGGTTGGCGGGTGCCTGCCTTTCGAGGTTGGGTGCCCTGCCTTTACTCACGAGCTATGGCAAGTCCGTTGGCCGTCCATTCGTACGTTCAAGCCAGAGATACCCGAGAAGTATGATGGGAGGCTAAACCCGGCAGAGTTTCTGAGCATCTACACCATCGCTGTTCAGGCTACCGAGGGAAGAGATGAGAAGGTGTTTGCCAACTACTTCCCTTTGGCACTCAAGTCCAACGTGAGGTCTTGGCTGATGCACCTGCCGGAGAACTCCATTTCGTCATGGGCTGACCTGTGCCATGAGTTCATTGGCGCCTTCACTGGCGGCCATCAAGAACCAGGGTGGCCCAGCGATTTGCAGCTTCTCCAGCAAAAAGAAGGAGAGACTCTACGGAAGTACTTGCAGAGGTTCAGCAGAGTCCACAGGAACATCCCAAATATCCATCCAGCAGCTGTGATAGCTGCCTTCCAGTCCAATGTGCGCAACCGCAGGATTTGTTCCAAGATGAACGTGCGGTTGCCCAAGACTGTGAAGGAGCTTTACACTTTGGTGGACAAGCATGCTCGGATGGAAGAGGGAAGGAAGCTCCCAGGAGAAGAGGATTGCATCAACGTCGACTCAGAGGACGACGACGAATCCACCAGCCAGAAGAAGAGCAAGAAGCACAGCAAGAGGCGCAAGGATAAGGCAGTGATGACTGTCGAAGGATCGGGTTCACTTAGTACCGGCAAGAAGGCTAAAGCCGAAGCTCCTGGCAAGGAGGCTGCCGTGTGCGCTGACTGCTGGGAGGCTGCTGCTACCGAGAAAGCTGGGAAAGGCGACAGGCCGTACTGCAAGATTCATCGGACCAAGGGCCATGACCTTCAAGAGTGTTATCAGGTTGAGCAACTCGTCAAGAGGCAGAGAGCAGAATATGAGAAACCTGATAAGGAAAAAGGTCAGAATGTATCTGGCGGTAAGGGCCGAGGCGGTGAACCAAATCGCCCCAGCAAACCCCTTCGGAACCAAGGAAAACCCGCCAGGGGTCGAGAGAAGGAAGCTTGCAATGATGAGAGTGATGGAGGGGATGAAGAGGAAACCAGTGAGCAGGAGTTCCAGAAGGCCACTGACGCCCTGTGCATTGACGGGGGTGCATCCCTGCACTCCTCTCACCGCCAACTCAAATGGTGGGCACATGAGGTCAATGCCGTGGAGCCAGCGCCAGAGACTCGGAAACCACTCAAATGGTCACGCACACCCATCATCTTCGACGAAGAGGACCACCCTGACCGTACCACTGCGATAGGATGTTTGCCACTATTGGTCTCTCCAACAATTCACAACCTCAAGGTCACAAAGATGTTGGTTGACGGCGGGGCTGGGTTGAATCTAATTTCCCCAAAGGTCATCAGCAAACTTCAGATAGCAGAGGAAGAGCTAAAAGTCACGGGCACGTTTCAAGGAGTTAACCCCGGCAGGAGTCATCCTAAGGGAAAGATCACGTTGCCAGTGACATTTGGGGGAGAATTGAACTATCGGACTGAGAAGATTGTGCTTGATGTGGTCGACCTCCCCCTGCCATACAATGGGATCCTTGGATGCCCAGCCTTGGCTAAATTCATGGCAGCATCCCACTATGCCTACAACACCTTGAAGATGCCTGGGCCAGTATGAGTCATTTCCATCCCATCAGATGAGAAGGACGCAATTATTTGCGTGGACAAGATGTACCGGGACGCGGTCGTGGCAGAGGCAGCGGCAGCAGTGGTTCCCGCCAAGGAGAACAGAGGAAAGAAGAAGGATAACAGGGACGCTGGCAAGGAATCCGGGAAGCGTACCTCTTTGGAGTGCGCTGCGCCTGTTGATGACTTGCCGGAAAGTTCCAACAGCAAGAGATCCAAGGTTGCTACCCCACAAGTGAAGAAGGTCCCGGCAGGGCTGGTTGGCGTTGATGGTACCTTCACTATCAGCGCCACCCTTGATGACAAATAGGAAAGCGCGCTCATTGCCTTCCTGCGGGAGAATATCGATGTGTTTGCCTGGCAACCATCTGATATCCCCGGTGTTCCCAGGGAGGTAATCGAGCACCACCTTGCTGTCTGCCCACACGCCCGACCTATCAAACAGAAAGTTTGGAAGTAGGCCTTGGAGAGGCAGCAGTTCATTGTGGAGGAGATCAAGAAGCTTGAGGCAGCTGGTTTGGTCAGAGGAGTGCTACATCCAACATGGTTAGCAAATCCAGTGGTTGTGCGGAAGGCTAACGGGAAATAGAGGCTTTGCATAGATTTCACGGATCTCAATAAAGCTTTCCGAAAGGACCCATTTCCCTTGCCGCGCATCGATCAGATTGTGGATTCCACTTCAGGCTGTGATTTGCTCTCCTTTTTGGATGCATATTCTGGGTATCATCAGATCTTCATGTCCAAGGAAGACGAAGAGAAGACCTCGTTCATCACCCCATGTGGTACGTACTATTTTACCCGCATGCCATTCGGATTAATGAGTGCCGGGTCTACTTTTCCAAGGGCAGTCTAGATTGGTTTTGAGCCGCAGCTGCACCGAAACATTGAGGCTTATAGGGATGATATTGTGGTCAAGACCAAGGACAGAACTACCCTCATCCAGGATTTGGAGGAGACATTTGCCAATCTGCGCAGGATCAACTTGAAGGTCAACCCGGAGAAATGTGTGTTTGGTGTTCCCTCCGGCAAGCTACTTGGGTTCTTTGTATCCCACCGGGGGATTGAAGCCAACCCAGACAAGATCAGAGCTATCGACCAGATTCAGGCGCCCAGGATAGTCAAGGATGTGAGGCGTTTGACAGGGTGTGTTGCCATGCTAAGCAGATTCATCTCCAAGTCTGCCGAGCGCGCCCTGCCGTTCTTAAAAATCTTGAAGAAGGCAGGACCTATGAAGTGGACCCCAGAAGCAGATGCAACTTTGCAAGAGTTGAAGGCCTACTTATCCTCTGTGCCAACTTTGGTTGCCCCCAAACCACAAGAGCTGTTGCTGCTATACTTGGCAGCAACCAATCAAGTGGTTAGTGCGGCCTTGGTGGCACAGTGGGAAGTGGAAGAAGCAGAAAGTGAGCAAGGACTGGCAGAGCCAGATAAGGATCAGGGCAGAACTGGGCACGGCAGCAAGGGCAACCCCAAGGACGTGGCAAAGAAGAAAGTGGTGTAGCGCCCAGTGTACTTCGTCAGTTCCCTGCTACAGGGAGCTAAATCGAGGTACTCTGGCATGCAAAAGTTGATCTTTGGTCTCATCATGGCCTCAAGGAAACTGCGCCACTACTTCCAAGCCCACGAGATCATGGTTGTCACTCGCTTCCTGTTGCAAAGGATACTCCGAAATCCTGAGGCTACTGGCAGAATAGTGGAATGGGCTTGGGAGTTATCCAGCTTTGGCCTGAAGTTTGAGAGCACATCAACAATTCATGGCAGGGCATTGGCAGAGTTTATTGCAGAATGGACGCCAACCCCTGATGAGGAAGTGCTGGAAACAATTATCCCCAGCAAGGAAGCACCCCAAGAATGGATCATGTATTTCGATGGTGCCTTTTCCCTACAAGGTGCAAGGGCTGGCGTGCTTCTCGTTGCCCCCTCTGGGGAGCACTTGAAGTACATCGTCCAGATGCACTTTGCCCGGGAAGAGGCGACCAACAATACAGTAGAGTATGAAGGGCTCCTTGCCGGGCTTAGGATTGCTGCAGAATTGGGAATCAAGAAGCTGATCATTCGAGGAGATTCATAGCTTGTGGTGAGAAAAGTCAACAAGGATTACCAAATTCCATTGATGGAGGCATACATTGAGGAAGTGAGAAGATTAGAGGAGCGCTTTGACGGATTGCAAACAGAGCATGTACCCCATGCGGAAAATAGCATAGCTGATCATCTGTCAAAGTGTGCTGCGTAGAAGCTTCCTGTGGAACCAAGAACTTTTGTTCTCCATCTTACTCAGCCCTCCGTATCCCCAGCAATAATGGCCCGGAAAAGGAGAAAAATGGACTCCGGTAAGCCTCTCCCGGTAGAGCCTCTCGGGGCTCCTGACAGGGACCCTGCCGGAAACAACTCCTCATCACCTGCCGGACCGCACCCTCCAGCCGGGCATATGGTCCCCACGAACGAGGAACGTGCCCCCGCAGTGGAGGAGGTGCCGCTAGTCCTTGTTGCTGAGCCCCAGGCTCCAACTTGGGCAAGGCACATAGTCCATTTCCTCCAAACAGGAGAACTTCCCGATGACCAAGATGAAGCTGAAAGAGTAGCCCGGAGGGCCAGTATGTATCAGTTTGTCGATGACACTCTGTACAGAAGGAGGCCCAACGGTGTGAAATTGAAGTGCATATGCCGGGAAGAAGGAAAGGAACTGCTGGCTGAGATACACAAAGGCATGTGCAGCTCCCACATTGGATCAAGGGCATTAGTTGGGAAAGCATTCCGACAAGGATTCTATTGGCCCACAGCCCTCCAAGATGCGGTTGAGCTAGTCACCAAATGTGAAGCCTGCCAGTTCCATTCCAAGAACATCCACCTGCCTGCTAAAGCCCTTCAGACAATCCCTTTGTCATGGCCATTTTCAGTCTGGGGGCTCGATATCCTCGGCCCTTTCCCCCGGGCTACCGGGGGCTTTGAATTCTTGTTCGTCGCTATCGACAAGTTTACAAAGTGGCCGGAAGTCGCTGCCGTGAGAAAGGTGACTGCTCAGTCAGCTATCAAGTTCTTGAAAGAATTGGTGTGTCGTTTTGGAGTCCCGGCAAGGATCATTACCAACAACGGCACCCAGTTCACGAGCCGCGCCTTCATGCAATATGTTCATGCCCTCGGAAGCAAGACCTCATTTGCCTCTGTCACACATCCCAGAAGCAATGGGCAAGCTGAGAGGGCGAACGCTGAAGTGCTGCGAGGACTCAAGACAAGAACCTTTGATACGCTGCAGAAGCATGGCAGACGGTGGATCGATGAGCTGCCGGTAGTTCTCTGGTCCCTCAGAACGACACCAAATCGAGCTACCGGGCAGACTCCCTTCTCCCTAGTCTATGGGGCAGAAGCAGTTATCCCCATGGAACTCATTTACGGGTCGCCTCGAGTGCTTGCCTACGATGAAGTAGCACAAGATCATCACCGGCGTGACGACGCTGTGCTACTTGAGGAGAACCGTCTCCGGGCTGCTACGTGTGCTGCACGCTATCAGCAAGCCCTGCATCACTATCACAGCCGCAGGGTTCATGCTCGGTGTTTTGAGGAAGGCAACCTTGTCCTTCGGCGTGTTCAGTCCGCCAAGGGTACAAACAAGTTGACGCTGAAGTGGGAAGGTCCTTACCGGGTAGTTCGAGTCACCAGACCTGGCGCAGTCCGTCTGGAGACCGGAGATGGCATTCAATTGCAAAACTCATGGAATATTGAGCATCTCCGCAAGTTCTACCCGTAAGGCGCGGCTGTCGGGCCCTGCCCGGCAGCCACCCTTTTGTACAGGCCTTGCCTCAGTTGCATGTAACCCCTTGTACAAAGCCAGGCGATGAACCTGAGCAACAGAGAAATAAACAAAGCGCTGGGGGGCCCCCGACCAAGTTGCATGCATGCATAAGCATTCCAAGAGCATTGCATAAGCATTTCATGAGCATTGCATATGCATATAGATATGATCGCATCTTGCATCATTTCCATCTGCATGAGGTTGCAGGTTCCTGCCGTGAGCTTGGCAGCTACCGGGAATTGGGAAGATGAGCCAGCACTGCGATCTCCGGCAAGCCAAACAGATAAGTTCTACCTCTTGTCCATAAGTGTTCTGTAAGCTAAAACTTGTGCATGAGAAAACCTCGCCGCTCTTTGAAACCTAGGTGCTCCCGTCCCTGGACTCGAACGTTGCTTCGGCTAGGATGGTTGCAGTGTCCTTTGGTGAAAAGAGATTGGCGGGGGGCTGGTCCCTTTATTTATGCCCGGTAGGCTCAGTTCTCCCGCAACTAAAATAATAGGGTACTGGTAGGATAGCCTGCCGGGGAAGACTCATTTATTTAAAGTAAAGAGGCATTCCAGCTCTGCATGGACATACACATGCACGAGTTCCCGGCAAGGTTCATCTTTTTCATTAATATGCTGATAATACAAGTACAAACCTTACAGAACACAGACATGGACTCGAGAGATTACATTATTTGAACTAAAATTTGTCAAGTGCCAACAGATTTAAGATTGAAAAAAGATAAGTGCCCCGTGATGCCCGTTCTTGTCCCTCTCCTCCTAGGCGCGGCGGTAGAAGGTGAAGGGGGCAAAAGGAGCGCCTGAGCAGAAGCCCGGCCTGACCCCGTCGGGCTCCAGGAGAGGTAGCCTGGCGGGAGCAGGAGGACATCGGTGAATGCGTCGATGGAGAGCATGGCGGAGGCGACCCGTCAACCGCCACCACCAGGGCCAGCAGGGCTCGGCAGGGATAACGGAGCTGTAGCCCGAGAGGAAGCCTGCCGGGGTCCAGCTGGAAGGCTGCTGGAGGAAGCCGGGAGGCACCATCCCCACCTCTGCACGCAACTCCCAGGCAAATTGCCTTGCCGGGAAGGAGATGCAGGTGCAGATGATGGTGCTGCCGCCTAATGAAGATGGTGCGGGCGACGCTCAACCGAAGTCAGAGTCGTCGCCCTCCCGCTCACCACCATCATCATCACTGTCACTGTCCTCCTCGTCGCTTTCGCTCGAGGAGGAGCTTTCGTCGTCGGTGGAGCTCTCCGAGAAGCACCCAAAGCAAGTTCCCGAGCGCCCAAAAATCTTGACGAAGAGCAGGCCGCTCTCTATTAATTTAAATTAGAGAACGTGCCCCTCCGACAAGCTATGGGCACGAGCGAAGGTCTTCCAGCCACGGTGGAGGTACATCACATGAGGAGCAGGGAAGTCAACATCCACCCATATGCCGCCACTCCCACAGCTCCTCATGTGCAACCTTAGCGCGCGTGGCTGTTCGAGCTCCATCACCCGTGCAACTGGAGTGGGGAGGCGGAGATAGCCGCACGGAGGCTTGTACAGCCTGATGACGAATTCCTGGGGCTGGTCTCCGCCATGGCCTACCATCGGAGGAGGAGCCTCCGGCGGGGGCGCGGCAAGAGCACCACCCCGTCCTCCTCTCCCTCGAGCGCCACGGCGACCACGACCTCGCCCCCTCCCTCCTCCTCTCGCGGCGGGTTCCACCTCTGCGTGGTCCAGAGGAGGAGGGATGTGCTATCGAGCAGAAGCCCTCGTCGCTGCAACTGGAGCTCCGCCGCGCCCTCGCCCTCTCACCATGACAGGCAGAGGAAGGTTGGGAAAGAAGGGGGAGGAGTGTGTGTAAGCAAACGCACCACTCCCCCCCTTTTTTATAGAGGGACGAGGCAGGGGGCTGGCCTCTCACAGGGAGCGGCTGCCCCACTGCTCCAATACAGCCTCCCTGTGCCTCAACGGCTCGAGGAATCAGGGCTGACCCTCTGCTCCAACCAACGTCGCCTGGTTTTCTGCCATGGCACCCGTCCCCGCGCTCTCTGCATCCACCACCTACCCTACTCAATGCATGAAGTACATGTCGCAGATGCGTTCGAAGCAGGGAGCAAGTGGGATGGCAGTTTCTACCCCGTGATCATGGGCCGTGGGCAATCTGTGGGCCACGATCTGAGTTTTTCCGTAACGTTGTGCATGACGCGCGGGAAAACCGGAAACTGGCCCGGGCTCAAGATTAATGAGGAAGCAAAGAAGACTCCAAGAGGCCAGCCACTTCCACACCCCTGCCCGTGCACTTATTAGGACCTACCCCGACGACGCTCGGCAGCATGTTTGAGGCAGGCCCAGGGGCTTCTGTCAGTGCAACAAACCCTGGGTCTGTTGCCCAGACTGTGCACGAGCATGATAGCAAGATTACAACACCAGGATCAGGCCAAGGTATAGGAGACCAAGATCTTCAGAGGACCAACATGCAGATCAAGAGGACCAAGACCAAGCCAGAGAAGTAAGAAACCACCAGGAGTAAAGCCTCCCTTGCCGGGCAGGCGAGCCTGGCAAGGACGGGGTCACCCCCGGAAGAAAACCCCCAAGACGCCCCGGCAGGGCCTGCCGGGACTCACGGAGGCGAAACCACCTCACCACGACGCACGTCATCGATCAGTGCGGTGTCAAGCCACAAAGTGACTAAGTGGCAGCCATTTGCCACATGGCGGCCTCTTTCTACAGAAGATACCTACAGATGGCACCCGTCCTGTGACGTGTCAGGTGAGCATGCGCAAAGCTGGCAAGATAGCCCGGCAAGGCTTGCCGGGCAAGCAACGATGTGACGTTGAGCGGCATATTTAATGTGCAACGTCAGCCTGCAGACTTAGGTATGATAGCACTATTTGTTGTCTTATCAGTGCATAATGACTGATTTGCCACTGTGGTGACCCCTTAGCCTATAAAAGGAGGCCCATGGCAACCTTAGAAAGGGTTGGACCCTGCGTTAGTGAATCCACCCCCTCATATTTCATACGCTCATAGCCGTTTCGCCCTGAGGCAACCCTGCCGGGCAAACGCACTACGACCACCACCATTTTTCCACCATCAATCCACCAAAGCAGGAGTAGGGTTTTACGCCTCACGGCGGCCCGAACCTGGGTAAAATCGCCCGTGTGATCTCTATCGTGCTGCCCCGCGCTCTTCTGCTCTTTGTGCAACATGACATCCCCCCGCCGAACCAGCAAGGGACCCCTGGTCCCATAGGTGGCTGTGGTTTCCCGCGACACTCCAAGATCTCCCTCTCCCCGACCCAGACCTCACTCTCTGCCCCAACCTCAGATCCATCCCCTACCCCGCCGTCGGCCTCCCCCATCACCGCGCTGATGACCTCCTCATCTCCCCCAACCTCAGATCCATCCACCCGCCGCCGCCCCCGCCCCCTTCTCCCCCAGACCAGGCAACCTTCTATCCTCACGCAACGGAGAGAGAGGCACCGCCGCTCAGCGACAACAGCGTCTCGGCTGGCTTGCTCACCGGCGCGCGCGTGCTTGCTTCGTTGTGCGGTGCTCTGTCGAGCTGGCCGGACCACGCGCATGAGAGCAGAGCATCGCATCCATGGGGTTGTCGTCGGGGGAAGAGGAGGAGGAGTGGGTGTCGCCGAGCCGGCGCCCGGAGCTGGCGAACGTGGCGCCGCGCTGTAGGCCGACAGGCCCAGCCCCGTCATCTCCGTCGTATACCGCGACGACTTCCGCGAGGTCATGGACTACTTCTGCACCCTCTATGCCGCCGGCGAGCGCAGCCCCCGCGCCCTCCGCCTCACCGTCGATGCCATCCATCTCAACCGTAAGACTAGCACCCTGCCCCTGTTGTCCCCTTCCGTGGATGTTCAATTTTTTGGGAATTGCTTCAGCTGTGATGCTGAGGTCCGGATCCAGTATAACTGTGACCCATGGCTTTTAGTAGACATGTTTCTTAATTTTGGGTGCAAAATATGATATGGCTGGCTCTCATAAATTTAGTCTAACTAGTAGCTCCAACAGTTGAACAGACAAGCTCAAGAACATCATCAGGTCAAGCCAAGACTACACATACGATCTGTCCTTCATTATGCTAGCTTGCACATACCCGTTCCATTTGCATCAGGTCATATATAGTATTGCTAAGTAGCTGTTGTTAGGGACAGTGATACATGGACTTCAATTAAGGTTTCAGATTACTATTATGCTGCTGCTGATGTGCTATTTATAGCTATAGTTTGACACTATTTATTAGGCTTGCTGGACATGTCATGGTACAAGCCTTTGTCTTTTTTATCATCAACAAATGTTTATCTACTGTAAAGTACTATTAATTAGGCTTGCTTCCTTCTGTTAGTGCATCTACTGTTAATTACACTTCAAATGTAGTGTAGATTACAATTGTAATTCAACAGTAAGTGTACTATTAAACTTACTGCATTTTCAACCACAATTTACACTATAGAAATACTGATGCTTGCATACTCTTTTCCGTAACTGAACACCCAGGCTGTTGATGCACCTTGTTGCAGTCAGTGAAGTAGCAGACGGACATGCGGGCTGTTGGTGCATCGCTGCGTAACACTGATGCATATGTACGTGACTTGGTCGCCGGCGGCGGCGTCTTGGTTCGGTGTCAACATCTCATCTACAGAGCATATGTACGCGACCTGGTCGCCGGCGGCGGTGTCTTAGTTCGGTGGCAAGCAATAATTTATTTGTGGGGCTGCCCTCTTAATTTAGGCATCTGGTTGCACTGCCCTCTTAATTTAGGCATCTGCTTGCACTTCATTGTTAAAACATGAAAGCAGGGATCAGGTGTTGTAGTTCTTTAGCCATTTCTATCTGCATTTGGTTCTCGTGATTTACCAAGGGTTTGGGTTCAGAGATGCTGTTGGCTGATCTCTCCTGTGATTTACCAAGGGAAGGTTTTTGTCTAGCCATTTACTTATGTGATCAGCACCCCAATCCCATGGTCCTCTATTTGGAGCAGCAAATCAAAGCTTGTTTGCTGCAGATTGTTTTAGACATTTCCTTTAGTAATATCAACAAACAAAATTAGCTGTTTGCATCGGATTGGATCATTCTCACTTATTAGTTGAGTTCTAAGTATGTAGTATCTTTAGTTCTCTTGTTATATTATAGTCAGAATTATACCGTGTGATTGAATCATGTGTTATTTAGTTGGCTGAGCAGTATCTTTAGTTTTCTGATGATTGTTCAACTCTCAACTCTGAATAAATAAGTAGCTGACCCTATTGGTTCTTTCATTCTTCAGGGCTACGACTTGATGGTCACGGTGTTGTTTTGCTCTGCTTGATAATTCTTTTACTGTCTGACCTCCTCTGCTCTGCATAGTTTCCAGTTGGTTATAAAACCATAAAATAGTGGTGATGTGAGGTCCAACTATGGTTTGTAATTTTGGTTTCATCCCCCACCACTCCAGCTAGCTTCTTCTTCACATCATATCATATTTGCACCTGCTGCTGCATCATGGATTGGATGGTCACCTACTAGCTAAGCTTGTTTTCCCATCGAATCAGTCAATACTGTTTCACTTTGCTTGTTTCTTGTACTAGGTCTTTTAGTTACAGCATAAACAAACAAATTGCTTAGCTCTCAACTCTGAATACATAGCTAGCTGAACCTGTTCTTTCTTTCTTCCTTTCTTTCTTCAGAGCTATGACTTATATGGGTCAAGCTATTGTTTTGCTGTGCTCGATGATACTATTGCTGCCTGTGTACCGATACATGTGGTGATATTTAACTGAACTAAAGTTGTGAATGTACCATTATTGTCTTGCTGCTACTTATCCTGGGATCACTTGCCCTTTAATCAAGCGCGGCCCAGCTAGCTGTATGAAAAACAACGTGTTAGGAATGATAACAATTTGATAATCTAGAATGAAATTTGCAATTCAATATTCCCTTGAGATTGAGACACCTCAATTTCATAATATGCTTGCTCCTCTAGTGTTAATAGCTTAGTGTTTTGTTTCGGGGTTTCTTAATGTTCTTGTGCTTTAAGAATAATACTTAGTTTTTTTAATCATGAGGTGTTACTTTTGATGAAAAATGTGTGTAGATCATCCACCTCAGCGACGCTATCCCAATCAGATCATCGTTGATACTATCATCATCAGGTCTTGGTTCCCTTTATTCTCTCCTGCCTCGTGATGTTAGTCTGTGCAGGCTTACTAGTATTGTTAGATGCTGTCTTGAATGGATGGTCGTGGTAGTAGAATAGTATTGTACTTTTATTCAGGTGAATTTGTTACAGTGACGTTCATTGCATGACCTGCACTTGTACCAATATACCATGCTGGTACCTGTAGGTTAGTATTGTTAGTGCCTAACATGAGCTTGAATGTTGTAGTGGAAGTGTAGAACAACAGCAAGTTAACGTGTTTTATTTGCCCTATGCAAATCTATTGTTTTATTTGCCCTTTCTAGTATTGTACAAATTGATGCAAACTGATGCATTCCTGGCATAAACAAATTATTCTATAAGATCTGTAAAAGCAAACATTTCACTATGCAACTATAAGATCTATTTTATTTGCCTTCTCTAGTATTTTATAACGGGAAAGGTGAAGCTAGAACGTACTAGTTGGTAGATCTGCTTTGCTGCTTACATTAGTGTGGCCATTGCATTTGTTTGGTTCTGGCCTCAGCAATAGTACACTAATGCTGGTAGCCTTTGTGTTCACTCTTTTACAGGAGCGCTGGGACAAATTTGAAGTGCGAAGCCATGAAGCCAAGTGCAAAGCCGTGATGCCTTACTTGCTAGAGATTTGTTTGTTCTGTTTGACTGTAATAGACAGATTGTGACATTGTAACAGATTTACTATTATTTGATAAATTGCGTTTGTTCTGTTTTGTTTGAAACAGTAATTTAAAAATGTGTGAAATGGAAACTTGACTAGTGGGATTCACTTGTCAAAACAATCTGAGCAATGTTGAAATATCTGACGTGTGGGACCAATGTATGAGATTATGACATGTGGGGCCCAACTGCCTAGTGGGACCAGCTCCAATATATAATGGCCGAAACTAGAAAATCAATGGACTAAAAAGGCCACGACCCATGAAATAAAAAGGCTGAATTGTTGGGCTTGGCCCATGAAGTCGACCAAAAATTCACAGGAAGAAAATATATAGAAAGGCTGAATTGTTGGGCTCGGCCCATGTAAAACACCGAACTGGACCGGGCTGATTCTTATCAACGACCTTTTCATTTGGTCGCAATTTTGCCACGTCAGCTTGCCACGTCAGATCCGACGTGGCCTGGGCAGACAGCTAGCGACCAAAACAGAAGGTCGTAGGATCAACGGCCTTTTGTTTTGGTCGTTGCCTTCAACGACCTTATCACAAAGAAGGTCGTTAATTTCCATTAAAGACGGTCAGCTTTTGACCATCTCTTTTTGGTCACAAAAAGGTCGCAAATGAAAAACAACGACCATTCAGCGACCAATAGTGATGGTCGCAAGTTGACATATTTCTTGTAGTGTTCCCTAGCCATGACTAACATAGAGTCCACTCGATTGGTAGCAGCCCCCGTGCCAAACATTGTCAGATAATAAATTTTGTGGAGCCACGCTCCCATATTCATCACATAACACAAGCACGGGGTACCCACGGTGTGTCCGGTGCCCTATAAAAATAGTCATGGCCGCCTATCCAAGCACGACCCCGTCCCGAGAGTGACCACGCCACTCCCGTCACCAATAATGTAGGCATCCATGTTAGCATGAACTAGGTAATCAATAATGCCCTTTCCCATATAAGGGTAGAGTGGTTGCGCATGTAAGGTTGGAGTAACGGTCGCAACTTAAACCAATCCATTTTCAAAAACAACACACACACTTGCCTCAGTACACCACTTCATCATCAAGTGGTTACCTAGCTCAAAATCCTCCTCAGGCATTCGTGGCACCCGACGGTTTTTTTTTTGAAAAAGTCTTTGAAAATACCTTTGTCTTCGTAACCATGCATATACCCGTCCCATTTGTGTAGCAACTACTTTAGCATCCTATCTACTTCCACCCGCATAACCCTCATAGGAAGGTAGGGTCATGCACAATGCAAGTATCAACAAGGAAGTAACGGAGGCAACCCACCAAAGTGGTTACCATCTCATCATGATTGCGATGCAACAATAATAAAGTGCTATATGACATGCATAAAAAGGGTTTCATAGACATGGTCAAGGGGTTGCTTGCCTGGCTTAACAAAGTCTTCAAATCTTCTGGTCCATCTCCGGGCACTCCGTTTATTTCGTGAACTAACGCTGAAAGCAATCACAATAAGCAACACAAAAAGTCAGAAATAAAATTGCTCTAAAAATATGAATTTGACTTTTCTAGGACATCCCTGATTATATTAAAAATAACGTTTCATTGGAATTGGATCAATAGATATTTTTGAACATTTCAATATGATGGGATCAAGGGATTTAATGGATCTGCAAGGGGTGTACAGAAATATTATTTTGAAAAATGAGCAATGGCACCCATTTAACAATGCATGATTTTCGAAGCATCTAGGAGTTTATTTCACTGGATTTGGAGTTGAGATGAATTTCCTATGAACTTTGGAAGTTGGCTATTCATGGAGAAATGGACCAATATTTGATGTGGCACAGAAAGTATTGGTAAAAATGTTCATAAAATAAGTTATGAAATTATAAGTACCTAGGAATTTGAATCATGGCACTTGGATTATATTTGAGCTCTCTGTGATTTTCTAAACTTCATCACGGAAATGGAAAAATAGGGTTTGATAAATAATTGTGAAGAAAATGTTTCTAGAAAAAATTGCAGACAACACCATGAGATGGTTCATGATTTATAGAGTCACTAGGAATTTGAATCACCAAATTTGGAGTTCAAATGAATTATTTATGGATTTTATAAGTTATCTGGAAAAAGAAAAGAAAATCAGGCAATACCCTTATCTTGCGCTCTGCGCGAGAGATAGTCAGTGGGCCGGCCCAGCTCCATAGGCGACAGCGGTGACGTCGAAGGTGCCTTCCAGTTGGTACGCCTTTGCTGCGGGTTCGCGGGAAACGGCGGACCCGTCTCCACTTGCCAGCGTGGCCTGGTGGCTGGGCCACTAATGAGCTGGGCCCGCCCGCAAGTTCATCTCCAACCTCCCACGCGGGCGCGATGGGAGACAGAGGGGGCGAGGCCGAACGGCGCCGGCGCTCTCCCCGGCCGCTCGGTCCACCCCAGGCGTAGCTCCGCCCATCGGAATGACCAGAGCGGCGGGGTGCATCCGCAGGGAGGTAGCTCGCTCGCTGGCGAGCTCTGGAACGAGCAGAGCCGCGACCGTGGCGGACGGCTACTTCGGCCGAAGTTGGGCACGGTGCCATGAGTCACCAAAGAGGGAGGGAAACTGCGGGGAGACTCCAGGGAGCTCGTGATGGCCTCTGGTAGTGGTTAGAGGGAGAGGGAGAGGCAGGGGCGCCTGAATTTGAGCAGGGGCCCAAGGCGGCAATGGCGGCAGAGGAGGAGGAAGAAGGCATGGGAGGGGGAGTGGGTTGGTCCTGGGGGTCTCTGGGGAGATGAAGGTGGTGCTGCGGATCGATAGAGAGGCCGGGAACGGCCCTATGTAGTGGGGCGGAGGTGCACCGCGGATGACCTCCACAGCCATGGCCTAGGCGAAGCCAGAGGCCAAATCGGCGCTTTGGGTCGTGTCTACGGTCCTCCTAGGCGAGGCCCAGGACTCGAGGAAAGGGAAGGGAGAGCGGGGTGAGCTCCTGCGGGTCCCGAGCACGGGCGCACACTTGCGGAGCTAGGAGGAGCTCGGGCACGCGTGAGGAGGGGCAGGAGGGAGAGAGGAAGGAGGGGTACGGCACGAGGTGCTAGATAAAGAAATGGGAGAGAGAGGGAGTGATGCCATGGGTGAACAGAGAGAGAAAGAGATGGGTTTTACCCCAAAATAATTGAGATGTTGAAGGAGGAGTTACTGGAGGTAGGAGGTGATCAGGGGCAGCTGTGGTAAAAAATTGAGCTCATGGAGAATAGTGTAAGGGGTCAAAATGGTGATTCTAGCAAAATGGCAGAAGGTGTTTGATGGTGATTTGGGCTAGTTGCACTAATCTCCTTCTTGTGAAACTTGACAGAGGTGATGGCCATGCTCTTGTGACAATGTGGTAAAATTTTGAGCCCATTTGGAGAAAGTTTCCAATGTAACTATTCCAAACCCTAGAAATCAACAGAAATGGGTTTTCCTAGATCTAGCTATGCAAATCTATTCTCCTTGATGCACCACTTGGTTTAGTGTCATCATTTGGGGATTTTAGCATGTCCACAAGATTTGGGATCAAAAGGAGACAGTTGGTAATGTAGAGTTGCTCAAATTTGGTTTTGGACAGAGAGTGTTTTGGGGCACTTTTGTGCACCAAACCTATTTGGATAGGAGTGAAACTTGGCAAGATAGTCACATTAGACCTGTGTGACTAGCTAGAATTTTCCTGGATTTATTTGACAATATTTCTTTCAGAAATATTTCACATCCTTGAATTATGCAGAAATGGTTTTGGAGGGTTTTGTCCAATATTTTGGTCATGACCATGTGTTTAAACTCATATATATGGACAATATATGTCCTCCCTAAATTTTCTAAAAATAATTTTGAGAATTTAAAATAATTTTAACATATTAAAGACCATTTCTGGCCTTATGAAAAAGCCTTTAAATAAAATAGCAAATTAACTTTTAAAATAATATTTTTGTGGTTTTAGGGAGTCCTATATCTAATAGGATTCAAATATAATTTTTGAAAGATTTTTCACATCCCAATTTAAGTCTTAATTCAGGGGTTTTTGGAAAACCTAATTTAGAAAATACTTTTTGGCCAAATTATTTTTCAAAGAAAATACTATTCTATCCTATACACATGGCATGATCATTGGGCAAAGTTTTGGATCAAGAATAAGAAGTATAAGAGTTGGAGGATTTGTTTAGTTTTTAGAGCACTTGCAAACAGCAACCAAAAATCCAAATCAAAGCAGAGACCAAAACACTAAAAAAAAATTGTTAAACCTCATTTTATCATGGTTTATTTGCTTAAGTGTTGTGGCATGAAAATTAGGGTGTGACAGACCTACCCCCCTTACAAGAATCTCGTCCCCGAGATTCCCAAACTAGGCGCGGAAAGGAATACAGAAACTTGGATCTAGGTAGTCTTCACGCTCCTATGTGGTTCCTTCCTCGGTGTGGTTGCTCCACTGAACCTTGAAGTATTTGATAGTACGGCTTCGTATATGGCGTTCTGCTTGTTGAAAAAGGGTCTCTTGCGGTAGGTCAGATCGGGTTGGAGGTCAATGGCTCAGTGATCGATGTCTTTGTAGAGATCGGGCTTGTCAGGAAGTTCGAAACACTTCCGAAGTTGTGACACGTGGAAAACGTTGTGCACATCGGATAACTCAGGTGGCATTCCCGCTGGTAACCGTCTTCTCTTCATCTTGTAGTGATCTCGAAGGGGTTGATAAATCTTGGTGTGATCTTCCCTTTGACATGGAAATGCTTGGTTCTTCTGAGAGGAGTGGCTCGCAGATACACATGGTCTTCAACGCGGAAGTTTACTTCTTGACGACGGTGGTTGGCATAGTTCTTCCTCCTTGACATGGCGGTCTTCAAATGTTCCCTAACAAGCTGAATGACTCTTCTTCCGTCTTCGGGCAGACGAGTAGGTCACCAACTAATGATGACACCCAGCTTGTCCAAGTACTCCATGAAGACTTTGTTCACGAGGTACATAAAGTAGGCTAGGGAATTGGTGGTGGTCACGGTTGAGTGTTGGCCAAGGTATTCTCGATCTAGAGTCAAGGCCCAGGGTCATGATCCTGACCATGTTGTGGCTTGGTAGGGCTTAAGCGTTTCAAGGATTCTAGGGTGCGAGTGAATGTTTATCATCTTATCCTTGAGCACAGTTTCTGAGATGCCAATTGTTCTATCTAGTCCTCTAAACAAATCACCTTATACCACCGAAAGCATCATTTCGTATAGGCTAACTCCAATCATCACTCATGCTATTTATATCCTCATGACTGCCAAGAGGAGGTCTAACAAAATCATACATGTCAATGATCCCCAAACTCATATGCATGGTTATCCTCATGTAAAATCCATACAAGCTGTTAAGCTTGAACTAAACATCACAATCCATGTACTCAGCTTATCCATCCAGGGTCCATGGTAGTGTATCTATATCCTAAGGAAACGTGTTGTATCCAAGATCTTGTTTCCTTCCTATGAATCAAATCCAATGGCCCATTAACTTCACCAATACTACATGATCCATTAATTCAACAAATCCAATATCTATGGCGTTCCACATGATCTCCTAAAGTCCCTATAATTCCTAAATATTTGAAAGGGCTAACTTTACTATAGTAAGTCCACCAGTTTCCATTATCATGGTCAAGTAAACTCCAAGGTCAGGTGCATATAGATCCTTGAATTAAATATGACAAAAACCCAATATCCCTAGTTTATTATCCACCGAGAAACATGGTATCATGATCAAGGTCATCAGTCTAAATCCAATTTACTCCGAACCATATATACTCACTCATCATCTATACACCGCTAGGATCACCTATTTAATCCAAATCTCATGTCCTACGAGAATTCCTACCTGTTTCCCCCAAGTCATTATCGTAATGTCAACAATCTCCTATTGATATCATCTAATCAAGTCAAATTCTTATTCCTCCAAGAATCTGAGCTTGTGATCATAATTGTGCTACTAAATCCGATTTACTCAAGGGTAACGAAAGTTATGCTACCCTATTATCATGATCCCACCAAGTTCATTTACCAACATGAAAGTCTCATAATCCACCAAAGAGTCTCAGATATTTCCTCAAGGTTATAGCCTCATCAAGTCATTTGTCCTATATTCATATATCCTCAAATTGGTCTTCCCTATGGCATCATCAGATCGAGTGCTAGCTTCGGATGATAATGTGCTTGTTCACTATGCCCACTAGTTCCATAGTGAACCCAATGATGAGCAAGGGTTACTGAAGCTTAACTGGTTCTCTTGCAATTCCGTAGGTTAAGCACATGCTTAAGGGTTCGAGCTGAGGCAACACGTGAAGTCTAGAATGATCTAGGGGTGGGTTTCCAGTCTTGAGGGGTAAACATAACTCTACGGGGTTTCCAGTCTTCAGTGCTAGTTGGTTGCCAAGGTGGAATCCTTGGTGCATCTTGTCTTGCTAGTCCTCAGCTGATGAGAGAGATGAGAGGGAAAAGAAGCATAGAGCACTACAAAAAAATGACAAATCCGTGACATTTTGGGCCGAACGAAAAAAAAATCTGTCATGCTTATGACACTTCTATGACGATAATTGTGACAAAACCCGGTATCATCATAGATGTGGTGGGCTCCTACTTCTATGACAAAAAATCATGACAGAAAATGGGATTTTCATCCTGGGCGGGCCGGGGATGCACCTGCATGACATTCTTTGGGCTGTCCATGACGGAAAAAACCATGGTAGAAGCAAGGGCGAGGAAAATTTCGGGGAGTTCCCGGTTATGGTGGGTGGTCGGGGCTGAGCGATGCACGAAGGTTTGTGCGTTTCTCTCGTACACTACGCACATGTGTGCGAGGCCTTGGGCTCTAACTGAACCCGAGCGAGGCGTTCGCTTACTAAACCCGAGCGATTGCACTAGCTACGTTACTGAACCCGAGCGATCGATCCCTTGGCTGTTAACTAAACCCGAGCGATTCCTTCGCTACTGCTGCTAACTGAAGCCGATCGAACCAGCAACTGCCTCTTGATGAACAATGACCGTTGTTGGGGGTTGGATGAACAGTTCCCTGTGGGGGTTGGATGAACAGGACCCCGTGGTAGGAGAGGCCGTTGCCGCTGGATGAACAGGACCCCGAGCGAGCCGGTTGGGGGTGGATGAACAGGACCCCGTGGAGGGCTGGTTGAACAGTAGCCGGTGGAGGGTGGATGAACATGACCCCGTGGAGGGCTGGATGAATAGGAGCCCGTGGATGAACAGGAGCCCGTGGAGGCAGGAGGGAGACACCGTGGATGAACAGTAGCAGGTGGAGGCTGGAGGAGGTCGACGGTGGATGAACAGTAGCCCCGTGGAGGCTAGAGCGAGGCAGTAGACGGTGGATGAACAGTAGCCCGTGGAGTCCTATTTTGCGGTACGCCACTCCCCTCCCGATGAACAGGACACCATTTCGACCGTAGGAAGTCGAAGAGAAGTCCGTTTCCTCCGTTTTGCGGTATGCCACACCCTTCCCGATCAACAGGACCCCGTTTCGACAGTAGGCGCTCCAATAGAAGTCCGTTTCCTCCTTTTTGCTGTACGCCAGACCCGTCCCGATGAACAAGATCCCATTTTGATCGTAGGCAGTCGAACAGAAGGCCGTTTCCTCCGTTCTACGGTACGTTAGGCCTCGTTTCGGCAGTTCCGTCCAAGCCGGTTGGCTCCCGATGAACAGGACGCATTCCATTGCCTCCCGATGAACACGACGCAGTTTCTCCGTTCCGACCCAGCCGGTTGGCTGCTGATGAACAGGACGCCGTTGTTGCCCTCCGCTGCCTCTCCATGTACACGAGCCCTGGCCGTACGTATGCGCGAGTAGGCGTTCGAGACCCCGCCCGTATGTACGTACGTGGCCATATTTACTTTCTTGCACCCTGGTTGTACGTAGGTGTACACGATATAGACGGGACTGTGTAAGATGCTACGTCCGCGCCTCTACTACGACACGTGCCCTTCCTTACTCAGGCACGGTTCATTGCTGCAGACAGACCGATCGACAAGTATGTACGTAAATGTTCACGACCAGACAGACAACCCTACGTACGGTTTGACCGGGTGGGTCCCAGCTGTCAGGGAGGTAAGGAGGCACTTCCTTGCGTGCGAAGATATAGCTGGTGGGTCCCAGCTATTAGGGGGAGAATCATATTTTTTGCCCATAATATGGACGCACTTCCTTGCGTGCGAAGATGTAGTTGGTGGGTCCCAGTAGTCAGGGGGGAAACTTTTTTTGCGAAATACGGTGGCCCATCCGGTGGGTCCCTGCTGTTAGGTGGAGGAATCATTATTTTGGGCGTAATAAGGAGGCACTTCCTTGTTGTGGCCGTGGACCCAGCTGTCAGCCTCTCCAACAATCCTCTTCTAATGGAAGTCGTTCCTTGACCACATTGACCATGCCGCGCCAAGTGCACCAAGGCGGTGGATGATGGCGAGGCCTAGGAAGGGGACGATGCGGAGCCGGGGAAGACGCGGCAGTGGATGCCCACACGGAGAGGAGTACGAAGGTTGACTGGTTCGGCTGCGGTGTGAGGCTGCCATCGCCGCAGAATAACAGGGGTTGTGGGTGAGGAGAGGGATGGCCTGGCCAAAGGTTGGAGTAGGGTGGGGCGGTGAGGCCTGCTCGGTAGCAGAGCCGACCATGGGAGGCAGGAGCAGGCGGCACGACCGGCGCTGGTTTGGGCGGCTGGAGCAAGAAGACCAGAGGTTGAAGAAGCACTACGGCCGTTGGATGGACATCGTATGGTCACTGGAGCTAGAATCGTTCATATTAACTAAGTTGACAAAGCCCTCCGTCCGCGTCAACTTAGTAGGCCCACAAGTCAGCCTCCCACTATGGTGGGTCCCAGTTAGCAGGGGGATTATTCATTTTTTGTGCGTAATAAGGAGGCACTTCCTTGCGTGCGAAGATATAGCTGGTGGGTCCGAGCTGTTAGCGGGAGGAACATTTTTTTCACGAAATACAAAGGCCCTTACAGTGGGTTCCAGCTGTCAGGTGGAGGAATCATTATTTTGCGCGTAATAAGGAGGCACTTCCTTGCGTGCGGCCGTGGACCCAGCTGTCAGCCTCTCCACATACAGTCCTCTTCCGATGGATGTCGTTTGTTGACCACGCCACGCCGAGAGCACCAGGGTGGTGGATGACGGTGAGGCCTAGGAAGGGAACAACACGGAGCCAGGGAAGACTCAGCAGTTGTTTCCCACGTGGAGGGGAGTACGAGGGTTTACTGGTTCGTCTGTCGTCGCCGGAGAATAACAGCAGGTGTGGGTGAGTAGAGGGATGGCCAGGCCAGCGATGGGAGTAGGGTGGGGCGGTGAGGCCTGCGCGGCAGGATAGCCGGCCATGGGAGGAGGGAGCAGGCAGTCCCGCCGACACTTGTTTGAGCGGCTGGAGCAGGAAGAGCAGAGATTAAAGAGGCACGACGGCCGTTGGATGGACATCCAACAGTCACTGCTCTCATGTGTTGACTAAGTTGACACGGCGTTGCGTGTACGTCAACCTTTTTTTAAAGAAAGGATACGCGTCAACCTATAGTTGGCGCACAAGTCAGCCTCAAATCTGTGGAAAACAACGTACAACCCATCTGCCATTATTTCTAATAATTTACAGCCCATTTGCTAATTCTTAAAGTTTTTTTTGGGGCCCATATTCTTTTTGTTAGCATTACAACCCATATTGTGGCCACGGTTAAAAAATCTTTCCCTATATTTATATATATATATATATATTTATATATATATATATAAATATATATATAATATTTTATAATAATAAAGCACGGATTGACTCCGTCGGGTTCATCGTCACGGTAATTTTGCGAAAATGACCCTTCTGTTTTTGCTATTCAACCCGTAGTCTTTTTTAAGTGGATACTACCTGAGAAAACGTTTTGTTTTTTGCAAAACAACCCCTAAGCTAAACTACGCTTAGTGCTCGTACGTTGTCACCAATTTTTTAGAAAAGCCCCTGTTTTTTTGGAAATTCAACCCACAGTCCCTTTTTAAGTGGACAAGAAAGAAAACGTTTCAATTTTGCAAGAAACACCCTGTAGTATGGTATACTCAACCCGTGGTCCTTTCTATAGAAAAGTAGTAGCTAATAGAAAATGGCTGGCTTCCTTCGCTCCCCTCGATTCGTACGGTATGGCGCCGCCGCCGCCGCCGCCGGTCTTCTTCCGGCCATCCGCCGCCGTGTGCTCCTTCCCCTCCCCATCCACCCCTAATATTCTCTAGCGCTACCCGCAGGGTCCTCAATCTCCAACCTCCTACTCCCGTGCTGTGGGTGACCGAGATTTGGATTGAGTTGGAGTCCGTGTCCTTCTTGAGCACAAGTCGATGGAGTGCCCGACCCAGATTGGAGTTGGCTGCCATAAGAATGAAGGAGCCTCGACCGGAATCTCCACCAGGTTGTGTCCTTCGACGAGAATCTGCATCCAATCCCGTCGCATTGCAACTTCCGAAGAAACGTCCAATGTCGCCTCTACCGCCGAGTTCACCGGTGGAAGAAGAACATTTGTCGAGCCATCCAATGCCGCGTGCGGCAGCCACCAGTGGTATGTATCCCCTTGAAATCTCATCAGTCAATAGAGGCCCCTGTGTCAGTTTGTTGTTCTGAATTTGTGCCACTTCTGATTTCCCTCCTCAACAACAAATGCTAATCATTATCTGTAGTTGTTTGCGAGAGCTATGTTGCACTACTACAAGGCCTGGCTATTACACCTTGCTTTTGGTAAGCTACAGACCAGCTACACAACATTTACCTTTGATTCATCATTTGTTGTGCAGAGCTTCTCAATTTTTTTGTTGCCGAATGTTGTTTGCAGATGAAGAATAAATGCGTGAGCTCGAGCAAAGCCTCGGTGAGTTTGCAACAGGCCTACTTTGTCTGGTTGTTCAGATAGCTTCAGATTTGCATAAGTCTCCCTGCCGCTCGAAGCGCCAAACGCCGCTGATACGTCTCCGTCGTATCTACTTTTCCTAACGCTTTTCCTCTTGTTTTGGACTCTAATTTGCATGATTTGAATGAAACTAACCCGGACTGACGCTGTTTTCAGCAGAACTACCATTGTGTTGTTTTTGTGCAGAAATAAAAGTTCTCAGATTGGAACGAAACTTTGCGAGGGTTTTTTATTCAATAAAAGAGAATTTCTGGAGCCAAGAACCACCGGAGGGGGGCACCTGGGTGGGCACAACCCACCAGGGCGCCCCCCCTCCAGCCGCGCCCAAGTGGGTTGTCCCCACCTGGTGGCCCCGCAGACCCTGAAACCGACGCTATAAAATCCTATTTTCGGAAAAAAATAAGACAGGAAGAATTATCGCGTTTCATGAGACGGAGCCGCCGCCACCTCCTGTTCTTCATCGGGAGGCCAGATCTGGAGCCCGTTTGGGGCTCCGGAGAGGGGGATCTTCGATCTTCGTCATCACCAACCCTTCTCCATCGCCAAATCCATGATGCTCCCCACTGGGAGTGAGTAATTCCTTCATAGGATCGCTGGTCGGTGAGGAGTTGGATGAGATTCATCATGTAATCGAGTTACTTTTGTTAGGGCTTGATCCCTAGTATCCATTATGTTCTGAGATTGATGTTGCTATGACTTTGCCATGCTTAATGCTTGTCACTTTGGGCTCGGGTGCCATGATTTCAGATCTGAACTGTTTACGTTATCACCATTATATCTATGTTCTAGATCCAATCTTGCAAGTTATAGTCACCTACTACGTGTTATGATCCAGCAACCCCGGAGTGACAATAGTCGGGACACTTCCCGGTGATGACCGTAGTTTGAGGAGTTCATGTATTCACCGTGTGTCAATGCTTTGTTCCGGTTCTCTATTAAAAGGAGGCCTTAATATCCCTTAGTTTCCAATAGGACCCCGCTACCACGGGAGGGTAGGACAAAACATGTCATGCAAGTTCTTTCCATAAGCACGTATGACTATTTACGGAATACATGCCTACATTATATTTATGAACTGGAGCTAGTGCCGTATCGCCCTAGGTTGTAACTGTCACATGATGAATATCATCCAACAAATCGCCGATCCAATGCCTACGATTTTCCTACATATTGATCTTGCTAAGTTACTACTGCTGCTATTACTATTGTCACTGCTACAAAACTATTACTATCGCTGTTACCGTTACTATTGCTGCTACCACTACTATCAAAGCTATCATATTACTGTGCTACTGATCACTTTGCTATAGATAATTAATCTCCAGGTGTGATTGAATTGACAACTCAGTTGCTAATACTTGCAAATATTCTTTGGCTCCCCTTCTGTCGAATCTATAAATTTGGGTTGAATACTCTACCCTCAAAAACTGTTGCGATCCCCTATACTTGTGGGTTATCAGCCGCCGCCTGCCTCGCATTTCCCCGTCGTCTTCAGAGGTATTTTTGGGTAATATTTTCTGAATGGTACGAAGTGTATGACATGACTGCTATGCATCAAAATCATTTAGAAGGATTAAGGTTTCAGAAAAAAGGACAGTATTCTCTCCAGAGGGAGATATGGCTTAGAGCTTAACATAATTGCTTATTGTCTATTATTTCTACAGATTGAAGTGTTTGCTTCTAGACACTTGAGCATGGGAGGCAACATGGATTTATTTACGAAGGGTGGCAGACACGACCATGAGGTGTGTACACACATTTACCTGCATTCTTATCTTGACCAAGGGAGCCAATTCTGATACATGCCAACAGTAGATAAAATTTATGATTGAGCGAAAGGAGTGAGTAAGCATATTGTCTGTTATAGATTTATGACTCTGTATAAGGGCTCTTCCACCAACTGTGTGCACTGTTCTTTATGGAATTTTATTTTGAACTTTTCCTAGATATATTGCACAAGGCCTCAGAATGTAAACATGAACGAACTAATGTTTTGGATGGATTCTCTGAGATGCTCGACTCCCTTTTCCAGATAGCATAGAACTTCAGATGCAAAACAAACACAGATAAGGCTAGGTAGTTATACCTCATGCAATCTTAATGCCCTATTTTCATATAGCACAGTGCTTCAGAGGTAGAAAATGCCGAGATATTTTTTTGTGTCATACGGCTAGGTAGTCATAGGTTTATTCTTCTTTGGTAAAGAAACTCTCATATCAGTTGAAATTGTTATCTTAATCCGCTGAAAAATATGTAATCTTATTTTTGTCTTGATGATATGAATAGGATGGATGTATTGTTGTGGTATCTTAAAATTAATAGTGATCTCGAAGTTTTCTTATAATACAATGCATTGTAGTAGTCCAAGATTATGGCGTCTGATTTGTTTTCTCTTTGCAATGGAACTGCCATTCCGATCATTCTAAAAAAAAGAGGATGGGTGTGTGATTGTCAGAGTAACCACACCACAAAAAGAAAAGAAAGTGGCGCGACTACTGACGCTGAGACAACAGGATGATCCCTAGGACAGTGTTAATGCATCTGGTTAAGAGTTACAATTGTGCTTCAGTTTATGTATGCTGGCATTTATATATATGTTAGATATTTGCATGAAGAGGCAACTCCAAAGTGTGTGTCGATGATTAGTTATAGTCTGACCATTCCAGCAATTATCTTCAAGTAAGACTACAATTGTAAGACGTGTTCTCTCTCAACTAGAAAAGGATGTCTTCTCGCTTTTTTCTTCGATCAAATTTTGTCTTCTTTTTCCTATGACTCCAGATTGATATAGTGTCATCCGTAGATAAGACTGTAATCTGACAGTGGTCTACAAGAAGGCGAAGTTGATGCTCTCTCGATGGTACCTCGTCAGTCTAACAGATCATTCATTTAGAGGTGTTGATGCTCTTTTGGTGGTATTCAACAACCTAACAAATCATTCCTTTAGAGGTGCCTCTCTTGTCACTGCAACTTCATGACACTTGAGTTTATCTATTCATCTTCAGTCAATCTTCAGCAATGATTAAATCTTCTTAAGAGTTATAAATGTTTTTTTGTTCATAACCTTTAGTGTAAATTCATTTTTTGCTTGATTGCAGATTTTGTGAACTTTCCCTATGGTATAAGAAAGAAAGTCTTTTTATTAGCTTTGGAATGTTACACTTCGCTTTAATTGCTTTGCTGAATGTCTGCACTAGGAGAATTTTAGTTTCTCGTGTCATGCAATTGGGAAGATCTCGATTGGTGGTTTACACATTTCTTCAGCAGGTGCATGGGTACTTATTTTCCCGCTGGAACGCACGGGCGCATTTCCTAGAAAATGTCACTCCTGCTATCATGTCATGTTTTCTATTACTTATGAAGCTGTAAAATGATGTTTTCATTTTATGAGTTTTGGTTGTCAAGAAAATGTTTGTGCTTATTCCCACAAGAATTTTGTGTTTGAAAATTATTACTTTATCAGGGTAATATCTTTTATATGCTTAATGAAATCGAATATGATGCTAGATTTGTAGAATGCCTAAGCGGCACAGAAAATTGATTTAGCACTACTTAATTAAACATGGAGACCTATTCTTGAATTTTTTATGTTTCAGATGGATTTTTTGTCATATGACATCAGGATGTAGGATGATTGGGTGCACAAGCTTTCTATGAAACATCCAGATCCCGGCGACGACGTCCTCCGGCATAGTGACAAACGAAGGCAGGGGATAGAGCAGAGCGGGACGGGTATTGGGTTGATACTGTTGTGGGCATTGTCCGTGCCATGATGGTGGTCAATACCCATAGGAGATTCTAATCGTGTGGGGGGATTAAACAGAGCTGAGTAAACTTCATCCATAGAAGATGCATGTGCTGACTATGTTTAGAGGAGAAAGTGGTTCTTTATTCTGTTCAAACGCCGCCTGGATTAGGTGCACCTTTAGGCTCTATGATGAGCTGCATAAGGTAGTGATGCTAATAGACGTAGAAGACATTTTTTCCCTCGAGCTCATGGTTCATGGAGTACCAAATGACTTCTCCTTATTGTATAGGAGTGCTATTGAGAGGCTCATATCTTTGCGATTTTATTATAGGGAGCTGAACCGCTTCTTAACCTGTCATAAAAGACGCCATTGTGGGGGTTCCACTTCTGCAAAACTGCATTCAAAGCAATGTATGTGACGTCTGAAGAAAAATAACTGCCATTTTCATTCCTTTTGCGTTTGCATGGAAACCATTGTACTTCCATTTTCGTTGCCAGTACTTTCCATACTTGCATATTTCTTATGTACCTTATGACCTATTGTTTTCCCATTATAATTTCGTTTTCATTGATGGTAATGGTAAAAAATAAGAATATGCTGCTTTGCGACGCACACATGTCATGTTTAACCAGCTGATTTCTTGGATGGTTTATGGTATTCCTCAAGATCATCAGTACCAAGAATGTTTTTTCTCATGAATGGCCCATGGTAATTTTATCTTGTTTTGCTACTTGAAAAGTTGTTTGAGTGGCTAAATTATATTTCAGGTTTCTAAGAACATACTCCCTCCGTCCCAACGTACAAAGTTGAGTCACTTATTTGGGGATGGAGGGAGTATAATTTATTTATGTTGCTTGGATCCTGGCATGCGGACAACAAATTCTTATTTTCAGTGGGATTGTATACTGGACCGAGGTTCTACAGCAGTTGATTCGCTAGGACTATTACGTGAAGTAGTGTAAGCTCAGTTGTCAACTCTGAGGAATTTGATAGAGGAAAGTGCCACAATTTGGAGCTCTGACACGGAAGATTTTTTGAGGTAATGCAAGGTAGTAAATATCTCAGTTATATAAAACCAGCATAAGCTTTTGGGCAGCAACATTAGGAAGGATCGTTTTTTATAGGTTTCATCCAATCCTGAGAAAACAACTTGCTTTTACCAGGCAATCTAGAATAATGTGACCTTGGCAGATTATGTGGATGGAAAAGGTAATGGCTGTATGAGACTAGATTGAGCTGTTCGTTCAGTGAGGAAAGGGAAAACATATGAGTGATTGACAATGTTATCTGTAGCCAAGGAACAAGAGGTCAAAGATAGAGCTCAGATGTATTGATGGAGATGTCAGACAAATTATCTCCTGAAGCTAGCCACAACATTGAAAGTTGCACTGGCAAGAGTATGCATATACCATCATGCATGAATTCATATGATCTACCATCAAGTACCTAAAGTGCAGCGTTGCGCTATAGTACTCTTAAATATGTGTGACGAATTTATTTCCCCGTTGCAACGCACGGGCATTTTTTGCTAGTTATACGAAACTTTGCATATTTCGATGCGGTCCGAACTATTTTTAATCCCGAAATTTCAAGTCACATTCAAACTAATTTGAAAAATAAATTTATATCAATATAAAATCCAAATAATCGTCCACGCATAAAAATCAATGAAATTTAAAATCTCGAAATGAAAAAAAATTGAAGCTAATTGCCGGTTTGATGTGTTTTAAAAATGTACAACCCATTTCTCATTAGTGATAGCCCATTTTCTGGGCAAGCCGAATGAAGCTCTCCTCGTCTTGAAAGATTTGTAGCCCAGCAGGGCTGACAAAGCAAGTAGGCCTCGGTTGGGTATTCTGCAAAAGAACAACAAAACTGGGCTAGCCATTTTCAGAAAGAAAAAAACTACTAGGCTGGTCTTGTGGTAAACATAAAAGAAAAGGCTGGCTAGACAGGCCAGAGTGCCCCGCACAGCCCAGTTGACACCCTGCTTCCATCTCAAAAAAATAACTGGGTGAGCTGCTGGGTCCCTGGTGTCAGCCGCTCGTTGGACAATTCTCTCGTTTATTGACTACGTTGACAATGGCATGGGACCCAGATGTCAGAAATCCATTAGGAGGAACCATTTTTTTTGGCTTGAAATAAGGAGGCACTTGCTTGCGTACTGCCATGACCCTGGTTGGTCCCTGCTGTCATCCTCTCCACGTACAATCATCTCATGATTGTGTACGCGTCAACCTAGTAGGCCCACAAGTCAGCCTCTAAACCCGTGGCGGACAAATACGGCCCATTTAAAAAAACTAACAGCTGATTCCATACGTTCAAACAGAAAGTTCAACATTCAAAGCAAAGTAACAGGTCTGATCTAGATATAGAGTACTGAACTTCCACGTTGACAACCATCATAGCCAAGTTAACTATCTACACCCACTAATACTCTAGTAGTGTACAAGTACTAACTTACTCTTAGCTAACTAGACGATGCCGGCCACCATCTGCGGTACACGCTAAACGCCGGCACTGACGTCCTCCTCCTCGCCTCGGACTTGCCAGAGGTGCGATAGGGTGCATTGCTCGCGCGCGTTGGCCCTTTCCATGCCGGCGTGGTCCACCGAAGCTTCGGCTTCTAAGCGGGAAACCGACTTGATGAGCTGGAAAATTCGGCGTCGTGAACGCGTGCCCGACAGCCTCCAGGGCTATTTGCCGGGCGCCGGCCTCCACTTAGTCGGCCCAGTTGCGGGCGCTTTGCTCGCGACTCAGAGCGTTGGTGCGCTGCTGCTCCATGCCCCGCTGGCGGCGCAAATCGGCGATACGCTGCTCCTCCGCCAGGCGGTCGCGCTCCAACAAGTCCTCATACTCCGCATTGCCATCTAAAGACCGATAGAATGCCTCCTCCCTCCGTCTGCCTTCCGGTGAAAAACCGAACACTAGTTCCGGCGGTGACCACCTCCGGTGTCACCTATTGCGGACTGGCGGGGGCATGACGGACGTGGCGAGAGCGAGGACAAGTGGCGAGCGACGTCGGGCCGGTGGGGGCTTATGAGGATAGGGCGAGTTGGGTGATTGTGCCACCAGAGAACGCCGGGAACCAGTAATTATAGGCGAAAGGTAGGTGAACCAATGTGTCGCGGGAAACGCGACGGTCATCGCGGTCATCGGAATTCAATGCATAAGCAGGCATGGCTTAGCGCACCAGCTTGCCGTGGAAAAGTAGAAAAACTGAAATTATGACTGTGCCATCCCGTCCTGTCCTGTCAGTGGTGCGTCCCATCTGTGCTGGGTCGCACATCGGCATGACGGTCAAACTAGTGCGCTCGATTCATCCAGATGAGGTACGTGCGTGATCCGCTAGTTATTCGTGTAGCATCGAGTCGATCGGATAGTGTATGTGTAGGATCGCAATAGCTGATGAACGTTCGCTGGGAGATAAGGCATTTGCAAACCTTTTTGCTGGCAGTTTCTTCAGATTCACATGGCATTTTCTCCTGAACAGCATGTCAGTTTCTTCAGAGGTAGGCATTTTTATTCAAAAAACTTCCACCTTCAGATCTTGCATCGCAACTAAAACTGCCAGGAGCGTATTAGTAGGCTAGCTAATGATCGATCAGTAACTTAAACACTGAGCGAACAGAAATAAGCAACTGCTAGTAGCTTGTAAAAATTGAGAACATAGAAATAAGGATCATGCTGTGCACAGTAGTAAGAGCCGATCCATTCGAAATGTTCACACAAGACTCACAGGCCTGGAATTGTAATATGTTCACATTAGTAGCCCAAATTCACAACCAACTAGTATGATTCCCATACATAAGATCAACATGTTAATGCATCTCAATGATTCACAGATCATATACAAATATGTAGCTCCAAAAGCAAAGATCTAGAAAAAACATCTGTTCTTCCTACTAACATGGATGCTTCTCTGGGCCAACATTCAGTACAGAGTGAAAGACAAATTTGTTTGTGAAGTCTACAATTCCTCTTGCAAACGTAAGTGGTTTCACCAACAGCTAGAACCATGAGAATGAACCACACATGATGGAGGAACATCCACTGCAATATGATTTGGTCTTCTCTCGATCACACGGCGAGACTATTTTCGGAATACAAACTTTAACTTAGGCAAAATGATGCCCATTGTATAATCAGACCAAAGCAATGAAACACCTAGTGTTGGCCAATAAATAGTACAGTACTACTTTTGTGCAGTGCATGAAGTGACTATCCAATCTTTCTGTGTCTATTTTCAAATGGCACTGCATGCAGTGACTATACTATTCTCTTGAGCAGTTCCACCAAAATTGTAGTTACTTTGTTTGTTTGCCAAATAGCAACGGGCAGACATCTGTCTGCACAAATATCAAGCAGCTAGTAAACATATACCCCACCTTATATTTTCGGTTTAAACACGTCTCTTCCGCTTAGCATCTGTCATGTTTTGCACTGGACAATTTGATACTGTCATGTTTTGCCCTGGACAATTTTGTACTGAATTGATTTGCTGGTACAGAGAAGAAATATAGCGCCTATTCTTCATCAGACCAAGGATATCCATGTTCGCAGTGATGGAAGAGGTGAAATCGATACAACCGAAATTGAGCATCCAATCATTGAATCATGTCTTGTACCTCCAATGTAGGTCCTCCCTGCCAATAAATTCACATGCAAACCACTAATATTACTATCTAATGACAGTACAAAAAGAGTAGCAAGATAGTAGCAAACCATGTACCTTCATAATGAACATCTCATAGTGCCACCAATTGGATATAACGGTTTGGAAGAAAACATGCTCCTAATGTTGAACCATTTGGACTTTTTGTGCAGTTCCACTAAAATTGAGCATCCCTGTTTGCACAGATATTGAAAGTGTGATTACTATAAAAGTGGCACTAGTTGAAGCATAGACTCACAAATATAAGCATTCCAATTTCTTAATGGGAAAAGGTAGCAAGACTGTTTCTAACCACCTGTTTGAAGGAATAAATAAGGCAACAATGGCTGATGTCAGGAAGGCATACATAGTATTTTCTTAAAAACTGAACCATTCCTGACCTTTCCTCTTCTTTTAAGCATATTTTGTGCAGTTCAACTAAAATAAAATGCCATCACCGCCTTGACAATTCAGTGACACTGTACAAAAAGAAATGACTTACCATTACATCATGATGTCAGGTATGTAATCGACAGGCATTAGACACAAACATACAGACCTCCTCCGATAACATAATGAACATTAATTTTAACAAAGGTGTGACTAGCTTTACCGGGATAATTTGAGTGAACTCTACACCCTCTGTTCCTTAATATAAGATGTTTTCGCAATTCAATTTAAAGTACCCAAACGTCTAGTATTTAGAAAAACAGGTAGTAGTTTTCTTGAGCACATATCTGGGAAAGCTTGCCACACTTTATATATGTCCATACGCTAATGCAACACCATTCAAATAGTACAAATATACAATAATCCAGTGGCTAGTGCAACAGTAGAGTAGTTTTTTTATTACGGGGTACAGTACAATGGTTTTACTGAACAGATTTCCATAAGCTAGCACTGGAAGATTTCTATAAGCATTAACAATACAAAATGTAAAGGTAACAAGTTTCAGCATTGGTATACTGGCTGTGCAACTGCATTAAACCAAATACAAAAGTCTGAAGGTAACTAGCATTATTAACTAATGACAGTATAAAAAAATTGCAAACCATGTACCTTCAAGGTAAATATCATTTCGAACTCGAGGGGACTTGAAAAATTGCTATCCCAACCTTGATAATCGATCAAACATAAAAACTTGATCAACCGAATCAAGAAAACAGCCGGAGGAGGAGGTGCCCACTCTTGACCTTTCCTCTTCTCTTCATAATTTTTTGTGCAGTTTAACCAAAATAAAATGACATCAGCGCCTTGGCATTTTGGTGACACTGTACAAAAAAATTGACTTACCTCATGGAAGTGTGGTATGTAATCTATAAGCATTAACAGTGCAAAAATCTGAAGGTAGTAACAAGTTTCATCGTTGGTATACTGGCTGTGCAACAACATTAGAATGCCTTAGCTGAAAAATCTTTAATACATCCACAATCAACAGCTAACCCTGAAATAATTGAGTGACATTAAATGGCATTGCTTAAATTTATCGGTGGCATTAGACTGAGTGCGGCATTAGTTAAATGTGGCATCACTTTAGCAGTAGCATTGCTTGACTTCACCGCTGGCGTTATACTAACAGCAAAAAAGTGGCAATAAGAGCATGGGAGGCCCATTCAGACAGTGGGCGCACCAGTACGATGTACCTCCACGGACGCATAGAGTGGTGAGGGAGGTATGGTTGCCCAGAGCAACAAATATCCAAGCAACATATGTGGATTACGTCCCATTTTTGTTCTCTTTAGCCACCTTTTTCCTATATGAGGACAACAAACTGATCGACCTGGTCATTCTCTATTGCGTTGTCATGCCTTTCTACCCTTTTTCACCCTTTTTCAACCAAGAGACACAAGACTCGTTCCTTAGCTACTGATTTTCCCCTTTTCAACCTAGATGTGGGTTCGATACCTAGTCTCTTCGACAGTACTTTCTCCCTCCCTTTCCTTATTCAACCCAGACATGGATTAGTCTGCATGAAGTAGGGTTTCCTTTAATAGTGCAAATTAAGGTTTTCGTCTACGTGACCAGCAGAGCAGAGGATAGCAAATTGGGAATATGATGGAGTGGAAAAAGATCCACATGCAGCGACGTGGTTGATGGGGCAATAGAACAAATGTATGGTTCGAAAAGAGGTACCATACCTGAGGGTCGGCGGGAAGTGGCTTCGCTCGTGGTCGTCGTCCTTCGCACACACTACGGCAGTGAGCTTGGGGATGGAGGCCATCCCGCGCGGGCGCTAGGTCTGAGAGGACGACTTGGTCGTTAGTGCGTGACCTTGCTCGCCGACGACGAGTGCGTCAACGTTGCACGTCCTTTTCTTCCCCGGCAGATCTGTGACCACCGGTGAGGAGGGAGAGACAGGGGCACCGCCATCTTTTTAGATCTGGAGAGAGGGCGATAGTGTGAGAAGCAAGTGGGTAGCCCTTAGCACGCAAGCGCTGAAGCTCCAGCCTATATATCTTTTTTGATATTTATACTAGTACTAGAGGTGGAGTAGTGGTAGAGTAGTTTATATTTTCTCTGCATACAGTACCAGTTAGTCATGCTTCAAAACTGAACGGCATGCCATTAAAAAAATAAAGTCGAGAAATAATGCGGCACCTCGGGCCAACGCGGCCAGATCACATTTTGCACGAGAAATAACACACCATGTTTCATTGACATGTGGTCCCGTTCCAACATGTTAGTGAGACGACGGCGAGTCCTTTTGTACAATTTCTGAATGGACGTCTATGTAGGCCGGGGCGCCTCTTCCTGTGCCGTGGCAACCGTCCACCGCCTCTTCGCCTTTCCCTCTTGATTTGGAACTACTGTCACACGCTCTTCCTCTCTCCATTTGCCTTCACCCTTCCTTCTACCATTGTTCGATCATCTTCTCCATGGAGGGAACAGGCCGGAAATGACCACGTTATTCTTGCCTCGATCTGAAAGATGACGTGGTGGAGGAACTCATTGATCGGTGCGACGTCATCACCTCGGCTAGCATGGCAGGTTCGTACAAGACCATTCTCGACTCAACAAATAACATCATTACAAAGAACCCAAGAGTCCAGGAGCGGTTTGATCTCCCCTATCTTCTTCACCATGACCCTGCTCGCTGGCGTGCGGACGATGGAAGCCTCGCCTTGTGCAAGTTGATGCCGCTTGATAATGACACGTGTGATGTTAAGATGCCATCGCTTAAGGGTAAGGCCTGGGCAGGCGCAAATGGAGATTGGGTTATTTATATTGGGCACAACTGCGAGTGGGAACTTGTGAATGTGTACACTCGTCACCGGGTTCCGCTTCCAAAAATCTCAGAGTGCCCAGAGGTTGAGCACACAGATGGTCTGCGTACGTTCAAGTACGATCATGGTGACTGTTGTCTACAGAAGCTAGCAATTTGTTGAGTTCCCAACCGCTCTTGGGATTACACGAACTATCAAGTTGTTGCTATCTTCGACAAGCTTGTTGCCGTCCTTACTTCCACGCCTCCATGGATATTGCTCAAAAATCAGTTTTTGTACACGGATGTGTACTGTGATGCAATTCAATACGAGGGTCTTGTGTTTGTTGCCACCACTTTTGGCACTGTTTTTGCATGGGATCCTAATTGTTTCGGTACGTTTGTCTTCCACCGTAATTAGAATTGTTTCATCCACATGCATGCGGGTTAGTTTCCCCTTACTAATTAACCTTCTTGTGTTTCCAAGGTCCTGTGAACATTCCACCACCTATACTTGAAAAAATTTATAACCAAGGGGGAGATGATGATGGTGATGATCACGAGCATGAGGACGAGCAGGACCTATATACTCAGTGGTGCCTGGCAACTTATTCCGATGGATCACCTCTTCTTGTTTGTATACAGCGCCCTGCTGAAGTTACTACTAAGGAAGCAGGTGTTGTCTCCCATGGTCGCACTCTCGGGACCTATTCCAACATCCATTGCAGGGTATTCGGGATGGATACTAGTGTGCTAGCGCCAACACCTTCTCCCTGGTTCAGTATTGATAGTCTTGGAGAAAACTCGCTCTTCCTTGGACAAAACTATCCAATGATGGTGAAAGGCGATCTAGCTGCTGTTGACACAATGTTACTACCATTTATGAGAAGCAACTGTATCTATACCTCGGACATTGCTATGGTACCCTACCCTGGCTATCACAATATGCATCCTGATATAGGCCGCTTCAGCCTGGATGATGAGTCTTGCATTGGTCTCGAGATTGACAATAGCTGGCCCTTCCTAGAGGCTTACTTATGGTTCAAACCAAGCGTTTCCAACACCGACGATTGGTTGAGCTGAAGTTCATTTCATCGCTTGTTATTTGTTGTGTGATAAAAACTTTAGTATTTACTAGAATGTTTTGTTGGAAATAATCTATAATCCAACATGTATCCTCGTTGTCGTTGTGTGTTGATGACTTGTTGTATGTAATGAATGGTACATTTGCATATGCATGTGATAAACTCAATTTATGAATGGTTTTCGAGTCACTTCTTGGAGTGTGAGTACCGTAGTAGTATAGCCAACATCCGGTTATATGAAGTTGCCACATCACATAGAGCCAACCTAATAGTGGAGTATGCTAGTACAATAGTTATTCCTAGTAGTAGTATACCATCAACTAGAGCTAGGTGTCACACGGAGGCTGAGAAATATGGTGATAGCATGATGTAGGCATAGGGCTTGCCGTGTTTCCTACTCCTCCGGTCTAAATGTGGAGAAGATTTGGTCGAGTTCTTCCTCCTTTTGCCGACACATGGGACATCCAGCATCCAGGTCATGTCATGCAAGAAAATGGTGTGCTAGTTGAAGCCACGTGATGTGCATCTTGGGTTAAACTGTAAATAGAATCTTACTCTTGAGTAACTCCAAAAGCGGCTACCGAAGATCTTTATTGGATTTGTTTTTCATCACCAGCATGTCAAGGTGAAAGATGTGCAGGTTCAGTGGGTCGTCTTGCATTTTCACTGACATGTGGGACCGTATGTGAGCAAACAGACGATGGGCACACTCCGCGCGTCTGCTGGCTGGCTGAGAAGAGATAGAGAGGAGGGCTGAGCATGGACTCCAGGAAATTTCGCGACAATGTGAGTAGTACTAGTGGTGTACCGTACTCCTAGAGAGATAATTGCTTCGTTTGGATCCATGGGTTAGAGTTAGTTTGAGCTAGTTTCGGCTCAAATAGCCCTAAAGTATCCAAACATGAGGGCTAGTTTGAGCTAGTTGCATGTAACCCACCCAAAAAAACTATCCCACCCAAGAGGTGCTAATTGGAGTTAGTTCTCCTAGTGCATTTATTGTCAATCTAACCCCATGATCCAAACACCTCTTTGGCCAGAGTTAGTTCAGGGTTAGTTATGAGCTAGAAACTAACTCTAACCTCTAGCTAAGTTAGCGTATCCAAACAGGGCCAATGTGTTCGCTCTACGTAATCAGCACCTCGATATAGTGGGGTGGCATGGGCCATAACTAGCATTCACATCTAGCAGTATGGCACACACCACCCACACGAGTCCCATATAACACCAATTTTCTTGGAGTCCGTGCTACAGCTATCTCTTCCCCCTCCTGTTTTCTCTAACTCAGCCATCATGCGGTGGGCGGGGTTGGGGTTTGCTCAACTGCGGTCCCACTTGTAAGTGAAAATGCAACACAGCACGCATTCCCCCTTGAGCGGCGTGCCGGACCAACAGTGTGGGGGTGCGACGCGAACACGGCAGGCTTTTCCTTTTGAACTTGTAACTTGTAAAATTTGGTTCTGCTCCATGGCGCGACCGATAGATAGAAATAATGTTTTTCCTAGTGTAATGAGAAGTTTGGTTTTGGCACGGTTCATGCATGGAGTACTACGAAAATTATGAAGTTGATGCGAAAGGTAAGATAATTACTAGTACAATATACTACTACATGGAATTGATGGAAAGATAAAGATACATACGGATCCATCAACGACATGCTCACGCCCTAGTGCGCTGGGTCACCAACCGATGTGTGAGGAGTAGCGGCGTTGGTGGCGAGCTCAACATGCTTCTGAACAATGCCGTCCAAGGTTGCCCTGCGGTCCAAGAAGGCCAGCGTCCTATCGTCATCCTCTTGCACGTAGCAGTCCTTGTGGATGATTTGCGCGTAGACGTGGGTGATTATGTCGATGGTGTCTTGCTACGCCAGGCGCTGCGCGGTGAGCGCGACCTCGAGGTGGACATTCTCCAGTGCGACGGCAGGCAGTCGTAGGGCCACTAGTGCGTCGAAGAGGTTTTCACCATAGAGGCCGTTGACGGTGGCGGGCATCGCAGAGCCTGGGCGCGTGGGCTGGAGGCGTACGTTAAGGTCGTCCGCGAGCTTCTTGATGACGATGAACTTGTCGAGGAAGCTGACGAGGACCTCGTCGAACAACGAGACGAAGCTGTCATCCAAGAGGCCTCTCGCCCTGGCGGCCTCAAGCACGACCTGGAGACGTTCCTCGGTGCTGGGCCGCAGGGTGGCGTTGTGGACCATCTGGCACAGCCGGCTGATGCTCGCGCTCATCGCCTCCATGGGTCTAGCTTCTAGTCAACTGATCTTGCGATTGGAGTGATCACTCTTGCCCTTGGTTAGGGTGCGTAGGTGCATAGGATTTCATAGATTGGACTGGCGGGGAGCCTTTATATGAGAAGTGCAGCCTGCGTTGCATTCACGTGTGTGTTGGCCATCTACTCCTCGGCCCTCCCCGCCCTCCCTCTGTGCCAGTGCAGTATGGTCATCTCACCGAGACCAACTTGGGGCAAAATGAGAGAACTTTGATGTTTACTGGTTTATTGGTCCCCTTTGCATTTTGAGCCAAGTTTTGACCTTTGATTTAACTAATAAAATGTCAATGCACGTAACCAAAAATATCATCATTGGAAACTATGTTCAAATACGAATCCAATGATACAATTTTTGGTGACATGCATTATTATTATTTTAGTTAAATCTAGGGTCAAAATTTGGCACAAAATACTAAGGGGACCAATAAACCAGGACGGAGGTAGGAGTAGTATTTTGTAATTAATGTCATTGCATAAAGAGAATTGAGCATTGCATGTTGTGCTAAGTAGTCTCAAGTCATTGAATGCATACGCACCCCACGTCTCCTATTGGGTGATTTCTTTTTTCATGGCAAAAAATAGGGAACAAGGTGGGTAGTTAATGCACCGCGCCTAAAAGTTTTGGGATTATTTGGTTTTCGTAACGTGACTAATGCACCAGTACGGAGGGAGCACAATAGTAGTCTTTGATTGCAATTTTTTGTTGGTAGCTTACCAAGCTGACTGCTCAGTGAGTACAATAGTAGTCTGATTGATGAGACTTCAGATTTGAGCCATCTATCGAAAGGGAGAGTGTATAATATCATCGGGAACTATGTTCAAAACCTAATAAAACAATACTCCATGTATTTATTTACAGAGGGAGTAGTATATTTTTTGTGACATGCATTACTAGATATTGCTAGTCAAATACTAAATCCAGACGGACGTGGTAGTACTACTAAATCCAGACGGTGGTGCTAGACTAGTAGTAGTACTACCAATGTAGTAGTACTGTACTACCCGTTGGTCAAATTATTACGTGCTGCTCCTCACAGTGAAGTGACAAGACCCTGCGCAAGAGATGACACCTGAGTGTAGGCACCGTGTTCGGCATACCAAAGTCAGCCTCACCGTGTGCAGTCACTATCATCATGGTTGTAGAGCAAGCTTACTTACAACTAGCCGTGTTCGACATAATTTCCCTTACGTTGCCACGAGTATCTCTACTCTTTTCTTATACGAGTAAGATACCCATGCATTGCACCGAACACCAAGATTGGGGGTGGATGGCGCCAGCAACGGCCATCGCACCAGATTGTTCCATGGCCTTCTAGATGTGGTGGGGAAGAGATAAGGTTGATTGTGAGAGACACGGAGTTGTTTGTAAATAGGGAACAAGTGCGGGCATCTTTTTGCAAAACTGCAGCAGTTTGCTTTGTATGCGTCAGATCTAGATCCGACGGCTATTGGTGAAAGATGGCAGGCACACCATCATCACCAACTCAAAGGTTTTGATAGGAGTAGTATAGAGAAATAGAGAAACTCTTATAAAAAACTGAGTTGGTGATGATGGTGTGCCTGCCATCCTGCAATATAGACCGTCCGATCTATATCTGACAGATAGAAAGCAAACTATGGAAATTTTGCAAAAAGATACCCGCACCCCTCTCCACATTTGCAGATAAGGCCTTCCCTCGATCATCTTCGTCTCCCACAAGATAAACAGCTCGTATAAATGCATCTTGATGTTCCGTGCAACGCATGGGCCTCTTGCTGGTAATATTAAATATTCTACTTGAGTAATGGGTATATCGTTGCCGCACCTATGCACGCGAACATTTATCGTAACATAGTACCTCGTGCTGGATAGTCATACTATTACAAGTTTCAAACTGATATCACAAATGCTAGGAGTAATGCTGCACCTACAAAGAGGGAATTATTAGGAAGTTTACGTAAGAACTTTCGTTACTTTAGGTGGATGCAGCATTATCGTACAAACTAAAATCCACCACCCTGACAAGTCACTAATGGGCAAATAAATTTTTTAGTCTCTCGCGACTTGATGTTTCAAAAACAAATTCAGCTTCTGCAGAGACTTTGTCATTTAGGCTTAGACGCTTGCGGTGATTAGCACACCATTCATTATTGCGCCAGAGAACGCCAAACCTCATTACCTTGAGCACACTTGCCTCCATGATGTGGCTTGAACTATGTCGGTATTTCCCCAAAGAGGAAGGGATGATGCAGCATAACGACGGTAGGTATTTCTATCATTGATGAGACCAAGGTTATCGAACCAGTAGGAGAATCACACAACACTGCGTAAATGGAACCTGCACACAAAGAACAAACACTTGCAACCCGACGTGTTAAAGGGGTTGTCAATCCCTTTCGGGTAACGGTGCCAGAAATTGTCGAGTTGACGGGATAAAAATATGATAGATTGGATAAATAGTTCGCGAATAAATGCAAAATAAAATAAAGTGCAGCAAGGTATTTTTGGGTTTTTGGAAATATAGATCTGAAAATAAAATCAAATAAAAATAGATCTCGAAGGCAAATATGATAAAGAAGAGACCCGGGGGCCATAGATTTCACTAGTGGCTTCTCTCGAGAAAAATAGCATACGATGGGAAAACAAATTATTGTTGGGCAATTGATAGAACTTAAAATACTCATGACGATATCTAGGCAATGATCATTATATAGGCATCACGTCCAAGATTAGTAGACCGACTCCTGCCTGCATCTACTACTATTACTCCACACATCGACCGCTATCCAGCATGCATATAGTGTATTAAGTTCATGGAGAAACGGAGTAATGCAATAAGAACGATGACAAGATGTAGACAAGATCTATTTATGTAGAAATAGACCCCATCTTGTTATCCTTAATAGAAACGATACATACGTGTCGGTTCCCCTTCTGTCACTGGGATCAAGCACCGTAAGATCGAACCCATCACAAAGCACCTCTTCCTATGGCAAGAAAAATCGATCTAGTTGGCCTAACTAAACCAAAGATTCGAAGAAGAAATATGAGGATATAATTAATCATGCATATAAGAGATTAAAAGACTCAAATAACTTTCATGGATAAAAACATTGATCTGATCATAAACTCAAAGTTCATCAGATCCCAACAAACACACCACAAAAAGAGTACATCAAATAGATCTCCAAGAGACCATTGTATTGAGAATCAAAAGAGAGAGAGAGAGGAAGCCATCTAGCTACTAACTACGGACCTGTAGGTCTATAATGAACTACTCACACATCATCGGAGAGGCACCAATGAGGATGATGAACCCCTCCGTGATGGTGTCTAGATTGGATCTGGTGGTTCTCGAACTTGCGGCGGTTGGAATTGATTTTCGTCGACTCCCCTAGGGTTTCTGGAATATTGGGGTATTTATAGAGCAAAGAGGCGGTGCAGGAGGCCAGTGAGGTGGGCACAACCCACCAGGGCGCGCCTGGGCCCCCAGGCGCGCCCAAGTGGGTTGTGCCCACCTCGGGGCACCCCTCTGGTACTTCTTTGGCCCATCTTGTGTCTTCTGGTCTAGAAATTTTTTCCAAAAGTTTCGCTGCATTTGGACTCCGTTTGGTATTGATTTTCTGCGAAGTAAAAACAAGAAAAAAACAGCAACTGGCACCGGGCACTATGTCAATAGGTTAGTCCCAAAAAATGATATAAAGTTGATATAAAATGATTGTAAAACATCCCAGAATGATAATATAACAGCATGGAACAATCAAAAATTATAGATACGTTGGAGACGTATCAGCATCCCCAAGCTTAATTCCTGCTCGTCCTCGAGTAGGTAAATGATAAAAACAAAATTTTTGATATGGAATGCTGCCTAACATGTTCATCACATATTCTTTTCTTTGTAGCATGGAAATTTGGACTTTTATATGATTCAAAGCAATAGTCTAGTTTTGACATGAAGATTTCAATACTCAAGCATATCAACAAGCAACCAAGTCTTTCAGAATATCAACACTAAAGCAAGTTATCCCTAGCCCATGATTCTCAATCATTGATCCATTCATGAAACACACTCGCATATTAGCTACACCCAATGCTCAAGTACGATCATAGTGCCCCTTAGTTGGTGCTTTATAAGAGAAGATGGAGACTCAAAATAAAAATTGCATAAAGTAAATAGAATGGCCCTTCGCGGAGGGAAGTAGGGATTTGTAGAGGTGCCAGAGCTCAAAGCGAAAAAGATAGAGATAAAAACATTTTGGGTGGCATGCTTTTCCTGTCAACGAAAACGATCGAGTAGTTCCCAATACTTTCCATGCTAGATATATCATAGGCTGTTCCCAAACAGAAAATAAAGTTTATTCCTTTTTCCACCATACTTTCACTATCCATGGCTAGCCGTATTCATGGGTGCCTTCCATACCAACACTTTCCAAGGAATTTATTATTTGACAACATAAAGTAAATTCATTTTTCACTTCGGGACTGGGCATCCCTAATACCTTTGTCGTACTCTCGTGCAATGACAAGTGAATAAACACTCATCTTGAGAATAACACATCTAGCATGGAAATATATCAGCCACCCCCTACCGTTTCATGAGCGATACGAGCACACAAAAGAGAAGTTTATTTTGAAAATTAGAGATGGCACATACAAATTTGCTTAGAACAGCAAAAGAATACCGCATATAGGTAGGTATAGTGGACTCATATGGCAAAACTAGTTTAAGGATTTTGGATGCACAAGTAGTGATCATACTTAGTGCAAATGAAGGCTAGCAAAAGATTGAGAAGCATCCAACCAAGAAACGAAAAATCTCATAAGCGAGCATTAAGCATAACTAACACCGAATAATGCACCACAAGTAGGATATCATTTCATTGCATAACTATTGACTTTCGTGTTTGCATAGGGAATC
Source organism: Thinopyrum elongatum (assembly GCA_011799875.1). Classification (NCBI taxonomy): domain Eukaryota; kingdom Viridiplantae; phylum Streptophyta; class Magnoliopsida; order Poales; family Poaceae; genus Thinopyrum; species Thinopyrum elongatum. Next base: position 149,008,697 of record CM022302.1, on the reverse strand, counting down.
ACAAACCTTCACACCAATATTCTTACTAAAGCATAATTACTCATCAACATGACTCACATATTACATCATCATATCACAAAACTATTACAAAGAATCAAGTTTATTTTGTCCAATGATCTTCATGAAAGTTTTTATTATATCCCTCTTGAATATCTATCACTTTGGGACTAATTTCATAAGTTGCTTTTGATAGCTCAAACAAATCTAAGTGAAGAACATGAGCATAAAAATTTTCTTCTCTCAAAATAATTTAAGTGAAGCAAGAGAGAATTTCTTAAAAAGTTTACTAACTATCAAATAAATCTAAGTGAAGCATGAGAGCATTTCTTCAAAAATATTAAAGTACACCGTGCTCAAAAAGATATAAGTGAAGCACTAGAGCAATTCCATAGCTCAAAAAGATATAAGTGAAGCATAGAGAGCAATTCTAACAAGTCATAGCATAATTTTGGCTCTCTCAAATAGGTGTGTCTAGCAAGGATTCAAGACTAAAAATAAAAATCAAAAAAAGCAAAGACTCATATCATACAATACGCTCCAAGCAAAACTCATGATATGTGATGAATAAAAATATAGCTCCAAGTAAAATACCGATGGTCGTTAGAAGAAAGAGGGGATGCCACTCGGGCATCCCCAAGCTTATTTGCTTGCTTCTCTCTTAGATAATAGCTTGGGATGCCATGGGCATCCCCAAGCTTAGGCTCTTCTACTCCTTATTCCTTCATCTATCATGATCTCACCCAAAACTTGAAAACTTCAATCACACAAAACTCAACAAAACCTTCGTGAGATCCGTTAGTATAAGAAAGCAAATCATCACTATAAGTACTGTTGCAAACCCATTCATATTTTATTTTTTCATCATATATACTGTATTCCAACTTTGTTATGGCTCAAATCCCCCGAAAGAGTCCATAGATTCATCAAAATAAGCTCACAACGCAAAGAAAACAGAATCTGTCAAAAACAGAATAGTCTGTAGGAATCTGAAAACTTTCGATACTTATTTAACTCCAAAAATTCTGAAAAATTAGGAAAATGTGGGAAATTTGTACATAAATCTTTTGTAAAAAAATCATAATTTTTTGTCAATTCTGTGATTTTTCAAAATTATTTTACTGGACACAAAAGTTTCTGTTTTCCAACAAGATCAAAGCAATTATCACCCAACATGATCCCAAAGGCTTTGCTTGGCACAAACACTAATTAAAACACAAAAAACACAATCATAACAGTAGCATAATTGTGGAAAGACTCAAGAATAGAAAGAAAAAGACAAAAATAAATTTTATTCACTGGGTTGCCTCCCAACAAGCGCTATCGTTTTATGCCCCTAGCTAGGCATATTGCAAAGATCTAAGTATTGTCATCTTTGGTTCTAGATCCATAAGATGCCCTCATGATTGATTCATATGGTGGCCTAATTCTTGTTCTAGGGAAGTGTTCCATACCCTTACTTAGTGGAAATTGAAATTTAATATTGCCTTCTTTCATATCAATCACGGCACCAATAGTACGTAAAAACGGTCTACCAAGAATAATTCGACAAGATGGATTGCAATCAATATCAAGAACAATAAAATCTATGGGCACATAATTCCTATTTTCAAGAATAAGAACATCATTAATTCTTCCCATAGGCTTTTTAATAGTAGAATCCGCCAAGTGCAAGTTTAAAGAACATTCCTCAATATCGGTAAGACCAAGCACATCACATAAAGATTTCAGAATTCTAGAAACACTAGCACCCAAGTCACATAAAGCAAAACACATAATTTTTAATTTTGACTTTGATAGTAGGTTCCCATTCATCATGTAATTTTCTAGGAATTGAAATCTCTAATTCCAACTTTTCTTCCAAAGCTTTCATCATAGCATCAACAATATGTTTTGTAAAAGCTTTATTTTGTTCATAAGCATGGGGTGAATTTATCATGGATTGCAACAAAGAAATACAATCAATCAAAGAGCAATTATCATAATTAAAGTCTTTGTAATCCAAAAGAGTGGGCACATCACTAGTTGAAGTTTTGACCTCTTCAAACCCACTTTTATCAATTTTCTCAACAAGATTTTCACCCTCCAAATTATCGGGACGCCTTCTAACTAAAGTTGACTCTTCTTCAGTCCCTTTTTCATCAATATTAATTTTACTAAACAAGGAATAAATAGAAGAAACACCAATCATTTTAAGATCTTCATCATTTTTATGAAAGTAATCGCTAGAAAACGCTTTTTCTAAAAATTCTCTTTTAGCTCTAAGCATAGCGGTTCTTTTCTTACTTTCATCCATAGAAACATATAAAGCTTTAATTGATTCCTCAACCTTAGGCACAAAAATTTTCATCTTGAGATTTTCTACATCATGAGAAATTCTATCAATGCTTCTAGACATATCATCAATCTTATTCAACTTTTCTTCTATCGTAGTATTAAAATTCTTTTGAGCATTGATAAATTCTTTAATATTATTCTCAAGATCAGAGGTGTTCCTATTATTATAAGAAGGAATACCATAGGAATTACCATAATTATTAGAGGAATTTCCCGGAAAAGGTCTTGGATTAAAATTACCTCTATAAGCATTGTTATTAAAATTGTTTCGAGAAACAAAATTCACATCTATGGCATCACTATTTTGCTCAATCAAAGTAGACAAAGGTACATCATTAAGATCAATAGGAGCACTTTTATTAGCAACCAACTTCATAAGAGCATCAACTTTTTCACTCAAAGAATTTATTTCTTCTACCGAATTAACCTTTTTACTAGTAGGAGCTCTTTCGGCATGCCATTGTGAATAATTTGCCATAATATTATCAAGCAATTTAGTAGCTTCACCCAAAGTAATTTCCATAAAAGTACAACCCGCGGCAGAAACTAAAATATTTCTAGAAACAAAAATCAATCCCGCATAAAAAAATTGTATGATCATTCAAAGATTTAAAGCATGAGTAGGACAATTTCTTAGCATCAATTTCATTCTTTCCCAAGATTACGCAACATGTTCATGCTCAAGTTGTTTAAAATTCATGATTTACGTCCTAAGAGAAATAATTTTTGCGCGCGGAAAATACTTAGTAATAAAAGCATCCTTGCACTTATCCCAAGAATCGATACTATTGTGAGGGAAAGAAGAAAACCAAATTTTTGCATGATCTCACAAAGAAAACGGAAATAATTTCAACTTCACAATATCATTGTCCACATCTTTTTTCTTTTGCATATTGCATAATTCCACGAATGTGTTAAGATGGGACGCGGCATCCTCATTAGGAGTACCGGAAAATTGATCTTTCATAACGAGATTCAACAAAGCGGCATTAATATCACAAGACTCCGCACTAGTGGCGAGAGGAGCAATCGGAGTGCTAATAAAATCATTGTTGTTGGTATTGGAGAAATCACACAACTTGGTGTTCTGTTGAGTCATCATGACTACGCAACAAGATTGCACTCAAAAACAGATCTAACAAGAAAAACGATGAACGAAAAAGAGGGTGAATAAAACGGCCAATTTTTGTGAAGTGGGGGAGAGGAAAACAAGAGGCAAATGGCAAATAATGTAAATTGCAAGGAGATGAGATTTGTGATTAGGAACCTGGTAGGTGTTGATGATGTCTCCCCGGCAACGGTGCCAGAAATTCCTTTTGATGCGGCTTGAACTACGTCGGTATTTCCCCAAAGACGAAGGGATGATGCAGCACAGCGACGGTAGGTATTTCCCTTAGTGATGAGACCAAGGTTATCGAACCAGTAGGAGAATCACGCAACACTATGTAAACGGAACCTGCACACAAAGAACAAACACTTGCAACCCGACGTGTTAAAGGGGTTGTCAATCCCTTTCGGGTAACGGTGCCAGAAATTGTCGAGTTGACGGGATAGAAATATGATAGATTGGATAAATAGATCATGAATAAATGCAAAATAAAATAAAGTGCAGCAAGGTATTTTTGGGTTTTTTGGAAATATAGATCTGAAAATAAAAGCAAATAAAAATAGATCTTGAAGGCAAATATGATAAAGAAGAGACCCGTGGGCCGTAGATTTCACTAGTGGCTTCTCTCGAGAAAAATAGCATACGGTGGGAAAACAAATTACTTTTGGGCAATTGATAGAACTTCAAATACTCATGACTATATCCAGGCAATGATCATTATATAGGCATCACGTACAAGATTAGTAGACCGACTCCTGCCTGCATCTACTACTATTACTCCACACATCGACCGCTGTCCATCATGCATCTAGTGTATTAAGTTCATGGAGAAACGGAGTAATGCAATAAGAACGATGACATGGTATAGACAAGATATATTTATGTAGAAATAGACCCCATCTTGTTATCCTTAATAGCAACGATACATACATGTTGGTTCCCCTTCTGTCACTGGGATCAAGCACCGTAAGATCGAACCCATCACAAAGCACCTCTTGCTATGGCAAGAAAAATTGATCTAGTTGGCCTAACTAAACCAAAGATTCGAAGAAGAAATACGAGGCTATAAGTAATCATGCATATAAGAGATCAAAAGACTTAAATAACTTTCATGGATAAAAACATAGCTCTGATCATAAACTCAAAGTTCATCGGATCCCAACAAACACACCGCAAAAAGAGTTACATCAAATAGATCTCCAAGAGACCATTGTATTGAGAATCAAAAGAGTGAGAGAGAGGAAGCCATCTAGCTACTAACTACGGACCCGTAGGTCTACAATGAACTACTCACGCATCATCGGAGAGGCACCAATGAGGATGATGAACCCCTCCATGATGGTGTCTAGATTGGATCTGGTGGTTCTTGAACTTGCGGCAGCTGGAATTGATTTTTGTCGACTCCCCTAGGGTTTCTGGAATATTGGGGTATTTATAGAGCAAAGAGGCGGTGCGGGAGGCCAGCGAGGTGGGCACAACCCACCAGGGCGCGCCTGGGCCCCCAGGCGCGCCCAGGTGGGTTGTGCCCCCCTCGGGGCACCTCTCTAGTACTTCTTCGGCCCATCTTGTGTCTTCTGGTCCAGAAAAATTCTCCAAAAAGTTTCGCTGCGTTTGGACTCCGTTTGGTATTGATTTTCTGCGAAGTAAAAAACAAGCAAAAAACATCAACTGGCACTGGGCACTATGTCAATAGGTTAGTCCCAAAAAATGATATAAAGTTGCTATAAAATGATTGTAAAACATCCAAGAATGATAATACAACAGCATGGAACAATCAAAAATTATAGATACGTTGGAGACGTATCACTCCAGAACAAAGAACCTGACCAATTTTAATCTCAGATGTGCTGCCTCGGTAGTCGATCAAATCAATTTCTGTAAGATGGAGATCAAGGCATTCGATGAGATTGTTATAGTGCAGCACATTTTTCGCTTTCGGGTCTTTTTTTATCTGCAAAAGAAGAGAACATATTAGAGCAGCTGGCTGTATAAGTCTGCCGTGTCATCAAGAGGTACCAATATCATTCACTCATACGATAGGGTTGGCTATAGGGTTGGCTCTAAGGCTAGTGATATTTTTTCACTCTCTCTCTCTCTTTCTCTTTCCTCTCATTTACCTAGGAGCACGTGAAGAGCTTTGGAATTTGTTGCCTTCCACTATGTGGCCGATGCCATATTTCTCAAAAGTAAGCCACATAATACGCATCGATGTCAAATCAAAAGATTTTGGCACCGCTCTAGCGATGTGAGAGAGTTGGCACCGTTGTGCACACAGACCCACACGTATAAACAAATCAATCAAACCAACTACACCAGCCTCTCCCTCTCCCAAACAAGTGTTTTTTATTGCCTCAGTCCTCTCCCTCTCCCACACAAGTGTTTTTTCATTGCGTGAGTTAATTTGGCACCGGAGCAAAGTAGGTGATCCAGATTGGGGCACCAGGTGAGCAATGGAGGGACATCGATGCCAAATGCATCAGAAGTGAATTTGGCACGTGTTTTGGCCTACATAGTGGAGGGTCATTATAGCCCACTTTTGTTCTACCTCGTATTTAGTGTAAAATTTTGACCGTAGATTTACCTAAGAAAATGCCAATGCATGTCACCAAAAATTATACCATTTGAAATTATGCTCAAATACGAATCCAACGATATAATTTTTAGTGACACGCATTAACATTTTGTCAGTTAAATCTATGGTTAAATTTTGATACTACAAAATACGAAGAGTAAACTAGGATAGAGGTAGTACTTGCTCTTAGGCTAACCATAGAGTTACTAGTCTAAGTTACTTGCCACTATGACTAGCCTAGGCTAATAGTAGTACAACAACAAAACGATGCACGTGATCATGTGAGAAAAAAAAATACTAAAAACATTTCTTTCGGTGCAGTGCGTAGATGCAGTTTTGAACACTACACTTGTCATGGTAATTTGGGAAAAATGCGAAAGAATTGAGCTACGTTGTGATTACTGCTTACTAATAGGAAAGAAGTTTCACCTCGATGAGTAGCTTCTCCATGCACGGAAAGCATGTAAGGAATCCAACAACTTGATCCAGATTGTGGCCGATAGATTTTATTGCTAAGATCTTCACTGTGCGCACAGACTGGGTCAAGCTTGTGGGAATCATTTTCTGGATGACAGTCGTAAATACATCAAGAAGAAATTTAAAAATGTGAATTTCAAGAATACGGAGAAGAAGATGAGTGTTGTACCTGAACGATTACCGATCCAATAAAGAGTTCGGAGAATTTGGCAGACGAGTACACCAACGTTGTCAATTTCGGCGCGTCAATGACCCTAATTTTTGTTGGACCTTCTAGATCAGATACAAGCAATCTCTCAAGGAAAGGCGCATTCTCAATGACCATAATGTGGAACAGCTGGAGTGATCTCTTCCCAATTGATGTCTTGTTGCGGGGCCAGCAAGACACATAAATCCATCGAACATTCGTCGAGGCGATGTGGAGGCTAATGAACCCGTGGATCTGCCAAAGATGAAGGTACTCGAGCACAGTACAACTATGGAGCAGGTGCTCCATAGCCTTCTTCGAGATGCCAACGTCGAAGAGGTCGAGCTGCTTGAGTTGAGGGAGAAGAAGGGCGGGCGCGGCATTAATCTGGGGAAAATAGCAGGAGCTGAAGCTGGCGCGGCGCAGCATTGGCGTGAGGCGGAGCGCGGACGGCGGCAGAGAGCGACATCGTCCAGCTTCAAACCAGAGCTCCTCGAGCCGATCTAGGGTGGGGGATAAGAACCACTCATCGAACTTGGCTTGGACCTTGCAGTTGGTACTGAACATGCGGATCACTAGTACGCGTCGGTGCTATACAAACAGTTTTTAACCCCTTTCCGCGACGGCATTTGGAACCGTCACCAAGTGAGTGTGGGCGATAGGGGGGTCCTTCACACACGACCCAGAAACCATCGGGGATAGGGAGCCAACATGCATATACAGTACTCCTACTCGTTTGTGCTCGCATTGCCATCGCAGTCGGTATTCTGTGGTGCTACGTTTACGATGCGCGACCCATCACAAACGGTTCACTATTATAGAACGTGTATGATAAGCAGACAATCACACATATTCGCTTTTCCCAAACCGTACGCGATAACTAATTAAGAAGATTAGCTAATCATCGTACGAGTGTCGGACAGGATTATGAAATGTCGGACCGTCGTAACATCGTCGTACACAACAACTATCGCACACGCTATTCTATGGTGCAACGTTTACGATGCATACTTCATCAGAAACAGTTCATGGTTGTGAATCGTGTACAATAAGGAAACTATCACAAATGTTTAGTTTACCCACACCGTTTGTGATATTGTCTGACATCGCACATGCTTTGTAAACGGCAACTATGTGCATGCTTACACATGTTTCCTCTCTGTGAACCGTGTCGGATTATGGTGTATATCGCAAACGTTTGTGTTTTACCAACCGTGTGTGCCGTAACGACCTGGAGAGCGTAATTTCACCGTAATTTAATTGCTGCTATTTCAAATTGTACCGGATTTGAATTTGAATTTGAATGTATGCTATAGCACTACAAAAAAAAATACACTTCCGTGATGATACGTGTTTGTCACAGTAGGTCATGTTTTCTGTCATGCATGTACATCCATGACGATTTTATGACAGAATCAAGATAGTCATACCTATGCTGTCGTAGAAGTGTTCCATGATAATACCAAAATTATCATCACGGAAGTGTTCACTTCCATGATGATAAATGACGCGTCATGGAAGTGCTTTCATCAAGGGTAACCGACATGTGGCATCCACCGTAACGGGTCGCCGTTAAGCTATCGGGTCCAGTTTTGGATCCGATAACCAGTTAACAGCCCGAACCAATGGGGATTTTCCACGTGTAAAATTCTCATTGGCCGAAGGAAACACGTGTCAGCTCGTCATTGGGTCAGATAGGCGCCTATGATATGTCACCACGTGCGACGACCCAACACTGGCCCATTTAGCTTACAAAGGCCGGCCCATTTGACTTGGTCAAAAGTTAGCGGGCCTGCCCATGAAAAGCCTGTTAACGGTCTGTTCGCATATAGCCCATTTTACGGCCCGGTAACTCACGACCCGTTAGGGCCTTCCTGAAATCGTCCCAACCGCGTCATGTGGGCCGTCGAATATAACACCAGCCCATTTCACTTTCGGCCCATGTATGGCCCACGACATCTTTCGGCCCATATGAGGCCTTTTGTATCTTTAGGCCCTTTAGTGGCCCATGGTGACTCTAGCCTATAATGAACAGTAAATTTCTTTGTACCCATTAACGGCCCATGATTCACATGGGCCATTTCCAGCCCGTGTTAGCTTTCGGCCTACTGACAGCCCATACGTTCTTGGGCTCCTTTCCGGCCCTCGATTACTTCCGGCCCATTACTGGCCTGTTCCCCTAATGGGCCAAATTCGGCCCGTGGTTAGAATCGGCCCGTTTGTGGCCTGTTAACCCGTTGTGCCGTTTCCAGCCCGTCCTATATTCTAGCCCATTAACGACCCGTTATGCCTGTGACAGAATTAAGCCTTTGCTGTCTTCCGGCCTGTTAACGGCCCGTTACCGTGCTGGCCCGATACCAATTACGCCCATTTATGGCCCATGTGGACCCATTTATCTGACGGCCTGAGGCCCACCGATTCTACGGCCCGTTGGAGGCCCATTTATCCGACGGCCCGTAGGAGGCCCATGAATCCGACGGCCTGTAGCAGGGTCAAGGTTACCACGGTCCGTATATGGCCCATGGTTGTTGCGGCCACTAGCATACCAGGGAAAAAGAAGACTAGGAAATAAATAAGCCCGAAATTAACGCTAGGCTATTAAGGCGATTGCACAGATTACATCCACTGGGCATCAAAGTTCGCCACCAGTGCAAATATAGGGAACACCCTACACTATACAAAAATGGCTTGTTGTTTTCTTCAGCCGGTGGCTGCACGTTAAGAACAAATTTTGTATCACAACAAAACAAATTACAACCATAAAACAAAAGGAAGGTTGGCATAAAAGTTAACAGTGTGGCAGATAAATGCACCACCAGAAGTTCAGAAGCTTAGTTCATTTGACCTGACTGTTACGTTTTCATGATGTACTGTCCGATGGAGCACCATAACCTTCGCCTTTATTTCTCCTAGGCTCCTGAACAACATAGCAAATGTTTGATAGTCTGGTTTCAAAACCATGCATATCTTGACGACATCGAACAATGGTTGTCCTTGTTTCACAAAGGGTCTCTGTTAGGGAATGGACTTGTGTCTGGAGCGCAGATATAACATTGTTTTGAGCTTGCATATCTTGATCATGAGGCAGTTTGGACAAGATTGCCATAACAACCAACCCAGTATTACGCAGGAACGTGCTTTTGGCACTGTTAGTGGACAGGTACTGACCCACTGCAGCAAGAGGTGACATTGCGGTTATAGTTGCCTCGTCACCTTCAGAAGGTGGCGGTTCCACCATTTTTTCCATAGCTTGCTGAAAAGTTGAGTTTTTACATTAGTAGTACCAGAACAGAAGATATTAAGGAGGCAGCAAAACCAAACAAAATAGCTTTGGTCTATATACAGAACTTATTCTGGTGAACCCGTGTAAAATATTAGTTGTATTCTACTGCAAAGTACATAATAAAACCAGGTTCCAAACATATGACCATGTACCATGGCTAATGTATTGTCTATTTCTTCACATTGTATTGACAGCTAAGGATAAAGAGACAAAGTTTATAATATGGTAAACATAGTATGACATCATTCATATCACAAAACAACTGAGAACAGACAAACAGGCAATTGTAACGTTGTGAGGGCAAGTCCAGCACGGAACTAGATTACAGATCAAGATCAAAGGAATATCACTCCTCTCTTTTAAACCTTGTAAGGTGCAATGATACGCTAGGACAATTGTGTATAAAATTGAAAAGAGTAATAGACATTGGCTGCAAACCATGCAGTTCAATGCATGAGTCAGAGTAAGTAGTAGTTAAAAGGCATGAGGATTAAGGACTTACAACAGCGGCTTTGACTGGTGTAGTCATGCCCTTCGTCTTGCTGGTGTGACAATCCTTGAAGATTTCCACATAATTTGGTTCAGGTGCTTTTTGGTCCTTGCGGGCTTTCCTCAGCATTTGGAACAAGTCAATATAGATCTGATAATATGGCACAGCGAAAAGAGTGAAACAGCAGCTAATTACAAGAGCCTTGCAGTGTGCAATATAGCTACGAGATCCTGTCGTCTGTTGGAATTTCACTTTCATATGGTTGGCCTTGTTCTTTGAATAGTTCACCTACAAGAAGACAGATTTGTGAGGCACATGTGTAAATAGGAGTTCAACATGTGATCTGATCACATACATATAATGTACCTGATACTTTGGATCAGACCAGTGTTTAACAAGGCCTCTCCAGTCTTCATCCGATATATTTTCCACTGGAGATGTTTGGGCAAGTTCACTGTTAGCCTTGCCTTCAAAGTGAGTTTTCCTTAAGTTATACCGATATTGTCGCAGAGCAAACTTGAAAACATGGGTGCAAGCTTGTCTGGTTGCATCATCTTGGCTATCCAACTTGAACCTCATATGTTGAAAATTATGGGAGTCTCATTATCAGCAACCTAGAAAGTATGGGACAGAGCAAGACGATATTACTAGTTTCCATACATAACCATACTTACAGATAAATGGTCGAGGAAGGTCTTGAACTGGTTTTCGTCTTTGTCATTCTTGTACTGAATCCATGTTGGGAGGATATGTGCATGACACCTAAGGGCAACCGCTGCTTCTAATACTAACTTGGCTGACTCTGTAGCATCACGTGGCCTTTTTAAACCTGCCTCAAAACAGATCTCCATTCTTCCTCCTCTAGATTTAGTTAACCTATCGAGCATTATCCCTGATGTTTGTTTCCTCTTGCGCCTAGGTGCTAGTCCAACAACGAACATAGGAAGTGTTAGTGTACATCAAACTGTGAGACTACATATAAAGAAGCATGCAACTGTAACTTGACTCCAGCAACTACCTTCTTGCTGTTGAAGCTCACAAGGTTCATCTGATCTTGCCAACTCGTCTTGTGTTAAGAGTGCTTCGGAAGTAGTGTCAGGTGGCAAGGGAGCCTGGGAACGTGCTGCTAGCTAAGTTCACAAACGAGTAACTCGTGCAGCTGGTGGTACTGTGGAAGGTGTTGCAACAACTAGGGTTGTCTCTGCTTGTTTGGTGGCAGCTATTAGTTTCTGTTTGGCTTGTTTTGCAGCTCATGTAGCATGGGATACCGCGTTTGTACAATTTTCCGCTGGACTTTGACCTTCTATTGCACCATCAGTACCAGCAGAATCTGCATAATTCTTCCGCTTCCGTTTCTGTGTGTCCTTAGTACTAACACCATCCCCTGTCATTCTGTGTTCCTTCCTCTTTCTCTGTGCCATGTTAAGTCAAGCCGACAAGAAAAAGGAATAAAAATTTAGTTCTTCAGAACAAATTGATGCGTGATACAGACGAACTAAACTTTGATGTCAGGCAACCACATGATAGGAGGATGTAATATGTACGAAAAGCAGGATGGCATGAGATAATTAGAACTATGATGTGTAAACTAAGCAGAAGGCATTTCAATAAATTAGAAGCAATGCAATGGAAGGTAGACACCATATGAAAGATGCGACAGATATCGCTCTGCCAAGTTAACAGTGTCTCGTCATAACTGGCGTTTAAACAAATGTGAAGCAGTACAAGAAATAAATCATATGCAAGATGCAAAAAACATCACACTACCAAGTTAAAGGTCTCTCGTCATTAGTTCCATTGCATATTCACAGCATTGCATATTCACAGCTTATGATGTGTAAACTAAGCAGAAGGCATTTCAACAAATTAGAAGCAATGAATGCTAGACACCATATGTAAGACGCAACGAATATCACTCTACCAAGTTAAAACTGTCTCGTCATTAGTGCCATTTCAACAAATTAGTAGTACAAGCTAGAAAATAATGCGAGATGTAAACTATATCGGACTCCCAAGCTAAACGTGTCTTGTGAAAAGTGATTGTTGTAGGTTACACAACAGTAGTACTTTGATGTAAGAGCATGGTGTGATAGACAGATATTGTGTGTTGTAGAAACAGGAACACGTGTTTTATTCACAAGTATAATGTGTAAAGTAAGCAGATGTAATTCAACAAAATTAGAACCAATACAAGCTAGACATCATACATAACATGCAACCACATATAACAGTGCCATGTTAGAGGGAGCACATGTGATGGTGGACAAGGGGGGACGTGCTCATCATCAACACAGCTACTTTTAGTGTCTATGCATGTGTTGTCTTCCAAATCTTGTTGGGGGATGGCCGAGTAGAATGTGGAGAGGCCCTCCGTTTGGAAGAAGCACCTTTATCCACTGCCTTGCTAATTTCCTTCTGCTTTATTGATTTTGCATTGTCAAGTAAAACCGACAAGAAAAAGCAATAAAATTCACTCTTCAGAACTCATTCATGCATGAAACTGACAATCACTACCTTGATGTAAGGCAAACACATGATACGAGGATGGAATATGTACGAAAAACAGGACGGCATGGCATATTCACAACTATTTGTGTAAACTAAGCAGAAGTAATTTAATCAAATTACAAGCAATACAAGTGAGACACCGTATGCAACATGCAAGACAATATTGCACTGCCAAGCTAGAGAAAGCACCTGGGATGCCGGTTTCGCCGGAAGACCGCCATCAGTCCATGCCTTATTTTTTTCCTTCCTATTTCTTAATTGTATTGCCTTGTCAAGTCAAACCCACAAGAAAAATGCATAAAAATTTGCTTTTCAGAACTCGTTGATGCAGGATGCTAACGAGCACTACTTTAATGTAAGGCGACCGCATGATAGGACGATTGAATATGTAAGAAAAAAGGACAGCATTGCATATTCACAGCTATGATTTGTAAACTAAGCAGACGACATTTCAACAAATTAGAAGCAATGAAAGCTAGACACCATATGAAAGATGCAACGAATATCACTCTACCAAGTTAAAACTATCCCGTCATAAGTGCCATTTCAACAAATTAGAAGTAGTACAAGCTAGAAAAGAATGCGAGATGTAACCTATATCACACTTCCAAGTCAAACGTGTCTTATGATAAGTGATTATTGCAGGTTACACAAGAGTAGTACTTTGATGTAAGAACATGGTGTGATAGACAGATATTGTATGTTCTAGAAACAGGAACACGTGTCTTATTCACAAGTATAATGTGTAAAGTAAGCAGATGGAATTCAAAAAATTAGAAGCAATACAAGCTAGACATCATACATAACATGCAACCACATATAACAGTGCCAAGTTAGAGGGAGCACCTGTGATGGTGCACTAGGGGAGACGCTCTCATCATCAACACAACTACGTTGAGTGTCTATGCATGTGTTGTCTCGCAAATCTTCTTGGGGGTGGCGGAGTAGAATCTGTAGAGGCCCTCCATTTGGAAGGAGCACCTTTATCCACTGCCTTGCTAATTTCCTTCCGCTTTATTGATTTTGAATTGTCAAGTAAAACCGACAAGAAAAAGCAATAAAATTCACTCTTCAGAACTCATCCGTGCATGATACTGACAATCACTACTTTGATGTAAGGCCAACACATGATACCAGGATGGAATATGTACGAAAAACAGGACGTCATGGCATATTCACAACTGTTTGTGCAAACTAAGCAGAAGCCATTTCAACAAATAACAAGCAATGCAAGCTAGACACCACATGAAAGGTGCAACCGATATGACTCTGCCAAGTTAAAAGTGTCCCATCATAAATGGCGTTTCAACAAATTAGAAGCAGCGCATGCTATAAATCATATGAAAGATGCAACTAATATCACACTGCATATACTAAAGGTGTCTCATCATATTGATTGATGCGGGATACAAAAAAAACAATAGTTTTATGTAAGGACATGCTTAATAGACAGATGTACTATGTACTAAAAACAGGAAGGCATGTCACATTAACAGGTATAATGTATAAACTAAGCAGAATAGCACATGCAATTTAACCAGATTGGAAGAATTACAATCTAGACACCATACACAACATGCAACCACATATCACGCTGCCAAGTTAGAGCAAGCACCTGCGATGCTGGTGTAGGGGAAATGTGGTCATCAACTACAGAGCTACGGTCACTATCTTCATCTAGCCTTGCTATTTCTTGAGAATCATGTGGGGAGGCTGACACAACATTCTTTAAAAGAGCGTATTTTCTCACAGTAACCCCCTGGCGTGACTGTCTCATCATAAGTGATTGATGAGGGATACACAACAACATTAGTTTGATGTAAGAACATGGTTAATAGACAGATGTACTAGTATGTACCAAAAACAGGAAGGCATGTCATATTCAAAGGTATAATGTGTAAGCTAAGCAGATGCAATTTAACTAAATTAGAAGCAATACAAGCTAGACATCCGGCTGGAGTGGTGAGCATGCTCATCGAGGACCTGAGAGCCTGGTGGGAGGCGGGCTGCTTCGCCACCATCATGGCTTTTGAGTTGGCTTCCAGGTGATGCATGTCTGTGCTGGGCTTGTCACTAGGTCGGCCAGTGCCCTGACTAGCTATTTGTCTTCTGGTGCTCCCGGGATGGTGGTTCATGTAAAAAATATCTATCCTTATCTTAATAAAGACCGACTTCGGCCTTTCGAATACAAGCTAGACACCATATGCAACATGCAACCAAATATGACACCACGAAGTTAAAGCAAGCACCTGGGATGGTGGTTCATGGCGAGCGAGATCATCAACTCCAGAGCTACGTTTACCGTCTCCATCTATTGAACATGCAACCTTTAAAGCGCTGACACGTGTCTTGCCTGCCCGCGAAGAAAGCAGGAGCGACTTCTCTCTTTTATTTCATGCTTCTGTCAAGGCAGAGTCTGAAATACCCATGCATAAAAACACAATAGTGAGAGTATGGGTGAAGTGTGTGTAGAACTAGTGCACTATAAAAGTAGCAGATAGCAGGTGGCTGAAAAATAAATGACAGGAGACATATGATAGCTCTACAACATTGCATGGCAAACAAAATTAGATTCTACTCCGTATGATTTTGTAATATATGAGCACAGGGATGGCTGGGAAATGCAGGTACTCCTCTAGCACACCACCACATGTGGTCCTATCAAAATAACAGTCGACTGAAAATAAATAGGTCAGTCGATTTTTTTATGAACCGTCCGATCTATAAGGAACGGGAAGATGGCCTTCATCTACCTCCCGCCAGTCACTGTTGACGATCTTTCTCGAACCGCCAGTGACCACCGGCCTAGCCACCTGCCTCCGCCGCCCCACCCTCCCCTCGACCTCACACCACCGCCGTGCTTGGCAGCGCCCCCCGGCCATCCCTTTAATCCCGTCCGACCTCCAGATCAGGTGCCAGTAGCTCCTAGGCCCCACACACCCCTAAGATAAACACCGAGGCGCTGCTTCCCTGGTGTAATAGGCGGACTAGAGCCTGTTACGCTGGGGAATGCTTCCTTTAATTGGGAATCAACTAACCAGGAATTGAAATCCAGGGGGCGACGGACCTCTAGCTAAGGTGAAATAGTATATGAGGAGAAACCTTGTGCATCGCGAGTTACTAGGAACATCTAGTATTTGCACGAATAAGGCAAGAGGAGTACCATTTCCGGTTGCCAGTGCTGTGTCCTCCGGATATAGCGGCAATGTTCTTCTTTTTACCGGGGGAACCGATGTTTTGGATGAGGGTGGAGCCTTGGACGAACCCATGGCCAAATTGTTGACTGTGTTGCGGTGGCCGTCTGTTGGCGGAGGGGAAGCAGATCCGAGGTGGCGAAGGACGGTGTAGCGGGAATAACTCCGGTGCGGTGGACGGTGGCGACGTTAGAGCAGCAGCGGTGAGGCGCAGGACGGCGTGGTTGAACTGGCTCAGGTATGGCGCACATCGGCGTCCTGGAGGCAGCTCGGCCTCGGCTTCAACTACTAGCCGTGGAGGGCATTGCGGTTGCGGTTGTGGTGGACGACGACGTTGGGGTATCGTCTCCGGCGTGATGGAGGAGGGCGGCGGTTAATGGGTGGGATGGGGTGGCGGACGGAGGACGCCGGGGTTTCGCGGCTGGTGGAGAGGTAGTTTTGGCGCCCACGGAGTACGAATGGGGAATCAGACAGGGGGAGGAAGCTAAGGGGGAACCATGTTTCGGTCTGGGACATGCTTGTTTTTGGTTTTTTTGAACAGATTGGACGCGCTTGTTTGAAATTTGGGGAAAGTACAAACTTTGCCCCCTTCTTAAATTTCGGACCTACTGCGGGTCGGGGGTAGGACGGTAATCCCAGGTGTCCCAAATAGTGGGCGGGAGCGATTCCGGCCGAGCGCATGTGTGCTTAGGCGGCCATGGTGTATGAATGTTTTTCGGAGGCGGTTGCATGGCGTCTAGATGAAGCTACAAACCTACCCCAGTTTAGACCTTTGGACATTGGGCCAGTAGGTTTCACGGGTCAGAGTTAGAAAAGTAATTTCCTTCTACCAAACATTGGTCTCACGCGGTTTCGGGCGAGTAGAGGCTCTTTTGGCGCTTCGTTCGAAATTTTGAAATAGAAGCATTCATGTTTAGAGTACTCTTGAACTTTGAGGATTGACCTAAATAGACAATGTTAAATTTGACCTTGTATGTTTGAAAACCTCATTAAATTACGCGCTTCTTTTTGAAATTTTGACACTTGAAAATCCTATAACTACGATTATTTTGGAATGGAGGAGGTAAATTTGAATCTATTTTGTACACGACTATATATGCTATTATGTACAAAAGCAGAGCAAAGATTGGTGCCCCCATAATTTAGGTATGATTTACAAATGCCATGATTTCGAATTCAAATAATTGAATGGACTTTATGTTGAATTCAAATTTTTTAAACCACCTTAAGTTGAATTCAAATGTATGCTAGTTCATAGCTAGCTATTTATAATGTTCATTGTGTAACTTTTGTATGTATAATGTGCTTTACACACACAACATGAACTATACTCATGTTTATATTCGATTGCTAAAGTGATGCATTGTCTGGAGTTCAAAATACTAACTCCGTGGATCAATTATGTTGAATAATAACATAGACATGCTCAAATTCGATAGAATATAGATGTTTGATGGATCAATGACCATTCCTTACGTGAATTGCAAATATCATGATCCCATCCTAATATTTGGATACAATTTATATTTTTAATCAATGTGTACATCAGTCTTTTACGTGTAGTTTCACTCTCCATCGGTGGTCTCTCACACATGCTCACACACTCTCTCCTGAGGTGTCTTTCTCGCAGACATGCTCTCGATATAACCCTCCCTCCCTCTCGTAACCATTTACGACTGTTTTCACTAACTTTTATCACAAGCACTCTTCCTCTCACAAGCATACACACGCAAAATCCCCATCGACCCTTTCTATATACATAGACCTGCCTACGTGTCTCCCGCATGCACATTATCTTTAGGCCTGTCTCTCACGCATTGTCTCCACCTCTCTTCCTAATTGACGAGTATGATTCTAGCAGAGCATTCCGTAGGATGCCCCTTAAAGTTAGGTTGGATGAATAGTAATATCAGAGATAAGGGGTTACCTTAGTCCGAGGACCTAGGGTTAGAAATCCTAGCCAGCTTTGTCAGTGGACACAGAGTCCTTCACGACTCTGCTTTCTTTGTCTTGTACGAGTAGTCCTCCATGGGTCTCCCTAAATGCGTCACGGGCCGACCAATTTGGCGCTGGACGGAACCGAACCAAGGGCCTCACCTCGGCCCACCGGACCTCATGCGGTGACACACCCTCTGCCCCCAGGTCTTGTTATCTTCTCACACCCACACATACCAACACAGACACCACATAAAATATTTTCTCCTCATGCCTCTATCCCCTCCCCCCTTGCATATACACACTAAAGGGCATCTCTCGCCGTGACATCATATTCGTCTCTCTCTCTCAGACTCTCTCGTTCTCGTGATATCTCCCCACGTCCCCCACCCCCCCCCCGCCGGCCCCTCGATCTATGCCTCTCTCGAATACATAATACACACACATACCTCTCTAGGCCCTGCCAAATACATCAACTACACATTCACACATGTTACATCACGTACCCCATTGATCTAAAAAGCCCTCTCTTCACGTTTATTTCGCATACAACATTCCTTTTGAATAAAACCACACAAAGTGTGGCCAAAAAATTATTTTAGAATTTCGACATATATACAACATTACAAAGTTATGTGGCACCCAGGCTCAGAGAACCGGTTTACCAGTGTTTCCAACCCAGAGATCATGTCTTCTGGAAACACACAACAACTTGGAACAGAACATAGCTGAACTTTTATTGATAATAGTCGAGTACAAGCTTACATATTACATGATCATCGAGGCCAAAAGCACATCTAGTGCTATGACAGTATCTACATTATTTATCTAACATATCAGGGCCTCGGTATTACTGCGGGATACTACAGCGAAAGACTACTGCGTAGCGAAACATGATAGTAACTCCATCCATAGGGACACTGCTGAGGACACATCCTAGTCATCGCAACACGGACCTTCGAGACCTCCGTCTTAGTCTTCTCCTGCATCTGGCATGATACACCACGTGAGTACTGTGAATGTACTCGCAAGCACAGGACAACCAAGTATGCAGCAAATAATAGCATGGCAATCAACATGTTAAGTCTTAAATGATTCACTTACTGTTACTAACTTACTCATATCCGGGTTGTCTCACAAACCTCGGAATACTCGATGCCAACGAGTACTTCCGCTCATAAGGCAAGTACTTCCATCATTACTATGGTTATTACGGTTAATCACCTAGAGAGGTCTGGACGGGCTGTCCAATACCATGGACGCGGCTATTCAAATAGATTTTACTCTGCAGAGGTTGCGCACTTTACCCACACCATGGAGCACCTGACCTCGTGATCCCATTCGGGTGGACCAGCGTTGCTCCAATGAAACCCGCCTGACTCGTGACTCTCCCATCGTACCACCGGCAATCACACTCCCTCGGAGTCAAGCCTTGGGTGGCCCCGTGTCACCTCGTGACACCTGCCACCGTCGTGGCCCAACTAAACCGTCCCAAACGGGGACGCCGGCACAAAACTCAACTGGGCTCACAGGGTTATCGCCGTCTGCCTGATCAGGGCAGCACGCACGCATAACCCTCCCTGTCTGGAGGTACCGGTGAAAGAGCACGGAGCCAGACCAAGTCAAGGCCGTCCCATACCGGCAAATGTGGCTGCACGGGTAAGCCCGGATAGGTGACTCTTGATCAACCAACTAAGTTTCACTTAGCAATCATGGTCATTCATCATATCAATTTAAGTTGTCAACAATAGGCATTTAAATACTTCACTTGAATTATCTATGTTAATTAAATGCAAGAAATGAATATGAATTATGCAATGCTATGAAATGCTTCATAATATGGATGTCCTGGCTTGCCTTGCTCAGTTGGGTTGTTCAAATACTCCTGGTCTTCAAATCCACAAGAATCTCCTTCTGAAAACATTTTTAAAGGGCAAAGGAAAATGTCACATAAAGCCTTTTTATTCACCAACAATTCTGTGAGTATTGGAAAAATGCCAAACTTGGTCAGAAAAATAAAGGAGTTGAATATGAACACAATGCAAAAAGAATCAGGTCAATTGGACCTTTTAATAAAAAGTTATTAGTGGTCAAATCTGCTGGTCAAAACTGTTTAAATAAATGAAATCAGAAAATTAAGAAAAACCTGGAATGGGCCACGTCGAAGGCGTAAACGCCCGAGGCGCCTCCACTTATTGCTTCGGCAAGTGGATGACAGGTGGGGCCCGTTCATTTAAAACAGAGTAGAGAGAGAGAGCAGAGAGAGGGGCGGCTCACCGGCGCTGATCGCCGGCGATTTCGATGGTGGTTGGGCTCAGGGATGGCGGGGATGGATCGGCCGGTCGACGACAAGCACCCCCGTACCCGTAGATTCTCTGGAGGTGTTCGGACGGCGTCGCGCCCTTCTTCTCTGGCGGGTAGTGGCTATGGTGGTCGTCGGGGATGGCGAATCCGACAGCAGTTCGACCGGCCGGCGGCTCTGGAAGGACTAGTGGAAAGAGCTGAGCACGATGGTGGTCTCAGGTGGGGCTGAGGTGGAGTGCAGGTGGCTGTCGATAGAGCGAGGGCGGCGGAGGAGCTCCGGTGAAGCTTGAGGCCAGAGGGCCTCTCGGCCTTGGCTCTTGCTTGGGGAGGCAATTGAGGATGGAGGGAGAGGGGTGAGGAGTGAGCGAGGCCGGGCCGGGCTATTTATAGGCGGGAGGCGAGGCTCGGTGAGCTCTCTGGATCGGCGGCGATGTGGCTATGCCACTGGAGCAAGGACGGCGAGCTGGCCATCGTGGCGTGGGGCGAAGAGACGGGAGAAGGCAGAGGCATTAAATGCGCGAAGAGACTGCTCGTGAGGAAGAAGACGAGCGGCTCCGCAACTGTGGCCACACGGGTGGCACAGTGCCCGTGGGCGTAGCGGCCGCCGAGAGCTTCTCCGGCGAGGGGGAAGAGTCTGGAGGGGCTAGGTGGCATGCGGGGAGCTTGTCGGTACAAGTAGACGGGGTACGGCGATGCGGGCATCTCGCTCCGACGCGACCCGAGCCTGGCGGCGTCCAGAGCACGATGATAGACATGTTGCAGCCATGCTCACCATGGTGTTTGCCACCAAGAGGCCACGTACGCCTGGCAAATCTTGTCCAACATGTCGACCGTCGATCACTCGTCTCACCTACATCCCTGGTTTGGCTTGGTTTGGTCTCAGATGAAGGGTAGACTCAGCTATAGATTCTGACAGTGAACTAGAGAGATATCTGGAGGGTTGGAGAGCTGGAGATAGAGCCAATGGAGATGTCCAGAGTGATCTAGGTTGGAAGGACTATGAGCTGACCAAATTTGAGAAGGTTTGGATGAGATTTGAGGGTAGTTCATGTGTAACCTACAAATCTGGTCCAAAATCTGAATGTTGAGGTACCACTCCCTTGGATGATCTCCTGAGGCTGAAACTTGGTGGAGGGAAGTCATTTGTAGTTGTCCTCATGCCACAAAAATTTTAGAGCATTTGGATAAACCTAGCATGCACTTCCTTCACAAGGGTTCAGATTGTCTAGGAACAAAACTGAATTATTTTGCAAAATATTTGAACTAGGCCATGGAATATTTTTGGATATTGGGGCAAGAAATGGTCCAAGGTATTATAGAGAATTATTTGAGAATTTTCTGGCCATCCAAACTATAGGTTGCTTCACAACCCATAGTGATGACCTAAAGTCCCAAATAAAGAAAATGAGTTATTGGAAAAGATTTAAATAGGGATTTGCGTCCTAGAGGTACTTGGCAGGGTTTTAGCAAGGTGATGAGGCTTTGGATTACATGGAAAAGATTCAAAAGTTTCCAAGACCAAATGAAAAGGTTCAAAAACCATTCAAATTTCAAATAAAGCCAAGAAAAGTTTTGAAAAGAAAAAGTTGCCAAAATCAGGGTGTCACAAACCTACCCCCCTTAGGATGAATCTCGTCCTCGAGATTTGGTTGCTTAGGGCACAAATATGGATATGCGGATCTGAGAAAATCTTCTCTTTCCCAATTAGCCTCTTCCTCGTTGTGGTGCTCCCACAGCACCTTATAAAATCTTATCACCTTACTCCTAGTGGTTCTTTCCATCACATCCAAAATCTTGATAGGTTTCTTTTCATAAGTCAAATCCTTAGCCAATTCTAATTCACTCATATCCGCTTGCTTGGCTGGGGGTGCAATGCATTTCCTTAACTGTGAGATGTGAAAGACATCATGAACGTCTGACAATGCTGGTGGCAATTCCAACTGATATGCGACTCTGCCCTTCCTAGCAATCACTGGAAAGGGACTGATGTATCTTGGGGCCAACTTTCCCCGGGTATGAAACCTCTTCACTCCCTTCATAGGAGTTACCCATAGGTAAGCATAGTCTCCGGGCTCAAAAGTTACTTCCCGGTGCTTTGGGTCGTAATAACTCTTCTGTCGGGACTTGGCAGCTCGCAGACGCTCTTGAATATCCTTGACTTGCCTTTCAACCTCGAGCATCAAGTCCATGCCAAAGATGCGACTATCTCCTGTTTGGGACCATTTCAGTTGTGTGCGGCACTTCCATCCGTACAATGCCTCAAAAGGCGACATCTTGAGACTTGCCTGATAGCTGTTGTTGTAGGAGAATTCAGCGTACGGCAAACTATCCTCCCATTTGGGTCCATGGGAGAGAGCACATGACCGAAGCATATCCTCAAATATTTGGTTTACTCGCTCGGTCTGTCCATCCGTCTGCGGATGGTACGCTGTATTGTGTTTCAGCATGGTTCCCAAAGCTTGATGTAGCCGTAGCCAGAATGCTGAGGTAAATAGGGAACCCCTATATGAAGTGATAGACTTGGGGTAATCCATGCAGACTAACTATCCGGGACATGTAGAGTTGTGCCAGCTGATTTGCGTTAAAAGTGGTCTTTACTGGGATAAAGTGAGCCACCTTCATGAGTATGTCTACAATGACCCAAATAGCATCATTGCCTCTCGTGGACTTGGGTAGTCCCACAATAAAATCCATACATATGTCGTCCCACTTCCACTGGGGCACCGGTAAAGGTTGCAGTAGCCCAGCGGGTTTCTGATGCTCTGCTTTAACCTTGTTGCAAATGTCACAGCAGGCGACATAGTATGCTATATCTTTCCGCATTACAGACCACCAAAAAGTTTCTCTCAAGTCCTGATACATCTTGGTACCTCCTGGGTGGATTGAATATGCGGACTCATGTGCTTCCTTGAGTACTTGTTGCCTCAAGTTGTTCTGATTCGGCACACAAATTCATTTCTCGAACCACACGGTACCCTGTTCATCTACACGGAAGGACTTGGCCTTCCCTTGCTGAATTAACTCCTTGATCTCCCGAATTTCTTCATCTGACTTCTGTGCTTCCTTGATTTCCTCCATGAGGGTTGGAGTAATTTCCAACATGTCCGGGGTCATTGGGCCGCATAGCACCATATTGAGCTTGACAAACTCTTCTTGTAAGCTAGGATGCATACCCTCAACTAGTGCATTCACAGCAGCTTGTTTCCTGCTCAGGGCACTAGCGACCACATTCGCTTTCCCTGGATGATAGTTTATTCCAACATCATAGTCCTTGACTAGCTCAAGCCATCTTCGCTGCCTGAGGTTCAGGTCGGGTTGAGTGAAAATATACTTGAGACTCTTATGGTCTGTGTATATTTCACATCGTTGTCCAATAAGATAATGCCTCCAAATCTTCAGGGCATGAACCACAGCAGCTAGCTCCAAGTCATGTGTCGGATAGTTCTCCTCATGAGGTCGTAGCTGTCGTGATGCATAAGCTACAACCTTCCCCTCTTGCATTAGCACGCATCCGATTCCACGCCTGGATGCATCGCAGTATATGTCGAAACTCTTGTGAATGTCTGGGAGGACTAAGACAGGGGCTATGGTTAGCCTCGTCTATAACTCCTGGAAACTGCTGTCACACTCGGCTGTCCAGATAAACCTTTGGTTCTTTTTCAACAATTCCGTCAGTGGCTTGGCTATCTTAGAAAAGCCTTCAATGAAGCGACGGTAGTAGCCTGCCAGCCCAGGAAACTACGGACTTCGGTCACCGTGGCTGGTGTCTTCCAGTTCAAGACCGCAGTAACCTTACTGGGACCAACAGCTATTCCTTTCTCTGACAGAATATGTCCAAGGAATCCCACCTCTTTCAGCCAAAATTCGCACTTACTGAACTTGGCATATAAGCGATGTGTTCTCAACCTTTCCAAGACAGCTCTGAGATGTTGCTTATGCTCCTCTTCATCCTTAGAGTATATCAGTATGTCGTCAATGAACACCACTAGAAACTTGTCCAGAAAGTCCATGAAGACTTTGTTCATCATACTCATGAAGTAGGCTGGAGCGTTGGTCAATCCAAACGCCATAACTGTAAATTCATATAGTCCATATCGAGTGGTGAACGCTGTCTTGGGGATATCCTCCTTTCGGATTTTTAGTTGATGATATCCCGTTCTGAGGTCGATCTTAGAGAATACCCGTGCTCCATTCAACTGGTCAAATAAGTCATCAATTCGAGGGAGCGGGTACTTGTTCTTGATAGTGACCTCGTTAAGCTGGCGATAGTCTACGCACATTCGTAGACTTCCATCCTTCTTCTTGACAAATAATACTGGTGACCCCCATGGCGTTTCTGATGCTCTGCTTTAACCTTGTCATGCAAATGTCACAGCAGGCGACATAGTATGCTATATCTTTCCGCATTACAGACCACCAAAAGTTTCTCTCAAGTCCTGATACATCTTGGTACCTCTGGGTGGATTGAATATGCGGAACTCATGTGCTTCCTTGAGTACTTGTTGCCTCAAGTTGTTCTGATTCGGCACACAAATTCATTTCTCGAACCACACGGTACCCTGTTCATCTACACGGAAGGACTTGGCCTTCCCTTGCTGAATTAACTCCTTGATCTCCCGAATTTCTTCATCTGACTTCTGTGCTCCTTGATTTCCTCCATGAGGGTTGGAGTAATTTCCAACATGTCCGGGGTCATGGGCCGCATAGCACCATATTGAGCTTGACAAACTCTTCTTGTAAGCTAGGATGCATACCCTCAACTAGTGCATTCACAGCGCTTGTTTCCTGCTCAGGGCACTAGCGACCACATTCGCTTTCCCTGGATGATAGTTTATTCCAACATCATAGTCCTTGACTAGCTCAAGCCATCTTCGCTGCCTAGGTTCAGGTCGGGTTGAGTGAAAATATACTTGAGACTCTTATGGTCTGTGTATATTTCACATCGTTGTCCAATAAGATAATGCCTCCAAATCTTCAGGGCATGAACCACAGCAGCTAGCTCCAGTCATGTGTCGGATAGTTCTCCTCATGAGGTCGTAGCTGTCGTGATGCATAAGCTACAACCTTCCCCTCTTGCATTAGCACGCATCCATTCCACGCCTGGATGCATCGCAGTATATGTCGAAACTCTTGTGAATGTCTGGGAGGACTAAGACAGGGGTATGGTTAGCCTCGTCTATAACTCCTGGAAACTGCTGTCACACTCGGCTGTCCAGATAAACCTTTGGTTCTTTTTCAACAATTCCGTCAGTGGGCTTGGCTATCTTAGAAAAGCCTTCAATGAAGCGACGGTAGTAGCCTGCCAGCCCAGGAAACTACGGACTTCGGTCACCGTGGCTGGTGTTTCCAGTTCAAGACCGCAGTAACCTTACTGGGACCAACAGCTATTCTTTCTCTGACAGAATATGTCCAAGGAATCCCACCTCTTTCAGCCAAAATTCGCACTTACTGAACTTGGCATATAAGCGATGTGTTCTCAACCTTTCCAAGACAGCTCTGAGATGTTGCTTATGCTCCTCTTCATCCTTAGAGTATATCAGTATGTCGTCAATGAACACCACTAGAAACTTGTCCGAAAGTCCATGAGACTTTGTTCATCATACTCATGAAGTAGGCTGGAGCGTTGGTCAATCCAAACGCCATAACTGTAAATTCATATAGTCCATATCGAGTGGTGAACGCTGTCTTGGGGATATCCTCCTTTCGGATTTTTAGTTGATGATATCCCGTTCTGAGGTCGATCTTAGAGAATACCCGTGCTCCATTCAACTGGTCAATAAGTCATCAATTCGAGGGAGCGGGTACTTGTTCTTGATAGTGACCTCGTTAAGCTGGCGATAGTCTACGCACATTCTAGACTTCCATCCTTCTTCTTGACAATAATACTGGTGACCCCCATGGCGAGATGCTTGGACGAATGTATCCTTTCTGTTGCAACTCGTCTAACTACTTCTTTAGCTCTGCCAACTCTAGGCCTGGCATACGATAATATTTCTTGTATATTGGAGCTGTACCAGGAATTACTTCAATGGCGAACTCCAATTCTCCGGTCGGGCGGCATTCCTGGTAATTCCTCAGGAACACACCGGAAATTCACCCACTACCGGGATCGATTCATATCTGTAACAGTGGTCTGGTATGCCGTGCCCTTTCTTGTTATCATTTTGCTGGCCAGAAATTGGATGGTCTATCCGCGGTGTTCACCAATGTCACCATTCTGGTGGCGCAGTTGATACCACACTTGGTGCGGTGCCAACCAGTCCATCCCCAGTATTATGTCCAGTCCTGGGGATTCAATGGCAACAAGGGTAGCTGGGAATTTGACTCCATGGATTGAGATTTCCAGATCCTCGTATATTATATTTGTTCTGGCATGAGCCAGGGGATTGTACCACCATGATTTGTCCAAAAGTGAAGGAGAAAATTTGTGCAAGTGGCAAAACTTCGCAAAATAAACGAGTGGGAAGCCCCAGAATCAAATAAATTACTGCAGGTATGTCATTGACAGAAAACATACCAAGGACAATGTCTGGAGCTTCGCAGACTTCTTCGGCAGAGATGTGGTGGACGCATCCGTGGCTGAAGTTGTGTTTGTGGCAGCGTCCAAGGTGATTGATTTGGCTTATGGTCAGCTGATTGCTTTCCGTTATTAGTAAGACACTGCTTGGTGTAGTGTCCACTCTGGCCACAAGTGAAACAAGTGTTGTTGCGGCGGCAGTCCTCTATGACTGGCTGCTTGCCGAAGGTCTTGCTCTGGTTGCCTGGCTTGCTGTTGTTTGCCACCATTGTTCCACACAGGTTTTTTCTTAGATGGCCCTGAATGCCAACTGTGCAGCTTTTGCGCATATGGCTCCCTGTTGTCCTCTTGGGCTCGAACTTCCTCTTACGATCATCATTCCCAGACTTGTGTTCTCATTCGGCGATGAAGGCCTTATCCACCAAGGTCTGGAAATCAGGGAAGTCCAAGATGCATAGCTGACATCGGAGGGTGTGGTTAAGTCCTCGAGGAACCGGTCTATTTTCCTCTCTTCGGTAGCCACCATCATGAGGAGGGTACCAGGCCAAGTTGTTGAACTTGTTTAGGTATTCTCCCACAGACATGTTTCTTTGTGTGAGAGCTAGGAATTCTCTCTGCTTCACTTTCATGATACCCGTGGGGATATGATACTTGCGAAACAACTCTTTGAATTTCTCCCAGGAAATCTCTTCTCCAGCAGGCCACATTAACTTGGTGTTGTCCCACCATATGGCTGCCGGGCCTTCGAGTAATGGGTGACAAATGGGACTTTATCTGCTTCTTCACAACGAGCGATGTCCAATTTCTTTTCCATGGTTCTTAACCAGTCATCAGCCTTAATAGGATCCACAGCCTGACCAAAGCTGGGTGGTTTTGTGCGCTGGAAGTCAGACAGTTTGGAATGCACCCCATTGCCATTGTTCTGACCTACTATGTCTGCACTCTTGAGAAATTCCATGAGGTCTGGTTTCTCTTTTCCTCAAGCATTCTCATTATCTGATCTGTGGTTGGTGCTTGAGGTGGTGGTGGTGGTAAGTCTTCGGGTGGTTGCCCTGCTACCTGGCGGATCGATGGACGGAGTTTCCATCGCCGCCTTGACTGCTACTTCCTTTCTTCATCCTAATTTTGTTCCCATGGCAAATACCGAATCGATGAGCAACATCCATAAGGAGAAATACAGTAATATGACACCAGAGAAAATTCATGAAAAGGCAAATAAAGAGAACAACATAATTATACAAGATAACCCAACATCATACATGGCAAGCTAGTAGGGGGATATCATGTCTAGACTGCTCATACGCAGTTGACATATGCAAAATGCATGCATTACTACTCAAGCATCAGTCTAGTGGCGTCGGCGACACGAACACTGCCCATCTGAAGAGTCCTCGTTGTCAGATCCTGAGTCAGAATCAGAACTGATGATGTGAGTCACCGGGTCAAAGGAGACGCGACGTCGCTGAGGGAGTCCTGGATAAGGGGGTCCTCGAGCATCCGGGCTATGTGACATGGGCCGGACTGATGGGCTGTTGAAGATACAAGATAGAAGGCTTTCCCCCATGTCCGGATGGGACTCTCCTTGGCGTGGATAACAAGCTTGGTGGCTAGCCGTATAGCTTCCTCTCTCCCTGTAAACCGACTTTGTACAACCCCAGCCCCCTCCGGTGTCTAATAAACTGGAGGGGTTGGTCCGTAGAGACATCACAATTCCCATAGGCTAGACATCTAGGGTTTAGCCATTAGGATCTCGTGGTAGATCAACTCTTGTAACCCCTATACTCATCATATACAATCAAGCAGGACGTAGGGTTTTACCTCCATTAAGAGGGCCCGAACCTGGGTAAACATCGTGTCCCCTGTCTCCTATTACCTTCGATCCTCAGACGCATAGTTCGGGACCCCCTACCCGAGATCGGCCGGTTTTGACACCGACATTGGTGCTTTCATTGAGAGTTCCTCTGTGTCATCGATAGAAGGATTGATGGCTCGTCTTGTCATCAATGACAATATTACTTCTAGAGGCCCTAGTTTTCAGGGCAGATCCTCCGGCTTGGCAGCTTCACCATGGGCGCCCGTCCGGTCATTAAACTGAATGGTCCCCCAAGCCCAAAACATTCGTATCCCTGGTCCCCAAGCCACCAAAACCACTCTCGTATAGTGCCCGGCGCCCGAGTATCCGTCCGATAAGATGGATCCGGCAGACTTATCGTCTTTGAACGAGCTACTAGATCGCATCGCCGCCCTTGGGGTCGCAACTGACTACGATCGGATTGGGCTTAAACCGATGAGAGAGAAATCAAATCTCCGCCGATACACCATCTGGTAAGTCGTCGAGGGGAACAAGCTGACGATAACTCTTCTCCTACGTTGAGAACAAGCTATGTTTGATTTCCGAACCCCAGCGATCCGAATACCCCTCTTCGGGAGAAAACATCCCGTCCTCTGAACGCAGTATTGGGCATCAAGCCTGGAACTCCCAGGACGCTCCAGATCGGGCTGGTAACCTCCGAAGTTCTTTAAACTCCGATTCGGCAGTGGGCAGGGTTGGATTTAACCCACCCACCCGCCAAAGCAATATTCCCCAACCAATTCCGGCTCCTCGTGATATGCGACCTAATATATGTGCGGCAAGCACCTCAGGAAACAGTCCTCACTTTGGGCCACTTCCTACTTATTCAAAGTCAAGATCAGAGATTGCTGCGATGGACGACGCGATGTTCAGTATTACAACAACTGGTACGGATGAGGGAATCCTTAATGCCCTCAACTGCCGTCGCATACTGCACTTCGCAGATTTTGGCACACATAATACAGAAGTACTGTGCAATGGAAGCTCCTGGAAAGCACAGGCAGCCTGCTGGGAACCTCAGACCTTAAGCCATCCTCCCCGACGGGCAAAAAGGATGCACCCTTGCGGGGCACCTACATCATCATCCATGGACAAGAAAATCAAGCCCAACGCGAGCCAGAACTGTCCTTGAGGAATGGCTTGACAGGCCCTGTCAATACACGGACGCTGGATACCAACACCAACACACAGCCTTCGAGCATGTTGGATACTCCGGCAAGTGGCCAAGAGCGGGGAAGGTTATCCTCACCAACACTACCCCAGAGAAGTACCCCTCTGAGGACGACGATCTCAAAGTATTTACGATCTTTGAGACCTTTTCTCCAAATAATCAGCGTAAAAGGGTGCGTTCGCGACCTCGCCAAGCCTGCAAGTAGCAGCCATAAATCCTTGGAACGATACGGCGATAACTTCAACGCCGACGACGAACCAAGATCGATCGTCCGACGCACACCAGCCGCTTTAAGTTTCTAAACCCAATGTAGATGGCTTTCGGCTTACTAAAGTGCCATGGACCGGGGCAGTGGATTGAACCTCATCTACGGGACACGCTCGACAAAATGCAAATGACAAGAGCCGCATCGAGCAGAAGCAGTACAACCTTTCGAGGCATTATCCCCAGCCGAGAGGCACGTGTTCGGGAAAAATAAAACTTGACGTAGTATTCGGCAGCCGGAGAACTAAAAGGTCTGAAGAGTTAATCTTCCAGGTGGCACCTTTCAACAGCGGTATCACGCCCTGTGGGGTGAGATGCATTCACAGCTTAAAGCTATACCTCATTACGGGTAAATGAAGCTCAAAATGCCAGGCCCAACGGAGTTATCACTATCGCAGTGATCCGGACATAGCACTCCGCCGAAAACAAAACCGCATCCCTAGCCCTCAGGCACTATCCAAGGCTATGGCGGCCGAAGAGCTCACCGCTCTGCGCTCCACAGTGGTTAGAGACGACGTAATTCTCGACAAAAGGCCAAAATCCACTTCTTTCAAGACAGCAGACGAAATAGTAAATTTCAAGTTCACCGACGGACCCCAAAAGACAGCTTCCATTGGGGCAACAGCTGGATCTGAGGTCGATACCGCATTACGCGCATTCCTGCGTGAGAATTGGGACATCTTCGCCTGGCACCCTTCAGATATGCCAGGAATCCACGCAGACTGGCCGAACATTTCTCATGTATTAAAGGGACATAAACCCGTCAAGCAAACGCTGCGGCGATTTTCCGAACCCAAACAACAAGCCTGGGGAGGAGGGCTAGCCAATTACTTGAAGCCGGGTTTATCAGAGAGATCAAACATCCGGACTGGCTAGCAAACCTGGTCATGGTTCTGAAGAAGGATAAATCCTGGCGCCTAGTGTCGATTTCAAAGACCTTAATAAGTTGCCCTAAGGACCCCTTCCCACTACTCGCATTGACCAGATTATTGATGCAACTGCAGGACACGACTCACTGTGTTTTCCTCGATGCATACTCCGGATACATCAATAAAATGAAATTGAATCGACAGGCCGCAACGGCATTTATCACCCCGTATGGGCCTTTGCTTCAACACTATGCCTTTCGGGCTCAAAAACGCCGTCGCCACTTACCAACGCATGCTTCAAACATGACTGGAAAGCAATCGGCAAGACAGTTGAGGCATATGAGATGATGTAGCATCAAAACTAAGCATGTTGAATCATTGGTGGAAGACTTACGCCTGACATTCGACAACCTCCGGACATATGACATACGGCTCAATCCGAGGAAAAGTGCGTTTCCTTTTCGGCGTTCCCGCCGGAAAAACTGCTTGGGTTCATTGTTTCCAATAGAGGGGATTAAGCAAACCCAGCCAAAATACGAAGCCTTGTCACAATTGGCAACACCAACTGACCTCAAGCAGGTCCAAAAACTAGCTGGGGCGCGTGGCAACTTTGAGCCGTTTTATCTCCAGATTGGGAGAAAAGGCATTGCCACTTTATCACCTGCTCCGACGCACGAACCACTTTGCATGGACGACACGGCAACAGCCAACTGGAAGAAAATAAAAACTTGTTAGTCAAGCAACCCAATCCTTGCCGCACCAAACGTCCGGTGAACCTATGTTGCTCTCATATCGCAACTCCACCAGGAGTGCGGTGTCGTCGTCGAGCAAGAGAGGAAGAGGGACATAAATTCCCACTCCAAAACCAGTGTGTACTATGTATCGGCGGTCGTTACACCATGCAAATCTTGATACCCACATTATCAAAAGATAGCATACGCGGTCTTTATGGCGTCCCAGAATTGCGACACTACTTTCAAGAGTGTTCGATCACGGTGGTTTCTGAAGTACCACTCATGACCATTATATAAACACATCGGGACGCCACCGACTGGATTGCAAAATGGGCCATTGACTCTTACCATTTGAAATAACATACAAACCACGCGTGCCATTAAATCTCAGGGTGTGCTGACTTCGTTGCCGAGTGGACAGAGGCCGAACTCCCTAAAGAGTAAGCACGTATTCCCAACTGGGTTGATGCACTTTGACGGCTCTAAAATGACCGGACTGGGGGCTGGTGTTGTTTTGACATCCAACCAAAGAACACAGTCCGTTATGTGTTACAGCTATTGTATACCAACTCTAAACACAATGCAGCCGAATATGAGGCTCTATTGCACGGTCTCCGGATGGCCGTCTCCATGGGCATACAATCCTCGAGTGGTGCGTGGAGATTTCAAACCTCGCATTCCCAAATAAATGGAGAATTCGATACAAAAGATCTGAGATGGCAGCTTCCCGCAACGCCGTACTCAAAATATCAGCGGTTTTTGAGGGGTTTGAGTTCATCACGTGGCCCGAGAGAGTAATCAGGCAGCGGACATCCTTGCGCGCTTAGGCGCTAAAACGCGACCCCCCACCTAACACCTTGGTGGAAAGACTCTTTAAGCCATCCGCTGGTGTGGCAAGGACGAGGAACAAACACCTAGTCCGGAGCCGGTCAGGTCATTCCCCCCCAGATTCGAACACAGTTCCGATATTATCGGGGCTCAGGCACTGAAAAACACCGTTGGCCCACGAAATCAGGATTCTGTAATTGCCCCATGGACTGACCTTCTTGGCCTACTTATTAGGAAGGAGCTCCCTGATGATCGACTGAGGCCCATCGTATTGTTCAACGCTCGAAAGCCTACAAATTCATGAAGGAGAACTGTAAAGAAAGTACTACCGAGTACTTCAAAGATGTATCTCCGAAGAAGAGGGACGGCAGCTCTTGGCCGAAATACACGCTGTGTCTGGCGGCCATCACGCCGCAGCTCGGGCCCTTGTGGGAAGGCCTTCCGTACAGGTTTCTTTTGGCCCACGGCCCAAGCAGATGCACAGGACCTCGTACAGCACTCGGTTGGATGCCGCTTTTTGCCAACCAAAGCCATATGCCGCCCACTGCCCTACGAACAATCCCCATTACTTGGCCTTTTGCGGTCTGGGGGCTACATGGTCGGACCCCTTAAAGGGGAAGCCATAAGAAGAAATTTTGCTGGTTATGGTCGACAGTTCACTAAATGGATAGAGGCCAACCAGTCAAAGCGGCCGAAGCCGGACCGATGTAGACTTTATATCCGTGTCGTACACCATTATGGTGTCCCGCACAGTATTATTACTGACCAACGGCTCTAACTTTACGGCCGACGAGTGAAATTGGGCGCTAATCTAGGAAATTAAGCTCGATTACGCCTCGTGTATCAACCCTCAACAAATGGTCAAGTTGAACGGGCTAATGGCTTGAATGAGTGGCATCAAACCCCAGACTGTGCGATCCTTAAAGGAATCGGATACACACTGGGTCGAGGAGCTCGACTCCGTACTCTGGGGGCTGCGGACCACGCCCAATCGCACAAACACAGGTACACCCGTTCTTCATGGTTACGGTGCAGAGGCTGTCTTACCCTACGTATTATTCATGACTCACCTCGAGTGCGCATGTATGAGGGAGAGAGGCCGAGCTCGATCGGCAGGACGATTTAGACGGCCTGGGGAGGCGGCGCGCAATGTCGGAAAAGCCCGTTCGCATACTATCAACAACAAGCTCGAAGATACCAAGCAGAGAATGTGCGGGCAAAGACCTATAACGTCGGTGAACTCGTTTTACGCCTACCAGAGAAGAAAGGACAAGCTCAAGCCCAAATGGGAGGGTCCCTTCATTATAGATGAAGTTCTCACGGGAGGAGCCTATCGCCTTCGCAATGCATCGGACAATCGCCTAGAGCCAAACCCATGGAAGCAGCCAGGCTCCGAAGATTCTACCGCGTAAGTCCGGACACATACATGTTGTTCCCTTTCTCTCCCGTTTAATTTTTTCTTTTTTCTTTTCATTTTCTTTTTTATACGATCTCTAGCTCGGTTCGGGTCAGCGCACACTTGAAGGGTATACATCCTTAAATGTACATACCCCACAATACCGTGGGGGCTTCTTCTCATAAGAAAGTATTATTACTAGAGCATCAACCTCACCGATATATATGTCATCTGCTCATATATGTCACTTTGTTGCCATTATATGCACTCTATGACGTTAAGTTTTGCCAAGCTGGTGTGCCTGGCTCCTGTGCTTAGCCCTACGTCCCGCTTGTTCGGCTAGGGCATAAAGGGAGCACTCTGCGATTGTTACAGCCGGGTCATCGCGATAGGTACCTCCAGACGGGTGAAGCCGAAAGCTAGCTTCTTAAGGAATAATTGGTCGGCGGACAAAGATGAACTGCCTTTGTTGCAACATAAGCCCCAGAATAAGCGTAATGTGATTTTTTTTAGCATCACAGCTCAGGCATGCACAAATAACGCATGCTGACCCAGGGAAAGGAACCCTAACAGAACTTTCTCTCTGAAGATGTTTCTTACGTTCAAATGTAATCTAACATAACTCCCCGAATACAACTTGTTTGTTCAAGCAATTATGACCGGACTGCCTGGTCCGAACATACTTTGGTATTACCGCGTGTATATAGTATTCGAAACACTCCAACCCTTGGGTTTTGGAGGTTGAAGCGGAAAGTCTGCCATGACAATAGTTTAAACAATTGCGGTTAGAGATAAGCTTGGCGATACAAGTACATTATTACATGGATCGAAACTTCTTCTTCTAAATCATCTAACAGGCTGTCTAGTCTACAGTCCTGTTCTGAAATTTGCGGCTGTTTTTACTTGTCCATATACCAAGTTGACTGGAATTTCTTGTCCGTCTGGTCCCCGCGGTCCGACCCGGGCCATATGATTGGATCAAGTCTGGTATACCGCGTTTTCACCATGCCCAGCCTCTCGTGCACCCTTCCGGCACGCAGTCACTCACATAGTCCAAAACGGCGCCGGCTCCCTTGAACAAATTCACGGCTCCTCCATAACTTCTGGGGGAGAATCGGACTGGCCATAAGGCTAATTAGCCATGTTCCTCATTGCTTTTCCAAGCTCTCTCGGTAATTGGACAGCTCTTTGTAGCAGGTCGCCTCGAAAATTGGACATTACTTCCTCGGCGGCGCCCCAGTTCAGACACACCTACGAAACAAACTTTAAAACTTTTTCATCAGGGGGACAGTATGAAGTCAGGATAAAAAGCATACTGATAATGCCGCCTTGCAGCTTTCATTCTCATTCAAGCATACGATATTGGGTCTTAAGTCCTTCACTCCCTCGGCTTTCTTGATGTTGCATCTGTAGTTTGTTTTTCTCATTATGGTCCGTGTTACTACACCGTTTGGCCAGAGCGGCTGCTTGCCCTTCGGCCCCATGGTTGTTTATTGCTTGAGCAGCCCTGTAGTCCTCTCTCCAGCTGACTTATCGACCCTGCCAACAAAACGCAATGCATATTCCACATTAAAATCATCTAAGGCACGAGTCATATTCCGGGCTACTGTTGTACCTACCGTCATGTGCCTTCTTGGATTCTTCAATTTTTCCACGTCGGCAGTTGGCATATTAGCTTAGTTGGCATTCTTCTAGACTCCTGGATAGTGTGTTATTTTTTTTTCTGTGCGACCTGATGGAGGATGATTCCTAAATCGTTGTGCCAACTGCTTCAAGATGGGGGCTACTGGCATATGACTATTAAATCTGCTGCAAGAGCTTATCCACCCGCATACTTTGAGTAGCTGGTGAGTGGCTCTAGCAAGCCCATCCCGCAGGCAGCTTCGGAGTATGCTCCGTGAGCTGAAGGCGTTGAATGCCTCTTCGGTTAAATTTGGTCGCACATAGCCGCTCTCCACACCGATGATTCATTGCGCTCTCACTTCAGGTGTTGTGCAGATACATTATCCGATCTCTGAGGAGATGACAATCTCGATATAGCACCCATTTCACCCGTCCTTGCGGAGGGGCCACGGGGGCGGATTAGCCTGCATCCCCATTATTGTCGGTAGGTCTCCAGATATAGTCTCGGCGTACTTCCTCCACAAGTGGTTACTGCAAGCAGCGTTACAGTCTGTCTACTTCCACTGAGAGCATGTTGCAAAAATTATTATACTCTCTTGAACGAAGTGAGAAGGCCGGCAAGCCAACATCGTGTCCTTCCCTCTTCAAGGTTTTCCATGCGCGGGCGTCGTCTTCTTAGAGGACGCCTTTGGCGCAGTTCGATGAGAACAAGCGCCGCCCCCTTGGAAGCATAATACAGTGCGGAGGTGAGGCGCAAGGGAAAGCTCTTTTAAAGGAGCTAGCTCCTGATACTTGCATGGGAGAAGGGAAGAGGCCGGGTCATCGGCTATATGCCACTTCGTGCCTCATAGCTAGCCTGATAAAAAATTCCTCCTTAACGCTCTATATATATATCCAAATTGCTTATCTTCATATCCCGGGATCATAAAAAAATACCGAATATGGTCCTCTGGCTGCGCGAGCGGGGCATGTGGATCCCCTTGACTAGATCTTTCTCCTTCCTGTCAAAATAGCCGGATTAAATTCGACTAACATAAACTCTGGGGAAAATATTGAGTAAAGACCGATGAATGGAAAACTCCCCAGGGGATGGGGTTGTACATGAAAAAGCCCTTCCCGACATGTTCAAACGGAAGCCATTATCCTCCCCTTTATATAGATCGGCTAGATGCGGCAGGGCGGCAACTCTAGACCTTGCATAGACCAACGGGAGCGGTGTTCGTCCTCCCCGTTGTATGCCACATGGGAAAGTCTCTGGGATTGGAGGCGGTTGGCGCATCGCGTTATGGAAATCGCATGTCCTCAATTATGGACACCCAGAGTTTGCAAACACTCTGGATCTGTTGGTATCCCTGTACCCTCCGTGATGTCTGTCCTTCTTCCTCGAGGCTTTGGGGACCCAGCTGCAGCACGTTTTTTCTCTTTAAACTTTACACGAATTCGAGAATTCTGTTTTTTGGAAGTGTTTCGATCAGGTTTTTTTAGTTTTTTTTTTTGCGGTGTTTAAAATCCCAACGTATAATTTGGAAGCTCGCCATTGGTCGGATCTCTTCACTATAAACACACTCGAGGGCCAATCTTCGGATTTCCCTTTTTCGGAGAGTGTCGGCAGTTCCTTTCGGCCTATGTGCCATAATTTCGGCAGCCGCCCACTCGAATTAATAAGCCTTTTGGGAGTGCGACGGGACGAGGCAGAATTTTTTTTCGCAAACACATAGCTCAACTGAGCCTCATACCCAGAAACAGTCGCAAAGAGCAAGAGCCGCAATATGCAGGATGGAGCCTGGCGTCAGATTATGCAATTGGAGACCCGTAATATCCAGGAGGCCTCTCTGAGGAAAGGGTGGATAGGGAACCTACTCCTCTCAGAAGGAAATGAAACAAAGCACAACCCTCGCTCCTCCTTTAGAAGGAGTTGGGGAAATCTCCGCCAGGGCGTCACCGTGCAGGATGTTAATCCAGCACGAACGAAGACTAGATCCGCGGAGAGTAGGGTAGATATCCCTGCGCTGAAGTCATATCGATGGTGCGGCGATCGGAGCAAGCTTTCCCAGTGCCTTTTGAGCCGTGGGGGCGTGAGGAAAGACTAGAAGCACCGGCCTATGTTGGGGATTTTCCTAGCATTTGGATGATTCGCATGGTGTGGGATGGCATCTGAATCCTGACTCTCAAATAGACTCCATCCCTGCATGGTCACGATATTTTTGACCGTTCGTATCGTATCGAGCACGTGGAGCCGAGCGACGGCAAGCGAAGAATCAACTACACATTCAAGCTATGGGTCGAAACTAATCGGTCAATCCAAAGTACTAATGGAAAACCCGCCTTGCAAAAAGCCGAAAAGACATGAAGCCGGATAGTCTCGTCATGAAGCGAGTTTGGGGGGCTATGAGGGAGTCCTGTATAAGGGGTCCTCGAGCATCTGGGCTATGTGAACATGGGCCGACTGATGGGCCGTGAAGATAAAAGATAGAAGGCTTTCCCCGGGTCCGGATGGGACTATCCTTGGCGTGGATAACAGCTTGGTGGCTATCCGTCATAGCTTCCTCTCTCCCTGTAACACCGACTTTGTACAACCCCAGCCCCCCCGGTGTCATATAACTGGAGGGGTTGGTCGTTCGTAGAGAACTCACATTTCCCATAGGCTAGACATCTAGGGTTTAGCCTTAGGATTTCGTGGTGATATACTCTTGTACCCCCTATACTCATCATATTACAATCAGCAGGAACGTAGGGTTTTACTCCATTAAGAGGGCCCCCGAACCTGGGTAAACATCGTGCCCCTGTACTCCTGTTACCTTCGATCCTCAGACGCATAGTTTCGGGAACCCCCTACCCGGAGATCGGCCGGTTTTGCACCGACAGTCAGCTGCTGAGATGGCTATCTCTATCTGCGGGAAAGAGCAACGTCGCCTCAGACATCGGCAGAGCAAGAAGTTGCTTAGGAGTGAGGGCCCCTCAGCTGGATCTCAAGTCGGCTACCAGCGATAAGCCTGATGGCGCCAGAAGAACCCCAGTAAGGGTATCAAGCACAACCGCGAAGGTGGAACTGGTGGTGGATACCTGGTGGAACACAGGAGGAGGAGGTGCTGGAGTCACTGCTCAAGTGCCCCCATGAACACGCAATCAGCTCCCTCCGCCTAAGGAAATGATTCTAACGGTAACTGGCGTTAGTGTAGCGTAGACAAACACCCAAAACACCAGCAGCACGTCACATGCAACCAGGTCAACGTGAGGGTAAAAGGACGTTCGCCCTGTCGCGAGGCGACAGGGTGGGATAGTGAAGAGAACCTGGATGGGTCGTGATCTCGACCTCATGAAGTGCAGTCTAGTAATAGCCTCCATGCCGCAAACTGGATCCGCAGCTCCGGAGTAGAGCCGTCCCCTCTGAGAGGGAGGAGAAGAGCTTCCAATAAGTCGCGAAAGTCGCGGTCAAAGGTGAAGCCACTGCAGGTATCGTATCACTGATCCGGCCGTCCAAGCTGCTCCGCGACACCTGGTATGGGCGTCAATGCACCATATGCGGATGAGCATGCGTAAGCGGCTAGACGCTACGACAGCAGAAAGTCTGGTAAGTGTGGTGGGTTCAGCTTGCATTGATGAAAGTGATAGTTGATATGAACGGTGCCATCTACATCTCACAATGCCAAGGGTTAGCTGTATCTAATAGAATTATGATGCATTGAGGCGTGGCATTGCAACACTCAAATAAACAAGCATGGATGCCCACTCTAGAAGTCCTATCTTATCGCATCCTGGCGTTATGGCGCGGTACCTAGGGTGTCGCTATGCAGTTCAGCAGGCTCGATCCAAAGCGTTGTGGCCACTGCCGCGGCTCAGAGAACCGGTTTACCAGTGTTTCCAACCCAGAGATCATGTCTTCTGGAAACACACAACAAACTGAACAGAACATAGCTGACTTTTATTGATTAATATCGAGTACAAGCTTACATATTACATGATACATCGGGCCAAAAGCACATCTAGTGCTATGACAGTATCTACATTATTTTCTAACATATCAGGGCCTCGGTTACTACTGGCGGGATACTACAGCAAAGACTACTGCGTAGCGAACATGATAGTAACTCCATCCTCAGGACACTGCTGAGGACACATCTAGTCATCGCAACATGGACTTTCGAGACCTCGTCTAGTCTTCTCCTGCATCGGCAGGATACGCCAGGTGAGTACTTGAATGTACTCGCAAGCACATGGACAACCAAGTATGCAGCAATAATACATGGCATCAACATGTTAAGTCTTAATGATTCCTTACTGTTACTAACTTACTCATATCCGGGTTGTCTCACAAACCTCGGATATACTCGATGCCAACGAGTACTTCCGCTCATAAGGCAAGTACTTCCATCATTATATGGTTATTACGGTGTAATCACCCTATGAGAGGTCTGGATGGGCTGTCCATACCATGGATCGTCGGCTATTTTCAAATAGATTTTACTCTGGCAGAGGTTGCAGCACTTTACCCACACCATGGAGCACCTGACTCGTGATCCATTCGGGTGGAACTCAGCGTTGCCCCACCGAATACCCGCCTGACTCGTGACTCTCCCATCGTACCACGCCAATCACACTCCCTCGAAGTCAAGCCTTGGGTGCCCAGTGTCACCTCGTGACACCTGCCACCGTCGTGGCCCCAACTAACACGTCCCCAAACGGGGACGCGGTCCAAAAACTCAACTGGGCTACAGGGTATCGCCGTCTGCCTGATCAGGCAGCACCACGGCATAACCCTCCCTGTTGGAGGTACCGGTGAAAGAGCACGGAGCCAGACAGAGTCAATGGCCGTCCATCACCGGCAAATGTGGCTTTGCACGTGTAAGCCGGATAGGTGACTCTTGATCAACGCAACTAAGTTTCACTTAGCAATCATGGTCATTCATCATATCAATTTAAGTTTGCAACATAGGCATTTAAATACTTCACTTGAATTATCTATGTTAATTAAATGCAAGAAATGAATATGAATTATGCAATGCTATGAATGCTTACATAATAGGATGTCCTGGCTTGCTTGCTCAGTTGGGTTGTTCAAATACTCCTGGTCTTCAAATCCACAAGAAGCTCCTCTGAAAAACATTTTAAAGGGCAAAGGAAATGTCACATAAAGCCTTTTTATTCACCAACAATTCTGTGAGTATGGAAAAATGGCCAACTTGGTCAGAAAAAATAAGGGAGTTGAATAGACACACAATGCAAAAAGAATCAGGGTCAATTGGACCTTTTAATAAAAGTTATTAGTGGTCAAATCTGTGGTCCAAAACTGTTTAAATAAATGAAATCAGAAATTAAGAAAACTGGAATGGCCACGTTCGAAGGCGTAAACGCCCGAGGCGCCTCACTTATTGCTTCGGCAGTGGATGACAGGTGGGGCCCGTCATTTAAACAGAGTAGAGAGAGAGAGAAGAGAGAGGGGCGGCTCACCGGCGCTGATCGCCGGCGATTTCGATGGTGGTTGGGTGGGATGCGGGGATGGATCGGCCGGTCGACAGACAATCACCCGTACCCGTAGATATCTCTGGAGTGTTCGGACGCGTCGCGCCCTTATCTCTGGCGGGTAGTGGCTATGGTGGTCTCGGGATGGCGAATCCGGTCAGCGTTCGACCGGCGGCGGCTCTGGAAGACTAGTGGAAAGATGAGCACTTTCATCAGATGGTGGTTATCAGGTGGGGCTGAGGTGGCGGAGGTGGTGTCGATAGAGCGAGGGCGGGGAGGAGCTCCGTGAAGCTATTAGGCCAGAGGGCCTCTCGGCCTTGGCTCTTGCTGGGGAGGCAATTGGGGATGGAGGGAGAGGGTGAGGAGTGAGCGAGGCCGGGCGGGTTATAGTGCGGGAGGCGAGGCTCGGTGAGCTCTCTGGATCGGCGGCGATGTGGCTAGGCCACTGGGAGCAAGGACGGCGAGCTGGCATCGTGCTGGGGCGAAGAGACGGGAGAAGGCAGAGGCATTAATGCGCGAAAGAATGCTCGGAGGTGAAGAGGAAGAGCAGCGAGCCGCAACTGTGGCCACACGGGTGGCACAGTGCCCGTGGGCGTAGCGGCCGCCGAGAGCTTCTCCGGCGAGGGGGAAGAGTCTGGAGGGGCTAGGTGGCATGCGGGAGCTTGTCGGCTACAAGGAGGGGGTACGGTGACGCGGGGCGGGCATCTCGCTCCGACGCGACGCATGGCGCTGGGCGTCAGAGTGCGCGACAGACATGTCAGGTCCGATGCTCACCATGGTGTTGCCACAAGAGGCCACGTACGCCTGGCAAATCTTGTCCAACATGTCGACCGTCGATCACTGTCTCACTACATACACTGGTTGGCTTTGGTTTGGTCTCAGATGATGAGCGGTAGACCAGTACAGGATTCTGACAGTGAACTAGGAAGAGAGATATCTGGAGGGTTGGAGAGCTGGAGACTAGAGCCAATGGAGATGTCCAGAGTGATCTAGGTTGGAGGACTATGAGCTGACCAAATTTGAGAAGGTTGGATGAGATTTGAGGGTAGTTCATGTTGTTAAACCTACAAATCTGGTCCAAAATCTGAATGTTGAGGTACCAACTCCCTTGGATGATTCCTGAGCTAAAACTTGGTGGTAGGTGGAGTCAGTGTTAAGTCATTTAGTTGTCCTCATGCCACAAAAATTTAGAGACATTGATAAACCTAGGCAGGCACTTCCTTCACAAGGGTTCGATTGTCTAGGAACAAAACTGAATATTTTGCAAATATTTGAACTAGGCCATGGAATATTTTTTGATATTGGGGCAAGATAATGGTCCAAGGTATGTATAGAGAATTA
Source organism: Thinopyrum elongatum (assembly GCA_011799875.1). Taxonomy (NCBI): domain Eukaryota; kingdom Viridiplantae; phylum Streptophyta; class Magnoliopsida; order Poales; family Poaceae; genus Thinopyrum; species Thinopyrum elongatum. Next base: position 148,966,250 of record CM022302.1, on the reverse strand, counting down.
TTTGAGATTTTCTGGCCATCCAAACTATAGGTTGCTTCACAACCCATATGATGACCTAAAGTCCCAAATAAAGAAATGAGTTATTGGAAAGATTTATTATAGGATTTGGCGTCTAGAGGTACTTGGCAGGGTTTAGCAAGGTGATGGCTTTGATTACATGGAAAAGATTCAAAAGTTTCCAAGTACCAAATGAAAAGGTCAAAACCATTCAAATTTCAAATAAGCCAAAGAAAGTTTTGAAAGAAAAAGTTGCCAAAATCAGGTGTCACAACCTACCCCCTCTTAGGATGAATCTCGTCCTCGAGATTTGGTTGCTTAGGCACAATATGGATATGCGGATCTGAGAAAATATGCTCTTTCCCAATTAGCCTCTTCCTCGTTGTGGTGCTCCCACAGCACCTTTAAATCTTATCAGCCGTTACTCCATTAGTGGTTCTTTCATCACATCCAAAATCTTGAATAGGTTTTCTTTCATAAGTCACAAAAAAAATTCCTTAGCCATTCTTAAATAGAGCGAGGGCGGCGGAGGAGCTCCGGTGAAGCTTGAGGCCAGAGGGCCTCTCGGCCTTGGCTCTTGCTTGGGGAGGCAATTGAGGATGGAGGGAGAGGGGTGAGGAGTGAGCGAGGCCGGGCCGGGCTATTTATAGGCGGGAGGCGAGGCTCGGTGAGCTCTCTGGATCGGCGGCGATGTGGCTATGCCACTGGAGCAAGGACGGCGAGCTGGCCATCGTGGCGTGGGGCGAAGAGACGGGAGAAGGCAGAGGCATTAAATGCGCGAAGAGACTGCTCGTGAGGAAGAAGACGAGCGGCTCCGCAACTGTGGCCACACGGGTGGCACAGTGCCCGTGGGCGTAGCGGCCGCCGAGAGCTTCTCCGGCGAGGGGGAAGAGTCTGGAGGGGCTAGGTGGCATGCGGGGAGCTTGTCGGTACAAGTAGACGGGGTACGGCGATGCGGGCATCTCGCTCCGACGCGACCCGAGCCTGGCGGCGTCCAGAGCACGATGATAGACATGTTGCAGCCATGCTCACCATGGTGTTTGCCACCAAGAGGCCACGTACGCCTGGCAAATCTTGTCCAACATGTCGACCGTCGATCACTCGTCTCACCTACATCCCTGGTTTGGCTTGGTTTGGTCTCAGATGAAGGGTAGACTCAGCTATAGATTCTGACAGTGAACTAGAGAGATATCTGGAGGGTTGGAGAGCTGGAGATAGAGCCAATGGAGATGTCCAGAGTGATCTAGGTTGGAAGGACTATGAGCTGACCAAATTTGAGAAGGTTTGGATGAGATTTGAGGGTAGTTCATGTGTAACCTACAAATCTGGTCCAAAATCTGAATGTTGAGGTACCACTCCCTTGGATGATCTCCTGAGGCTGAAACTTGGTGGAGGGAAGTCATTTGTAGTTGTCCTCATGCCACAAAAATTTTAGAGCATTTGGATAAACCTAGCATGCACTTCCTTCACAAGGGTTCAGATTGTCTAGGAACAAAACTGAATTATTTTGCAAAATATTTGAACTAGGCCATGGAATATTTTTGGATATTGGGGCAAGAAATGGTCCAAGGTATTATAGAGAATTATTTGAGAATTTTCTGGCCATCCAAACTATAGGTTGCTTCACAACCCATAGTGATGACCTAAAGTCCCAAATAAAGAAAATGAGTTATTGGAAAAGATTTAAATAGGGATTTGCGTCCTAGAGGTACTTGGCAGGGTTTTAGCAAGGTGATGAGGCTTTGGATTACATGGAAAAGATTCAAAAGTTTCCAAGACCAAATGAAAAGGTTCAAAAACCATTCAAATTTCAAATAAAGCCAAGAAAAGTTTTGAAAAGAAAAAGTTGCCAAAATCAGGGTGTCACAAACCTACCCCCCTTAGGATGAATCTCGTCCTCGAGATTTGGTTGCTTAGGGCACAAATATGGATATGCGGATCTGAGAAAATCTTCTCTTTCCCAATTAGCCTCTTCCTCGTTGTGGTGCTCCCACAGCACCTTATAAAATCTTATCACCTTACTCCTAGTGGTTCTTTCCATCACATCCAAAATCTTGATAGGTTTCTTTTCATAAGTCAAATCCTTAGCCAATTCTAATTCACTCATATCCGCTTGCTTGGCTGGGGGTGCAATGCATTTCCTTAACTGTGAGATGTGAAAGACATCATGAACGTCTGACAATGCTGGTGGCAATTCCAACTGATATGCGACTCTGCCCTTCCTAGCAATCACTGGAAAGGGACTGATGTATCTTGGGGCCAACTTTCCCCGGGTATGAAACCTCTTCACTCCCTTCATAGGAGTTACCCATAGGTAAGCATAGTCTCCGGGCTCAAAAGTTACTTCCCGGTGCTTTGGGTCGTAATAACTCTTCTGTCGGGACTTGGCAGCTCGCAGACGCTCTTGAATATCCTTGACTTGCCTTTCAACCTCGAGCATCAAGTCCATGCCAAAGATGCGACTATCTCCTGTTTGGGACCATTTCAGTTGTGTGCGGCACTTCCGTCCGTACAATGCCTCAAAAGGCGACATCTTGAGACTTGCCTGATAGCTGTTGTTGTAGGAGAATTCAGCGTACGGCAAACTATCCTCCCATTTGGGTCCATGGGAGAGAGCACATGACCGAAGCATATCCTCAAATATTTGGTTTACTCGCTCGGTCTGTCCATCCGTCTGCGGATGGTACGCTGTATTGTGTTTCAGCATGGTTCCCAAAGCTTGATGTAGCCGTAGCCAGAATGCTGAGGTAAATAGGGAACCCCTATATGAAGTGATAGACTTGGGGTAATCCATGCAGACTAACTATCCGGGACATGTAGAGTTGTGCCAGCTGATTTGCGTTAAAAGTGGTCTTTACTGGGATAAAGTGAGCCACCTTCATGAGTATGTCTACAATGACCCAAATAGCATCATTGCCTCTCGTGGACTTGGGTAGTCCCACAATAAAATCCATACATATGTCGTCCCACTTCCACTGGGGCACCGGTAAAGGTTGCAGTAGCCCAGCGGGTTTCTGATGCTCTGCTTTAACCTTGTTGCAAATGTCACAGCAGGCGACATAGTATGCTATATCTTTCCGCATTACAGACCACCAAAAAGTTTCTCTCAAGTCCTGATACATCTTGGTACCTCTTGGGTGGATTGAATATGCGGACTCATGTGCTTCCTTGAGTACTTGTTGCCTCAAGTTGTTCTGATTCGGCACACAAATTCATTTCTCGAACCACACGGTACCCTGTTCATCTACACGGAAGGACTTGGCCTTCCCTTGCTGAATTAACTCCTTGATCTCCCGAATTTCTTCATCTGACTTCTGTGCTTCCTTGATTTCCTCCATGAGGGTTGGAGTAATTTCCAACATGTCCGGGGTCATTGGGCCGCATAGCACCATATTGAGCTTGACAAACTCTTCTTGTAAGCTAGGATGCATACCCTCAACTAGTGCATTCACAGCAGCTTGTTTCCTACTCAGGGCACTAGCGACCACATTCGCTTTCCCTGGATGATAGTTTATTCCAACATCATAGTCCTTGACTAGCTCAAGCCATCTTCGCTGCCTGAGGTTCAGGTCGGGTTGAGTGAAAATATACTTGAGACTCTTATGGTCTGTGTATATTTCACATCGTTGTCCAATAAGATAATGCCTCCAAATCTTCAGGGCATGAACCACAGCAGCTAGCTCCAAGTCATGTGTCGGATAGTTCTCCTCATGAGGTCGTAGCTGTCGTGATGCATAAGCTACAACCTTCCCCTCTTGCATTAGCACGCATCCGATTCCACGCCTGGATGCATCGCAGTATATGTCGAAACTCTTGTGAATGTCTGGGAGGACTAAGACAGGGGCTATGGTTAGCCTCGTCTATAACTCCTGGAAACTGCTGTCACACTCGGCTGTCCAGATAAACCTTTGGTTCTTTTTCAACAATTCCGTCAGTGGCTTGGCTATCTTAGAAAAGCCTTCAATGAAGCGACGGTAGTAGCCTGCCAGCCCAGGAAACTACGGACTTCGGTCACCGTGGCTGGTGTCTTCCAGTTCAAGACCGCAGTAACCTTACTGGGACCAACAGCTATTCCTTTCTCTGACAGAATATGTCCAAGGAATCCCACCTCTTTCAGCCAAAATTCGCACTTACTGAACTTGGCATATAAGCGATGTGTTCTCAACCTTTCCAAGACAGCTCTGAGATGTTGCTTATGCTCCTCTTCATCCTTAGAGTATATCAGTATGTCGTCAATGAACACCACTAGAAACTTGTCCAGAAAGTCCATGAAGACTTTGTTCATCATACTCATGAAGTAGGCTGGAGCGTTGGTCAATCCAAACGCCATAACTGTAAATTCATATAGTCCATATCGAGTGGTGAACGCTGTCTTGGGGATATCCTCCTTTCGGATTTTTAGTTGATGATATCCCGTTCTGAGGTCGATCTTAGAGAATACCCGTGCTCCATTCAACTGGTCAAATAAGTCATCAATTCGAGGGAGCGGGTACTTGTTCTTGATAGTGACCTCGTTAAGCTGGCGATAGTCTACGCACATTCGTAGACTTCCATCCTTCTTCTTGACAAATAATACTGGTGACCCCCATGGCGAGATGCTTGGACGAATGTATCCTTTCTGTTGCAACTCGTCTAACTACTTCTTTAGCTCTGCCAACTCTAGGCCTGGCATACGATAATATTTCTTGTATATTGGAGTTGTACCAGGAATTACTTCAATGGCGAACTCCAATTCTCGGTCGGGCGGCATTCCTGGTAATTCCTCAGGAAACACATCCGGAAATTCACCCACTACCGGGATCAGATTCATATCTGTAACAGTGGTCTGGTATGCCGTGCCCTTTCTTGTTATCATTTTGCTGGCCAGAAATTGGATGGTCTATCCGGCGGGGTTCACCAATGTCACCATTCTGGTGGCGCAGTTGATACACACTTGGTGCGGTGCCAACCAGTCCATCCCCAGTATTATGTCCAGTCCTGGGGATTCAATGGCAACAAGGGTAGCTGGGAATTTGACTCCATGGATTGAGATTTCCAGATCCTCGTATATTATATTTGTTCTGGGCATAGAGCCAGGGGATTGTACCACCATGATTTGTCCAAAAGTGAAGGAGAAAATTTGTGCAAGGTGGCAAAACTTCGCAAAATAAACGAGTGGGAAGCCCCAGAATCAAATAAAATTACTGCAGGTATGTCATTGACAGAAAACATACCAAGGACAATGTCTGGAGCTTCGCAGACTTCTTCGGCAGAGATGTGGTGGACGCATCCGTGGCTGAAGTTGTGTTTGTGGCAGCGTCCAAGGTGATTGACTTGTGGCTTATGGTCAGCTGATTGCTTTCCGTTATTAGTAAGACACTGCTTGGTGTAGTGTCCACTCTGGCCACAAGTGAAACAAGTGTTGTTGCGGCGGCAGTCCTCTATGACTGGCTGCTTGCCGAAGGTCTTGCTCTGGTTGCCTGGCTTGCTGTTGTTGCCACCATTGTTCCACACAGGTTTTTTCTTAGATGGCCCTGAATGCCAACTGTGCAGCTTTTGCGCATATGGCTCCCTGTTGTCCTTCTTGGGCTCGAACTTCCTCTTACGATCATCATTCCCAGACTTGTGTTCTCATTCGGCGATGAAGGCCTTATCCACCAAGGTCTGGAAATCAGGGAAGTCCAAGATGCATAGCTGACATCGGAGGGTGTGGTTAAGTCCTCGGAGGAACCGGTCTATTTTCCTCTCTTCGGTAGCCACATCATGAGGAGGGTACCAGGCCAAGTTGTTGAACTTGTTTAGGTATTCTCCCACAGACATGTTTCCTTGTGTGAGAGCTAGGAATTCTCTCTGCTTCACTTTCATGATACCCGTGGGGATATGATACTTGCGAAACAACTCTTTGAATTTCTCCCAGGAAATCTCTTCTCCAGCAGGCCACATTAACTTGGTGTTGTCCCACCATATGGCTGCCGGGCCTTCGAGATAATGGGTGACAAATGGGACTTTATCTGCTTCTTCACAACGAGCGATGTCCAATTTCTTTTCCATGGTTCTTAACCAGTCATCAGCCTTAATAGGATCCACAGCCTGACCAAAGCTGGGTGGTTTTGTGCGCTGGAAGTCAGACAGTTTGGAATGCACCCCATTGCCATTGTTCTGACCTACTATGTCTGCATACTCTTGAGAAATTCCATGAGGTCTTGGTTTCTCTTTTCCTCAAGCATTCTCATTATCTGATCTGTGGTTGGTGCTTGAGGTGGTGGTGGTGGTAAGTCTTCGGGTGGTTGCCCTGCCTACCTGGCGGATCGATGGACGGAGTTTCCATCGCCGCCTTGACTGCTACTTCCTTTCTTCATCCTAATTTTTGTTCCCATGGCAAATACCGAATCGATGAGCAACATCCATAAGGAGAAATACAGTAATATGACACCAGAGAAAATTCATGAAAAAGGCAAATAAAGAGAACAACATAATTATACAAGATAACCCAACATCATACATGGCAAGCTAGTAGGGGGATATCATGTCTAGACTGCTCATACGGCAGTTGACATATGCAAAGATGCATGCATTACTACTCAAGCATCAGTCTAGTGGCGTCGGCGACACGAACACTGCCCATCTGAAGAGTCCTCGTTGTCAGATCCTGAGTCAGAATCAGAACTGATGATGTGAGTCACCGGGTCAAAGGAGACGCGACGTCGCTGAGGGAGTCCTGGATAAGGGGGTCCTCGAGCATCCGGGCTATGTGACATGGGCCGGACTGATGGGCTGTGAAGATACAAGATAGAAGGCTTTCCCCCATGTCCGGATGGGACTCTCCTTGGCGTGGATAACAAGCTTGGTGGCTAGCCGTATAGCTTCCTCTCTCCCTGTAAACCGACTTTGTACAACCCCAGCCCCCTCCGGTGTCTATATAAACTGGAGGGGTTGGTCCGTAGAGACAATCACAATTCCCATAGGCTAGACATCTAGGGTTTAGCCATTAGGATCTCGTGGTAGATCAACTCTTGTAACCCCTATACTCATCATATACAATCAAGCAGGACGTAGGGTTTTACCTCCATTAAGAGGGCCCGAACCTGGGTTAACATCGTGTCCCCTGTCTCCTATTACCTTCGATCCTCAGACGCATAGTTCGGGACCCCCTACCCGAGATCGGCCGGTTTTGACACCGACATTGGTGCTTTCATTGAGAGTTCCTCTGTGTCATCGATAGAAGGATTGATGGCTCGTCTTGTCATCAATGACAATATTACTTCTAGAGGAGCCCTAGTTTCAGGGCAGATCCTCCGGCTTGGCAGCTTCACCATGGGCGCCCGTCCGGTCATTAAACTAGACATGGTCCCCCAAGCCACCAAAAACCATCTTCGTATCGGCCCCGAGTACTCCGATAAGATGGATCCGGCAGACTTATCGTCTTTGAACGAGCTACTAGATCGGCCCGTATGTCATGAAACTAGACATGGTCCCCCAAGCCACCAAAAAACCATCTTCGTATCGGCCCGAGTACTCCGATAAGATGGATCCGGCAGACTATCGTCTTTGAACGAGCTACTAGATCGCATCGCCGCCCTTGGGGTCGCAACTGATACGATCGGATTGGGCTTAAACCCGATGAGAGAGAAATCAAATCTCCGCCGATCACCCATCTGGTAGCAGTCGCGAGGAACAAGCTGACGATAACTCTTCTCCTACGTTGAGAACAAGCTATGTTGGATTTCCGAACCCAGCGATCCGAATACCCTCTCGGGGAGAACACTCCTGTCCTCTGAACGCAGTATTGGGCATCAAGCCTGAGAACTCCCAGGACGCTCCAGATTCGGGCTGGTAACCTCCGAAGTCTTCAAACTCCGGATTCGGCAGTGGGGCAGGGTTCGGATTTAAACCCACCCACCCGCCATAAGCAATATTCCCCAACCAATTCCGGTCCTCCGGATATATGCGACCTAATATATGTGCGGCAGCAGCCTCAGGAAACAGTCCATCACTTTTGGGCCAACTTCCTACTTATTCAAAGCAAGATCAGAGATTGCTGCGATGACGACGCGATTTCAGTATTTTACAACAACTGTACGGATGAGGGAATCCTTAATGCCCTCAACTGCCGTCGCATACTGCACTTCGCAGATTTGGCACACATAATACAGAAGTACTGTGCAATGGAAAGCTCCTGGAAAGCACAGGCAGCCTGCTGGGAACCTCAGACCTTTAAGCCATCTCCCCGACGGGCAAAAAGGATGCACCCTTGCGGGGCACCTAATCATCATCCCATGGACAAGAAAATCAAGCCCTAAACGAGACGCAGAACTGTCCTTGAGGAATGGCTTGACAGGCCCTGTCAAATACACGCGACGCTGGATACCAAACCAACACACCCATCCTCGAGCATGTTGGATACTCCGGCAAGTGGCCAAGAGCGGGGAAGGTATCCTCACCAACACTACCCCAGAGAAGTACCCCTCTGAGGACGACGATCTCAAAGTATTTACGATCTTTGAGACCTTTCTCCAAATAATCAGCGTAAAAAGGGTGCTTCGCGACCTCGCCAAGTCTGCCAAGTAGCAGCCATAAATCCTTGGAACGATACGGCGATAACTTTCAACGCCGACGACGAACCAAGAACCCGATCAGTCCGAGCACCAGCCGTTAGTTCTAAACCCAATTGTAGATGGCTTTCGGCTTACTAAGTGCTCATGGACGGGGGCAGTGGATTGAACCTCATCTACGCGGACACGCTCGACAAAATGCAAATAGACAAGAGCCGCATCGAGCAGAGCAGTACAACCTTTCGAGGCATTATCCCCAGCCGAGAGGCACGGTGTTCGGGAAAAATAAAACTTGACGAAGTATTCGGCACGCCGGAGAACTACAGGTCTGAAGAGTTAATCTTCCAGGTGGCACCTTTCAACAGCGGATATCACGCCCTGTTGGGGTGAGATGCATTCACACGCTTTCAAGCTATACCTCATTACGGGTACATGAAGCTCAAAATGCCCAGGCCCAACGGAGTTATCACTATCGCCAGTGATCCGGACATAGCACTCCGCGCCGAAAACAAAACCGCATCCCTAGCCCTCGAGGCACTATCCAAGGCCCTGGCGGCCGAAGAGCTCACCGCTCTGCGCTCCACAGTGGTTAGAGACGACGTAATTCTCGACAAAAGGCCAAAATCCACTTCTTTCAAGACAGCAGACGAAATAGTCAAATTTCAAGTTCACCCGACGGACCCCAAAAAGACAGCTTCCATTGGGGCACAGCTGGATCTGACGGTCGATACCGCATTACGCGCATTCCTGCGTGAGAATTGGGACATCTTCGCCTGGCACCCTTCAGATATGCCAGGAATCCCACGCAGACTGGCCGAACATAGTCTCAATGTATTAAAGGGACATAAACCCGTCAAGCAAACGCTGCGGCGATTTTCCGAACCCAAACAACAAGCCATGGGGGAGGAGCTAGCCAAGTTACTTGAAGCCGGGTTATCAGAGAGATCAAAACATCCGGACTGGCTAGCAAACCTGGTCATGGTTCTGAAGAAGGATAAATCCTGGCGCCTATGTGTCGATTTCAAAGACCTTAATAAGGCTTGCCCTAAGGAACCTTCCCACTACCTCGCATTGACCAGATTATTGATGCAACTGCAGGACACGACTCACTGTGTTTCCTCGATGCATACTCCGGATACCATCAAATTAAAATGAAGGAATCTGACCAGGCCGCAACGGCATTTATCACCCCGTATGGGCCTTTCTGCTTCAACACTATGCCTTTCGGGCTCAAAAACGCCGGCGCCACTTACCAACGCATGATTCAAACATGACTGGAAAAGCAAATCGGCAAGACAGTTGAGGCATATGTAGATGATGTAGTCATCAAAACTAAGCATGTTGAATCATTGGTGGAAGACTTACGCCTGACATTCGACAACCTCCGGACATATGACATACGGCTCAATCCGGAGGAAAAGTGCGTTTTCGGCGTTCCCGCCGGGAAAACTGCTTGGGTTCATTGTTCCAATAGAGGGATTGAAGCAAACCCAGCCAAAATACGAGCCTTGTCACAATTGGCAAACACCAAACTGACCTCAAGCAGGTCCAAAAACTAGCTGGGTGCGTGGCAGCTTTGAGCCGTTTTATTCCAGATTGGGAGAAAAGGCATTGCCACTTTATCACCTGCTCCGACGCACCGAAACACTTTGCATGGACGGACACGGCAAACAGCCAAACTGGAAGAAATAAAAAACTTTGTTAGCAAGCAACCCAATCCTTGCCGCACCAAACGTCGGTGAACCTATGTTGCTCTACATATCGGCAACTCACCAGGAGTGCGGTGCTCGTCGTCGAGCAAGAGGAAGAGGGACATAAATTCCCACTCCAAAAACCAGTTGTACTATGTATCGGCGGTCGTTACACCATGCAAATCTTGATACCCACATTATCAAAAGATAGCATACGCGGTCTTTATGGCGTCCCAGAAATTGCGACACTACTTCAAGAGTGTTCGATCACGGTGGCTTTCGAAGTACCATCAAGACATTATAAAAAAATCGGGAAGCCACCGAGGGATTGCAAAATGGGCCATTGAGCTCTTACCATTTGAAATAACATACAAACCACGCTGTGCCATTAAATCTCAGGTGTTGGCTGACTTCGTTGCGAGTGGACAGAGGCCGAAACTCCCTAAAGAGTACAGCACGTATTCCAACTGGGTGATGCACTTTGACGGCTCTAAAATGTTACCGGACTGGGGGCTGGTGTTGTTTTGACATCCCAACAAAGAGACACAGTCCGTTATGTGTTACAGATATGTATACCAACTCTAACAATGCAGCCGAATATGAGGCTCTATTGCACGGTCTCCGGATGGCCGTCTCCATGGGCATACAATGCCTGAGGGGCGTGGAGATTCAAACCTCGCAATATCCCAAATAAATGGAGAATTCGATACAAAAGATCTGAAGATGGCAGCTTACCGCAACGCCGTACTCAAAATATCAGCTCGGTTTTGAGGGGCTTGAGTTTCATCACAGTGGCCCGAGAGAGTAATCAGGGCAGGACATCCTTGCGCGCTTAGGCGCTAAACGCGACCCCGTCCCACCTAACACCTTTGTGGAAAGACTCTTTAAGCCATCCGTGGTGTGCAGGACGAGAACGAGCAACACTAGTCCGGAGCCGGTCATTCCCCCAGATTCTGAACACAGTTCCGATATATCGGGGGCTCAGGCACTGAAATAACACCGTTGGCCCACGAAATCATGGCTGTAATTGCCCCATGGACTGAACCTTTCTTGGCCTACCTTATTAGGAAGGAGCTCCCTGATGATCAGACTGAGGCCCATCGTATTGTTCAACGCTCGAAAGCCTACAAAGTTCATGAAGGAGAACTGTACAAGAAAGTACTACCGGAGTACTTCAAAGATGTATTCCGAAGAAGAGGGACGGCAGCTCTTGGCCGAAATACACGCTGGTTTGGCGGCCATCACGCCGCAGCTCGGGCCCTTGTAGGGAAGGCCTTCCGTACAGGTTTCTTTGGCCCACGGCCCAAGCAGATGCACAGGACCTCGTACAGCACTGCGTGGATGCCAGTTTTTGCCAACCAAAGCCATATGCCGCCCATGCCCTACGAACAATCCCCATTACTTGGCCTTTTGCGGTCTGGGGGCTAGACATGGTCGGACCCCTTAAAGGGGGAAGCCATAAGAAGAAATATTTGCTGGTTATGGTCGACAAGTTCACTAAATGGATAGAGGCCAAACCAGTCAAAGCGGCCGAAGCCGGACCGATGATAGACTTTATATCCGGTGTCGTACACCATTATGGTGTCCGCACAAGTATTACTGACAACGGCTCTAACTTTACGGCCGACGAGGTGAAAACTTGGTGCGCTAATCTAGGAATTAAGCTCGATTACGCTCTGTGTATCACCCTCAAACAAATGGTCAAGTTGAACGGGCTAATGGCTTGATAATGAGTGGCATCAAACCCAGACTAGTGCGATCCTTAAAGGAATCGGATACACACTGGGTCGAGGAGCTCGATCCGTACTCTGGGGGTGCGGACCACGCCCAATCGCACGACCGGATACACACCGTTCTTCATGGTTTACGGTTGCAGAGGCTGTCTTACCCTACGATAATTCATGACTCACCTCGAGTGCGCATGTATGAGGAGAGAGAGGCCGAGCTCGATCGGCAGGACGATTTAGACGGCCTGGAGGAGGAGCGCAATGTCGCAAAAGCCCGTTCCGCATACTATCAACAACAAGCTCGAAGATACCAAAGCAGAGAAGTGCGGGAAAGACCTATAACGTCGGTGAACTCGTTTTCGCCTACCAGAGAAGAGAAAAAGGACAAGCTCAAGCCCAAAATGGGAGGGTCCCTTCATTATAGATGAAGTTCTCACTGGAGGAGCCTATCGCCTTCGCAATGCATCGGACAATCGCCTAGAGCCAAACCCATGGAACGCAGCCAGGCTCCGAAGATTCAGCGTAAGTCCGGACACATACATTGTTCGTTCCCTTTCTCTCCCGTTTAATTTTTTTTTTTCTTTTCATTTTTTTTATACGATCTCTAGCTCGTGTTCGGGTCAGCCGCACACTTGAAGGGTATACATCCTTAAATGTACATACCCCACAATACCTGGGGGCTTCTTCTCATAAGAAGCTTATTATACTAGAGCATCAACCTCACGTATATATGTGTCATCTGATATATGTCCTTTTTTCGCCATTATATGCACCTCTATGACTTAAGTTTTGCCAAGCTGGGTTGCCTGGCTCCTGTGCTTATGCCCTACGTTCCCGCTTGTTCGGCTAGGGCATAAAGGGAGCACTCTGCGATTGTTACAGCCGGGTCATCCGGATAGTACCTCAGACGGGTGAAGCCGAAAGCTAGCATTCTTAAGGGAATAATTGGTCGGCGGACAAAAGATGAACTGCCTTTGTTGCAACATAAGCCCCCAAGATATAAAGCGTAATGTGATTTTTTTTAGCATCACAGCTCAGGCATGCACAAATACGCATGCTGACCCAGGGAAAGGAAACCCTAACAGAACTATTCTCTCTGGAAGATGTTTCTTAGTTCAAATGTAATATAACATAACTCCCCGAATACAACTTGTTTGTTCAAGCAATTATGACGGACTGCCTGGTTTCCGAACATACTTGTGATTTACCGGCGGTTAGTAGTTCGGAAAACACTCCAACCCTTGGGTTTTGGAGGTTGAAGCGGAAAGTCTGCCATGACAATAGTTTAAACAATTCTGGGTAGAGATAAGCTTGGCGATACAAGTACATTATTACATGGAATCGAAAGCTTCTTCTTCTTAAATCATCTAACAGGTGTCTAGTCTACAGTCTGTTCTGAAAATTTGGCGGCTGTTTTTACTGGTCATATACCAAGTTGACTGGAATTCTTGTCCGTCTGGTCCCCGCGGTCCGACCCGGGCCATATGATTCGGATAAGTCTGGTATACCGCGTTTTCACCATGCCCAGGCCTCTCGTGCACCTTCTCGGCACGCCGATACCTCCATAGTCCACAAAACGGCGCCGAGCTCCCTTGAACAAATTCACGAGCTCCTCCATACTTCCGGAGGAGAATCGGCTGGCCATAGCGCCTTAGCCATGTTCCTCATTGCTTTTCAAGCTCTCTCGTGTAATTTGGACAGCTTGTAGCAGGTCGCCTCGAAAATTGGACATTCTCCTCGGGCCGCCCAGTCAGCACACCTACAGAAAACACACTTGTAAAACTTTTTCATCAGGGGACCGTATGAAAGTCAGGATAAAAAGCATACTGAATATGCCGCCTTGCAGCTTTCATTCCCTTCAAAGCATCCGATAATTGGGCTCTTACGTCCTTCAACTCCTCGGCTTTCTTGATGTTGCATCCTGTAGTTGTTTTTCTCATTAATGGTCCGTGTTAATACACGTTGGCCAGCGGCTTCTTGCCCTTCGGCATGTGTTTATCTGCTTGAGCAGCCCTTAGCCTCTCCTCCAGCTGATCTATCGACCCTGCCAACAAAACAATGCATATTCACATAAAATCATCATAGGCACGGAGTCATATTTCGGGCTACTGTTGTACCTACCGTCAGGTGCCTTCTTGGATTTCTTCAAATTTTCCAGTCGGCAGTGGCAATAGTTAGCTAGTTTGGCATTCTTTCTAGCTCCTTGGATAATGTGTTATTTTTTTCTGTGAGTACCTGATGGAGTGATGATTCCTAAATCAGTTGGGCCAACTGCTTCAAGACTCGGGGGCCTGGATACTGATAGACTATTAAATCTGCTCAAGAGGTCTTACCCGCCAATCTTTGAGAGCTGGTGGAGTGGCTCTAGCAAGCCCATCCGAGCAGCTCGGATGTATGCATCGTGAGCTGAAGGCGTTGAATGCCTCTTCGGTAAAATTTGGGTCGCCCATAGCCGCTCTCACACCGATGATTCATTGCGCTCTCCACTTCGGAGTTGTGACAGATACATTATCCGAATCCTCTGGGAGATGACAATCCGGCATAGCACCCATTTCAACCCCAGTCCTTGCGGAGGGGCCCGGGGGCCGGATTAGCACTGCGCATGGTCGGCTAGGGCTCCAGATATAGTCTGGCGTAACATTCCTCCTACAATGTGGTATGGCAAGCAGCGTTACAGTCTGGTCTATCCACTGAGAGCATGTTGCAAAATTATATACCTCTTGACGAAGGAGAAGGCCCGGCAGCAACATCGTTGTCCTTCCTCTTCAAAGGTTTGCCCTGCGCGGGCGTCGTCTTCTTAGAGGACGCCTTTGGCGCAGTTCGATGAGACAAGCGCCGCCCCTTGGAAGCATAATACAGTGCGGAGGGTGAGGCGCAAGGGGAAAGCTCTTTTAAGGAGCTAGCTCCTGAATACTTGCATGGGAGAAGGGAAGAAGGCGGGTCATCGGCTATAATAGCCACTTCCGTGCCATCATAGCTCGCCTGATAAAAAAATTCCTCCTACTTAAGCTCTATATATATATCCAAATCTTCTCATATCCGGGATCTAAATCCCGAATATGGTCCTTGGCTGCGGAGCGGGGCTGTGGATCCCCTGACGATCTTTCTCCATTCCTGTCAAAAATAGCCGGATTAAATTCGACTAACATAAACTCTGGGGAAATATTGAGTAAAGCCGATAATGGAAAAACTCACCCAGGGGATGGGGTTGTACATGGAAAACCTTCCCGACATGTTAAACGAGCAAAAGTCTTCCTTCTCCCCTTATATAGATCGGCTAAGATGGCGGCCAGGCGGCAATCTAGACCCTTGCATAGACAACGGGAGGGGTCGTTCTCCCCGGTTGTAATGCCACATGGGAAAGTCTCTGGATTGAGAGCGGTTGGACGCATCGCGTTATGGAAATCGCCATGTCCTCAATTATGGACAGCCCAGAGTTTGCAAACACTCTGATCTTGTTTGCTAGTCCCTTGACCTCGTGATGTCTTCTTCCTCGAGGCTTTGGGGACGCCAGCTGGCACGCTTCTTTAAAAGAGCACTGGAGAATTGGGAAGGCCGCGCGGATTGGGTCCGGGAAGAATAACGTCTTCAATATAAAACCACTCGAGGGCCAATCTTCGGATGCCTTTTCGGAGTGTCGGACACGGTATCCTGTTCCGGCTATGTGCCATACTTCGGCGCCGCCCACCTCGAATATAGATCCCTTTTGGGAGCGAGGGACGAGGCAGAATTTTTTTTCGCCATAGCTCGAAATGAGCCTCATAGCCCAGGAAACAGCTCGCAAAGAGCAACGAAGCCCGCAATATGCAGGATGGAGCCTGGCGTCAGATTATGCAATTGGAGACCGTAATACTCAGGAGGCCTCTGAGGAAAGGGGGATAGGGAATCCTACGCCTCTCAAGAAGGAAGGAAACAAAGCACACCGCTCCTCTTTAGAAGGATTGGGGAAATTCTCCGCCAGGGCTTCACCGTTGCAGGATGGTTAATCCAGCCTGAACGAAGACTAGATCCGCGGGGGAGGTATATATCCCTGCGCCTGAAGTGCATTCAGATGGGGCGGGATACAGGAGCAGCTTTCCCAGTCGCCCTTTTTGAAGGCCGTGGGGCGTGAGGAAGAGCTAGAAGCACCGGCCATGTTTGGGAGATTCCTATGGCAGATTTGGATGATTTCCGCATGGTGTGGGATGGCATCTGAGATCTGATCTTCTCAAATAGACTCCATCCCTGCATGGTCAAGATATTTTGACCGTTCGTATTCGTTCGACACGTGGAAGCCGAGGCGACGGCAGCGAGAATCAAAATAACATTCAAGATAGGAGTCGAAACTATCGTCAATCCAAAGTATAATGGAGAACCCCCTTGCAAAGCCGAAGACATGAAGCCGGATACTGCATCGTCATTGAAGCGAGGTTGGGGGCTACGAGGGAGTCCTGGATAAGGGGGTCCTCGAGCATCTGGGCTATGTGACATGGGCCGGACTGATGGGCCGTGAAGATAAAAGATAGAAGGCTTTCCCCCGTGTCGGATGGGACTCTCCTTGGCGTGGATAACAGCTTGGTGGCTAGCCGTATAGCTTCCTTCTCCCTTGTAAACCGACTTTGTACAACCCCAGCCCCCTCCGGTGTCTATAAAACTGGAGGGGTGGTCCGTAGAGACAATCACAATTCCCATAGGCTAGACATCTAGGGTTTAGCCATTAGGATCTCGTGGTAGATCAACTCTTGTAACCCCCTATACTCATCATATACAATCAAGCAGGACGTAGGGTTTTACCTCCATTAAGAGGCCCGAACCTGGGTAAACATCGTGTCCCCTGTCTCCTGTTACCTTCGATCCTCAGACGCATAGTTCGGGACCCCCTACCCGAGATCGGCCGGTTGTGACACCGACAGTCGCGCTGAGATGGCTCTCCTTCTGCGGGAGAAAGAGCACGTCGCCTCAGCATCGGCAGAGCAAGAGTGGCTAGGAGTGAGGCCCACTCAGCTGGATCTCAAGTCGGCTACCAGACGATAAGCCTGATGGCCCAGAAGAACCAGAAGGGTATCAAGCACAACGCGGAGGTGGAACTGGTGGTGGATACCTAGGGGAACTACAGGAGGAGGAGGTGCTGGAGTCACTGCTGCAAGTGCCCCCTGAACACGACACAGCTCCTCAGCCAAGGAAATGATCATACGGTAACTGGCGTGAGGTAGCGAGACAAAACACCAGCCGCACGATCACCACGCCAGGTCAACAGGTGAGAAAAGGACTCGCCCTGTCGTAGGCGACAGGGTGGGATAGTGAGAAGAACCTGGATGGGTCTGCATCTCGACCTCATGGAAGGCAAGTCAGTAATAGCCTCCATGGCAGCAAACTGGACGCTAGCTCCGGAGTAGAAGCCGCTCCGCCCTTGGAAGAGCGAGAAAGAGCTTCCAATATCCGAAGTCGCGGTCAGGTAAGCCACTGATGGTACTCATATACTGACTCGCCCAACTGCTCCCGAAACCCTGGTACACTGGGGCATCACCATTGGGATACAGCCGAAGCCAGACGCTACGAAGCAGAGCTGGAAAAGTGTGGGGTTTAGCTCATGATGAAAGTGATATGGAACTGGTGCCATCTACACTCACAATGCCAAGGGTAGTAACATAATGAATTATGATGCATGAGGCGTGGCATGCAACACTCAAATACAACAAGCAGGATGCACACTCAAAGTCCTATGCTTATCGCAGTCCTAGCGCGGGTTACTAGGGTGTCCTACAGTCAGCACGGCTCTGATACCAAGCGTTGTGGCCACCCCGGCTCAGAGAACCGGTTTACCAGTGTTTCCAACCAGAGATCAGTCTTCTGGAAACACACAACAACTTGGAACAGAACATAGCTGAACTTTTATTGATAATACTCAAGTACAAGCTTACATATTACATGATCATCGAGGCCAAAAGCACATCTAGTGCTATGACAGTATCTACATATTTATCTAACATATCAGGGCTCGGTATTACTGCGGAATACTACAGCAAAAGACTACTGCGTAGCGGAACATGATAGTAACTCCATCCTCAGGGACACTGCTGAGGACACATCCTAGTCATCGCAACATGGACCTTCGAGACCTCCGTCTTAGTCTTCTCCTGCATCAGGCATGATACGCCAGGGTGAGTACTTGAATGTACTCGCAAAGCACATGACAACCAAGTATGCAGCAAATAATAACATGGCAATCAAACATGTTAAGTCTTAAATGATTCACTTACTGTTACTAACTATCATATCCGGGTTGTCTCACAAACCTCGGAATACTCGATGCCAACGAGTACTTCCGTCATAAGGCAAGTACTTCCATCATTATTTATGGTTATTCGGTTGATCACCTAGAGAGGTCTGGATGGGCTGTCCAATCCGTGGATGTGGCTATTCGAATAGATTTTACACTCTGCAGAGGTTGCACACTTTACCCACACCATGGAGCACCTGACCTCGTGATCCCATTCGGGTGGACCAGCGTTGCTCCAACGAAACCCGCCTGACTCGTGACTACTCCCATCGTACCACCGGCAATCACACTCCTCCGAAGTCAAGCCTTGGGTGGCCCCGTGTCACCTCGTGACACCTGCCACCGTCGTGGCCCAAACTAAAACGTCCCAAACGGGGACGCGGCACAAAACTCAACTGGGCTCACAGGGTTATCGCCGTCTGCCTGATCAGGGCAGCACGCACGCATAACCCTCCCTGTCTGGAGGTACCGGGTGAAAGAGCACGAGCCAGACCAAGTCAAGGCCGTCCCATACCGGCAAATGTGGCTGCACGGGTAAGCCCGGATAGGTGGACTCTTGATCAACCAACTAAGTTCACTTAGCAATCATGGTCATTCATCATATCAATTAAGTTGTCAACAATAGGCATTTAAATACTTCACTTGAATTATCTATGTTAATTAAATGCAAGAAATGAATATGAATTATGCAATGCTATGAAATGCTTCATAATAGGATGTCCTGGCTTGCCTTGCTCAGTTGGGTTGTTCAAATACTCCTGGTCTTCAAATCCACAAGAATCTCCTTCTGAAAAACATTTTTAAAGGGCAAAGGAAAATGTCACATAAAGCCTTTTTATTCACCAACAATTCTGTGAGTATTGGAAAAATGCCAAACTGGTCAGAAAAATAAAGGAGTTGAATATGAACACAATGCAAAAAGAATCAGGTCAATTGGACCTTTAATAAAAAGTTATTAGTGGTCAAATCTGCTGGTCAAAACTGTTTAAATAAATGAAATCAGGAAAATTAAGAAAAAACTGGAATGGGCCACGTCGAAGGCGTAAACGCCCGAGGGCCTCCACTTATTGCTTCGGCAAGTGGATGACAGGTGGGGCCCGTTCATTTAAAACAGAGTAGAGAGAGAGAGAGAGAGAGAGAGGGGCGCTCACCGGCGCTGATCGCCGGCGATTTCGATGGTGGTTGGGCTAGGGATGGCGGGGATGGATCGGCCGGTCGACGAAAGCAACCCGTACCCGTAGATTCTCTTGGAGGTGTTCGGACGGCGTCGAGCCCTTCTTCTCTGGCGGGTAGTGGCTATGGTGGTCGTCGGGATGGCGAATCCGGACAGCAGTTCGACCGGCCGGCGGCTCTGGAAGCGACTAGTGGAAAGGCTGAGCACGATGGTGGTCTCAGGTGGGGCTGAGGTGGAGTGCAGGTGGCTGCGATAGAGCGAGGGCGGCGGAGGAGCTCCGGTGAAGCTTGAGCCAGAGGGCCTCTCGGCCTTGGCTCTTGCTTGGGGAGGCAATTGAGGATGGAGGGAGAGGGGTGAGGAGTGAGCGAGGCCGGGCGGGCATTTATAGGGGGAGGCGAGGCTCGGTGAGTCTCTGGATCGGCGGCGATGTGGCTATGCCACTGGAGCAAGGACGGCGAGCTGGCCATCGTGGCGTGGGCGAGAGACGGGAGAAGGCAGAGGCATTAAATGCGCGAAGAGACTGCTCGTGAGGAAGAAGACGAGCGGCTCCGCAACTGTGGCCCACACGGGTGGCACAGTGCCCGTGGGCGTAGCGGCCGCGAGAGCTTCCCGGCAGAGGGGGAAGAGTCTGGAGGGGCTAGGTGGCATGCGGGGAGAGCTTGTCGGTACAAGTAGACGGGGGGTACGGCGATGCGGGCATCTGCTCCGACGCGACCCGACTGCTGGCGGCGTTCCAGAGCACGATGATAGACATGTTGCAGCCATGCTCACCATGGTGTTTGCCACCAAGAGGCCACGTACGCCTGGCAAATCTTGTCCAACATGTCGACCGTCGATCACTCGTCTCACCTACATCCCTGGTTTGGCTTGGTTTGGTCTCAGATGAAGGGTATAGACTCAGCTATAGATTCTGACAGTGAACTAGAGAGATATCTGGAGGGTTGGAGAGCTGGTGAGATAGAGCCAATGGAGATGTCCAGAGTGATCTAGGTTGGAAGGACTATGAGCTGACCAAATTTGAGAAGGTTTGGATGAGATTTGAGGGTAGTTCATGTGTAACCTACAAATCTGGTCCAAAATCTGAATGTAGGTACCACTCCCTTGGATGATCTCCTGAGGCTGAAACTTGGTGGAGGGAAGTCATTTGTAGTTGTCCTCATGCCACAAAAATTTAGAGCATTTGGATAAACCTAGCATGCACTTCCTTCACAAGGGTTCAGATTGTCTAGGAACAAAACTGAATTATTTTGCAAATATTTGAACTAGGCCATGGAATATTTTGGATATTGGGGCAAGAAATGGTCCAAGGTATTATAGAGAATATTTGAGAATTTCTGGCCATCCAAACTATAGGTTGCTTCAACAACCATAGTGATGACCTAAAGTCCCAAATAAAGAAAAATGAGTTATTGGAAAAGATTTAAATAGGGATTTGCGTCCTAGAGGTACTTGGCAGGGTTTTAGCAAGGTGATGAGGCTTTGGATTACATGGAAAAGATTCAAAAGTTTCCAAGACCAAATGAAAAGGTTCAAAAACCATTCAAATTCAAATAAAGCCAAGAAAAGTTTTGAAAAGAAAAAGTTGCCAAAATCAGGGTGTCACAAACCTACCCCCCTTAGGATGAATCTCGTCCTCGAGATTTGGTTGCTTAGGGCACAATATGGATATGCGGATCTGAGAAAATCTCTCTTCCCAATTAGCCTCTTCCTCGTTGTGGTGCCCACAGCACCTTATAAAATCTTATCACCTTACTCCTAGTGGTTCTTTCCATCACATCCAAAATCTTGATAGGTTTCTTTTCCTAAGTCAAATCCTTAGCCAATTCTAATTCACTCATATCCGCTTGCTTGGCTGGGGGTGGGTGCAATGCATTTCCTTAAATGTGAGATGTGAAGACATCATGAACGTCTGACAATGCTGGTGGCAATTCCAACTGATATGCGACTCTGCCCTTCCTAGCAATCACTGGAAAGGGACTGATGTATCTTGGGGCCAACTTTCCCCGGGTATGAAACCTCTTCACTCCCTTCATAGGAGTTACCCATAGGTAAGCATAGTCTCCGGGCTCAAAAGTTACTTCCGGTGCTTGGGTCGTAATAAACTCTTCTGTCGGGACTTGGCAGCTCGCAGACGCTCTTGAATATCCTTGACTTGCCTTTCAACCTCGAGCATCAAGTCCATGCCAAAGATGCGACTATCTCCTTTGGGACCATTCAGTTGTTGTGCGGCACTTCCATCCGTACAATGCCTCAAAAGGCGACATCTTGAGACTTGCCTGATAGCTGTTGTTGTAGGAGAATTCAGCGTACGGCAAACTATCCCCATTTGGGTCCATGGGAGAGGAGCACATGACCGAAGCATATCCTCAAATATTTGGTTTACTCGCTCGGTCTGTCCATCCGTCTGAGGAGTGGTACGCTGTATTGTGTTCAGCATGGTTCCCAAAGCTTGATGTAGCCGTAGCCAGAATGCTGAGGTAAATAGGGAACCCCTATATGAAGTGATAGACTTGGGGTAATCCATGCAGACTAACTATCCGGGACATGTAGAGTTGTGCCAGCTGATTTGCGTTAAAAGTGGTCTTTACTGGGATAAAGTGAGCCACTTCATGAGTATGTCTACAATGACCCAAATAGCATCATGCCTCTCGTGGACTTGGGTAGTCCCACAATAAAATCCATACATATGTCGTCCCACTTCCACTGGGGCACCGTAAAGGTTGCAGTAGCCCAGCGGGTTCTGATGCTCTGCTTTAACCTTGTTGCAAATGTCACAGCAGGCGACATAGTATGCTATATCTTTCCGCATTACAGACCACCAAAAAGTTTCTCTCAAGTCCTGATACATCTGGTACCTCTTGGGTGGATTGAATATGCGGACTCATGTGCTTCCTGAGTACTTGTTGCCTCAAGTTGTTCTGATTCGGCACACAAATCATTTCTCGAACCACACGGTACCCTGTTCATCTACACGGAGGACTTGGCCTTCCCTTGCTGAATTAACTCCTGATCTCCCGAATTTCTTCATCTGACTTCTGTGCTTCCTTGATTTCCTCCATGAGGGTGGAGTAATTTCAACATGTCCGGGGTCATTGGGCCGCATAGCACCATATTGAGCTTGACAAACTCTTCGTAAGCTAGGATGCATACCCTCAACTAGTGCATTCACAGCAGCTTGTTTCCTCTCAGGGCACTAGCGACCACATTCGCTTTCCCGGGTGATAGTTTATTCCAACATCATAGTCCTTGACTAGCTCAAGCCATCTTCGCTGCCTGAGGTTCAGGTCGGGTTGAGTGAAAAATACTTGAGACTCTTATGGTCTGTGGTATATTTCACATCGTTGTCCAATAAGATAATGCCTCCAAATCTTCAGGGCATGAACCACAGCAGCTAGCTCCAAGTCATGTGTCGGATAGTTCTCCTCATGAGGTCGTAGCTGTCGTGATGCATAAGCTACAACCTTTCCCTCTTGCATTAGCACGCATCCGATTCCACGCCTGGATGCATCGCAGTATATGTCGAAACTCTTGTGAATGTCTGGAGGACTAAGACAGGGGCTATGGTTAGCCTCGTCTATAACTCCTGGAAACTGCTTGTCACACTCGGCTGTCCAGATAAAACCTTTGGTTCTTTTCAACAATTCCGTCAGTGGCTTGGCTATCTTAGAAAAGCCTTCAATGAAGCGACGGTGTAGTAGCCTGCCAGCCCAGGAAACTACGGACTTCGGTCACCGTGGTGGTGTCTTCCAGTTCAAGACCGCAGTAACCTTACTGGGACCAACAGCTATTCCTTTCTCTGACAGAATATGTCCAAGGAATCCCACTCTTTCAGCCAAAATTCGCACTTACTGAACTTGGCATATAAGCGATGTGTTCTCAACCTTTCCAAGACAGCTCTGAGATGTTGCTTATGCTCCTCTTCATCCTTAGAGTATCGTCAGTGTCGTCAATGAACACCACTAGAAACTTGTCCAGAAAGTCCATGAAGACTTTGTTCATCATACTCATGAAGTAGGCTGGAGCGTTGGTCAATCCAAACGCCATAACTGTAAATTCATATAGTCCATATCGAGTGGTGAACGCTGTCTTGGGGATATCTCCTTTCGGATTTTTAGTTGATGATATCCCGTTCTGAGGGCGATCTTAGAGAATACCCGTGCTCCATTAACTGGTCAAATAAGTCATCAATTCGAGGGAGCGGGGGTACTTGTTCTTGATAGTGACCTCGTTAAGCTGGCGATAGTCTACGCACATTCGTAGACTCCATCCTTCTCTTGACAAATAATACGTGGTGACCCCCATGGCGAGATGCTTGGACGAATGTATCCTTCTTTGTTGCAACTCGTCTAACTACTTCTTAGCTCTGCCAACTCTAGGCCTGGTCATACGTAATATTTCTTGTATATTGGAGTTGTACCAGGAATTACTTCAATGGCGAACTCCAATTCTCGGTGGGGCGGGCATTCCTGGTAATTCCTCAGGAAACCCACGGAAATTTCACACACTACCGGGATCAGATTCATATTGTAACAGTGGCTGGTATGCCGTGCCCTTTCTTGTTATCATTTTGCTGGCCAGAAATTGGATGGTCTATCCGGCGGGGTTCACCAATGTCACCATTCTGGGTGGCGCAGTTGATCAGATTCATATCTGTAACAGTGGTCTGGTATGCCGTGCCCTTTCTTGTTATCATTTTGCTGGCCAGAAATTGGATGGTCTATCCGGCGGGGTTCACCAATGTCACCATTCTGGTGGCGCAGTTGATACACACTTGGTGCGGTGCCAACCAGTCCATCCCCAGTATTATGTCCAGTCCTGGGGATTCAATGGCAACAAGGGTAGCTGGGAATTTGACTCCATGGATTGAGATTTCCAGATCCTCGTATATTATATTTGTTCTGGGCATAGAGCCAGGGGATTGTACCACCATGATTTGTCCAAAAGTGAAGGAGAAAATTTGTGCAAGGTGGCAAAACTTCGCAAAATAAACGAGTGGGAAGCCCCAGAATCAAATAAAATTACTGCAGGTATGTCATTGACAGAAAACATACCAAGGACAATGTCTGGAGCTTCGCAGACTTCTTCGGCAGAGATGTGGTGGACGCATCCGTGGCTGAAGTTGTGTTTGTGGCAGCGTCCAAGGTGATTGACTTGTGGCTTATGGTCAGCTGATTGCTTTCCGTTATTAGTAAGACACTGCTTGGTGTAGTGTCCACTCTGGCCACAAGTGAAACAAGTGTTGTTGCGGCGGCAGTCCTCTATGACTGGCTGCTTGCCGAAGGTCTTGCTCTGGTTGCCTGGCTTGCTGTTGTTGCCACCATTGTTCCACACAGGTTTTTTCTTAGATGGCCCTGAATGCCAACTGTGCAGCTTTTGCGCATATGGCTCCCTGTTGTCCTTCTTGGGCTCGAACTTCCTCTTACGATCATCATTCCCAGACTTGTGTTCTCATTCGGCGATGAAGGCCTTATCCACCAAGGTCTGGAAATCAGGGAAGTCCAAGATGCATAGCTGACATCGGAGGGTGTGGTTAAGTCCTCCGAGGAACCGGTCTATTTTCCTCTCTTCGGTAGCCACATCATGAGGAGGGTACCAGGCCAAGTTGTTGAACTTGTTTAGGTATTCTCCCACAGACATGTTTCCTTGTGTGAGAGCCAGGAATTCTCTCTGCTTCACTTTCATGATACCCGTGGGGATATGATACTTGCGAAACAACTCTTTGAATTTCTCCCAGGAAATCTCTTCTCCAGCAGGCCACATTAACTTGGTGTTGTCCCACCATATGGCTGCCGGGCCTTCGAGATAATGGGTGACAAATGGGACTTTATCTGCTTCTTCACAATGAGCGATGTCCAATTTCTTTTCCATGGTTCTTAACCAGTCATCAGCCTTAATAGGATCCACAGCCTGACCAAAGCTGGGTGGTTTTGTGCGCTGGAAGTCAGACAGTTTGGAATGCACCCCATTGCCATTGTTCTGACCTACTATGTCTGCATACTCTTGAGAAATTCCATGAGGTCTTGGTTTCTCTTTTCCTCAAGCATTCTCATTATCTGATCTGTGGTTGGTGCTTGAGGTGGTGGTGGTGGTAAGTCTTTGGGTGGTTGCCCTGCCTACCTGGCGGATCGATGGACGGAGTTTCCATCGCCGCCTTGACTGCTACTTCCTTTCTTCATCCTAATTTTTGTTCCCATGGCAAATACCGAATCGATGAGCAACATCCATAAGGAGAAATACAGTAATATGACACCAGAGAAAATTCATGAAAAAGGCAAATAAAGAGAACAACATAATTATACAAGATAACCCAACATCATACATGGCAAGCTAGTAGGGGGATATCATGTCTAGACTGCTCATACGGCAGTTGACATATGCAAAGATGCATGCATTACTACTCAAGCATCAGTCTAGTGGCGTCGGCGACACGAACACTGCCCATCTGAAGAGTCCTCGTTGTCAGATCCTGAGTCAGAATCAGAACTGATGATGTGAGTCACCGGGTCAAAGGAGACGCGACGTCGCTGAGGGAGTCCTGGATAAGGGGGTCCTCGAGCATCCGGGCTATGTGACATGGGCCGGACTGATGGGCTGTGAAGATACAAGATAGAAGGCTTTCCCCCATGTCCGGATGGGACTCTCCTTGGCGTGGATAACAAGCTTGGTGGCTAGCCGTATAGCTTCCTCTCTCCCTGTAAACCGACTTTGTACAACCCCAGCCCCCTCCGGTGTCTATATAAACTGGAGGGGTTGGTCCGTAGAGACAATCACAATTCCCATAGGCTAGACATCTAGGGTTTAGCCATTAGGATCTCGTGGTAGATCAACTCTTGTAACCCCTATACTCATCATATACAATCAAGCAGGACGTAGGGTTTTACCTCCATTAAGAGGGCCCGAACCTGGGTAAACATCGTGTCCCCTGTCTCCTATTACCTTCGATCCTCAGACGCATAGTTCGGGACCCCCTACCCGAGATCGGCCGGTTTTGACACCGACATTGGTGCTTTCATTGAGAGTTCCTCTGTGTCATCGATAGAAGGATTGATGGCTCGTCTTGTCATCAATGACAATATTACTTCTAGAGGAGCCCTAGTTTCAGGGCAGATCCTCCGGCTTGGCAGCTTCACCATGGGCGCCCGTCCGGTCATTAAACTAGACATGGTCCCCCAAGCCACCAAAAACCATCTTCGTATCGGCCCCGAGTACTCCGATAAGATGGATCCGGCAGACTTATCGTCTTTGAACGAGCTACTAGATCGCATCGCCGCCCTTGGGGTCGCAACTGACTACGATCGGATTGGGCTTAAACCCGATGAGAGAGAAATCAAATCTCCGCCGATCACCCATCTGGTAGCAGTCATCGAGGAACAAGCTGACGATAACTCTTCTCCTACGTTGAGAACAAGCTATGTTTGGATTTCCGAACCCAGCGATCCGAATACCCCTCTTCGGGAGAACACTCCCTGTCCTCTGAACGCAGTATTGGGCATCAAGCCTGAGAACTCCCAGGACGCTCCAGATTCCGGGCTGGTAACCTCCGAAGTTCTTCAAACTCCGGATTCGGCAGTGGGGCAGGGTTCGGATTTAAACCCACCCACCCGCCACAAGCAATATTCCCCAACCAATTCCGGTCCTCCGGATATATGCGACCTAATATATGTGCGGCAGCAGCCTCAGGAAACAGTCCATCACTTTTGGGCCAGCTTCCTACTTATTCAAAGCAAGATCAGAGATTGCTGCGATGACGACGCGATTTCAGTATTTTACAACAACTGTACGGATGAGGGAATCCTTAATGCCCTCAACTGCCGTCGCATACTGCACTTCGCAGATTTGGCACACATAATACAGAAGTACTATGCAATGGAAAGCTCCTGGAAAGCGCAGGCAGCCTGCTGGGAACCTCAGACCTTTAAGCCATCTCCCCGACGGGCAAAAAGGATGCACCCTTGCGGGGCACCTAATCATCATCCCATGGACAAGAAAATCAAGCCCTAAACGAGACGCAGAACTGTCCTTGAGGAATGGCTTGACAGGCCCTGTCAAATACACGCGACGCTGGATACCAAACCAACACACAGCCTTCGAGCATGTTGGATACTCCGGCAAGTGGCCAAGAGCGGGGAAGGTATCCTCACCAACACTACCCCAGAGAAGTACCCCTCTGAGGACGACGATCTCAAAGTATTTACGATCTTTGAGACCTTTTCTCCAAATAATCAGCGTAAAAGGGTGCTTTGCGACCTCGCCAAAGTCTGCCAAGTAGCAGCCATAAATCCTTGGAACGATACGGCGATAACTTTCAACGCCGACGACGAACCAAGATCCCGATCAGTCCGAGCACCAGCCGCTTTAGTTCTAAACCCAATTGTAGATGGCTTTCGGCTTACTAAAGTGCTCATGGACGGGGGCAGTGGATTGAACCTCATCTACGAGGACACGCTCGACAAAATGCAAATAGACAAGAGCCGCATCGAGCAGAGCAGTACAACCTTTCGAGGCATTATCCCCAGCCGAGAGGCACGGTGTTCGGGAAAAATAAAACTTGACGTAGTATTCGGCACGCCGGAGAACTACAGGTCTGAAGAGTTAATCTTCCAGGTGGCACCTTTCAACAGCGGATATCACGCCCTGTTGGGGTGAGATGCATTCACACGCTTTCAAGCTATACCTCATTACGGGTACATGAAGCTCAAAATGCCCGGGCCCAACGGAGTTATCACTATCGCCAGTGATCCGGACATAGCACTCCGCGCCGAAAACAGAACCGCATCCCTGGCCCTCGAGGCACTATCCAAGGCCCTGGCGGCCGAAGAGCTCACCGCTCTGCGCTCCACAGTGGTTAGAGACGACGTAATTCTCGACAAAAGGCCAAAATCCACTTCTTTCAAGCCAGCAGACGAAATAGTCAAATTTCAAGTTCACCCGACGGACCCCAAAAAGACAGCTTCCATTGGGGCACAGCTGGCTCTGACGGTCGATACCGCATTACGCGCATTCCTGTGTGAGAATTGGGACATCTTCGCCTGGCACCCTTCAGATATGCCAGGAATCCCACGCAGACTGGCCGAACATAGTCTCAATGTATTAAAGGGACATAAACCCGTCAAGCAAACGCTGCGGCGATTTTCCGAACCCAAACAACAAGCCATGGGGGAGGAGCTAGCCAAGTTACTTGAAGCCGGGTTTATCAGAGAGATCAAACATCCAGACTGGCTAGCAAACCTGGTCATGGTTCCGAAGAAGGATAAATCCTGGCGCCTATGTGTCGATTTCAAAGACCTTAATAAGGCTTGCCCTAAGGACCCCTTCCCACTACCTCGCATTGACCAGATTATTGATGCAACTGCAGGACACGACTCACTGTGTTTCCTCGATGCATACTCCGGATACCATCAAATTAAAATGAAGGAATCCGACCAGGCCGCAACGGCATTTATCACCCCGTATGGGCCTTTCTGCTTCAACACTATGCCTTTCGGGCTCAAAAACGCCGGTGCCACTTACCAACGCATGATTCAAACATGACTGGAAAAGCAAATCGGCAAGACAGTTGAGGCATATGTAGATGATGTAGTCATCAAAACTAAGCATGTTGAATCATTGGTGGAAGACTTACGCCTGACATTCGACAACCTCCGGACATATGACATACGGCTCAATCCGGAAAAGTGCGTTTTCGGCGTTCCCGCCGGAAAACTGCTTGGGTTCATTGTTTCCAATAGAGGGATTGAAGCAAACCCAGCCAAAATACGAGCCTTGTCACAATTGGCAACACCAACTGACCTCAAGCAGGTCCAAAAACTAGCTGGGTGCGTGGCAGCTTTGAGCCGTTTTGTCTCCAGATTGGGAGAAAAGGCATTGCCACTTTATCACCTGCTCCGACGCACCGAACACTTTGCATGGACGGACACGGCAATAGCCAAACTGGAAGAAATAAAAACTTTGTTAGCAAGCAACCCAATCCTTGCCGCACCAAACGTCGGTGAACCTATGTTGCTCTACATATCGGCAACTCACCAGGAGTGCGGTGCTCGTCGTCGAGCAAGAGGAAGAGGGACATAAATTCCCACTCCAAAAACCAGTGTACTATGTATCGGCGGTCGTTACACCATGCAAATCTTGATACCCACATTATCAAAAGATAGCATACGCGGTCTTTATGGCGTCCCAGAAATTGCGACACTACTTTCAAGAGTGTTCGATCACGGTGGCTTCTGAAGTACCACTCAATGACATTATAAACAATCGGGACGCCACCGGCTGGATTGCAAAATGGGCCATTGAGCTCTTACCATTTGAAATAACATACAAACCACGCCGTGCCATTAAATCTCAGGTGTTGGCTGACTTCGTTGCCGAGTGGACAGAGGCCAAACTCCCTAAAGAGTACAGCACGTATTCCAACTGGGTGATGCACTTTGACGGCTCTAAAATGTTACCGGACTGGGGGCTGGTGTTGTTTTGACATCCACCACAGGAGACACAGTCCGTTATGTGTTACAGATATTGTATACCAACTCTAACAATGCAGCCGAATATGAGGCTCTATTGCACGGTCTCCGGATGGCCGTCTCCATGGGCATACAATGCCTCGAGGTGCGTGGAGATTCAAACCTCGCAATATCCCAAATAAATGGAGAATTCGATACAAAAGATCTGAAGATGGCAGCTTACCGCAACGCCGTACTCAAAATATCAGCTCGGTTTGAGGGGCTTGAGTTTCATCACATGGCCCGAGAGAGTAATCAGGCAGCGGACATCCTTGCGCGCTTAGGCGCTAAACGCGACCCCGTCCCACCTAACACCTTTGTGGAAAGACTCTTTAAGCCATCCGTGGTGTGGCAGGACGAGAACGGCAACACTAGTCCGGAGCCGGTCATTCCCCCAGATTCCGAACACAGTTCCGATATTATCGGGGGCTCAGGCACTGAAATAACACCGTTGGCCCACGAAATCATGGCTGTAATTGCCCCATGGACTGAACCTTTCTTGGCCTACCTTATTAGGAAGGAGCTCCCTGATGATCAGACTGAGGCCCATCGTATTGTTCGACGCTCGAAAGCCTACAAAGTTCATGAAGGAGAACTGTACAAGAAAAGTACTACCGGAGTACTTCAAAGATGTATCTCCGAAGAAGAGGGACGGCAGCTCTTGGCCGAAATACACGCTGGTCTTGGCGGCCATCACGCCGCAGCTCGGGCCCTTGTAGGGAAGGCCTTCCGTACAGGTTTCTTTTGGCCCACGGCCCAAGCAGATGCACAGGACCTCGTACAGCACTACGTTGGATGCCAGCTTTTTGCCAACCAAAGCCATATGCCGCCCACTGCCCTACGAACAATCCCCATTACTTGGCCTTTTGCGGTCTGGGGGCTAGACATGGTCGGACCCCTTAAAGGGGGAAGCCATAAGAAGAAATATTTGCTGGTTATGGTCGACAAGTTCACTAAATGGATAGAGGCCAAACCAGTCAAAGCGGCCGAAGCCGGACCGATGATAGACTTTATATCCGGTGTCGTACACCATTATGGTGTCCCGCACAGTATTATTACTGACAACGGCTCTAACTTTACGGCCGACGAGGTGAAAACTTGGTGCGCTAATCTAGGAATTAAGCTCGATTACGCCTCTGTGTATCACCCTCAAACAAATGGTCAAGTTGAACGGGCTAATGGCTTGATAATGAGTGGCATCAAACCCAGACTAGTGCGATCCTTAAAGGAATCGGATACACACTGGGTCGAGGAGCTCGACTCCGTACTCTGGGGGCTGCGGACCACGCCCAATCGCACAACCGGATACACGCCGTTCTTCATGGTTTACGGTGCAGAGGCTGTCTTACCCTACGATATTATTCATGACTCACCTCGAGTGCGCATGTATGAGGAGAGAGAGGCCGAGCTCGATCGGCAGGACGATTTAGACGGCCTGGAGGAGGAGCGCAATGTCGCAAAAGCCCGTTCCGCATACTATCAACAACAAGCTCGAAGATACCAAAGCAGAGAAGTGCGGGCAAAGACCTATAACGTCGGTGAACTCGTTTTACGCCTACCAGAGAAGAAAAAGGACAAGCTCAAGCCCAAATGGGAGGGTCCCTTCATTATAGATGAAGTTCTCACTGGAGGAGCCTATCGCCTTCGCAATGCATCGGACAATCGCCTAGAGCCAAACCCATGGAACGCAGCCAGGCTCCGAAGATTCTACGCCTAAGTCCGGACACATACATTTGTTCGTTCCCTTTCTCTCCCGTTTAATTTTTTCTTTTTTCTTTTCATTTTCTTTTTTATACGATCTCTAGCTCGTGTTCGGGTCAGCCGCACACTTGAAGGGTATACATCCTTAAATGTACATACCCCACAATACCTGGGGGCTTCTTCTCATAAGAAGCTTATTATTACTAGAGCATCAACCTCACCGTATATATGTGTCATCTGCTCATATATGTCCTTTTTTCGCCATTATATGCACCTCTATGACTTAAGTTTTTGCCAAGCTGGGTTGCCTGGCTCCTGTGCTTATGCCCTATGTTCCCGCTTGTTCGGCTAGGGCATAAAGGGAGCACCTCTGCGATTGTTACAGCCGGGTCATCCGGATATGTACCTCAGACGGGTGAAGCCGAAAGCTAGCATTCTTAAGGGAATAATTGGTCGACGGACAAAAGATGAACTGCCTTTGTTGCAACATAAGCCCCCAAGATATAAAGCGTAATGTGATTTTTTTTAGCATCACAGCTCAGGCATGCACAAATACGCATGCTGACCCAGGGAAAGGAAACCCTAACAGAACTATTCTCTCTGGAAGATGTTTCTTACGTTCAAATGTAATATAACATAACTCCCCGAATACAACTTGTTTGTTCAAGCAATTATGACCGGACTGCCTGGTTTCCGAACATACTTTGGTATTTACCGTCGGTATAGTATTCGGAAACACTCCAACCCTTGGGTTTTGGAGGTTGAAGCGGAAAGTCTGCCATGACAATAGTTTAAACAATTCGGGTAGAGATAAGCTTGGCGATACAAGTACATTATTACATGGAATCGAAAGCTTCTTCTTCTAAATCATCTAACAGGCTGTCTAGTCTACAGTCCTGTTCTGAAAATTTGGCGGCTGTTTTTACTTGGTCATATACCAAGTTGACTGGAATTTCTTGTCCGTCTGGTCCCCGCGGTCCGACCCGGGCCATATGATTTGGATCAAGTCTGGTATACCGCGTTTTCACCATGCCCAGGCCTCTCGTGCACCTTCTCGGCACGCCGATACCTTCCATAGTCCAAAACGGCGCCGAGCTCCCTTGAACAAATTCACGAGCTCCTCCATACTTCCTGGAGGAGAATCGGCTGGCCATAGCGCCTTAGCCATGTTCCTCATTGCTTTTCAAGCTCTCTCGTGTAATTTGGACAGCTCTTGTAGCAGGTCGCCTCGAAAATTGGACACTTCTTCCTCGGGCCGCCCAGTCAGCACACCTACAGAAACACACTTGTAAAACTTTTCATCAGGGGACCGTATGAAAGTCAGGATAAAAAGCATACTGAATATGCCGCCTTGCAGCTTTCTATTCTCCTTCAAAGCATCCGATAATTGGGCTCTTACGTCCTTCAACTCCTCGGCTTTCTTGATGTTTGCATCCTGTAGTTTGTTTTTCTCATTAATGGTCCGTGTTAATACACGTTGGCCAGCGGCTTCTTGCCCTTCGGCATGTTGTTTATCTGCTTGAGCAGCCCTTAGCCTCTCCTCCAGCTGATCTATCGACCCTGCCAACAAAACGATGCATATTCACATAAAATCATCATAGGCACGGAGTCATATTTCCGGGCTACTGTTGTACCTACCGTCAGGTGCCTTCTTGGATTTCTTCAAATTTTCCAGTTCGGCAGTGGCAATAGTTAGCTTAGTTTGGCATTCTTCTAGCTCCTTGGATAATGTGTTATTTTTTTTCTGTGAGTACCTGATGGAGTGATGATTCCTAAATCAGTTGGGCCAACTGCTTCAAGACTCGGGGGCTACTGGCATATGACTATTAAATCTGCTCAAGAGTTCTTACCCGCATATCCTTTGAGAGCTGGTGAGTGGCTCTAGCAAGCCCATCCCGAGCAGCTCGGATGTATGCATCCGCTGAGCTGAAGGCGTTGAATGCCTCTTCGGTAAAATTTGGGTCGCCCATAGCCGCTCTCCACCACCGATGATTCATTGCGCTCTCCACTTCGGAGTTGGTGACAGATACATTATCCGAATCCTCTGGGAGATGACAATCCGGCATAGCACCCATTTCAACCCCAGTCCTTGCGGAGGGGCCCGGGGCTGGATTAGCCTGCGCATGGTCGGCTAGGTCTCCAGATATAGTCTGGCGTACATTCCTCCTACAATGTGGTATGGCAAGCAGCGTTACAGTCTGGTCTATCCACTGAGAGCATGTTGCAAAATTATTATACCTCTTTGACGAAGGAGAAGGCCCGGCAGCAACATCGTTGTCCTTCCTCTTCAAAGGTTTGCCCTGCGCGGGCGTCGTCTTCTTAGAGGACGCCTTTGGCGCAGTTCGATGAGACAAGCGCCGCCCCTTGGAAGCATAATACAGTGCGGAGGGTGAGGCGCAAGGGGAAAGCTCTTTTTAGAGGAGCTAGCTCCTGAATACTTGCATGGGAGAAGGGAAGAAGGCCGGGTCATCGGCTATAATAGCCACTTCCGTGCCATCATAGCTCGCCTGATAAAAAATTCCTCCTTAAGCTCTATATATATATCCAAATCTTCTTCATATCCGGGATCTAAATCCCGAATATGGTCCTCTGGCTGCGGAGCGGGGCTGTGGATCCCCTTGACGATCTTTCTCCATTCCTGTCAAAAATAGCCGGATTAAATTCGACTAACATAAACTCTGGGGAAATATTGAGTAAAGCCGATAATGGAAAAACTCACCCAGGGGATGGGGTTGTACATGGAAAAGCCTTCCCGACATGTTAAACGAGCAAAGTCTTCCTTCTCCCCTTTATATAGATCGGCTAAGATGGCGGCCAGGGCGGCAATCTAGACCCTTGCATAGACAACGGGAGGTGTCGTCCTCCCCGTTGTAATGCCACATGGGAAAGTCTCTGGATTGGAGCGGTTGGACGCATCGCGTTATGGAAATCGCCATGTCCTCAATTATGGACAGCCCAGAGTTTGCAAACACTCTGATCTTGTTTGCTAGTCCCTTGACCTCCGTGCTGTCTTCTTCCTCGAGGCTTTGGGGACGCCAGCTGGCACGCTTCTTTAAAGGAGCACTGGAGAATTTGGGAAGGCCGCGCCGGATTGGGTCCGGAAGAATAACGTCTTCAATATAAAACCACTCCGAGGGCCAATCTTCGGATGCCTTTTTCGGAGTGTCGGACAGGTATCCTGTTCCGGCTATGTGCCATACTTCGGCGCCGCCCACCTCGAATATAGATCCCTTTTGGGAGCGAGGGACGAGGCAGAATTTTTTTCGCCATAGCTCGAAATGAGCCTCATAGCCCAGGAACAGCTCGCAAAGAGCAACGAAGCCCGCAATATGCAGGATGGAGCCTGGCGTCAGATTATGCAATTGGAGACCGTAATACTCCAGGAGGCCTCTGAGGAAAGGGTGGATAGGGAATCCTACGCCTCTCAGAAGGAAGGAAACAAAGCACACCCGCTCCTCTTTAGAAGGATTGGGGAAATTCTCCGCCAGGGCTTCACCGTTGCAGGATGTTAATCCAGCCCGAACGAAGACTAGATCCGCGGGAGGTAGATATCCCTGCGCCTGAAGTTCATTCAGATGGGTGCGGGATACAGAGCAGCTTTCCCAGTCGCCTTTTTGAAGGCCGTGGGGGCGTGAGGAAGAGCTAGAAGCACCGGCCATGTTTGGGAGATTTCCTATGGCAGATTTGGATGATTTCCGCATGGTGTGGGATGGCATCTGAGATCTGATCTTCTCAAATAGACTCCATCCCTGCATGGTCAAGATATTTTTGACCGTTCGTATTCGTTCGACACGTGGAAGCCGAGGCGACGGCAGCGAAGAATCAAAATAACATTCAAGATATGGAGTCGAACTATCGTCAATCCAAAGTATAATGGAGAACCCGCCTTGCAAAGCCGAAGACATGAAGCCGGATACTGCATCGTCATTGAAGGCGAGTTTGGGGGCTACTGAGGGAGTCCTGGATAAGGGGGTCCTCGAGCATCTGGGCTATGTGACATGGGCCGGACTGATGGGCCGTGAAGATAAAAGATAGAAGGCTTTCCCCCGTGTCCGGATGGGACTCTCCTTGGCGTGGATAACAAGCTTGGTGGCTAGCCGTATAGCTTCCTCTCTCCCTATAAACCGACTTTGTACAACCCCAGCCCCCTCCGGTGTCTATATAAACTGGAGGGGTTGGTCCGTAGAGACAATCACAATTCCCATAGGCTAGACATCTAGGGTTTAGCCATTAGGATCTCGTGGTAGATCAACTCTTGTAACCCCCTATACTCATCATATACAATCAAGCAGGACGTAGGGTTTTACCTCCATTAAGAGGGCCCGAACCTGGGTAAACATCGTGTCCCCTGTCTCCTGTTACCTTCGATCCTCAGACGCATAGTTCGGGACCCCCTACCCGAGATCGGCCGGTTTTGACACCGACAGTCGCTGCTGAGATGGCTCTCCTTCTGCGGGAGAAAGAGCACGTCGCCTCAGCATCGGCAGAGCAAGAGTGGCTAGGAGTGAGGCCCACTCAGCTAGGATCTCAAGTCGGCTACCAGACGATAAGCCTGATGGCCTAGAAGAACCAGAAGGGGTATCAAGCACACGCGGAGGTGGAACTGGTGGTGGATACCTAGGTGGAACTACAGGAGGAGGAGGTGCTGGAGTCACTGCTGCAAGTGCCCCCTGAACACGACACAGCTCCTCAGCCAAGGAAATGATCATACGGTAACTGGCGTTTAGGTAGCGAGACAAAACACCAGCCGCACGATCACTCGCCAGGTCAACAGGTGAGAAAAGGACTTGCCCTGTCGTAGGCGACAGGGTGGGATAGTGGAAGAAACCTGGATGGGTCTGCATCTCGACCTCATGGAAGTGCAAGTCAGTAATAGCCTCCATGGCAGCAAACTGGATCGCTAGCTCCGGAGTAGAAGCCGCTCCGCCCTTGGAAGAGCGAGAAGAGCTTCCAATATCCGAAGTCGCGGTCAGGTAAGCCACTGCATGGTACTCATATACTGACTCGCCCAACTGCTCCCGAAACACCTGGTACACTGGGTCATCACCATTGGGATACAGCCGAAGCCAGACGCTACGAAGCAGAGCTGGAAAAGTGTGGGGTTCTAGCTCATGATGAAAGTGATATGGAACTGGTGCCATCTACACTCACAATGCCAAGGGTTAGTAACATAATGAATTATGATGCATGAGGCGTGGCATGCAACACTCAAATACAACAAGCAGGATGCACACTCAAAGTCCTATGCTTATCGCAGTCCTAGCGCGGGTTACCTAGGGTGTCCTACAGTCAGCACGGCTCTGATACCAAGCGTTGTGGCACCCCGGCTCAGAGAACCGGTTTACCAGTGTTTCCAACCCAGAGATCATGTCTTCTGGAAACACACAACAACTTGGAACAGAACATAGCTGAACTTTTATTGATAATACTCAAGTACAAGCTTACATATTACATGATCATCGAGGCCAAAAGCACATCTAGTGCTATGACAGTATCTACATTATTTATCTAACATATCAGGGCCTCGGTATTACTGCGGGATACTACAGCAAAAGACTACTGCGTAGCGGAACATGATAGTAACTCCATCCTCAGGGACACTGCTGAGGACACATCCTAGTCATCGCAACATGGACCTTCGAGACCTCCGTCTTAGTCTTCTCCTGCATCAGGCATGATACGCCAGGTGAGTACTTTGAATGTACTCGCAAGCACATGACAACCAAGTATGCAGCAAATAATAACATGGCAATCAACATGTTAAGTCTTAAATGATTCACTTACTGTTACTAACTTACTCATATCCGGGTTGTCTCACAAACCTCGGAATACTCGATGCCAACGAGTACTTCCGCTCATAAGGCAAGTACTTCCATCATTATTATGGTTATTACGGTTGATCACCTAGAGAGGTCTGGATGGGCTGTCCAATACCGTGGATGTGGCTATTCGAATAGATTTTACACTCTGCAGAGGTTGCACACTTTACCCACACCATGGAGCACCTGACCTCGTGATCCCATTCGGGTGGACCAGCGTTGCTCCAACGAAACCCGCCTGACTCGTGACTCTCCCATCGTACCACCGGCAATCACACTCCCTCGAAGTCAAGCCTTGGGTGGCCCCGTGTCACCTCGTGACACCTGCCACCGTCGTGGCACAACTAAACTGTCCCAAACGGGGACGCCGGCACAAAACTCAACTGGGCTCACAGGGTTATCGCCGTCTGCCTGATCAGGGCAGCACGCACGCATAACCCTCCCTGTCTGGAGGTACCGGTGAAAGAGCACCGAGCCAGACCAAGTCAAGGCCGTCCCATACCGGCAAATGTGGCTGCACGGGTAAGCCCGGATAGGTGACTCTTGATCAACCAACTAAGTTTCACTTAGCAATCATGGTCATTCATCATATCAATTTAAGTTGTCAACAATAGGCATTTAAATACTTCACTTGAATTATCTATGTTAATTAAATGCAAGAAATGAATATGAATTATGCAATGCTATGAAATGCTTCATAATATGGATGTCCTGGCTTGCCTTGCTCAGTTGGGTTGTTCAAATACTCCTGGTCTTCAAATCCACAAGAATCTCCTTCTGAAAACATTTTTAAAGGGCAAAGGAAAATGTCACATAAAGCCTTTTTATTCACCAACAATTCTGTGAGTATTGGAAAAATGCCAAACTTGGTCAGAAAAATAAAGGAGTTGAATATGAACACAATGCAAAAAGAATCGGGTCAATTGGACCTTTTAATAAAAAGTTATTAGTGGTCAAATCTGCTGGTCAAAACTGTTTAAATAAATGAAATCAGAAAATTAAGAAAAACCTGGAATGGGCCACGTCGAAGGCGTAAACGCCCGAGGCGCCTCCACTTATTGCTTCGGCAAGTGGATGACAGGTGGGGCCCGTTCATTTAAAACAGAGTAGAGAGAGAGAGCAGAGAGAGGGGCGGCTCACCGGCGCTGATCGCCGGCGATTTCGATGGTGGTTGGGCTTGGGGATGGCGGGGATGGATCGGCCGGTCGACGATGAGCACACCCGTACCCGTAGATTCTTCGGAGGTGGTCGGACAGCGTCGCACCCTTCATCTCCGGCAGGTAGTGGCTACGGTGGTCGTCAGGGATGGTGAATCCGGTAGCTGTTCGACCGGGCGGCGGCTCTGGAAGCACTAGTGGAATGAGCTGAGCATGATGGTGGTCTCAGGTGGGGCTGAGGTGGAGCGGAGGTGGCTGTCGATAGAGCGAGGGCGGTGGAGGAGCTCCGGTGAAGCTCAAGGCCAGAGGGCCTCTCGGCCTTGGCTCTTGCTTGGGGAGGCAATTGAGGATGGAGGGAGAGGGGTGAGGAGTGAGCGAGGCCGGGCGGGGCTATTTATAGGTGGGAGGCGAGGCAAGGCGAGCTCTCTAGATTGGCGGCGACGTGGCTATGCCACTGGAGCAAGGACGGCGAGCTGGCCATCGCGGTGCGGGGCAAAGAGACGGGAGAAGGCAGAGGCATTAAATGCGCGAAGAGACTGCTCGCGAGGAAGAAGACAAGCGGCGCCGCAACTGTGGCCGCATGGGCGGCACAGTGCCCGTGGGCGTTGCGGCCACCGAGAGCTTCTCCGGCGAGGGGGAAGAGTCTGGAGGGGCTAGGTGGCATGCGGGGAGCTTGTCGGCACAAGCAGATGGGGTACGGTGACGCGGGCATCTCGCTCCGACGTGACCCGAGCCTGGCGGCGTCTAGAGCGTGGCGACAGACATGTCGTAGCCGTGCTCACCACGGTGTTTGCCACCAAGAGGCCACATACGCCTGGCAAATCTTGTCCAACATGTCGACCCTTGATCACTCGTCTCACCTACATCCCTGGTTTGGCTTGGTTTGGTCTGAGATGAAGGGTAACCTCAGCTACAGATTCTGACAGTGAACTAGAGAGATATCTGGAGGGTTGGAGAGCTGGAGATAGAGCCAATGGAGATGTCCAGAGTGATCCAGGTTGGAAGGACTATGAGCTGACCAAATTTGAGAAGGTTTGGATGAGATTTGAGGGTAGTTCATGTGTAACCTACAAATCTGGTCCAAAATCTGAATGTTGAGGTACCACTCCCTTGGATGATCTCCTGAGACTTAAACTTGGTGGAGGGAAGTCATTTGTAGTTGTCCTCATGCCACAAAAATTTCAGAGCATTTGGATAAACCTAGCATGCACTTCCTTCACAAGGATTCAGATTGTCTAGGAACAAAACTGAATTATTTTGCAAAATATTTGAACTAGGCCATGGAATATTTTTGGATATTGGAGCAAGATATGGTCCAAGGTATTTTAGAGAATTATTTGAGAATTTTCTGGCCATCCAAACTATAGGTTGCTTCACAACCCATAGTGATGACCTAAAGTCCCAAATAAAGAAAATGAGTTATTGGAAAAGATTTAAATAGGGATTTGGGTCCTAGAGGTACTTGGCAGGGTTTTAGCAAGGTGATGAGGCTTTGGATTACTTGGAAAAGATTCAAAAGTTTCCAAGACCAAATGAAAAGGTTCAAAAACCATTCAAATTTCAAATAAAGCCAAGAAAAGTTTTGAAAAGAAAAAGTTGCCAAAATCAGGGTGTCACAAACCTACCCCCCTTAGGATGAATCTCGTCCTCGAGATTCGGTTGCTTAGGGCACAAATATGGATATGCGGATCTGAGAAAATCTTCTCTTTCCCAATTAGCCTCTTCCTCGGTGTGGTGCTCCCACAGCACCTTATAAAATCTTATCACCTTACTCCTAGTGGTTCTTTCCATCACATCCAAAATCTTGATAGGTTTCTTTTCATAAGTCAAATCCTTAGCCAATTCTAATTCACTCATATCCGCTTGCTTGGCTGGGGGTGCAATGCATTTCCTTAACTGTGAGATGTGAAAGACATCATGAATGTCTGACAATGCTGGTGGCAATTCCAACTGATATGCGACTCTGCCCTTCCTAGCAATCACTGGAAAGGGACCGATGTATCTTGGGGCCAACTTTCCCCGGGTATGAAACCTCTTCACTCCCTTCATAGGAGTTACCCATAGGTAAGCATAGTCTCCGGGCTCAAAAGTTACTTCCCGGTGCTTTGGGTCGTAATAGCTCTTCTGTCGGGACTTGGCTGCTCGCAGACGCTCTTGAATATCCTTGACTTGCCTTTCAACCTCGAGCATCAAGTCCGTGCCAAAGATGCGACTATCTCCTGTTTGGGACCATTTCAGCGGTGTGCGGCACTTCCGTCCGTACAATGCCTCAAAAGGCGACATCTTGAGACTTGCCTGATAGCTGTTGTTGTAGGAGAATTCAGCGTACGGCAAACTATCCTCCCATTTGGGTCCATGGGAGAGAGCACATGACCGAAGCATATCCTCAAATATTTGGTTTACTCGCTCGGTCTGTCCATCCGTCTGAGGATGGTACGCTGTGCTGTGTTTCAGCATGGTTCCCAAAGCTTGATGTAGTCGTAGCCAGAATGCTGAGGTAAATAGGGAACCCCTATATGAAGTGATAGACTTGGGGTACTCCATGCAGACTAACTATCCGGGACATGTAGAGTTGTGCCAGCTGATTTGCGTTAAAAGTGGTCTTTACTAGGATAAAGTGAGCCACCTTCATGAGTATGTCTACAATGACCCAAATAGCATCATTGCCTCTCGTGGACTTGGGTAGTCCCACAATAAAATCCATACATATGTCGTCCCACTTCCACTGGGGCACCGGTAAAGGTTGCAGTAGCCCAGCGGGTTTCTGATGCTCTGCTTTGACCTTGTTGCAAATGTCACAGCAGGCGACATAGTATGCTATATCTTTCCGCATTCCAGACCACCAAAAAGTTTCTCTCAAGTCCTGATACATCTTGGTACCTCTTGGGTGGATCGAATATGCGGACTCATGTGCTTCCTTGAGTACTTGTTGCCTCAAGTTGTTCTGATTCGGCACACAAATTCGTTTCTGGAACCACACGGTACCCTGTTCATCTACACGGAAGGACTTGGCCTTCCCTTGCTGAATTAACTCCTTGATCTCCCGAATTTCTTCATCTGACTTCTGTGCTTCCTTGATTTCCTCCATGAGGGTTGGAGTAATTTCCAACATGTTCAGGGTCATTGGGCCGCATAGCACCATATTGAGCTTGACAAACTCTTCTTGTAAGCTAGGATGCATACCCTCAACTAGTGCATTCACAGCAGCTTGTTTCCTGCTCAGGGCGTCAGCGACCACATTCGCTTTCCCTGGATGATACTTTATTCCAACATCATAGTCCTTGACTAGCTCAAGCCATCTTCGCTGCCTGAGGTTCAGGTCGGGTTGAGTGAAAATATACTTGAGACTCTTATGGTCTGTGTATATTTCACATCGTTGTCCAATAAGATAATGCCTCCAAATCTTCAGGGCATGAACCACAGCAGCTAGCTCCAAGTCATGTGTCGGATAGTTCTCATCATGAGGTCATAGCTGTCGTGATGCATAAGCTACAACCTTCCCCTATTGCATTAGCACGCATCCGATTCCACGCCTGGATGCATCGCAGTATATGTCGAAACTCTTGTGAATGTCTGGGAGGACTAAGACAGGGGCTATGGTTAGCCTCGTCTTTAACTCCTGGAAACTGCTGTCACACTCGGCTGTCCAGATAAACATTTGGTTCTTTTTCAACAATTCCGTCAGTGGCTTGGCTATCTTAGAAAAGCCTTCAATGAAGCGACGGTAGTAGCCTGCCAGCCCAGGAAACTATGGACTTCGGTCACCGTGGCTGGTGTCTTCTAGTTCAAGACCGCAGTAACCTTACTGGGATCAACAGCTATTCCTTTCTCTGACAGAATATGTCCAAGGAATCCCACCTCTTTCAGCCAAAATTCGCACTTACTGAACTTGGCATATAAGCGATGGGTTCTCAACCTTTCCAAGATAGCTCTGAGATGTTGCTTATGCTCCTCTTCATCCTTAGAGTATATCAGTATGTCGTCAATGAACACCACTACAAACTTGTCCAGAAAGTCCATGAAGACTTTGTTCATCATACTCATGAAGTAGGCTGGAGCGTTGGTCAATCCAAACGCCATAACTGTAAATTCATATAGTCCATATCGAGTGGTGAATGCTGTCTTGGGGATATCCTCCTTTCGGATTTTCAGTTGATGATATCCCGTTCTGAGGTCGATCTTCGAGAATACCCGTGCTCCATTCAACTGGTCGAATAAGTCATCAATTCGAGGGAGTGGGTACTTGTTCTTGATAGTGACCTCGTTAAGCTGGCGATAGTCTACGCACATTCGTAGACTTCCATCCTTCTTCTTGACAAATAATACTAGTGACCCCCATGGCGAGATGCTTGGATGAATGTATCCTTTCTGTAGCAACTCGTCTAACTACTTCTTTAGCTCTGCCAACTCTAGGCCTGGCATACGATAATATTTCTTGTATATTGGAGCTGTACCAGGAATTACTTCAATGGCGAACTCCAATTCTCGGTCGGGCGGCATTCCTGGTAATTCCTCAGGAAACACATCCGGAAATTCACCCACTACCGGGATCAGATTCATATCTGTAACAGTGGTCTGGTATGCCGTGCCCTTTCTTGTTATCATTCTGCTGGCCAGAAATTGGATGGTCTGTCCGGCGGGGTTCACCAATGTCACCGTTCTGGTGGCGCAGTTGATACACACTTGGTGCGGTGCCAACCAGTCCATCCCCAGTATTATGTCCAGTCCTGGGGATTCAATGGCAACAAGGGTAGTTGGGAATTTGACTCCATGGATTGAGATTTCCAGATCCTCGTATATTATATTTGTTCTGGGCATAGAGCCAGGAGATTGTACCACCATGATTTGTCCAAAAGTGAAGGAGAAAATTTGTGCAAGGTGGCAAAACTTTGCAAAATAAACAATTGGGAAGCCCCAGAATCAAATAAAATTACTGCAGGTATGTCATTGACAGAAAACATACCAAGGACAATGTCTGG
Organism: Thinopyrum elongatum; assembly: GCA_011799875.1. Taxonomy (NCBI): domain Eukaryota; kingdom Viridiplantae; phylum Streptophyta; class Magnoliopsida; order Poales; family Poaceae; genus Thinopyrum; species Thinopyrum elongatum. The sequence goes on along the minus strand of CM022302.1, from coordinate 148,922,719 downwards.
AGCTTCACAGACTTCTTTGGCAGAGATGTGGTGGACGCATCCATGGCTGAAGGTTCAAAAACCATTCAAATTTCAAATAAAGCCAAGAAAAGTTTTGAAAAGAAAAAGTTGCCAAAATCAGGGTGTCACAAGTTATATGGAGGAGTATGAACGTTAATTTGCATTGCATGGTGCCCACAATGATATTTATTCTGCACTGTGAATTTTTATATTTTTATACTATATATAAAGTTAGTCATAGTAAAGAGAAACGAAGAGCATCTCTCTCTCCATCGCATACACCCCCTCTACGCCCCTTTCACGTACGCACACAAACTATCTCCAGGTCCTCTAAAAGTACGCCCCCAGCACATTCACGCATGTTTCATCTTTCTCTCGCGATATATATAGTGACGATCATTGTATTTGAAGCGAAAGCACGATACGTACATTGGACTTCAGAATCCACTCATTACGGTCACCATTTACATTTTGTGGTTATTATACAGTCATGGCCTCACCGTACAACTATGTATTTGCTCAAGACACGACTAGTTGACTAGTTAAACGCTCCACGTGGCACCTCTAGTGTTGCATCACATTATCTCACTACCATTGGGCCCACCTGTCGGCGTGTATAAGAATGAAAACAAACGATAAAAAAATATTGGACGGTGGTTCGAAGTCATGACCGCGGGCACAGCGGACAAGGTGGCCTTCTATTGGTATGCTGAGTCGTCTGTTTTAACACACAGGAGCTGGTGTGGTGATTATACACACACGCACGCATGCACACGAACTGCATGCACGCAACACTCACACAAACGCACGCAGTCACGCATGCACGCAACACTCACACGTACACACACATCCACGCACGCACGCAACACTCACATGCACACATGCATGCACACACCACACGACCAACACACACTCTCACGCTCAAGTGCTCAACCTACACGTGCATGCGCACACATCAGGCCCTGACAGACACATACACAACCAGGTGGTTCCAGTGCACGGGTTGGAGTCTTGTTGCGCCTGCGTAAATTTGTGTTTATCTGACCTTTTTCCTATGCGAACTGACAGGTGGGACCCACAAAGAACATGGTCAATTTAACTAGTCAACATAGTGCCACGCAGACTATTTGGCCGGTCAACAGAGTGCAATCTGATGCTGAACAGTGAGCAAGTGACCGTATAATCACCGCAAAACGTATATAGTGACTGTAATGAGCGTATTCTGAAGTCCGATGACCGTATTATGCTTTTTTCTTGAAATACACTGACCGCCCGTGTATTTATCTCTTCTCTCGCTCTCTCTGTGGAGCCGAGTAGGCCAACGTGCCAGTGCCTAAATTGGCGCACGCCACCCCATTATTGCTGTACTGGTTTCGTAAGAGCGAACAAGCATTCACGTCTACTATACAAACTGTAGATATGAGCTACAAATGCTATGAAGACGAATACAAATATTTGAATCCACTTTATGCCCAATTTCTCTCTGTAGGCCCTCCAAAAGTACATCTCTACACGTTCTCGCATGTTACATCTAACAACTATGCAATACAACACTACTACTATACTCTGACACAATAAATCATATGTGTTTTTAGTTTTACTAGATCTCATATTGTTACTTAATTATTCAGTTTGCATACATTAAAATTGCCTTCGAAATGTATGGCTAGTATCATCTACCACGCGGGAAAAATCCCGCCCTTGCCTGTTTAATCGGGTTTGTATCGATGGATCGTGCGAAACAGCAAAACTATAGTAGTACTACAGTGCAAGTAATAGTTCACTGGGCCGCCGTGTCATGTACTCCTCCATCGTAAGAGTGGAGCGCTCGCTTTCATAAATGTTCTAGTCCCTTTCGCCGACATGTCGGACATCAAGTAACCGGGTCCACGTGCCATACCGAAATAACAGTGCAGAGCAGCAGGGGTGAAGCACCCCAGTCATGGCGCCGGCATAGTAATGAGCAATGAGGCGTCAAATCACAAAGTTGTACCTTTCCCGCAGTTAAGTTGGAGGGACGAAGTAATAATGCTAAAAAAATAAGTTGGAGGGACGAAGCAACCATCATTTCACTTGTTGCTGAATCCGCTTCTCCCTCATCTTCTTCAAGTTAACCATGTGTTGCTTCTGCCGTTGTTCTGCCTCATGTGAGACGCGGATCGGCTTGGTAAAGCATTGACACGTGGGACCGCATGTTCGCAAACCGCCAGGCCAATGTCCTCTAAAAATAAGAAACCTCCCCCGCCATCCGCGCGGCAAAATCACCTCCTTTTTACTAATCTTGATACTATAATTTTTTAGATCAATATAATCGAGATTTGTATAGATAGCACACAGGAGCAAAACCAAGTGGTACGGTTAAGGGCATCCACAATGTGTAGCCAAATGTGAAAATAGCTTTTGGCATCGATGGGAACCATTGTGGACCTTGCTGCCAAAGCCAAAAAGATGGAACCGAAGCTTCCTAATTGATTGATTGAAGGAATAGAAAAATGCAACCTCTCTCCTCTTTCTCCCGTTCTTGGATGCATGTACAGTATAGAGCATAGAGTCTACTCCCCTGTCCCTTCTATCACAAATCACAAAGTAGTGAGGCGTCAAATCACAAAGCAGTGAGGCATCAAATCACAAAGCACGGACGAAGCAACCATCATTTCACTCTTCGCTGACTCCGCTTCTCCATCGTCTTCTTCGAGAAACCACCTTACCGCACTAAGCTGGACGGACGACGCTATTGTGTAGTACTAGTACATTTACGCATTCTTTGGTTCAACGGACTTCCTGGATGCAAATAAGGTGGTTGTCTCTGCTTGCACGCGGCACTTGCGAACGACTTACCATGGTCTCCCTCAATGGTGTTCTTCGTCGAACGCACTTCGCCAAACCACAACATTCGAGATATTGTCGACGTCACCACAATGGGGAAGGAAGTCAAATAGTTACTACCTCCCTTTTTTTGTACACAAGGCCAGTATATCAAAATTACAATTTACAGAAGGCCACTAACACTAATCGAGGCAAAATTGATGGGGTTTGCCTCGTACTAGTAACCAAGGACATTAATATACCCTTGCATGCATGCGGAAGTGAGAAGGTTGGTTTGCATGGCGCTGCATTAATCAAGCGATGAGGAGTGAGATGGTTAGCTCTTTGGGCGTTGGAGAAAAAAATACGCATTAATTGACACGTCAAACGAGGATTTGTATCGATCAATCCCGCGAAGGAAAACCCCGCCTTTCTTTTTTAACACAAGTAGTACTCCTACGTACATACTTGTATCCTTTTTGGGTCTAGGCCTTGCATTGCCATACTTCGCCACACATTTTTGTCAAGCTTGCCTAAAGTTTTCAAAATGAAAAGGAGTTACACTTGCGCACGGCTGTCGCGGTCGCACCGCACCCTCACATAGTCGCTCATGAACGGGGCAAACCGAACCAAGGGAACGCACCCTCACTGACACGTGCTACCGCATGTGATCAAACCAAACTCAGCCATCCTACCGCTGACACATAATTTTTGTTCATACAGTATGTTTATCCAACCGCATGTTGGGGACGATCCGTACAGCCCGTGCGGTGGTCTGTTGGGGAAGAAGAAGAGGTGAGGAAGAAGGGTTAGGAGCTGTAGGATATTCATCCAACCGCCTGAAATGGTCGACTGACCCAAATGATGAAAGTCAGGCGACTTGCATAAATATATGTTTTTACATAGCAAAAGATCCCTAAAAACAACAACATAAAGAAAAACTATCACTGCTCATGGAATGAGACGGCATCGTCGTCTTTGGTTGCCGGCGCGAACTAACCGTAGCTGCCGACATGTGTCTCCGCACCGTGGTTGTCCTCGGCCTCTAGCTACTCGTTCACGCGGAGCGTGCGGGCGCTCTGCACGGACGCGAGCACCGCCCGGTTCAAGCCCAGGACGTCCGGTTCCGCCTGTAGGAGGGCCTCGATGGCAGCGGCATCCGCGTGCTCTGCGTCGAGTTGAGCCTCCGCGGCTCGGTTCAAGTCCAGGACATCCGGTTCCACCTGCAGGAGGGCCTTGATGGCAGCGGCATCTGTGCGCTCCGCATCGAGTTGAGCCTCCGCCTCCCAGTTCAAGTCCAGGACGTCCGGTTCCGCCTGCAGGAGGGCCTCGATGGCAGCGGCATCCGCGCACTCCGCGTCAAGTTGAGCCTCCGTCGCCCGGTTCACATCCACGACATCCGGTTCCGCCTGCAGGAGGGCCTTGATGGCAGCGGCATGCGCACGCTCCGCGTCGAGTTGAGCCTTCGCCTCCCGGTCCTCCTTTAGTATCGCCAGGTTGAACCGCTGGTCCGTCGGCACCATGAGGGACCTGGACGCCAGCACGAAGTCGACGTCCATCGTCTCATACGCATCGGGGGCCTTGTGCGCCGCGACCTTCGCCATGAACATTGGATCGGCTTCCTCCTCCTCGGAGCTTGGCTCCAGAGAACTCAGGGATTGGCCCGCCGCAAAGTGAGCTTGGGAACGGAGGTCTGTGGCGCCGACCGCCGCTGCTATTTCTGCGCGGCGCTTAGGCGTCAGCATCTTGTAGTACGTGATCTTGCGGCGCACCATGGCTTTCCGGCGAACTAGGGGACACTTGATGCGGGCTAGGGGATTGAAAGGTGGGGGAATGAGCTGGAGAGGAGGTGTGGTTTTGGATCAGTGGCTGGCGTAGGCCGAGCAGCAAAGGTTCTGGTGTGAATAGTGGTTTCGGTGACGACCGGTCAATCGGTTTTGACTGTACATCGCTCTTGTCTCATTCGGGTTGCACCCCGGCACGCTGGACCCTCCACGTCGCTCACCGAATGGAACGCACTTCATCTTGCGTTTTCGCTCGCTTGTGGGACCGCAGTTGAGAGCAAACCGATGTCCCTCCCCCTCCCCCGCCCGCGTCATTTATACTACTACTCCCTCCGTTTTATGCGGAGTAAATAAAAACAGAGGGAGTATACTACTAGTACTATGAGCACTGCATACTCTACTGCAGATGTTGTCAGTACTCCACTAGTACTATTGGACAAGGAGCTTAAAAAAAGTTACTATTGGACTGGCTATACGTGGCGAAATCCTAGTAGGAAGAGCATGCGCGAGAACAAGCACATTCACGTGTTTGAAAACAAATTGGAAACCATCTCTGTTTGAATACAAATCTAGGAGTACGTACGAATCTAACTATATTGATTGGGTGTTGTTGAATGTTGATACTTTTTTCTGTAAGTTTGATCAAAGTAGAGATACTTTGACTACACATAAAACTTATATGTAAACTAGAAAGGATCGGAGGGAGTATATTGTACGTTCAAAAGCAAAACGAACGTTGAATACCCTTTATATATGATTTGCTGATGGTATGATCACCAGTTCAAAATTTTGAATCCGCCTTAGGTATCACACATGCAGCCACTCGTTCTCTCTCGGTTTCATCTCGGGGTCCGGAGATCGATTGAAAAAGGACTAGGGTGGGTACAATACATTCGTTTCGCTTTTGAACGTACAATATACTCCCTCCGATCCCCACAGACCCCCCGGGGTCATTTCTATCATAGAAACAGACCAAACCTTTATCTCCTTGCATGACACGCAATTGATCTCTCAACATCAATCGATCTCATCAAGATGTGTCGGGGCATGAACCGAATGGGATGACAAAACTAAGATGGGAAGCGACACGTAGTGGAGGCAAAGTGAAACTTTAAACAAACCGTTTGTCTGTATGCATGTCGGACAAATTACAACATTGGAAATACAAGCATGGTCTAGGTCCACATGCGAATGATACTCGGCGGAATGTTCAAATGAGGCATGCGGGAGGATGGACTCGACTGGAGGGTGGCATGATCGATGGAGAAGAGGGTTGGAGAGGAATGACAAATAAGCAACGCCACATGATTATACTTGAACGGCTCAAATAAACAATAAGTTGTCTCATTTTCCCTTCCGTCTTGGTCACGGAGTAAGATACTCCCTCTGTTTTTATCTGCATATTAGGTTTGACTGAAGTCAAACTTCATAAAATTTGACCAAATTTGTAGAAAAAATATGAACATTTACAATAGCAAATCTATATGATGTGAAAGTATATTCAATAATGAATCTAATGGTATTGATTTGCTATTGTATATGTTATTATTTTTGTCTATAAACTTTGTCAAAGTTTACAAAGTTTGATTTTGAGCAAAGCTAAAATGCGGAGTAAATAAAAACAGAGGGAGTACGCAGGGACTAGTATAGTTACTACTGCCGGAACATGGTAAGTTGGACCCCTAAATGCGGGCACGGACCGGGCACACCTCAATTATTCCTTCAAACAGTCGGACACCTACATTAGCACACCATCCGGCTACTTAATCAAGTGTTACGCTTCACAAGTTGAAAAGGAAAAGGGTGGTACCGTACCCAAAACCACCACACTTGGGGCTAGGGTAACAACTTGGTACTGTACCACATTTGAATCAGAGCACAAAAACCACCTGTTCTGCGCCTAATGCGCAACGCGGAACACTGACGCTCGAATTTGGCCGGGAAAACAGGGAAACCGACAAGTGGGGCACACCTGTCGGGATGATGTGGCGCATACTAGTCCAATGGAGGAGCTGGCCCATGACCTTCTCGCCACCGGCAACCGTTCATGTGGGTCGTGGGGGCTAGCAACGTGGCGCAGCTCCCGCACCGCCTCTAGACACGGCGACCGCGGTGAGCGACGCGCTCATCGTCGCTGGACACTGTCGGCTTCAGGGTGCCGAGGGTGGCATTAGCATTGTGGCACGACCAGCAGATCAACACCTGGCTCATCGAGGATGCACGGGGCGCCGAAGTGCGCGCGCGCCGTGACGCGTCCGCGGAGTGTTGTAGCACGGCCAACTGCATCCCCAGGACCTGAGACCATGCCGTGACGCGTCCTCCATCTTGCTTTTTCAAAGGGCATCTCCAACGTTGCCACGACCGCAGCTGACTACCCTGGCACGCCAAAAACCCTCGTCCCTCGCACTATCGCACGGTGCGTTCCCAACCGATGCCAGCCGCCCGCATTCATGCTGTCCGTCCGTATGCCGTCATTAAGAGGCTCGGTGCCCGAGGAACCGACTCCGGTGACTTAATGACGCACCCCGATGCTTGGCCTCACCGGAATGCGCTACTTAAAGCGGAAACGCCCAGCTAAACTCCACACCATAGCGCATCGTCCTGCTACCTGGCACCACATCCGCCATAACCGCGAGCACGAATGCTCTGCGGGAGAGCTTATCTTCTGGGATGAAGCTCGAGGTCACCGCCCTCGCTTAAGTTGCTGCTCACAACGCAATAGCGGCGTAGCCGGACGCGGATGCGACCGCACAAGCGGTGGCCACGCTGGCGGCCGACGACGGGAGCACCGTCAGCCACGCGTCCTACTTGCCGTCGTCCAACGTTCGGTGTCGCATGTGGCAGGTGAAGTGACGGACCGTCCACATCCATCATCATCGACCTCACATCCACCGGCACCGCCGAGGTCGGGGACTCCTCCGAGGATGAGTAGGACATGGGAGGCGGCAGGGCATGGTGTGCCAACTGGCCGGTCCATCTCCCGTGTTCTACTCTTCCTCGCCGGAGACCGCACCTTCACTTCACGGGTCTTGAACCCCGCCCCCGTACATGGAGATCGCAGATGGAGGACGTCGGTCGCCGCCGTAGAATAGGTTTAGGGTCGGGTTTCTTTTATTTTTTTTGTCCTATAAAAGTTTGAAATGTAATGAAAATCTGCCGTGTTTGCATGAATCTTGTCCGGTGTATATGAACTTTCACAATAATAGTAAGATATATTGTAGGAGTATGAAAATATATGGAATGATGATTTGTTTTTGTGTGTATAAACTTAGAAGGTTTGACCCGAGACAAAGCTAACATGCGAAGTAAATAAACACATAGGGTCTACATACACAATTTATCTTAGGCACTCCAATAGTACGTCCACTACACATTCACGCATTTCACATCTTTCTACATCTACGGGAACCTATGAAAGGGTTAACGTAAATTGCCTCTCTCTCTCCCCCCTGATTTTCATGGTGGTGGGCCCCTCCCTCCCCCCAATCTCCAATCAATAGCTCACACGTTTCACATTACGTTAATTACGTAACTGGGATTATGTAGGTGTAGCATTACTCGTCCTAAAAAAACTAACTAAGCCAACCTCCCAGCATATCGCGCGGGAAAAGAACCGGCCACGCCGTTTTAGTCGGGATTACCGGATTACTAGTAGTAGTATCGATGGATCGTGCGAAGCACCAAGTTTTTTTTAGAGGGCGAAGCACCAAGTTTAAAAGGAAAAAAGGCGGTACACTCACAGCACGCCTGTCGCGATCGCATTGCACCCCACACATGGTCGGTCCTGCACACGGCTCACGCAAACAGAACGCACTTCGGCTTGCCTCTTCACTGACATGTGGGACTGCACTTGGAGAAACTGACCATGCGCCAAACTCCCCCGCCCACCGCGCGAAAATCCCCCCCAAAAATTCCCCCCATATCCCAAATTCAACCGCCCTTCGGCCAATTAGCCAATAATATTCCCCAAACCCCCCTCCCCCCGGCCACCTCCACTCCATTTGCTCCGCCAAAGCCGCCCTCCCCGACGCGCTGATATGTCGGTGCCGCGGTTCATCGAGGGGACGCATGGCGATCCTCTCGTTCCCACAGTACACACTCGTAGACTACCATCCTCTAGCCGCGCCGCCACTGCTGGCAACATTCTTGTGGAGATGCACGGCGGTCAGCTTCTCCCACGGTACGCGCATTCTAGACTGAGGCCTCGTGCATGTCGGAGTAGCGCTGAATGTTAGCTGATAGACGCTGTTAATCTCACTGTTTGCCGAAGTAGTTTATAGTCAACATGCTCTGCTTAAGAAGCTTCCTTGCCCTGTTCTATACTCAATCTGCTTAGCTGAGATGGCATGCCATGCCCGATTAGTTGCTAAAATATCTTGCCATATATTTATTGTGACGTAGATTGCCATGGTCTAGTAGCCAATCTGTTAGGTGAAATAGCTCTACACCGTTTTGTACTCGATCTTTGTTGCTGAGATGGCCTTCGATGGCTGTGTGCTCGGCCTCATTGACTGCTGAAACAGCCTGCCATAATTTAGCACTCAAATCTGTTTGCTGAATTAGCTTTACATATATTTCGTTACTTAGATCTGCTTATCCAAATATCTTGCCATAGCTTTAGACATCGACCTAGGTATTTTTTTTCTGGACTTCATAAAAAAGCATATATGTTTTTCCTATAATATCTAGTAGAAGAACTAATTTGTATGTCTAATAGATGGACAAGACTTGGATAACTTCTGCTAGAAGATTCTCTGCTGCATATGTCGAGGGGGTTGAAAACTTCATGAACTTTATCAGAGCTGAGTACGGTGGTCCGAAATCAGATGTGCTCTGCCCGTGTAGCAGTTGTATGAATTCAGTTACAAGACCCCAGTCAACTGTGCAAAATCATCTGCACTTGTATGGGATGTCGGTCACATATACTAGGTGGGTTCATCATGGTGAAGCTGTGAACGTCAATGTTACTGACTATGTGGAAGCAGCAGATCACCATCTTGATCTGCCTGATGCTCAGGTGGAAGAGGAGGAGGAGGCGGTGGTGGCGGAACTAGTGAGTTTGACAAACATTGAAACAATGCTACGAAATGCTCGCGCATTTCGTGAACTTTCACCTGTAGAAGAAAAACAGTGGGCCCACATGTTGGAACAATGCAACATGGCTGTCACCCTAGGAAATAAGCTGTCAGTATTCTCAACTATGGTCACCTTTCTTCAGGTGAAGACATCTGAGGGGATGACCAACAAATCATTCGATGCGATGTTGGCTGCTTTCCGCGAATCTTTCCCAGATGCGTCTGAGCTGCCACACACCTACAGTAAAATGAAGAATTTCCTTCATGCAGTTGGAATTGGATATGATATGATCCATGTTTGTAAGAATAATTGTGTTCTATTCTGGAAGGATTATGCCAACTTAAGTGAATGCCCAAAATGCAAATCATCAAGATGGAAAGATGGTGTTGCTGTGAAGAGGATTCCTCATAATGTTCTGAGACATTTTCCAATTATACCAAGATTGCAGAGGTTATTTCATGATGCTGAAACAAGAGAGGATGTATTGTGGCATTCTAGGAACCAGGAGTACAGAGATTAGAATGTAATGAGCCGAGAAAAGCTTGAATCAGAAACACAAAAAGTTTGCTGCTGACCCGAGAAACATTAGACTTGGCTTAGCTTCAGATGGATTTAACTCATTTGGCCACCAGAGCGGCACATATAGCAAGTGGCCAGTGCTTGTTATCCCTTACAACATGCCTCCAAATGTCTGCACCAAAGAATCAAACTAAATGATGGCCTTGCTCATCCCAGGTCCAAAAAGTCCTGGAAAGGATTTTGATTTATTCATGGAGCCTCTTGTGGAGGAAGTTCAATAGCTATGGAGGGGTGTTCTCACTCGATACCTATATAGCAGCCCACCAGCTGATTTCTTTCTGTGTGCTGTTATAATTTGGTGCATCCATGATTATCCAGCTTTGGGCACTATGTCAGGGCGAACGACACATGGTTACAATGCATGTGTTCGCTGTGACAGGAATCCGCTGTCATACGCAATACTTAGCAAGATCTGTTACATTGGACACCGTCGTTTCCTTGCCAAGGACAAGCCGTGTCCTACAAAATACCAAAGACATGTGTTCAATGCAAAGCATGAAAACCGTGATGCGCCAAAGAGGCTCACCGCCGATGAGTTGCAAGTGGAATTAGAGAAGGTCAGGCATATTACACCAGGAAACCATCCTGATAATGGTAGTGGGAAAAGGAAGCGTGGCAGGGCAGAAGAGAGATTATTGTTTACCCGCAGGTCCACTTTGTGGGACTTGGAGTATTGGAAAGATTTGGATCTGCGGCATAATCTTGATGTGATGCACATCGAGAAAAATATATGTGACAGCATTGTCGGCACACTTCTTAATATTGAAGGCAAGACGAAAGATACCTTAAAATCAAGGATTGATTTGACACACCTGGGTATCAGAAATGATTTTCAGGTGGAAGATGAAGGTAAACCACGGGATATGGCACCAGCTGTGTATGTCTTGGACAAGGTAAAAAGAAAAGAATTCTGCGAGGTCCTGTCACATGTGAGATTCCCACATGGATTTGCTTCCAACCCTGAAAGGAGAGTCAGTGCAGATGGAAACAAGGTACAAGGGTTGAAAACTCAAGACTACCACATCCTACTTTAAAGGGTTTTACCTGTTATCCTTAGAGGATTGGGCCGCCCTGACTTATACAGAGCAGTTGCAGAGTTGGGACAATTCTTCAGGGAACTCTGCAGTAGAAATATAAGGATAGATGCTTTGGAGCGTCTTAGAGACAAGATACCAACTATCCTATGTGACCTTGAGAAGATATATCCTCCAGCCTTCTTTGATGTGATGGTGCATTTGGCTGTTCATCTACCTGATGAGGCACTACTTAGAGGTCCAGTACAGTATGGCTGGATGTACCCTATTGAAAGGCGGCTAGGCACTTTCAAGGGCTATGTTAGGAACAGAGCTAGACCCGAGGGTTCCATTGCAGAGGCCTACATTGCTACAGAAGCGTTGACATTCTGCTCAAAATACAATGAAACAACTGATCAGCTTAGCAAAGAGGTGGGTGAAGACAATCCCGGGCTCAATGTTTTCGATTGTTCTGTTCGAGTTACAGGGAAGAGTCGACAAGACGACAAACCTAAAGATTTCGACAAAATGGTTTGGTATGTGTTGAATAACTGTCCTGAGATTCTACCTTATATCGAGTAAGTACTAAGTACTGCAGCTTATACATCGTAATCTACTAAACGTGCAGCACATTCTTATATATTTAGATGTTTGACGCGATCACTATGTTGTGCAGCATCTACAAAAAGGAGTTACTACCGCAAATCCAAGAAACATTGACAAACTGGTTATGGCAGGATTTGCGAAATGGTTCAAGAGCCATGTAAGCTTTTGAATTGCACTGCCAGTTTTTTTAATATATTGAGTACGTAAGATGATCAGCTTGTCTATTTTCTAACCATAGGTTAAGAAGATGCGGGAGGATGGGCAGGCAGTTAATGATGCCCTTTACGCACTTGCAATGGGTCCTGATACTCGGGTAAGACATTATGAATCTTGCGTTGTTGGAGATGTGCGCTACAACACCCTTGCACGCGACGATGGCAGGAAGAGACAAAACAGTGCCATCATGAGCACGGATAAGTACGGCAAAGAGACAACTGAAATGTATGCTAACATAATAGACAATGTTCAGTTGCAGTATATCTCCAGTTTCGAGGTTCATCGGTGTGTGGTTCTGTTGTGCTGTCGTTGGTAAAACCTTTTTTCCAGGATCGCAAAACCCAGAGCTGATGATTATTTCAAATCCATCAATGTTGAGGCGGCGTACCGGACCTACGAGCCTTTTATTTTGGCAAATCAAGCAACACAGATATTTTTCTTGGAAGACACATTTGCACGTAGCGATGACTGGAGAGTATGGCAAAGGTTTGAGCAGAGGAATTTGTTTAATGAAGTTGCACAACAAGATGATGCTTACACTGCTCCTGATGTAGAAGATTCCATAGATGTTCCTAATATCTTTGAGAACCATCACGTCAATGACACTGGCGAAAATATTGCCTATCGGGCTGTGGACATACGAGAGTTGATCAATAAGAAGCCAACGTTCAAGGACATTGAGGATGAAGAAGAAGATGACACTGGGGGGAATTATGATTCAGACTGATACACATGGCGAAGATGTTGACGCTGCTGCTGCGGATGATGATTAGATTGCTTTTGTCGTATTTGCCTGTCAGAAGACGTTTTTTATCTACTATGTGAAATTGTGTTTGCTATGACAACTGAAACCTGATGAAGTTGTTGTTTAGTATTTTACTGTGAGAACATCACTTATTATGTATGTTGATTTGTGTGGTGATTGTATGATGACTAAAACAAGATGACATTGTTGTTTAGTTGTACTCATATTTGGCTGTGAAACTTGTATTTGATGACATAATTTGCTGTTGGACTACAATTTGCTCGACGCCTTCGAATGGGAACAAAGCTGACCCGACAGGGCCTCTGCTAATTTATTTATTTATTAGCAAAAGGGCCTCTGCTATTTATTTATTTATGAGCAAAAGGGGATACCCCCCGATTTCCGTTAATAGAAATCATTAGATGTTCACAACACTACGCCCAGCCTGCTAAACAGGTTTCATTCATTACTAGTTTTAGCAAAGTGCTCATGTCATAGCCACTGAATACATCACGAGTGCTACACACACTGCAAATAAAGAGACAATCATCCTACAGAGCACATCGATTTTGCCCATTATCTTCACAAGCTCTTTCATCTCCTCATTGCTGTCAAGGCCATTCAGCAGCTGTTGCTTGGCCATGATCAGAGGAACTGCATCTTTAACCTTCTGCTCTGCATCTTCCTCTTCTGTCGTTCCTTCAGTTACTTGTCCAACACCCCAACCTGCTGGTATTGGGATTCCTCGGCTAACCAAATAATCAGTGTAGTTGCATTCCCCCACATCAGCAACTTCCCAGAAATACAAATCACATGAATCTTCCCTTTTCTACATGAATCAAATTGGAAGATCATCAACCAAACTATTAAAAAATCAGCAATTGAAAGTAGCAGAACAACACTTAAACATATTATTACCCCATGATTCGGGCATTTGTAGAAGACTCGGCCAGGGTTGAGGATTGTGGTTGAGATGCGACGGATGACTCTGCGTGATTTGCAGCAGTGGCACCACACCAACGGCAGCGGGTTGCGATGAGCAACCGGCAGCGGTGCGTGTGCCGACGGGGGTGTGATGAGACCCACAGGCGATTGTACGGTTGGTGACTTGGCGCATATCTGGTTGTTGCCTGCTGAAGAGCAGGTGGACAAGCCGCCAGCGGACATGGTTGCTGCGGCCAGAGCTTCTGATGCTAGGCAGAGTAAGTAGAGAAGAGGAGAAGCGAACGTTGGATATGTCAGTTTCATTACTTGCAGAGTAGCATAGAACCATATATAGGCATAGTCTAGGTTTGGATTCGAACCAGCTACAAGAGCACGTCTCTCTTTTTTCTAAAACTCAGCAACGTCTCTTTACTGGTACACTAGCTTGTTCTATACGCCTTCTCAAGTCTTTGATTTTCTTTTTTTTTTGTGAGGAAGGAAGGAGGACAAAATTGAGGGTTCCTGGGACTCGAACCCAAGACCTCTCAGTTGAAAACCAAGGGTGCGAGTCACTTATGTGGCGAACGTTCCCTGGGAGGAGGACGGCAGCCAAACGCATTTTCCTCGCAGTTTTAGTTGCGACGTAAGATCGAACGGTTGTAGTTTCGGGAATGTTATCAGGCGAACGAGCCCAGTTTTTCTTTTCTTCCTATATATAAAAAAGTATGCTAGGTGTCGGCTTAGTCAACAAATGGTTGTGCCAACCTTGACCATTGGATTGACATTCAACGTCTGTTGTGTTTCTTCAGTCTCTTCTTCCTCCAGCCGCCAAAGCCAAACCAGCGCCGGCGGGACCGCCTGCTCCCGCCTCCCACGGCTGGCTGTGCTGCCGCGCACGCATCGTGGCCACATCACACCCTAAAACTCTGTGCATCTTCCCCGGCTCCTATCCATTCCCGTCCGAGGCCTCACCATCATCCTCCGCCTTGGTTCGCTCGCCGCGGCGCTGCCCTCCAGTGTTGTTAACATGGTCAACAACCGAGAGGAATAAGGAGATGACTGTACATGGTGAGGATGACAGTAGGTACCCACCAGGATCATGGCAGTAGGCAAGCAAGTGCCTCCTTTATTACAAGAAAAAAAGGGTTCCTCCTGATGGTTTCCTGACATCTGGGTCGCACGCCACTGTCAACGTAGTCAATAAGCGAGATAACTGCACAAGGAGCGGCAGACACCCGGGACCCAGCAGCGCGCGTAATATTTTTTTTTTGGGACGGAGAAGGGTATCAACTGGGTTGTGCGGGAGCCGTGGCCCGTCTAGCCCAGGCTTTTATTTCATATGTTTACCACATGACCAGCCCAGTTTTTTTTCCTTTCTGAAAATGGCTAGCCCAGCTATTTTGTTTTTTGCAGAATAACCAACGTAGGCCTACTTGCTTTTCTACGCCCTGCTGGGCCGGAAATCTTTCAAGACGAGGAGGGCTGCATTCGGGCTTGCCCAGAAAATGGTCTATTAGTAATAAGAAATGGGCTATAAGTAATAATAAATGGGCTGTAAAATGAAAAAATACAGCAAACAGGCAATTAGTTCCAAAATACTTTTTTCTTTTGGATTTTGATATTTTAAATTTCATTGTTTTTGTGCGGGTAAAATTGCATTGGATTTAAATTAAGGTATGTGTAGTTTTTAAATTAATTTGAATCTAGCTAGAAATTTCGGGCTGTATGCTATTTGGGACAGATTTGGAGGCTGACTTGTGGGTCTACTAGGTTAACGTGTATGAAAGGCTTTGTCAAGTTAGTCCACAAAAAATTATAGTAGCAGTGACCGTTGGATGTTAATCCAACGGCCGTGCTGCTTCTTCAATATCTGATCTTCTTGCTCCAGCCGCCCAAACCAGCACTGGTGGGACTGCCTGCTCCCGCCTCCCGTGGCCAGTTGTGCTGCCGCACAGGCCGCACCGCCCCACCCTACTCCATCGCTGGCCAGGCCATTCCTCTACTCACCCACACCTCCTGTTATTTTCCGGCGACGGTAGCCAAACCAGTAAACCCTCGTACTCCCCACCACGTGGGCAACCCCTGCCAAGTCTTCCCCGGCTCCGGGTCATTCTCTTCCTAGGCCTCGCCGACGTCCACCGCCCTGGTGCTCTCGGCGCCGCGTGGTCAACGTGGTCAACGAACGACATCCATCGGAAGAGGACTGTACGTGGAGAGGCTGACAGCTGGGTCCATGTCCGCACGCAAGGAAGTGCCTCCTTATTACGCCCAAAATAATGATTCCTCCACCTGACAGGGGGGGCCCATCGGAAGGGCCTCTGTATTTCGCGAAAAAAACGTCCCTCCCGCTGACAGCTCGGACCCACCAGCTATATCTTCGCACGGAAGGAAGTGCCTCCTTATTACGCACAAAAAATGAATACTCCCCCTGCTATCTGGGACCCACCATAGTTGGAGGCTGACTTGTGGGCCTACTGACGCGGACGGAGGGCTTTGTCAACTTAGTCAATATGAACGATTCTAGCTCCAGTGACCGTATGATGTCCATCCAACGGCCGTAGTGCTTCTTCAACCTCTGGTCTTCTTGCTCCAGCCGCCCAAACCAGCGTCGGTCGTGCCGACTGCTCCTACCTCCCATGGCCGGCTCTACTGCCGCGCAGGCCTGACCACCCCACCCTACTACAACCTCTGGCCAGGCCATCCCTCTACTCACCCACAACCCCTGTTATTCTGCGGCGACGGCAGCCTCACACCGCAGCCAAACCAGTCAACCCTCGTACTCCTCTCCGCGTGGGCATCCACTGCCGCGTCTTCCCCGCCTCCGCGTCGTCCCCTTCCTAGGCCTCGCCGTTGTCCACCGCCTTGGTGCTCTCGGTGTGGCGTGGTCAATGTGGTCAAGGAACAACTTCCATCGGAAGAGTACTATACGTGGAGAGGCTGACAGCTGGGTCCACAGCCGCAGCAAGGAAGTGCCTCCTTATTACGCGCAAAATAGTGATTCCTCCACCTGACAGCAGGGACCCACCGGACAGGCCACCGTATTTTGCGAAAACATTGTTTCCCCCCTGACTGCTGGGACCCACCAGCAAAATCTTCGCATGCAAGGAAGTGCGTCCATATTACGGGCAAAAAATATGATTCCTCCCCTGACAGCTGGGACCCACCAACTATATCTTCGCACGCAAGGAAGTGCCTCCTTACCTCCCTGACAGCTGGGACCCACCCGATCGAACCGCACGTAGGGTTGTCTGTCTGGTCGCGAACGTGTACGTACATACTGGTCGATTGGTCTGTCTGCAGGCTGCAGCGATGAACCGTGGCCGAGCAAGGAAGGGCACGTGTCGTAGTAGAGGCGCGGGCATAGCATGTCACGCAGTCCCGTTTATATCGTGTACACGTACGTACAGCCAGGGTGCAAGAAAGTAAATACGGCCATGTACGTACATATGGGCGGGGTCTTGAACGCCTACTCGCGCATACGTACGGCCAGGGCTCGTGTACATGGAGAGGCAGTGGAGAGCAGCGACGGCGTCCTATTCATCGGCAGCCAACCGGCTGGGTCAGAACGGAGAAACTGCATTGTGTTCATCAGGAGGCAACGGAATGCGTCCTGTTCATCGGAAGCCAACCGGCTTGGACGGAACAGCTAAAACGAGGCCTAGCGTACCGCAGAACGGAGGAAACAGCCTTGTGTTCGACCGCCTAAGGTCGAAACGGGATCCTGTTCACCGGGAGGGGTCTGGCGTACCGCAAAACAGAGGAAACGGACTTATCTTCAACCTCCTACGGTCGAAACGGGGTCCTGTTGATTGGGAGGGGTGTGGCGTACCGTAAAACGGAGGAAACAGACTTCTCTTCGACCTCCTACGGTCGAAACGGGGGTCCTGTTCATCAGGAGGGGTGTGGCGTACCGCAAAACGAGACTCCATGGGCTACTATTCATCCACCATCTACTGCCTCGCTCCAGCCTCCACGGGCTACTGTTCATCCACCGTTGACCTCCTCCAGCCTGCACCTGCGACTGTTCATCCACGGCGTCTCCCTCCTGCCTCCACCAGCTACTGTTCATCCATGAGCTCCTGTTCATCCAGCCTCCACCGGCTACTGTTCAACCACCCCTCCACGGGCTACTGTTCATCCTGCCCTCCACCGGCTACTGTTCAACCAGCCCTCCACAGGGTCCTGTTCAACCACCCCCAACCGGCTCAATCGGGGTCTTGTTCATCCAGTGGGAATGGCCTCTACTACAACGGGGTCCTGTTCATCCAACCCCCACCGGGAACTGTTCATCCAACCCCCAACAACGCTCACTATTCATCAAGAGGCAGCAGGTTCGGTCGGCTTCAGTTAGCAGCAGTAGTGAAGGAATCGCTCGATCGGGTTCAGTTAACAGCCAAATCAATCGATCGCTCGGGTTCAGTAACGCGTAGCCTGCAGTGCAATCGCTCGGGTTCAGTAGGCGAACGCCTTGCTCGAGTTCAGTTAGAGCCCAACGCCTCGCATCCACGCGCGTACGTGTATGAGAGAAATGCGCAATCCCTCCGTGCATCACTCAGCCCCGACCACCCACCGTAACCGGGAACTCCCCGATATTTTCCTCGCCCTCGCTTCTACCACGGTTTTTTCCGTCATGGACGGCCCAAAGAATGTCATGCAGCTGCGTCTCCGGCCCGCCCAGGACGAAAAGCCCATTTTCTATCATGATTTTTTGTCATAGAAGTAGGAGCCCACCACATCTATGATGATACCAGGTTTTGTCACATTTATCGTCATAGAAGTGTCATAAGCATGACAGAAAAAAAAATTGTTCGGCCCAAAATGTCACGGATGTGTCTTTTTTGTAGTGTAGCTTTATTCATATCCATCAGGTTCAAACAACCAATGCATTATTCAATTCATAGGTACATATGTTCAAGAATTACATAAGAACCAAATAAAGAATGATGAACCACAGTTGTATACTTATACTATTAAAGACGGTAAAGAAAGAGGCGAAATACATTCTGGTTGCTGAACAAGGTGAAGCGGAATGCCCATATTGTGCCCTCCTCCATGCAGAAGGCATGCACGACTCTAGTCCAACCTCTTGTGATGGCCGACTGCCCATCCTTCATGGTCTTCATGAAAACATCTAGATAATCATCGTGTTCTGCTAGAAATACTTTAACCTTTGCATGCCCACCAATCATGTAGTTTGAGAGGTAATCTTGAGTAAACTGCTTTGTGAACCACTGCAAAGGAAAAAGATTCAGACATTGTCATCTAACACAACTCATTATGGGCAGTAAAAAGAAGGCTGCAGAGTTCTTATTACCATCCTGCAGTTCGCTGTTGTCTTGGATAAAGTGTAACAAATAGTTTAATTGCCATCTTTTGACCCATTTTACAAACAATCTTTATCAGCTTCCTCACTTGATGTTGGTTCATCGATATCTCATTTCCCCATACGCAGAAAGGGTCGAAGCGCGGATCTTTACCAATGACATATGTACCTAAAAGCACCAAGTTAATATTAGAAGCTAAACAGCAATTGCACAATGATGTAGTACAACACTCTTTTATAATATCTTATAACATCCAATATACTCACATATTAGATGAAATAACATCTTATATTATGGGCCGGAAGGAGTTTATTGCATTCTTACAAATTATCGGCTGATTAACTACTACTGTATCCATGGGTTAGAGTTAGTTTGAGCTAGTTCGGGCTCAAATAGCCCTAAAGTATATCCAAACATGAGGGCTAGTTTGAGCTAGTTGCATCTAACCCACCCAAAAAAACTATCCAACCCAAGAGGTGCTAATTAGAGCTAGTTCTCCTAGTGCATTTATTGTCAATCTAATCCTGTCATCCAAACACCTCTTTGGATGGAGTTAGTTCATGGTTAGTCATGAGCTAGAAACTAACTCTAACCTCTAGCTAAGTTGAGTATCCAAACAGGGCTGTGTTGTTGTTGTTGCTGCTGCTGCTCTTCTACGTATATCTAGACATCATCAGAACATTAAGGTAACACTCTTCCTTGTTGCTATGTAGCCTAGGATTGCATATTTAGACATTAAGTACAGTGCATGTTGCTATGTAGCCTCAGATATGTTACATATGGCCCTAGTTAACCTAACGATAAATGGGTTACAGATATATTCAGTTAAAAGTCTGATTCACCGATTAGTCCCTTATCAGCCCCCGACCTATATGGCACCAGCTACCGATATCCTGAACAGTGAGTATATATAAGCCATGGGATGAAACTAACCTCGATGGAAAACAACAGTCGTTCCCAAAATTGTCCTGTGTAGGTACATCGAGAGGCATGTTAAGCACAACAGGCTAAACATCAACCAAAATTATCCATGGCAGACAAAATAATCTCCAAAAGATAGCTTCAGTGTGCAAGTTTAAGCACGCTAGTAAAGCAAAACAAGTGGAAAGGTGTGTTAACTGCAACAGGCCTAACATTTAACAACAAGCAAACATAGTCATTCAAACTGGTATTGTGCCGGTCTAAGTACACTGGTTATTGTTAAATAAAAATGGAAAGGCGTGTTAACTACAAGATGCAGCAACCAAATGTAGTCATTCATAGTGGTACTGTTGAAACTGGTATTGATGAAATTGAACTGCACAGTTCATACTTGCACATATAGAACATCACGTTGTGAATATCTGGAATAAACAAGGCATACTACGAACGAACAACCAAAGATAGCATTTGAAACTGGACATATGCTAACTACAAACAACCGAACAACCAAAAAACTTTAAAAGAGGCATATGCTAGCTATAACAGGCTTAACAGCAAGAAAATATATGCATTCCTATCGGTATGTTTAAAACTGGATTGTTGAAATGTACTGCACAGTAAATAATTGCACATATAGAGCATCACATTGTGAACAACTGAAATAAACAAGGCATACTGCAAACAACCAAATATAGCAATTAAAACTAGACATATTCTCACAACACTACAAAAGGGACTCGATAAAACAAATCTTGGGTTTCCCCCTGTGAAGAGGCACGGCAAAACAAATCATGGGTTTCCTCACTTGTCATAGATGGGCTCGTTCCCGTGGGAAGAGCACGGACCCTGGATGTGCTCCATGTTGTCGCTGATGGGCTCCTTCCCCTTGGAAGAGCACGGCTGTAGGGTGCCCTCCCTGATGTCGCAGATGAGCTCTTTCCCCTTGGAAGAGCAGATGGGCTCTTTCCCCTTGGAAGAGCCGGAGAGGGTGCCCTCCTCGTGGTCGCCGTCGATGAGGTCTGACTTGGAAGCTGTGGATCCCAAGCCAGCGTCGCAGAACGTGTCCTTCAGAAATGACAAAAGGGGCTCGATGGCGATGTAGGATGGCAAATTCTTAACAGCGAGCCAGAGGAGATCAGCGGCGGGGCCATGGATGAGATCGACGGTGGTTGAACCCGAGGGGTTGGGGGTGGGCCACTTAACATGTGACATAGCCCGCCTCAGGCCATCGCTGTCGACGACCTCGATGTCGTAGCCGGCGTCCGCGACATACCCGCATACTCTAGCCCGCTGATTGAGTGCCTATGGCCAGTAATGGTCATCAGCTTCCTTGGCGACGTCGGGTGAAGAGACCGCGATACACCTCTTTTGGGACAGTCTCTCCTTGAGCTCCACGGGAAGCATAGCCGAGCTTAGGCTATGACGCTCTAGAGTGGGGGATGGGGATGGGGATCTGTGGGAAAAGGGGCGTTTGGCAGGCGTCATCTAAGAAACTTAGGGCGGCCTGAGTATGGAGATCGGTGGGTAAGCTGCACGGGCAAACCAGCAGATGTTGACAATGGAGGCCTTGCAGCGGCGGCGGTGGCGGGGACCTTGCTAGGGTTTCGAGCGAGGGAGGGGTGTGTGTGTGCGTGCTCGCGCGCGCCCGAGCAGGTTTTGGTGTGTGTGTGTGTGGAGGGGGTGGGGGTGTGTTTGAGGAAATGACGCGGGTACTGAAAATTTTACTACGCGGGAGTCAAACGTGGGAGTGAAATGCCGGGGCTATTGAAAATTTTGATGATGGTGCATCGCACACGGTCCGGAGATAACAACCGTGTGTTATGAAATAGAAAAACCCTCGAGGCAGGCAGATATTTTCGAGGGATGCGGGCGGGATTGGGAACAAGAAACATCACACACGGTCGAAACATAATAACTGTGTGTTATCAAACAGAAAAAAGCTGCAGGCGGGTAGATATTTTTTAGAGGGGAAGCCTCGTGGAGCCCAATGTACTATGCGGATGTGCGTGATAGGGGCACCAGCGTGGCACACGATTAGGTTGAGTGAACCATGTCTGTTGCGTCATCCGACTTGCCTAATGTTCATAAATTTGGCAAAAAATGACGCGGGAGAGGGTCAGAACACGAACACACTTGCATGTGGACCAAATTTATGTATGAAAAGGCTGGTTTGATGTTCAAATACCAAATGCAACTTTGATGTGGCACCTATCTCGCAAAGCGCACGGTACTGCTTGCCCACCCCCCTCCCGTGTTGTCACGAAGGGAATCCTAAGCTATGAATGCATGCCCCCCCCCCCCCAACCGAGGTTCACCTAGCAAAGTGCAAAGTAGTAGCCCCCCCCACACACACACCCACTTTCAGTCGGCGGGCCAGAGAGGCATCTCACCATGATGGATCGTAAAATGGAACAAGAATAATCCACCTTGGTCATACAACCTCTCTCTTGTTGTTGGTCAAAGTGATGGCCGTCCATGCGACCCCAGAGATGGGCTAGCTCGCCAATAATCATGCAAGTAGCTAGTCCCCGAAGACAACCACTGCATGCGTGTGGCCCAAACATATGTATGGAGAGGTGTGTTTTTGAATACACAATGGAACAAATTTGATGTGGCACCATGCTTTCGAACTAGAAATCCCCACACTGAGTGAGGGTTAGGTCAACGATGCATATGTATGTCACACCACACTTCAAGCCGACGACGGGGATTCATGCATGCATGCGTGCATAGTATATGCGCTGAAACTTAATTAGGTCTGAATCTCACCATGACCTATACTACGATAACACGAACCAAAAGAAGAATCCGCCATGGTAACCTATCTTGTTGTCAGTCAAGGTGATCATGGATGTCCACGCAGGCCCACGAATATATAGGCTTGTCACCGATAACCATGCGAGGGAGTGTACCGTTCGAAGACAACCACTACATGCATATGTATGGAGGTGATGCGTGCATGCATGTTTGAATACCATTTCACAACATTGATGTGGCGCGTGCGTCAAAAATCGTACAGTCCCCACATAGAGCGAGATCGTTTCATAACGTGTCATTATACTAGCCATTTCGACTCGATGGGAGGGATTCATGCGTACACATGCATGTGTGTGTGATCAAACTGTATCATGTCATCCCAGAGCATGACCAATATATATACCGTATTACAAACAAATAAATAATCCCCTCCTAAGTCAAATTAACCTCTCTCGTTGTCAGGCAAAAAGTAGTGATGGACCAAGCGGGCCCACAGATGGAAAGCATCGATATCCTGATAACCGCTTAAGTGGGTGCGAGAGGACAACCACCATCGCTTTGCATGTGGGCCAAACATATGTTGAATACCCAAAATGCACAACTTTGATGTGCCACATGCCTCAAAAACCTTAAAGCCCCCACACAGAGCGAGGTTCATGAAGCGTACTACATATGATGGTCCCCTTCCCCCTCTCCGACGCATACTATATGCTCCTATCATAATACAACCCAAAAAGAATCCTCCTCAATGGTGAAATTAATTAACCTCTCCCGATGTAGGTCAAAGTGATGCATGCATCGACGATGGCCTCGTGGGCCCACATATGGAAGCATCACACGTGAGTGTCCTAGCTAGGATAACCACCGCTTGCATGCATGTGGCCCAAAGAGGTGTTGTGTGATGTTTGAATAGCCAATTTCACAACTTTGATGTGGCACGTGCCTCGGAAACCGAAAAGTCCTGACACTGAGTGAGGTGTACTTGTTCACGGACGCGTACGTATAGTATATATGCTAGTCCCCTCCCACCTCTTCGACACTTACTATATATATACTCCCACCATAACACAAACAAAAAAGATTCTACCTTGCTGGTCAAATTAACCTCACTGCCGGCTGTTCATCAAAGTGATGGACGACGACCTCGCGGGCCCATAGAAAGCGTCACACGTGAGTATCGAGTGTCGTGTAGGACAACCATCGACTGCATGTGGCCAAAACATGTATGTATGAAAGGGCTGTGTAATGTTTTAAATAACGAATTCATGACTCTGATGTGGAACCTGCCTAACAAAATGGCCAACCCACACGGTGGCTCACAACTCGTAGTGTACTGCGAGCCACCCGCCACCCCCAGACGCACACACCCACACACACCGCGAATCCACCGCAACTACGACGCATGTTAAATTATCCCGCGGTGAACATATGTTACCAAAGGAGGGACGTTTTAATTTCAAAAAAAAACAGAGATCATTAAGACGTTTTAGTACATTGATTGATTTTCTACGGGTATAATGTGCAAAAATCAAATTTGAGCTACATGCACACGTGACAGTGCACCTAAATGGATTGCAAAAACACAGGTGTCTCACTGGGTGCATGTTTACTCCTCGTGCAAGAAATTTCAAACATTGAGAATCTTGATTTTTAAATTCTAGTACATCCAAAACTTATTTGAAGTTCATGAAACTTATAGTGTTGTCATATGGACACCAATACAAAGTGGCATTGTACTTTTTTTTGTCAAATTTGAGACCAGTTTTGATGTAATATTTATCTAATGACAAACAGGAGATTATTAATAATTGGGAACCAATATCCCAAACGGATTATTTATTCGAACCGTGAGCGTTAGACCAACAATGGATACGTGCCATGCTTCGGTTAAGCAATAAAGCAGAAGCATTAATCATCGAAATAGAAAAACAATATACGTGCCCCCACGTGACCCGTGTGCCGTGCGAGCAGGCGTGAGTTGATGGGACGCATGCGAGCAGTCCGTTGCGCAGGCAGACCGGGAGGCGTGCATGCAGGTGTGTGAATTGACGGAGGCATGCTCGCTGCAGAGTGTTATCGGGAGGCGTGCGAGTAGATGTGTGAAACGACGGTAGGCATGCCAGCAGTCCAGTGCGCAGGCTCACCGGGAGGTGAACCAGCGGTTTGACCGCCGCCCGCCTCTCTCCCACTACTCCATATTAATGGTGCGCCCGAGCGGCCGCACCCCCCATCCTCACCACACACACAATCCTCTCTCTCCGCTTGCATCCTCGACGCCTCTCTCAGTGCTCAAAGCCGTCGGTGTATGAGGATGCCGCCAAAGCTCCCCATCGGAGGGAGTGGTGACGTCGGGGCTGCTGAAGCACCAGAGCACGGCGTGGAGATGGAGACAGAGGTTGCCGTCACCGCCGGTGAGTTATCGCTGCACCCTGACATCATCGACGGCGTCGAGCTTCCACAGCCGGAGGCGGAGTTCCACACCGACTCTGGTGACGACTCGGGCGACGACCCCGGCGATGACTCCGACGACCACTCCGACGATGACTCTGACGACGACGGACAACTGGTTAGTCATCTATACCCATTTATGTGTCAAATAGATCCTAGGGTTTCTCTGGTTACTCCTGCCTCCCCCTTTTTGGAATAGAAATCCTATGGTTATGTTCTCCCAATCCATGAAATCTGAGTAAGTTTTGTTAGATCCGTGTAGTGTATTGATTGTTTGAATGGTACAAGTGATAAGTGATTAGTAGTTTCATCTGTGCAAATAATTTCTGCTAGTAATCCGACTAGGGTTAGTGTTCATGCTAATAATTCCTAGCTAGGACTTGACAATTGATTTTGAATGACCTACATATATGTTTGTGCCATTATTTTCTAAAAGATTGGTCTGTACATAGACGACTGTGCTTAAAAATTGAACCATAATCTCTGGATATGTATAAAAAAATTGCCATAAATTCCTAATCCTACTTCACGGATGTAAACATTGATTTGATGCCAAATTTGTTTTACTATTTGTATAGGTGCTGTCTGATGATGTGGACAGCGAGGATGAAGATGTCCAGAGGAGGTACAAGAGGCAAATCCTAAGGGAGCTTTATGCGGGAATGCATAACAGGCGTATTAGGACCTAGGACGGCGGCTATCGATGCCCATTTTGCAACCACAAGCTTCATGACACGTATCAAAGTGTTCTGGCGCATGCAAGAGGACGGGCCGTTGGCTCCTTCAAGCAGAAGTATTCTCGCAGGGTGGTTGGAGAAGCTTCAGGATCGTGCCGGCAGATGAGATGAGATGTGGGATCGAACTATGTATGGCTATGTAGTGTCTTAATGACGGTTGAGCTATGTACTTATAGTTGAACTATGCTTGTGTATGCTTATTATATATGTCTGAGTATGTTTAATCTATGTTTACTTATGTCTAAATGTGGGATATGGATGCAATCAGTTCGATTGATGGAATCTACCTCCCTCCTGGTTTATTGGTCCCCTTTGTAATTTGTGTTAAAATTTGACCAAAGATTTAACTGACAAAATGTTAGTGCAGGTCAACAAAAATTATATCATTGGATGCGTATTTGAACATAGTGTTCAATGATATAATTTTTGGTGACATGCATAAACATTTGTTAGTTAAATATTTGGTCAAATTTTGGTACAAATTACAAAGGGGACCAATAAACCAGGACGGAGGTAGTACGTCAATCACACACGGTTCCCAAAATTGGAACCGTGTGCAATGACTTTCATTTTGCCTGTTGCGTCAATCGCACACGGTTGGCTCTAGCAAACCGTTGCCTCCGAAATTCTTTGGGGGACTGAAAACCCTCACCACCCAATTCAAAAAAGAAAAAAGAAAACCCTCACCATCCCCACGTCACAAAAACCCTCACCCCGCCCGCCACCCCCTCCGGTCCCCATTCACACCTGCACAAGCTCCTCAGCGTCTATGCATGGCACCGCCTATCGCGGCGGCAACCACTTAGCATGACACCTGCCGCCGCCGCCAGGCTGCCGGTAAACCCCACCGCATTTCGCCACTTCCGCTTGCCGCCGCCTATCGCCATTGACTTTCTCGACGCTGCTCGCGGTCGACCCAGCTCCGCTCGGTTGGGGAATATGTCGTACTGAGGGTTCTTTCTCATGGACAACAAGGTAACTAATTTAATGAGATATTGTCTCACCTCTTATCCTAGTTCATCTGCCTCCTTTAATCACCCGGCCGAAATCACCATGAATTCATTTTTATTCGAGCTGATTTGAGGGTTTTCTTTCATTCATAGAGTGTACAGTGCGCGGACACATCAGGACTTTGCGGCCTCCGCCGGACATTCCATCTCACCGTACCAGATGACTTGAGGATGCGCGCGGTATGTTCAATCTCACCCTAAATCGGTTGGCATGGCCTACTTTCCTGAACATATACTAAATATTGCTACATTTGGATAAAAGGTGCCACATGCACCATATACGTCAAAGGGGATTTTTTTCCCCTCTTCTTTCTATATTAGGCAAATTAATGATGTATTGTTCTTTCGATTACTCTCATATTTCCATGACATCATGTTTACCCTATCTGTTTAATTATAGATTTTTGTCCTTCGATTTCAACTGTTGTACAGTTCTTTCAATTTGGGCCCATATTTGCATGTTACCATATTTTCTTTAACAATCCTACCATTTTCTGCAGCGCGTCCCTTGCTATGCAACAGAATCTGTAGTGCACAATCTTTCCCTTTACATAAATCAAGACTGCAGGGATGTCATACTGAACACAAACCATGGATTTACAATCGTTGCTACTATAAGACTTGATGAACATGGTGACTCCTATTTTGGCACTGGCCTTTGGAAAGAAATTTCTAAGTTTTATGTACTGAAAGCTGGCACTAAAATTGCACTGCACATAAAAGAGCCTGGTCATGAGATATATGCTAACTTCCCCGACGATATCATCCGTCCAGACTTTGTTCGAAGTAAGTTTTCTTTTCAAGTATCTGCATGTTGACTTACCCAGCAATATCAAATGAATTGTGTAGTATTTAAGCAACCAATTGTTATTCCATTTTCTTACTATATTTCTACCTAATAACTTCTAGTTACCAATACACTTTTCTATTGCCCTATTTTAACTGACAAGGAGACTCCGGAGGTGGAGAACGGGGCTGCCAACAAGCGGAGGCGGGGCGAGCAAGAACCGCAAGCGACTCCAGCAGGCCTAGACCTCATCAGCAGCCTCCCCGATGATATGTTGACAGTCATCATCTCCCTCCTCCCAATCAAATACGGGGCGTGGACAACCGTCCTTTCCGGCGGTGG
Source organism: Thinopyrum elongatum (assembly GCA_011799875.1). Lineage (NCBI taxonomy): Eukaryota > Viridiplantae > Streptophyta > Magnoliopsida > Poales > Poaceae > Thinopyrum > Thinopyrum elongatum. The sequence goes on along the minus strand of CM022302.1, from coordinate 148,894,645 downwards.
CGCCCCCTATGGAACTCCACCCCTCTCGACCTCATCGACACCCATGAGCTCTGCCATGGCTATCGCAAAACTTTGGATGCGTTCTCCAAGATCCTTGGCAGTCACCTTGGCCCAACCAGAGGCCTTAGAATGGGCAAGTTCCATTCCAATGGCAAGGACTGAGCCAAGCTTGACGACTGGTTCTGATCCCCCGCCCTAGATCAGCTCGAGGAGCTCACTTTTGATGATGGGCATATGCGTTCGCTGCCAACGTCCGCACTCTGCCTCGCGCCCACGCTGCGCATCGCCAAGTTCAGGAACTGCCATCCCCCCTTAATGACACGCCCGCTCTTATTCTACCATGACTGAAGCACCTCGAGCTCGTCGCCGTCTACCTCCCAAATGGTGACATGGAGCGCCTGCTCCGTGGCTGTACTACACTCGAGTACCTTCATCTTCAGGTGATCAATGGGTTGAGTAGCTTCCACATCACCTCCATGACTCTCCAGACTATTTATGTGTGTTGCTGGTGCGGCAAGAAGACATCACAAGATGTGTACCACGGTATGGTCATTGAGGACACACCTGCACTTGAGAGATTACTTGTAGTTGATCAAGAAGGTCCAACAAGAATCAATGTCATTTCTGCACCAAAATTGACAGTGGTGGGCTACTCGTCTAACAAATACTCCAAACTTGTTATTGGATCCACACCGGTTCAGGTACAACAGCCGCCTTCTACCTCTCCTTCTACAAATTAACATTATTTCTAATTTTGAAGATGTATGTTCGTCTGTCATCCAGAAAATGATTCCGACAAGCTTGACCCCGAAACTGCGCATAGTGAAGGTCTTGGCACTAGAATCTATCGGCCCCAACCTGGAGCAAGTTGTCAGTTTCCTGAGATGCTTTCCGTGCCTAGAGAAGCTATATATCGAGGTGATGTTCCTTTCCTATTAAATGTTAACCATAAGGGAGTTCAATTTGTGACACCTTTTTCCAAGTTTACAATGACAACATACTACGATTTCTGAAGGATTCTTTTGGAGGATTTCAGTACATACATGTCCCCCCCCCCCCCATATTGGTTGCTTGATCCATATGGTTACAATACATAAGCATTTCTCCTTTGGATTCATCTGTACTAGCTTTCTTAGGGAACTTTTCATCCACTCCAACCTCTTGTGAAGAAGGCTACATTTTTCTAGATTGTAATCAAATGCCCATGTTAATCATGTCAAATCGAAGATGGCATGTTAGTGCATTTTACAAATCCTGCAAACCAAATAGGCATGTAGTAGTGTTCAAAACTGCATGTAGGCACTAACACGTTTTCTTCTTTTGCAGATAAGATTAGGCCCAGTGGTGGATAATATGATACAATATAACAATCACGTCGAATGCCTAGATCTGCATCTCTCAGAAATTACTTTGAACTCCTACCGAGGGACCTTAGTGGAGATTATATTTGCCAGGTTCTTTGTTGCCAGAGCAAGGGTGCTGAAGGTAATGAGGTTTGCCCTACATTTATTTTGCAAAAATGAATTGTTTATTGATCAGCGCTGGCGGCTGCGGCAGAATGGAATAGGCCCTAAAAATGCTAAATTTCATTTTGGAACTTCAGATGACAGAGTAATCGAAAGTCATCGTGTCAACCCCATACATGACTTCTCAGTGGCTAACCCCTTTGCAAAAATTATGAGGTTTCGAAACCAGACTTAGAAGTGATAATATTAGTTTGAACCTCTCTGATATCCATGTTCAGCGGATCAGCGCGAGCGTTTGAAGCTGATGAGCTGAATTTCATTTCTAATATCAGTTTGAACCTTGTAATCTTCGAATTTGAGCCATATAACTTTGGAATTTGAACCTTGTAATATTTAGAGCTTTTGTGGTACAATCGTTGAAATGGCATCGTATGAGACTCGTATATTGGTAGCACTATTTTGACCTTAATATGCAATGGTCTTAGATTTTATTAACCATTCTCGAATCTGTTTACCTTGTTGATCTCATAGCACACGATTTGTATAGCTAACTTGACTGTGATCTTTGATATTATTGCACACAGTTGGTTTCTTCAACCGTGTGCCCTGTAGAGCAGAGAATTAATTATCGCACTCGAGTGTCCATCATCACCCTTCTGTGTAACTTTGACCTCATCACCCACGGGTAAACTTATGACCGAAGTCATTCCACACACTTCGTTTTTACAAAGCTTTTTGCTAATAAATGCCCATGATTTGTCTTTCTTCTAGCCGACACATGGCCAAACTAGCCGGGCGGGAAGCTTGCGCGGTAAACTACGCGGTAGCGCGGGAACAGGCTCACCGATGATACATTTGGCGCCTCTTCGAGCCCATGTGTGGTCAAACGAAATGCATGCGATGCGGTGTTGTCAAGCGTGCACTGGAATCCTCCGCTATGAACGCCGTGACAAGACATGATGATTACAGGCCGGCCGGCCCCCATTTATTACAGCGGCCATTTAACCCTTGTATCTCTTGATACGTCTCCAACGTATCTACAATTTTTGATTGTTCCATGCTATTATATTATCTGTTTTGGATGTTTTATATGCATTAATATGCTATTTTATATTATTTTTGGGACTAACCTATTAACCTAGAGCCTAGTGCCAGTTCCTGTTTTTTCCCTGTTTTTGAGTTTCACAGAAAAGGAATACCAAACGGAGTCCAAACGGAATAAAACCTTCGCTATGATTTTTGTTGGACCAAAAGACAACCAGAAGACTTGGAGATGAAGTCGGAGGAGCCACGAGGCAGCCACACGGACGGAGGGCGTGCCCAGGGGGGTAGGGCGTGCCCCCCACCCTTGTGGGCCCCTCATGCACCTCCTGACCTAATTTATGCACCTATATATTCCCATATATCCCCAAACCAACAGATGCATCCACGAAAACACTTTTCCACTGCCGCAATCTTCTGTACCCGTGAGATCCCATCTAGGGACCTTTTTCGGCACCCTGCCGGAGGGAGATTCGAACACGGAGGGCTTCTACATCAACTCTATTGCCCTTCCGATGAAGCGTGAGTAGTTTACCACAGACCTACGGGTCCATAGATAGTAGCTAGATGGCTTCTTCTCTCTCTTTGATTCTCAATACCATGTTCTCCTCGATGTTCTTGGAGATCTATTCGATGTAACACTTTTTTGCGGTGTGTTTGCCAAGATCTGATGAATTGTGGATTTATGATCAGCTTATCTATGAATATTATTTGAATCTTCTCTGAATTCTTTTATGCATGATTTGATATCTTTGTAATTCTCTTTGAACTATCGGTTTGGTTTGGCCAACTAGATTGGTTTTTCTGGCAATGGGAGAAGTGCTTAGCTTTGGGTTCAATCTTGCGGTGACCTTTCCCAGTGATAGTAGGGGCAGCAAGGCACGTATTGTATTATTGCCATCGAGGATAAAAAGATGGGATTTTCATCATATTGCTTGAGTTAATTCCTCTACATCATGTCATCTTGCGTAATGCGTTACTCCATTCTTTATGAACTTAATACTCTAGATGCATGCTGGATAGCGGTCAATGTGTGGAGTAATAGTAGTAGATGCAGAATGGTTTCAGTCTACTTGACACGGACATGGTGCCTATATTCATGATCATTGCATTAGATATCGTCATAACTTTGCGCTTTTCTATCAATTGCTCGGCAGTAATTCGTTCACCCACCATAATATTTTCTATCTTGAGAGAAGCCTCTAGTGAAACCTATGGCCCCCGGGTCTATTTTCCATCAAATAAGTTTTCTATCTACTATTTTGCAATCTTTTACTTTCCGATCTATAAACCAAAAATATCAAAAATATTTACTTTACCGTTTATCTATCTCTATCAGATCTCACTTTTGCAAGTAACCCTGAAGGGATTGACAACCCCTTTATCGCGTTGGGTGCAAGTTGTTTGATTGTTTGTGTAGGTATTCGGTGACTTGCGTTGTCTCCTACTGGATTGATACCTTGGTTCTCAAACTGAGGGAAATACTTATCTCTACTTTGCTGCATCACCCTTTCCTCTTCAAGGGAAAAACCAACACAAGCTCAAGAAGTAGCAGGAAGAATTTCTGGTGCCGTTGCTGGGGAGATCTACTCCAAGTCAAGCCATACCAAGTGCCCATCTTAAACTCTCATCTCTTGCATTACATTATTCGCCATTCGCCTCTCATTTTCCTCTCCCCCACTTCTAAAACAATTTTCGAAAAGATTTGCCTTTTCTTCGCCCCTCTTCCGCTCGTCTTCTTCATTTGCTTTTTGTGTGCTCGTGTGTTAGATTGCTTGCTTTGTCTTGATGGCTCAACCAAAGAATGTTGACCTTCACTTTAGGAGGTTAGAAAAGATTGAAAATAATGTTAGGAGTTTCATGTCTTTACAATTTGAACACAACAATTTCTTTAGAAACGAGCTCAAGGAGCAGAAAAGTTTTATGGAACACATGAATAAAGAGATCGATGATATGTCTAAGGAATTTTATGGTTTGAAATCTCAGTTTGCTCATCTTGAAAATTTAGTAGGCCAAATTTCTGATAAACAAGCTACCTTGGTAAATAAGATGGCTTCTAAACCAGAATCTTTAAATAATGATGAAGATCTTAAAGTGATTGATGTGACTCCTATTGAATCTTTGTTTTCCAATATAAATCTTGATAAAGATGGGACTGGAGATGAGTCAACTTTAGTTAAAAGGCATCACAATGATTCGGAGTTTTTAGATCTTGATGCAAAAATTGATAAAAGTGGGATTGGAGAGGTCAAAACTTTAAGTAGCGATGAACCCACTCTTTTGGGTTTCAAGGAATTTAATTATGATAATTGTTCTTTAATAGATTGTATTTCCTTGTTGCAATCCATGTTGAATTCTCCTCATGCTTATAATCAAAACAAAGCTTTTACTAAACATATCGTTGATGCTATGATGCAATCTTTTGAAGAAAAGCTTGAATTGGAAGTTTCTATCCCTAGAAAACTTTATGATGAGTGGGAACCTACTATTAAGATTAATATTAAAGATTATGAGTGCTATGCTTTGTGTGATTTGGGTGCTAGTGTTTCCACGATTCCAAAAACTTTATGTGATGTGCTAGGTTTCCGTGAATTTGATGATTGTTCTTTAAATTTGCATCTTGCGGATTCCACTATTAAGAAACCTATGGGAAGGATTAATGATGTTCTTATTGTTGCAAATAGGAATTATGTTCCCGTAGATTTCATTGTTCTTGATATAGATTGCAATCCTACATGTCCTATTATTCTTGGTAGACCTTTCCTTAGAATGATTGATGCAATTATTGATATGAAAGAAGGAAACATTAGATTTCAATTTCCGTTAAGGAAGGGCATGGAACACTTTCCAAGAAAGAAAATTAAATTGCCTTATGAATCTAATATGAGAGCCACTTATAGATTGCATGCTAAAGATGACAATACCTAGGTCTATTCGAGTTTTATGCCTAGCTAAGGGCGTTAAACAATAGCGCTTGTTGTGAGGCAACCCAATTTTATTTTTGTTTTTTTTGCTTTTTAGGTTCTGTTTTGGAATAAATAATTCATATAGCCTCTGGTTAGATGTGGTTTTGTGTTTTAATTAGTGTTTGTGCCAAGTAAGACCTTTGGGATAGCTTACGGTGATAGTTGATTTGATCTTGCTGAAAAACAGAAACTTTTGCGCCCAGTCCCAGAATTTTTAAAAATCACAGAAGCGCGATAAAATTCTGAATTTTTTACACAAGATTGATATACAAATTTCCACTTTTTTCCTAATTTTCAGAATTTTTGGAGTTACAGAATTATTTGAACTAGCCAGATTCCTACAGACTGTTCTGTTTTTGATAGATTCTGTTTTCTATGTGTTGTTTGCTTATTTTGATGATTCTATGGGTAGTATCGGGGGGTATAAACCATGGAAAAGTTGGAATACAATAGATATTACACCAATATAAATAAATAATGAGTTCACAACAGTACCAAAAGTGGTGATTTATTTTCTTATACTAACGGAGCTTATGAGATTTTCTGTTGAGTTTTGTGTTGTGAAGTTTTCAAGTTTTGGGTAAGGATTTGATGGACTATGGAATAAGGAGTGGCAAGAGCCTAAGATTGGGGATTCCCAAGGCACCCCAAGGTAATATTCAAGGACAACCAAGAGCCTAAGCTTGGGGATGCCCCGGAAGGCATCCCCTCTTTCGTCTTCGTCTATCGGTAACTTTACTTGAGGCTATATTTTTATTCACCACATGATATGTGTTTTGCTTGGAGCGTCTTGTATGATTTGAGTCTTTGCTTTTTAGTTTGCCACAATCATCCTTGCTGTACACACCTTTTGAGAGAGATACGCATGAATCGTGATTTATTAGAATACTCTATGTGCTTCACTTATATCTTTTGAGCTAGGCAATTTTGCTCTAGTGCTTCACTTATATCTTTTTAGAGCATGGTGGTGGTTCTATTTTATATAAATTGATGAAATCTCATGCTTCACTAATATTATTTTGAGAGTCTTTAAACAGCATGGTAATTTGCTTTGGTTATAAATTTAGTCCTAGTATGATAGGCATCCAAGAGGGATATAATAAAAACTTTCATATAAAGTGCATTGAATACTATGAGAAGTTTGATTCCGTATGATTGTTTTGAGATATGAAGATGGTGATATTAGAGTCATGCTAGTGAGTAATTGTGAATTTGAGAAATACTTGTGTTAAGGTTTGTGAGTCCCGTAGCATGCACGTATGGTGAACCGTTATGTGATGAAGTCGGAGCATGATTTATTTATTGATTGTCTTCCTTATGAGTGGCGGTCAGGGACGAGCAATGGTCTTTTCCTACCAATCTATCCCCCTAGGAGCATGCGCGTAGTACTTCGTTTCGATAACTAATAGATTTTTGCAATAATTATGTGAGTTATCTATGACTAATGTTGAGTCCATGGATTATACGCACTCTCACCCTTCCACCATTGCTAGCCTCTGTTGTGCCGCGCAACTTTCGCCGGTACCATAAACCCACCATATACCTTCCTCAAAACAGCAACCATACCTACCTATTATGGCATTTCCATAGCCATTCCGAGATATATTGCCATGCAACTTTCCATTGTTCCGTTTATTATGACACGTTCCATCATTGTCATATTGCTTTGCATGATCATGTAGTTGACATCGTATTTGTGGCAAAGCCACCATTCATAATTCTTTCATACGTGTCACTCTTGATTCATTGCACATCCCGGTACACCGCCGGAGGCATTCACATAGAGTCATATTTTGTTCTAAGTATCGAGTTGTAAGTAAATAAAAGTGTGATGATTTTCATTATTAGAGCATTGTCCCATGTGAGGAAAGGATGATGGAGACTATGATTCCCCCACAAGTCGGGATGAGACTCCGAACGAAAAAAAAGAGGCCAAAAAAAATGAGAGAAGGCCCAAATAAAAAAATGAGAGAAAAGAGAGAAGGGGCAATGCTACTATCCTTTTACCAAACTTGTGCTTCAAAGTAGCACCATGATCTTCATGATAGAGAGTCTCCTATGATTTCACTTTCATATACTAGTGGGAATTTTTCATTATAGAACTTGGCTTGTATATTCCAATGATGGGCTTCCTCAAATTGCCCTAGGTCTTCATGAGCAAGCGAGTTGGATGCACACCCACTTAGTTTCTTTTCGAGCTTTCATAAACTTATAGCTCTAGTGCATCCGTTGCATGGCAATCCCTACTCACTCACATTGATATCTATTGATGGGCATCTCCATAGCCCATTGATACGCCTAGTTAATGTGAGACTATCTCCTTCTTTTTGTCTTCTCCACAACCACCTTCTATTCCACCTATAGTGCTATGTCCATGGCTCATGCTCATGTATTGCGTGAAAGTTGAAAAAGTTTGAGAACATCAAAAGTATAAAACAATTGCTTGGCTTGTCATCGGGGTTGTGCATGATTTGAATATTTTGTGTGATGAAGATGGAGCATAGCCAGACTATATGATTTTGTAGGGATAAGCTTTCTTTGGCCATGTTATTTTGAGAAGACATAATTGCCTTGTTAGTATGCTTGAAGTATTATTGTTTTTATGTCAATATTAAACTTTTGTTTTGAATCTTTCGGATCAGAACATTCATGCCACAATAAATAAATTACATGGATAAATATGTTAGGTAGCATTCCACATCAAAAATTCTGTTTTTATCATTTACCTACTCGAGGACGAGCAGGAATTAAGCTTGGGGATGCTTATACGTCTCCAACGTATCTATAATTTTTTATTGTTCCATGCTATTACATTATCTGTTTTGGATGTTTTATATGCATTAATGTGCTATTTTATATTATTTTTGGGACTAACCTATTAACCTAGAGCCCAGTGCCAGTTCCTGTTTTTTCCCTGTTTTTGAGTTTCACAGAAAAGGAATACCAAACGGAGTCCAAACGGAATAAAACCTTCGCGATGATTTTTCTTGGACCAGAAGACTTGGTGATGAAGTCGGAGGAGCCACGAGGCGGCCACAAGGACGGAGGGCGTGCCCAGGGGGGTAGGGCACACCCCCCACCCTTATGGGCCCCTCGTGCACCTCCTAACCTAATTTATGCACCTATATATTCCCATATATCCCCAAACCAACAGATGCATCCACGAAAACACTTTTCCACCGCCAAAACCTTCTGTACCTGTGAGATCCCATCTAGGGACCTTTTCCGGCACCCTGCCGAAGGGGGATTCAATCACTGAGGGCTTCTACGTCAACTCTATTACCCTTCCAATGAAGCGTGAGTAGTTTAACACAGACCTACGGGTCCATAAATAGTAGCTAGATGGCTTCTTCTCTCTCTTTGATTCTCAATACCATGTTCTCCTCGATGTTCTTGGAGATCTATTCGATGTAACATTTTTTTGCGGTGTGTTTGCTGAGATCTGATGAATTGTGGATTTATGAACAGCTTATCTATGAATATTATTTGAATCTTCTCTGAATTCTTTTATGCAGGATTTGATATCTTTGTAATTCTCTTTGAACTATCGGTTTGGTTTGGCCAACTAGATTGGTTTTTCCTGCAATGGGAGAAGTGCTTAGCTTTGGGTTCAATCTTGCGGTGGCCTTTCCTAGTGACAGTAGGGGCAGCAAGGCACGTATTGTATTGTTGCCATCGAGGATAAAAAGATGGGATTTTCATCATATTGCTTGAGTTAATTCCTCTACATCATGTCATCTTGCTTAATGTGTTACTCCGTTCTTTATGAACTTAATACTCTAGATGCATACTGGATAGCGGTCGATGTGTGGAGAAATAGTAGTAGATGCAGAATGGTTTCGGTCTACTTGACACGGACGTGGTGCCTATGTTCATGATCATTGCATTAGATATCGTCATAACTTTGCGCTTTTCTATCAATTGCTCGGCAGTAATTCGTTCACCCACCGTAATATTTTCTATCTTGAGAGAAGCCTCTAGTGAAACCTATGGCCCCGGGTCTATTTTCCATCATATAAGTTTCCGATCTACTATTTTGCAATCTTTTACTTTCCGATCTATAAACCAAAAATACCAAAAATATTTACTTTACCATTTATCTATCTCTATCATATCTCAGTTTTGCAAGTAACCGTGAAGGGATTGACAACCCCTTTATCGCGTTGGGTGCAACACTACAAAAAAAAGACACATCCGTGACATTTTGGGCCGAACGAAAAAAAATATTGTCATGCTTATGACACTTCTATGATGATAATTGTGACAAAACCTGGTATCATCATAGATGTGGTGGGCTCCTACTTCTATGACAAAAAATTATGACAGAAAATGGGCTTTTCGTCCTGGGCGGGCTGGAGACGCAGCTGCATGACATTCTTTGGGCCGTCCATGACGGAAAAAACCATGGTAGAAGCGAGGGCGAAGAAAATATTGGGGAGTTCCCGGTTATGGTGTGTGGTCGGGGCCGAGCGATGTGCGTTTCTCTCGTACACGTACGCGCATGGGTGCGAGGCGTTAGGCTCTAACTGAACCCGAGCGAGGCGTTCGCCTACTAAACCCGAGCGATTGCACTGCAGGCTACACGTTACTAAACCCGAGCAAACGATTGATCTGGCTGTTAACTGAACCCGATCGAGCGATTCCTTCGCTACTGCTGCTAACTGAAGCCGATCGAACCTGCTGCCTCTTGATGAACAGTGAGTGTTGTTGGGGGTTGGATGAACAGGACCCCGATCGAGCCGGTTGGGGGTGGACGAACAGGACCCCGTGGAGGGCTGGATGAACAGCAGCCGGTGGAGGGCTGGTTGAACAGTAGCCGGTGGAGGGCTGGAGAACAGTAGCCCGTGGAGGGGTGGTTGAATAGGACCCCGTGGAGAGGGCTGGTTGAACAGTAGCCGGTGGAGGAGCGGTGGAGGCTGGATGAATTTGAGCCCGTGGATGAACAGTAGCTGGTGGAGGCAGGAGGGAGACGCCGTAGATGAACAGTCACAGGTGGAGGCTGGAGGAGGTCGACGGTGGATGAACAGTAGCCCGTGGAGGCTGGAGCGAGGCAGTAGACGGTGGATGAACAGTATCCCGTGGAGTCCTGTTTTGTGGTACGCCACACCCCTCCCGATGAACAGGACCCCCGTTTCGACCGTAGGAGGTCGAAGAGAAGTCCGTTTTGCGGTACGCCACACCCCTCCTGATCAACAGGACCCTGTTTCGACCGTAGGAGGTCGAAGAGAAGTCTGTTTCCTCTGTTTTGCGGTATGCCACACCCCTCCCGGTGAACGGGATCCCGTTTCGACCGTAGGCGGTCGAACACAAGGCCGTTTCCTCCGTTCTGCGGTACGCCAGGCCTCATTTCGGCTGTTCCATCCAAGCCGGTTGGCTCTCGATGAACACGACGCATTTCGTTGCCTCCCGATGAACACGACGACGCAGATTCTCCATTCCGACCCAGCCGGTTGGCTTCCGATGAACAGGACGCCGTTGCTGCCATCCGTTGCCTCTCCATGTACACGAGCCCTGGCCGTACGTATGCGCGAGTACGCGTTCGAGACCCCACCCGTATGTACATACGTGGCGGTATTTTTTTGGCATCTGGCTATACGTACGTGTACACGGTTTTGACTGGACTGCCTGAACTGCTACGTCGGGGGCTCTACTACTACACGTGCCGCTGCTTGCTCGGCCACGGTTCATTGTTGCAGAGAGACCGATCGACTAGTATGTACGTACATGTTCGCGACTAGAATGACAACGCTACGTACGCTTTGACCAGGTGGGTCCCGGCTATCAGGGAGGATAAAGAGGCACTTCCTTGCGTGCGAAGTTATTGATGGTGGGTCCAAGCTGTTAGGGGGAGGATTCATTTTTTTCACGCCTAATATGGAGGCACTTCCTTGCGTGCGAAGATGTAGTTGGTAGGTCCCAGCTGTCAGGGGGAAACGTTTCTTCGCAAAATACAGAGTCCCTTTCGGTGGGTCCCCGCTGTCAGGTGGAGGAATAATTTTTTTACGCGTAATAAGGTTGCACTTCCTTGCTGCAGCCGTGGACCTAGCTATCAGCCTCTCCACGTTCAGTCCTCTTGTCGGGGTATTCCCGTGTCAGCCTCCAGGGGGGACCGCGAGGCGACAGATGCCACAAGATGGCTTGAGGTGAGGGCAAGACTACCGTGGAATATCCGGGGACGGGTATGCGAGTAGCACGCGGCGGTTTACCCAGGTTCAGGGCTCTCCGGAGAGATAATACCCCTACTCCTGCATGTTTGTATATATGTGGCATATCTGGTACAGAGTGCTCCTGGAGCTGTATTCGGATGAATGTTGTATGCTACCAGCCTCATGTATGTGTGCTTGGGCATGCATGCCCGTGGCCGAGTGGCCGGGTGAGCTAGTGGCCAGGAGGCCATGCAAGTGTGCGTGGTGTGCTCCTGGCTATGCGTGAGTGGCCTTGTGGCCGTGGGAACGGATGGGTGGATGGGTGGCTAGCTAGCTTGCCCGTGTGAGGCCTCCCCTAGTGCTCCTTATAAAGAGGAGCCCAGGGGACAAGGGGTGGCCCTCGGTGCCAACTACACTATTGGGAGGTCACCCGAAGTGACGCATGATGTATGCATAGTGCCGCACTACTGGGGCGCAGCGAGGTGACATGCTATAGTGTTTGCTTTATCAGCAATAGTGTCCATGGTACGGCCGTCTTGTCGGTGTCGTGTCGGATGTGAGTCGCGGTTGACTCCGGGTAGCCGGCTAGTTGGCGCAGCCGGACGGGGAGCCGCCCGGGGCAGTCGGATAGCGGGCCGTCTAGAGCGGCCGGAGCAGTCGGACTGAGGGGCGTTGCTAGCCCCGATGTCTTGAAATGTCGTTCCGCCGTCTTCGGGGTACTCGTGGTCCATTACTCCGACAGTAGCCTCCGAGCCTCCGGGCAACTTGGCAAAGTTGGGCGGAGGTTTTTTAGCGGGCATTGATGTAGAAGATGTCGATGACGGCCGGCTGCGGACCGCAGCCGGCGCGGCTTGCTTCCGGCGGGGGTGCACGAGCGCACCCGCTGGGTGTAGCCTCCGAGCCTCTGGGCAACTTGGAAAAGTTGGGAGCCTCTGGGCAACTTGGAAAAGTTGGGTGGAGGGTTTTCACGGTTGTTGGTGCAGACGATGGCGTCGAGGGGCCGGTTGCAGCCGGCGGCGGGCATACAACAGGCGCGGCATGTACCGAGCGGGGGCACGCAAGCGCACCCACTAGGTGTAGCCTCCGAGCCTCCGGGCAACTTGGAAAAGTTGGGCGGAGGGTCTTGTTGTTGATGATGAAACCGACGGCGATGTCGAGGGTGCCGGGCACGGACACGGTGTCCGCCGGCTGGTGGGCGCGGGGCCCTGCCGGGCGCGGACACGGAGTCCACCGGCTGATGATGTCGAGCGAGGACGTGGGGTCCGTCGATGAAGCTATCGGGCGCGGACGCGGGGTCCGCCGACTGATGCTGTCGAGCGTGGACGCGGGGTCCGTCGAGTGATGCTGTCGGGCACGGATGAGGAGTCCGCCGACTGATGCTGTCGGCCGTGGACGCGGAGGCCACCGACTGATGCTGTCAGGCGCGGACACGAACCTGCCGACAGATAGTGTCGGGCGCGAACGCGGAGCCCGCCGACTGATGCTGTCGGGCACGAACGCGGAGCCCGCCGACAGATAGTGTCGGGCGCGGACGCGGAGTCCGCCAACTGATGGTGTCGATGACAGCCGGTTGCGGGTTGCAGCCGGTGCGGCTTGCTTCCAGTGGGGGCGCGCCAGCGGACCCACTGGGTGTAGCCTCCGAGCCTCCAGGCGAGGAGGGGGGTTCCCCACGGAAATGATCATGCAAAAGACAAAGTTAGTCCGCGCAGATATATCAAATGTTTGCTTTTAGCATTTCATGTTTTATGCGGAGGGTGCCGACTCGGTTTCGTCCGAGCCCCCTTCAATCTTTTTCATGTTCCCTCCGCTCTTTGGCTTGTGCTCTCGCTAGCCGGACAGCTGCGTGATGGTCTGTGGCTGAGAGTGGGCCGCGGAGTGAAGCGCATAGTACTCAGACTCTGGGAGCAGATTCGACCGAGCAGATACTCATAAAGCAAACGGCCGGGTCGCCCGAACCGTTTTCTCCCCGGACATTTTTCGCGTGGGTGGCCTCCAGCGTTTGCTCTTGCTAGCCGGACAGCCGCGCTGCGGTCTGTAGCTGAGACGAAGAGTGAGCCTTCGGTGCCGTACACGCTACTAAGCCGTCTGCGGGAATGAACGTCTCAGGCCGAGCGGCCAGCCTCCGGGCCAACACTGGCTGGCGCCGGGGCGAACAGTAGTGCAACTGTAATAAAGGCGAAGGTGGTTCCCGAGCGTCGCTCGGGGTTATCCGTGTTTGCGTGGTGCAAAATCATGCGGGTGAGGAGCTCACATTGCTTTGACGCGGACGAGGCAGAGGTTGACGAAAACAGCCGGCGCGGCTTGGCGCTCGCGGAGCGCACCGGCACACCCGCTGGGGTAGCCTTCGAGCCTCTGGGTGCTCGAAGGGCGTCCCGGCCGGTCGGACCCGACCGACCAGGCATCGAGGCGGACGGGCAGTTAGACGGGCTCTCCAGCCAGCCAGGCGTCAGAGCAGGAGGCGATCGAGCCGGCTCTCCAGCCGGCCCGGCGTCGGAGCAGGAGGCGGACTGTCCGGCCAGACGGCGACACAGGCAGGCCGGACAGCCGGCAGGGCGGCGACGCGAGGGGTCGACCAAAGCAGCCGACGGGGCTGCTGCCCGCGCAGTCGGCCATGCACGCGGTTGTGCTGTCGGCCACGCAGGCAGCCGCGTATGTCAGCGTGCAGCCGGTCATGCATGCATGCTGCATGCATATGATATTTGCTCTCTCTTTCTTTTTCTCGTCAGCCGGCTGTGGGCAGCCGAACTTTTTCTTTGTCAGCAGGCCCTTGACACCCGGCCTTTCATTTTTTCAGCCGACCCCAAGCGAGCAGCCGGCCCCCGCTTCTTCTTTGCTTTCTTTTTCCGCCTGAAGCAGGCAGACAGTTACAGCGCAGGGCGCGGGATGCGGCAGCGGCCGGCTGCGGCGTCCAGCCGGCGCGAGCGCAAGCCGGCGGGCGGGCGAGCGCAGAGGCCGCGGGGGCGAGCCGGCACGCGCGAGGCGAAGGCGGCTCGGGAGACGAGCAGGCGGGCGCGGCGAGTGGTAGGCGAAGGAGCCGGGTGGCGTGAGGCGACCACCCAGAACCGGCGCGGCCGGCTGCGAGCGCGCGCGGGGCGGAGCCGGCGGGGCGCGGCCGGGATACAGGAGTTGGCCGGTTGAGGTGAGCAGGCGGAGCCGGAGGGACCAGGAACACGGCGCTGTGCGAGAAGGAGTAGGCCGGGCGCGCGGGACGCGTCCGTGGAGACGTTGCTGGGGTGGAGCAGCGAGGGAGCAGAGGAGCCGGTCGGCCGGCCCGGCCGCCTGCTGGCTTCGTCCGCACCCGGCCAGCGGACAGGGCCGGACCTGGTGCGGCGGGCGTAGACGGCGTCGAGCGGCGCGGAGCAGATGCGGCAGGCTAGGGGCGCCGGGACCGAGCACGGCCGAGGGGCGGCCAGTGACCCGACGGAGCAGGCAACACGGACGGAGCGCGCGAGGACGAGGGAGAGCAGGGGGACACGCGCGTAGGTGGGCTCGGCCGCAGACGAGAGCCGCAGGGGGCAACGCGCGCGTAGGGGGGCCACGCGGAAGCATGGTGCCGGGGGAGCCAGGCGTGGCGCCACGCACGCGCGGGCGCGCAGGAAGCCGTAGCCAGGCGCAGGTGCGGACTCGGGCGAGGTGAGCGGAAGCACGGACGCGCAGCGGGACTCCTGCGTGGGCCTCAGCGCTGCTGCTGGTGGCGGCGTGAGGCGCTGGCAGAGGTAGCGGTCATGGCGAGGTGAATAGGCAGGCAGCAGCTTGGGCGGTGGCGCTGAGGTAGCCACGGCCATGCTGGTGGAGCAGAGAGAAGAAGCGCGTGCGAGGCAGAAGAAGACGGAGCGAGCAGCAGTGCTCGAGCAGCGGGCACGACGCACACGGACGTGGCCAAGGCGAGAGCAGCGCTTGGTGGAGCAGCATACGAGCAGTGTACGTCCTGCATCTAGCCAATGTACAGGTGATGTATGGGAATATCCGGGAAGTGTCTGACTTGCATCCGGGAAAAATTATGGCTAGTGTATCGTCTGGCTTGTGTACGGGAGATATCCGATTAGTGCAAGGCCACTATCCGGCCATTATCTGGCTAGCATATAACTATGGCGTGGGATTATTTGGGTGGTGCATGGGGCTATGACGAGCGGAATGAGGAGAGGTGGCCGATATGGCAGCGAGCAGAGGACGGGCGTGTGCGTGTGCGTTGGAGGAGCGCGCGAAGGAGCCACAACGAGTAGCCGAAATGGCCGGAGTGAGACGTAGCGCGCGGACGCGCGAGCGACGGCGATGCCGCCGTGGTGGCGACAAAGAGGGCGACGCTGACGACGAGGACGCGCCGTCCCGCGCGGTCACTCCTGGGGCGGGTCGATGTCGAGCCCCCGAGTGCTACCGGAGAGACGGCGCGATGCCGGGGCGGTGATGATGATGAAAGGGGTCCCGCCCGGACCGCTGTTCCAGCGGCAGCTTGCCTCACGGTGGGCGCCAACTGTCGGGGTATTCTCGCGTCAGCCGCCAGGGGGACCGCGAGGCGACAGATGCCATAGGGTGGCTTGAGGTGAGGGCAAGACTACCGTGGAATATCCGGGGACGGGTATGCGAGTAGCACGCGGCGGTTTACCCAGGTTCGGGGCTCTCCAGAGAGATAATACCTCTATTCCTGCATGTCTGTGTATATATGGCATATCTGGTACAGAGTGCTCCTAGAGCTGTATTCGGATGAATGATGTATGCTACCAGCCTCATGTATGTCTGCTTTGGCATGCATGCCCGTGGCCGAGTGGCCGGGTGAGCTAGTGGCCAGGAGGCCATGCAAGTGTGCGTGGTGTGCTCCTGGCAATGCATGAGTGGCCTTGTGGCCGTGGGAATGGATGGGTGGATGGGTGGCTAGCTAGCTTGCTAGCTTGCCCGTGTGAGGCCGCCCCTGGTGCTCCTTATAAAGGGGAGCCCAGGGGACAAGGGGTGGCCCGCGGTGCCAACTACACTATTGGGAGGTCACCCGAAGTGACGCATGATGTATGCATAGTGCCGCACTATTGGGGCGCAGCGAGGTGACGCGTTATAGTGTTTGCTTTATCAGCAATAGTGTCCATGGTACGGCCGTCTTGTTGGTGTCGCGTCGGATGTGATGTCGCGGTTGACTCCGGGCAGCCGGCTGGTTGGCGCAACCGGACGGGGAGCCGGCCGGGCAGCCGGGCGGCGAGCCGCCCGGGGCAGTCGGATAGGGGGCCGTCTGGAGCGGCCGGAGCAGTCGGACTGAGGGGCGTTGCTAGCCCAGATGTCTTGAAATGTCATTCCGCCGTCTTCGGGGTACCCGTGTTCCATTACTCTGACACCTCTTCCGATGGAAGTCGTTCCTTGACCACGTTGACCACGCCGCGCCGAGAGCACCAAGGCGGTGGACGACGGCGAGGCCTGGAAGGGAACGACGCAGAGCCGGGGAAGACGCGGCAGTGGATGCCCACGCGGAGAGGAGTACGAGGGTTGACTGGTTCGGCTACGGTGTGAGGCTGCCATCGCCGCAGAATAACACGGGTTGTGGGTGAGTAGACAGTAGAGGGATGGCCTGGCCAGCGGTGGGAGTAGGGTGGGGCGGTGAGGCCTGCGCGGCAGCACAGCCGGTCACTAGAGGCTGGAGCAAGCGGTCTCGCCGATGCTGGTTTGGGCGGCTGGTGCAAGAAGAGCAGCGATTGAAGAAGCAGCAGGACTGTTCGATTAAAATCCAATGGTCACTGCTGCTAGAATCGTTTGTTGACTAAGTTGACAAAGCCCTGCGTACACGTCAACTTAGTAGGCCCACAGGTCAGCCTTCGAACCGGTGCGCCCCAGATGTCAGTGGGAGGAATCATTTTTTCGCGTAATAAGGAGGCAGTTGATTGCGTGCGGCCATGGACCATGGGGGTCCCTACTGTCAGCCTCTCCACGTACATCCCTATTTCGATGGTTGTCGTTTGTTGAATGTTGAGCACGCCGCGCCTAGAGCACCAACGCGGTGGATGACTGTGAGGCCTAGGAATGGAACGACCCGGATCCGGCGAAGACACAGCAGTGGATACCCACGCTGAGGAGAGTATGACGGTTGACTGGTTCAGCTGCGGCGTGAGGCTGCCGTCAGCAGAGAATAACAGGAGGTGTGGGTGGGTAGAGAGATGGCCAGGCCAGCGGAGGGAGTAGGGTGGGCCGGTAAAGCCTGCGCGGCATCACAGCCGGCCACAAGAGGAGGGAGCAGGCAGTCCCGCCGGCGCTGGTTTAGGCGGCTGGAGCAGGAAGATCATAGATTGAAGAAGCACGTCGGCCGTTGGATGGACATCCAACAGTCATTGCTGCTAGAATCGTGTGTTGACTGACAAAGCCTTGCGTAAACAAGTCAGCCTCGAAATCTGTGGCGTGTACAGCCCATTTGCTATTATTTATATATTTTTTACTCATTTGCTAATTCATATGGAATTTATTGCAGCCCATTTTCCATTTTTAGAATTCCTGTCCATTTTCTGGTCAGTGCCAGGGTTAAAAACTTGAACTAAAAAATGTGTGAAATTTTAAAAATTCGCATACTTTTGCTAGGGACAAAATATTCGTAATCCAAAAATTAGTAGCCATACTAAAACAAATTTAAAAATAAATTAGTACTATGTCATGTTAAAATCCAATGAAATATAAAATATCAGTGAAGAACAAAAACAAAAAACGAAACTAATTGCCCATTTGCTATAATTTTTTTGGAATTTGCAACCCCTTTGATATTACTTTTAAGATATACTGACCATACTCTTTGGCCAGGCCGGAATGCATCCCTCCTCGTCTTGAAAGATTTGCAGCCCAGTAAGTCAGAGAAAACAAATAGGCCTAGCTTGGGTATTCTTCAAAAAGAAATAGTGGGCTACCTATTTTCCCGAAGAAAAAACTGCTGGGCTGGTCATGTTGTTAGACGGGCCACAGAGACCGCACAACCCAGTTTATAGCCTGCTCCTCCGAACAAATCCTAAAAAAAAGTTGTGCAATTCTGTCGTTAATTGACTATACGTTGACAATGATGTGGGTCCCAGATATCAGCAGGGTGGATTAGAGTAAAAAACGAGGGGTGCATCTGAGTAGTAAAAGAGGCGCTTGCTTGTGTTCGGGAGTGGACCTGGTGGGTCCGTACTGTCATACTCACAACTACAGTCCTCTCTCGATTCACTATGTTGACAGGGCCGGATGGCGGCGCCGCGGCGAGCGCACCAAGGTAGAGGATAAAGTGGTGTCGCCAATGTGTTGGGCTAGGTTGGGCATTGTTATCGAAAAATAAAAATGGACCGGAACTATTTACCACGTTGACTACGATTTGCATGGGTTCGCTGGTTGTAGGAAGAAAAAGGTGGGAGAAAGAAGACTGGTCGCTATCTTTGCCTAAGAATAATATCGACTGAATGTAATGACACTATCATAGGAAATAATATCCTCCTGTTAAAATTTGACTTTTCAAATCATGAATTTAAAGAACTGGTGCATGAGCATTTAGCTTTATTTATTTATTTACTTATTTATGTTTAGGGGACCATGAGCATGTACCTGGGCCAGATTCATGTGAGAGCCTCCCTTCCAGTTAATCATGGGCTCCTCTATTGGGCCTTCATCAGTGGGCTGCATGTTATCGACAAGTGGAAAATGTGTTCTATACCAAAAATAGTATGCGCTACGTACGGTATGGGGCACTAAAGGATCGGACCGTGCAACGACTTCCAAAACATTGTGTTTGTCGTTCTAACAACACATTTATTCAACCAACAGACGAAATATACTACTGATTATACATTGAAAACAGCAGCAGCAGCAACCAGGGCTGGGGGTGCAACAGAAGCAGTAAGCAGGCCAGAAGAGTAAAGACGCAGCTCTCTCTTCCAAACCAAACATCAGCCATCATTACAAAAGGGCTACCAAAAAAGAACAAGTGTATGCATCAAACTAAATAAAGATCCTACTACACCAAGTGTACGCATCTAACTAACTGGCTCAGTTAGACATTACTATTTATTAAGCTATGGAGATTGGCTGACGGCTTGAATCAGATGGGTGCCTGACGGGGGAAACTCCAGCCAGCAGGTCAAAGTCTGATACTTGTGACCCTCTATCCTACTTTGGGCTGCAGAGCGTGGCGGCACATATCAGGGTATGGTGCATGGAGAGACGCATGATACGCTGTGTACACACAGTTTTGCCTTATGAACGAAACCGCGCTGCCATCATGATCCTTGCCGTCGGTTATCTCCTGGTTAATCGGATAATTCAGTCCGAGAAATAGAGGGCATGTACCAAGGCCACTTACCAGCCTCCAGTCAAAAATTCCTGAAGGCCCAGAGAAGTTGGGATCCTGCTCAAAGACCTTGCAGTGACTGTGATTGTATTCCGCGAAACAACACGTTCGGTACGTGCGAACGATCATCAATCGTTCGCCGTCGTCTGATCGAGCCAGGAACCACCTGCAACTGTCATGCCGCTTTTCTTTGAAAGGTTCTGGGATTAGGAAGGGTAGGGACACCAGGCGGACTACAACATCATATCAAGTTGGAGTCAAATAAAAAAGGGCTCATACTGTAGTCAATCTTAAGAACAGCATGTTATGAGCATGAATATTTTTTCAGTAAATGTTGACAGTAATATAAGCAAGCCATCATGAAATCATAGGAAAGCAACATACTGCTGTAACAGTCATTTGTAGCGATGACTGGAGTAGGCCAGCAATACGTCCAGCCATAGAAGGAGTCGACAGCGTAAATGAAACCCTTGTGTTCAATGGCATCAGAGAACCATGGAGGATGTATGATCCTGCGATGGATGTGCAGATTTATCCACTAACCGCAATGACCTGTCAGATAGGCGAGACCGCGGTTGAAGAACGCAATTAGCCTAAAGTCTTTATAATTCGCAGATCTTGTGGGCACTTGGCAGATTACAACCTTGAGCAAATCAAACTTGGTATCATGTTGGCTACTGTAAGATTCTGAGTATTCTGGGCCACGATGCCAAAGCAGTACAGTGTTAATCGAAGGAAGGGGGATCAATCGCCGGGTGTAGACCTCCATGAGCATCCAGCTACCGCGACCGTCGACGAGCACCATCCAAGACGTGTTCATGCCGACCCAGTACATACCGTTAATGTAGTTGAGGGTGACGGGGATCGGATCACAGTCAAGGGGGTTGAAGCTCGCCACCCTACAATCGTTATGCTGCATGACACACCATTTCTGAAGATCAGGCGGCATCAACAAGCAAGGAGCTGGCTTAAAAAGCTCCGGCCTGAGGGCTTTGAGTAAACGGTACAGCCCCGACGAGCACGCGGCGAGCGGCATGGTACTGAGATTGTCCACACGCGAAACAATGAGCTTGATTACCTTTGTGGGGAGCGAATTCCAGCCACTCTTTCGGCGAACGTTGCTCGGTTCTGCCATTGTTAGTGCTTGGGTTTTGGAAGAGGGGGGAGGCGCCTTAGCGGGGATGGAAGATTGGACGATTATGTGCGGACAAAGATGGAGAAGCGAATATGTGCTGCGGGAAGTGGACAGGTGATGATGACTACAGCACGCCGCTTGACTTACAAGACACATACCAGCAACGTAGGGTCATATCGATGCCAGACAACTTGCTTGAGTGATCACAGTACTAGTACTCCCTACAGTACCTACTACTATGCCCTAGTTTGCATATAGTGGAGTAGGACTCTACTCTACAAATAGCACCGGAGTAGTAGTATATTCTAATCTAAAATAGTTACAAACTTTAATGCCCGAGCGTGGAACGACTACGAACCTCCATCGGTGCTAACTCCAATCCCCAGCAAACGTTCGCTGGGAGACATGGCAGTTGCAAACGCCCGCGACGCAGTTACAGTACGTGTGTAAGGGTGGCTGTTTTGTGAAATACTATGGCTTAAAAACAGGCCACCATCGGATGGAAATCTGACAGTTACGTGGGATTCGCCAGGATTGAGCTCGTGACGAACAATCGCCAGATATCTAAAAAAAAAGGTTAAAACACCCGGGGCTATAACTTGCACCGGCTGACCACTAACAATGATACTAACATAGTTGTAAAATGGTCAAAGACCGTGTCTACGTGGTGTTTGGAATTATATGCAAACTAGCAAGATGCCCGTGCATTGCACGGAACATCAAGATGCATTTTTTTACAAAACACCTGTTGTGATTGACCCATGCAAGGGTAATCCCATGTGTAAAAACTAATAATATCTCGAGAATTTTATCAGAAAAATGGTATCTCGAGAATTTCATCAAAAAAATGATATCTCGAGAAAGATGAGAGATAAGGTGAGGAGGAGTGGGGCGTGGTGGTAACTGGTGGTCGGACTGGGCGGAGGCATGGGGATGGACGGCGCCGGCAGCGGCCACCACGCTAGATTGTTCCAGAAACTTCCTTTTTTAATTGCTCAGCAATGAGGTTGTGGGAGATAAGGATGAACGAGGCAAGGCCTTATCTGTAAATGTGGAGAGAGGTGCAGGTATCTTTTGTAAATTTGTCATAGTTTGCTTTCTATCCGTCAGATATAGATCCGACGGTCTATATTACAAGATGGCAGGCACACCATCATCACCAACTCAGTTTTTTATAAGAGTAGAGACAGAGACTAGGGAGGAGCACCATCTACTGCTTCGTGTGATACTCCTACGCTCCATTCGGCAGCCGCAACGTCCCCTACAGCCACTCCCTCCTGCGCTCCATTCGGCGGGCGCTGTTGGAATTTGGGGAGCGCACTCGCGTGACTGCTGGCAGCGACGACTTCACCGACGATGACTTCTTCCCCGACCTCGGCAACCTCTTCCTCAATGACATGGGCGACAACCTCAACGCCAACGGTGCTGCTCCTGGTTCACCGTATGTGTTTCTGTCCTTCCTGTTCAAAATCGTGGTAGAATTCATGTTTCTAGTCTGTGTCCTAGATTCGATCTGTTCATCTACTATGCTAGTCCACATGATTAGTTTAATCTTTGTTATAGCCGTCATGATTTATTTTGTGCTTATTCGGATTAAATCTCATAGTAACTTGCTCATATATTCAACAGGCGCAACGTCCCCTATAGCCACTCCCATTTCATGGACGGCCTGGTCGATGCCTCCAAGGTGCCCTGCGTCTACAAGAGTTTCGGCTGCGCGAGGTACGTCGACCAGCACTCGCTGGCGGAGCATAGTTCCAGATGCGCGCACGCGCCCTGCTACTGTATGAGTGCACGCCGCCGTTTGAGGGCTCGCCGGCGAGCCTCGTTCATCACCTCATGGCACCGTCCGTCGATCACTATTGGCCCGCGGCGGTGAACATCAAGTATGAGACGTGCTACCCGTTCGCCGTGCCGGAGTCGCTGGAGGATCACCGCTGCCTGCTAGTCGCGGAGGAGGATGGCAGCGTCTTCCTCTTGGCCATGGGCACCGGCAAGGCCCGCGCAGGCCACCGCCCCGTCTCTGTAGTGTGCGTCAGGGGCAACGTCGCTGACACTGACACGAGGTCGGTGTACGGGTGTGTGCTCACTATTACTGCCCCTCAGAGGTACGTGGGCGCCCACACCGCCTCCATCATGCTGACTGGGACTGTGCCGAGCTGCTCCGTTCCCGGCGATGTTGACATGGAAGACGCATGGTATGATTTTCACCCCAAGATGGTGCACGGGGACTCCAAGGAGGTTCACCTAGACATATGCATTACCAAGTTAAATGTTGATCATTAGTCTTCGCTCAATGTAATCCGCTGTCTAAGCATGTGGAGACTTCTTATTTATATAGTATAGAACCTTCCATGCATGATCTTGCTTTATTAGAGTATCGCGCTTGAATAAAAGTGTATCCATTTATGGTTTAGTCTAGAATCTTCCATGTATGCTTTTGCTCCATTAGAGTTCTTGCTTGCCATTTATGAGATTAATTGAGAATTTTTACTACAGTACTTGTAAAGACTTATGATGAACCATTTCTTACATCTCCTCTGCCCCCTTCCAAGTCACCCTGATTTAATCCCTCCGTCTAGTTGTATAAGAGCATGGTTAATACTTAATAGTATAGCCAACTGTTGACTATAAGAAAGTGACATGTCATCTGTAGCCAACATGTATAACAATTAGCTATAAGTATGTGCTACTTTATTAATACATGGCCCACTTTCCACTCTCACATAGTGCCTAGGAACACGTGCTGCAGCTGGCTCTTGCATGAGAGCCCGCTTACATTCTCTCTCCTATCCTCTCTCCTCCAACTAAGCATTAGAAATATTACTTTACTTCTTACAGTCTGCTGACTGTACCTTATTGTACTCGCTCTAAGTCACCTTACGAAAACCAAATAATTCCAAAACACTTAGGTGCGGTGCATTAACTCCCACCTCGTTTCTTTTTTCTTGACATATCAACCAATAAGAAATGTGGGGCGTGCATGTTTTCAATGACTCAAGACTACCAAACACGACATGCGGTGGTTAGTTCATTGCATGCAATGCTATTAATTAGCGAATAAACATTAAGTTCTCTCATTTTCCCCTCATTCTTGGTCACGGTGCACAACTTAAGATGACTTATTCACCTAGACAGAGGGAGTACATTCATGGTGGTCTAGAAAAAATAAACAAAATCGATACTCAAAAACTAATTCTTAAAGATCATTTCTTGCAAAGCACAATAAGTGTTATTTCTTCACAAGTTTTGGATGCAGGTTGAACAGTTGAACGCTTTTGTTTGCAAAAGATACTTTTTTTTCTATTTCAATCGGATGTTTGTGAGCTCTAGAGAAGAAATAATATTCGAAGAAACCTATCGATACTCGTTACACATGAGATGACCCCCACATACTTTGTCAAAATAAACAACTCCCCAATCAATGCATTTCACTATTCCGTGCAACGCACGGGCACCTTACTATATATTAGTATGACCATAAATTTAACTAACATTATATATAGTATGATAAATGCTCATGCATGTCACCAAAAATTATATCATTGAAAACTATGTTCAAATACGAATCCAACGATATAGTTTTTGTTGACATGCACTAACATTTTGTCAGTTAAATCTTCAGTCAAATTCAATGGGGGACTAATAAACCACGACCGAGGTAGTACTAGTGTAGAGGGCGGCGCTGCACGGGAGTCTCACCCCGCTTGTGGCGCGGCAGTAAAGCCATCATATCACAAAATCCCACCACTCCCAGTAATAAGTGGCCTGGTAAAATAAACGGACAAGCACCCATCACACCCCTCCGTCTTTTTTGCATTTCATCTCTCTGCATTTACTTTGTCCGGTTCATCTTGCACACTCGATCCCTAGCTACTACTCCTAGTATCCCTAGCTACTACTCCTAGGGCCGGTTCTTTTGGCGGCTTAAAAAATAAGCCGTCTCTTCCCCAGCTTTTCCCATAAGACTAGTCACAGTGGAGAGTAACATAAGGCGCCTCACTCATTTATTTGGGCTTCTAAACTACTACCTCCATCCTGGTTTATTAGTCACCATTGTAATTTGTGCTAAATTTTGACCAAAGATTTAACTGATAAAATGTTAGTGCATGCCAACAAAAGTTATATAATTTTGGGTGACATGCATAAACATTTCATTAGTTAAATTTATGGTCAAAATTTGACACAGATTACAATGGGGACCAATAAACCAGGATGGAGGTAGTAGTTATGGGATTACTAATCTAGAAGCCTAAAAGAACTGGCCCCTGGTACTCCTAGTAGTAGTACTCAAGTTGGAATTCCAATTGCACGACACAACTTGTTAGGCAAAAAATTCGATACAGGGTGTAGGAAGCGGTTTGGGAATTTGCATGCCTTCCCTACCAGTGAGATACTCCGTACAAAGTACGATAGAGAAATAACCACAGAGAAGGAAGCTAAAAGTAAACAATCAAACGAGCATTTTTGCATTTATTTTGCATTGAATCGTTTCACAAGATTGACTAGTGTTGTTTTTCTACTTTTACAAAAACCGCATCGTAATGTTAAAACGTGCATTTGCACGTACATAAGTAATAGTAGTAGCACAGTCTGCAAGCATATATAGAGAGAGACGTGTAGTGCGATATATAGTAAAGTTTGTGCTATATGCACGTACTTACAAAATGCGTATGGATACACAAGGTTTCCAAACTTTTCCTTTTACATACTTAATTAAGGACGCTAATAATTCCCGAATGTTCGGGACTTATCATTTGCGTCCCAAAACTAATGAGATCGCCTTTACGAAACTAAATTATTCCTAATAAAAGCCACGGTGCTCGCAGGAGCGCTTGCGGTGCGCCACGAGTGCCCTGGTGCGCGGTCGTTTCCCAGCGCGCCGACACAATGCTTCTTCCTCAGCCTTGCAACTCGCGAGGTGCTGATTGGCGGCTTGCCGGCGGGCAAGCGCAACCTCACCGGTGTGGTGATCCGGCGCCAATAGGTACTCCTCCTCGCTGGAAGCATGCACCCGGTCCACGTACCGCCAAGTGTAGATGAGGCGCTTGGGCCCGACTACACTCAGGGCTTTGGCACGGGTGTCCTCCGCCAGCCTCACGGCCCTCGCACGAGCCTTCTGCCAAAGAGCCAATTGCCTGACTCTCTCGGACGCGACATAGGCCTACCAGGCAGCATGCCTCGCGGCACGCTTCTCTTCCTCGGCCTTCTTCTCCGCCTCTATTTTGGCGCGCTTTGCCAGAGGCAAAGCCTCCCACAAGGCGAAGTCCATTTCTTTCCAAAGCTCCTCAAGGCTGGGGGGGCTCGGCGGGCGGTGCGACATTCTCCTTGTAACAGGGAGCCGACGCGTCCTCCGATGCGCGTGCTGGCGAGACTGGGAACGCCGACGCGTCCTCCTCGACTAGTGGCGGCGAGGAATGGAACGGCGATGCGTGATCGTCCGCGCAGTGCAGCGAGGG
Source organism: Thinopyrum elongatum (assembly GCA_011799875.1). Taxonomy (NCBI): domain Eukaryota; kingdom Viridiplantae; phylum Streptophyta; class Magnoliopsida; order Poales; family Poaceae; genus Thinopyrum; species Thinopyrum elongatum. The sequence goes on along the minus strand of CM022302.1, from coordinate 148,868,157 downwards.
GCGCCTAGGGCTTGGGAGGGGCGATGCCATGGTGGTCGACGTGAGAGGGAGGGGGAGGAGATAGCGATGAACGTGAGCGTTCTTCCGAATGTCGTGGGAGGCGCAGTATTTATTGGGAGCAATGGCACACCTATGTCAGATATGGAATGAGCTTCAGTGACTTAACTGCAGGTGCAGTTGCGTCACTGACATGTGGGCCAGATGCCTGTTGGGCCCACATGTCAGTGACCCAATGCACCTGCAGTTAAGTAACTGAAGCAGCGTCCCGTAAGATATGTTGCGTGATTAACGTAACAGCTACGTGGGCATATTTGTTGGAGTAAATTACGGGGGAGGGAAGGGGTGGAAATATTGTTGGTCACAACGGATTGGACGAGCGCGGGGGGAGGAGAGTCATGCATGCAGTTTTTTTCCACACGGGGTGGAGTGGTGGGACTGCCGGAGGGAGAAGGAGAGTCAAGCAGGCAGATTGTTTTCACACATGGAGAGGAAAAGATTTGGATACGAACGGGCTTCCGGCAGGTATGGGGAACGGTGCATAATAAGTCATCTTGCATGCCGGGCTAGGTATAGTCTCAAGTCATTAAAAACATACACGCCCCACACATGTTCAGATTTCAAGGTGCACTAAATTATTGCATGCGATGATTAAGGTTGGCCATAGTGGTGGTATAATGTGGTATCTTAGCTGGTATCATGCACACGGGAATAGCAAACATGCTGATGTGGCAAAGAATTAAAGAAGAGAGGGGGGGTTAGAGTAACATAGATAGATACCGTATCATGTTAAAATACTATGCTACTTTGTGTCATGCATGGCACTATAAAGGTAGTCCCGTATCATACACTAGTATCATGCACATGACACTACTGCAGGTTGCTGCTAATGCGACACTACGATCAGAGACCCTTTGACGAAACTATGTGCGATGCATTAATCGCAAACGATGATGTAAAAAATCGTCAAAAAAGACGCAAAATGTTTGCGATGAATGATACATCAAACACGGTTCAGATTTTAGTTGCGTGTGCGATGTTGGGCATACGGTTGATCCATACGAACCGTTTGCGATGAGACAGAACAACAGAAACGGGCAGCCAGATCAAGGTGTGTGTGATATACGACATACAGTTCAATCCGATGAACCGTTTGCGATGATCGAGGCGAACACAAACGATTCGGTATAACAAGATGTGTGTGATACCGGGCAAACAGGTCGGTAATCAGAATTGTGTGCGATCATTATAGACAGCCCATACGGTCTTTTTTTCTGAATTGTGTGCTCGTCAGGGCACACAGTTCAACAAACCAACATGTGGGCAATAATGTAGAAGATCTCTGTCGAATATGTATTACTAACCGTCTGCGATGAGACTGACAGGATAAACAGAGATAACAAATTAATATGAGCGAACGGAAACAGAGATATATACAGTCTGCTTAATTTAGTCCTTCTTCTTCTTATTGTTGTTGGATGGCCCCGCGACATCGTCTTGGCGAGGACGCTTCTTGCCGCTGACCGTTGGCTTTTCATCGCCGCCGCCGTCGTCATCGTCGTTGCTGTCATCGTCGTCCTCCTCCTCGTTCGACCATTCCTCCTCATCATCATCGTCGTCCTCTTCTTCGTCCTCTGACGGCTCCTCGTCCGTCTGGTTGTCGTCTGACGACTCCGGAGGCGGCGTCCCTTCCATGATCCGGATATAATCGAGGTCTAGGCTCGACGCCGGATTCCTGGAAGACAAGCGGGATGATTCTGATGTTGACCAATCATCGGGCGCCAGACTGCTGGCCGAACTGTCGTCCTCGCTGTCACTCGACATGGTTGCAGAGTGTGTGCCAGTGTGTAGCGTGACCTGCCGGGGACGATGAAGATGGTGGACACTTAAGCGGGGTATGCAGAGAAGAGGAAATGCCAATTGAAGCGGGGGTTGACGTATTATCTAACCGCTGATATAATCAACCGCAATTATTTGTACCCAGTTGCTCCAAATTCCGCGGGTTGCGCAGGACTCCTATTGGCTATTTGGCTGGTTTCTTTTTTCAGGACAAAAACAAGGAACGAGTTTTGGGATTATGCTCCGGTACCGGTACGAACAGAGTAGGACAGTTAGCAAGCAATACATTGAGCTCTTCTTATTGATAAATCCAGTAATAATCAAACTACAAAGAAAAAGAAAAAAGACAAAGGAAAATATCTGCACGAATCTTCGCGTAACATCAATGGCATAGGACCTAGATGTGCATTACTTAGAGCACATCTAGATGTGCTTTAGCAATACTGTCAAACAAAACCCCTAATCATCATTGCAAACAGCGCATAGAACATGGCTAATGCGACAACCACAACTACACATGCTAGTTCCTTCTTGTCTCTTGCTTTCATCTGTTCCCTGTGATTGATTCTTTCTTGCTTCATCGTACTGATTGTACATTCCAAATCAGCCAGTTTCTTCTTCAGCTTTACGTTATCTTCTGCGAGCTTGGTGATAACACTCCGAGCCCTGCCATGCCATTCTTCATCCAGCCAGTTAACAAAGGCACAAGCCTCATATCCCCGCTAATGTTAAATAGTATTCAGTATGAGCGGTGGCATTAACTCAAGTAAAATGATGAACTTAGCACTAACCTCTAAGGGGCAACTGAGAAACCGCCTGCTAATGTCGAATCCCTCCATGCATACACATCGAGCGGGAGTGTGCCCATGCACACAACTCAGCTTTTGGTACTTCTCGGTGGCGCAAAACTCGGAGTCAAACTCGTGTGGCGGGAGTCTGGAGTCATGCTCCGGATCAGGCGGCAGATCGCTTTCCTGGGGGGGGGGGTTCATTCAGGACGGATTTAGCAAGGAGCTACTTTGGACATGCTAAAAAAGATCGGGATAGATTGGAACCTGACAGGACGATTCGGATCCATAGTACACCTGCCTTCTGATGACCTTAGGCAAGTGCTCGGCGGCAACCGCCGTCGTGGCGGCGATACGAGCAGGAGCAGCCGCACCGAAACCATCAGCACCACTCGTCCACATTCCCCCTATGTCAGCACCACATAAGGAAATTTGGAGGCTATCTAGGGATTTGGGGGAAATGGGGAAACTGTAGGGGATAAGCTAACGGTCGGGAACTACTTATGGCACTATATGTTGTATACGGCACACTATTTATACATGTCATTTGTGTTGGGTATTACAACGTCACACACGATTTCCGCACCAAACCGTGTGAGAAGACAACGTAGGTGAGACACGGTTGCCATTACATAACCGTATGTGATGTACTACCCTGTACATATAATTGAGTTACAGTGATACCGTGTAAACAGCCGCTCTGCGGATATCCGTAAAAAAACAGCCGCTCTGCATATAGAGATGGCGGCGGCGGCCTAGGCAACGGCTACCGGAGAAGAGGTCAATCCTCGGTCAGTGGGCGGTGGCGGCATCATAGGAGGTCAATCCTCGGTCTACGGTGGAAGATCGGAGGAGCTCAACCATCGAGGTCGGCGGCGGCGTGATTCGAGCACATCCATCGCGGTCGATGGCGGGATAGTGGAGGTCGAACTTCAGGCGGCAGCCGCACTAAGCTTTGCTCCTCGACCCTGCTATCTCGGTGTGCCGCCTCATCGCGCTTCTTTGTCTGCTGGGTGGAGGTCGCCATGCGGCTAATTAATTAAGGTATTCTTTTCATGCGTGGCTTAATTAAGGTATTCAATTCCTAAGGGTAGTGTTGTACTAGTACTCTGCGTGTAAATTGACTGGCCATTAATTTTTCTCATTGCACATCTGGATAACAATATGGAGCACCCTCAGTAATTATGAAAATAAAACATTGTGATTTATGCACGCATCTTTGGGCAACAGTTAATCCATGTATTAATGTTGTTGTTTTGTTTTTAATTACCATTCGTGTGGTGCAGATGGAACGATCTCGATGGATGAAGAATCGGAAAACCGCAGAATTTATCAGTGGTGTGACAGGGTTCATGAATTTGGCTGAAAGTACAAAGAGGAGAATTGGTGATGCGGATTACATCTTGTGTCCATGTGCTGATTGTGCCAATACAGAGTCACATGTAGTTGGAGATGTACAGTGGCACTTAGTCTCTCGGGGATTCATGGATGGATATACATGTTGGACCAGACACGGTGAAGAGGAGGTCATGGATGGAGATACCTAGGGCTGCAAGATGCCAAACCCCGATCAGTGTCTCATGGATGTTGAATCTAACATTGGGGCAGAGGCGTCAAGCTACCAATGGAACACCGGAAAGTCAAAACGCCCACTGGAAAACCAAGACGTCGACGCAGATGACGATGATCTTGATATGCCAGATTTTGCTGCTATGATTGTAGATTTCAAGGGCCCAAAAAAGGATATGATTGGGTACAACGATCTGCCAACCATTGATGCGGACTCCAAGAAAGAATTGTATACAGGTTGCAAAAAGAAATATTCCAGGTTGAGTGCCACCCTGGCGCTTCTCAGATTTAAAGAAGCAAACGGTCTATCAAACAAGGGCTTCACAGATATGTTAGGTCTTTTCAAAGAAATTCTTCCAGAAGATAATGTGCTCCCCAGAAGCACGAATGAAGCAAATAAAATTGTTTGCCCATTGGAACTTGAAGTACAAATGATACACACTTGTGTGAATGATTGTATATTGTATCGTGGTGAGTACAAAGATTTGTGTGCATGTCCCACATGCAAGCATGCACGATACAAGCGCAGGAGAGCAAAGGACAAGTACAAATTGGACGACGAGATCAAGACAGGAATCCCGTTCAAGGTTGTTTGGTACTTGCGTTTAATTCCAAGGTTGAGGCATTTGTTTGCAAACCCTAGAGAGGCAAAGAGGTTGCGGTGGCATCATGATGAGCGAATTGCGGACAAGTTTATGAGGCACCCGAAAGATGGGGCTCAGTGGGAATTAATCGACAACAAGTTTAAAGACTTTCCCAAGGATCCTAGAAGTATAAGGCTCGGGGAGTGTACTAACGGGATGAATCCTTTTGGCGATATGAGCACCAATCACTGCACATGGTCGGTGCTTCTGTGCATATATAACCTAGCTCCTTGGTTGTGTATGAAGAAAAAATATATTATGATGTCAATGATTATCCAAGGCCCGAAGCAACCTGGAAATGACATCGACATTTACTTTCAGCTACTGGTAGAAGAACTGTTGACAGTGTGGATAGATGCGCCTGCTGTAAAATGTTATGATGCTTACAGAAAGGAGATTTTCGATCTACATGCGATGCTGGTGCACACCATTCAAGATATGCCGGCATTAGGCAACACATCGGGGCAGAAAACAAAGGGAGATGTAGGGTGTGTCACATGCATGGATAGGATAGCTAGTAGAAGACTTCCCAACTCGCGCAAAACCATGTATTTGCGTCATCGTAGGTTCTTACAGAAAAATCACCCATACCGAAAGATGAAAGCTGAATTTGATGGTACGGCAGAGGTAGGTGTGGGCCCAAGACCCTATGAAGGGGAGGTGGTCCACAACATGGCTAAACAAATTAATGTTGTGCTTCGCAAGAACCACCCTTTGACGGTGAAACAAACACCCAAGGGTCAAGTGTTTACAAAGAAATCGGTGTTCTGGGAATTACCTTACTGGGATATTCTACGTGTACGTCACTGCATCGATGTCATGCACATAGAGAAGAACGTATGTGAAAGCATCCTTGGTACTCTGCTCAAGATTAAAGGTAAAAGAAAGGATGGTGACGCTTCACGGCTCGATATGCTTGCTGATCAATCAAAAAGCAAGAGTGAAGCAGAAGATGATGACAAATTCATCAAAGCTCGCCAGAGTTACAATTTCAGTACAAAAGAAACAACACAGTTCTTCACCTATTTGTTCTCAGTTAAGACACCCTCTTCCTACTCCGCAAACATCAGAAGTCTCGTGGATGTGAGCTCAGGTAAAATGAAGTTGGGACACATGAAGTCACATGATTGCCACGTAATGTTGACACAAATCCTCCCGGTGGCCATCAGGAATCTGATGGACAAAGATATAAGAGACACACTCATTGAGCTCTATGATTTCTTCAACCAACTATGGTAGAAAGTTGTAGATTCTGAAGAGTTGGATCATATGCAAGATGATATTGCAAGAATATTGTCCAACCTAGAGATGTTTTTCCCACCGTCATTCTTTGATGTCATGGTCCATCTCACTGTGCACCTTGTCGACGAGATAAAGTATTGTGGTCTTGTGTTTCTTCGCAACATGTATCCCTTCGAGCGGTTCATGGGAATACTGAAGCGCTTTTGTCGGAACCGAAACCATCCATAGGCAAGCATCCTACAAGGTTATACCGCGGAGGAGGTGGTTGAGTTTTGCACCGAATACATGAAACAAAGACCTATAGGTTTGCCCCTCTCTCGCCACGAGGGAAGGCTGAAAGGTAAGCCGGTCCTTGCTGGCACGCAAATGGCTGCACCCGGAGAATTGGTAGAGAAATCCCATTTGACGGTACTGCTTAATAGCCCAGTGCTCAGCGCTTATGCCGAAGAACACTTGGCGGAGATACGCCAAATCTTCTTACCAATGGTGCCTTCATCAGATGTGGAGATGAAGGAGCACACTAAGAACTACGCCGAATGGCTGAAGAATCGTTTGGCACAAGGATCCATCGATGACATTGCTACGTGGTTGGCACAAAAGCCATCACCTACGGTGTTGACGTACCAAGCATATGACATAAATGGATACACGTTCTACACTGAGGAACGTGATTAGAAGACCTCATATCAGAACAGCGCTGTTCGAATAGAATGCATGACTGTACATGAAGCTGATAAAAGGGTATACTATGGAACCATCAAAGAGATTTGGGAGCTTGACTATGTGAAAGTTAAGGTGGCATTATTCAGGTGCGCATGGATCCCTCTTGGTCATGTAAGGGTTGATGATTACAGGAAGACCTGTGTTAATAGGACAACAATGGCATATCACGCGGACCCGTTCATTCTTGCCAGTGATGCTACCCAGATTTTCTTTGCGGAAGACCCCTTGCATAAGAACTGCCATGTAGTGATGCATGGGAAGAGGAGGGTACTGGGTGTCGAGGACGTTGCCGATGAGGACGAGTACGATGAATTTGCTGAGTTGCCAGCCAAGGGATCACGCACCCGTGCAACAGAGCAGCGTAAAATCATCAGAAAACCCAAGTTCATTCGGGGTCAACGTAATGATCCCAGTTCCCCCATGTACATGGGAATTAAGCCGTAAGACTAGTCTTTATGCCTACCCTGCAACTTAATTCGTTCAATTTAGAACTGCCGCGTGCACTGAATTTGTGAGTTATGCCCGGTTTTCTGTTGATGTAAGAACCGTTAATATGTTGACCTTGATATGCTGCCAGCTCAGGCAATGAATATGAACTGTTTTTTGTTATTATTATTATTATATCATAGAGGTAGCACACTCAATTGATCTCACTACAGTATGTGTGAACAAAAATATGCAAGCTGGTTTGCGAATAGCACACGGTTCATTGATGAAAGCCGTGTGCCGACCAAACCCCGCCCGCGATCTGAGTCGTGCTTCCTGATTGGCTAGAACCCAAACCCCACGGATCATACGTCTGCACCGTTGGATGCTCCCAGATCGAACGGCGATCCTCATCCCTTTCGACAGCACATGCAGTTCCGGTTGTAATTTTATTTTTATGCACAAAATGCATGTTAAACTCAAAAATGTCTTAAATATAGCTAACGACACCTGAAATGCGCCAGAAAATCAAACCCGTGGTATAATGGTGATTGCGTACCGTGGAAATTTTTATGAGGCCAAACGATGAAGTCACCGGCCACTGGAGTTTGAATTGACACGTCTCCTTTTGGAAACCATGATCCTTCATGTGAGATGCTCCGGTTTGGAAGGAGCGGTCATCAAAACTTCTGCCAAACTTTACCAATTTTTTTCCACGGAGGCGTGAGAGCACGCCACGGGCACACATCGATTTTGATGATGTCCGGACTCCATCTAAATTTCCTGTGATTAAAATACCAACTAGGCCTACGCCAGTGGCCGCACCTCGCGGCCGAAATGTTTGAAACTTCTCCCCGCTTCTCGAACAAACGGATGAAAACTCGCAAAGCGACGCACAAATGATTTGTATTGCTAGGCTGATCGTAATGGGAGTATCATAGCTAGTATCATGCATGCCAACTAGGCAATTTTGATCAGCTGTCATAGAATTAAATGAAGAAAGAGAGGGTTAAGTATCATATCATGATACCGTATCATAATAAATGCTATGCTACTATGTGTCATGCATGACAATAAATAAAATACTACATGATACTAACTTATGATACTATGCGCGCATTACAGAGGTAGTATCATATACTAGTATCATATGCATGATACTAGTATATGATACTCCCCAAGGCTGCTTCCAATGCATTGGTGCTTACATGAGGTGCTAAGCATATTAAATACTTTAGCAACTAAAGACCCCAATGCATAGGTGCTTAACTTGTTGGTGCTAAGTATCCTTCATTTAATGATTTTGCAACTAAAGTTCTTCATGCATTGGTGGGATTCTTCCATTTAAGTGTTTTGCCTAGGTTCTCACGCTTGGCATTGTTTCTTCCTGGGGTCACCACACTCATCTCTCTCCTCTTAATTACCTTGCCACATCAGATTTTTTGCCTACATGGCAGCCTTAGCACCTGTACAAGGTGGAGCATTGGGAGGGGCCTTACAACCAGCCTTATCATATACTAGTATCATGCATATGATACTATAGTATATGATATACTACCTCCGTAATGCACGCATAGTATCATAAGTTAGTATCTTAGGTTGCCTTATTAATTACCATGCATGACACAAAGTAGTACACCATTTAATATGATACGGGTATCATGATATGATACCACACCCTCTCTTTCCTCATTTAACTATGTGCCACTACATCATCCAAAAAGTCTAGTACTAGTTGGCATGCATGATACCGCTTATGATACTCCCATTACGACCAGCCTTAGGGCGGCCATAGTGGGGGTATCATAGCCGGTATCATGCACTCGGGAATAGCAAATATGATGATGTGGCAAAGAAGTAACATAGGTAGATACCGTAACATAATAAATATGCTATACTACTTTGTGTCATGCATGGCCATAAATACGGTCATCTATGATACTACTCTATGATACTATGCACTATGAAGGTACGTACCTAGTATCATACACTAGTATCATATGCATGATACTATAGTTATATGATACTCCCCACTATAAGGCTGGTCATAGTGGTGGTATCATAGCCGATATCATGCACTCAGAAATAGCAAGTATGCTGATCTGGCAAAGAATTAAATAAGATAGAGAGGGTCAGAGTAACATATAGGTAGATACCGTATCATGTTAAATGCGATGCTAACTTGTGTCATGCATGGCAATAAATATGATCATCTATGATACTACTCTATTATACTGTGCACTATAATTAATGGTAGTATCATACACTAGTATCATATATAATATATGCATGATACTAGTATATGACACTCTCCACTATGAGTAGCCTAAGTATAGCCTAACTAAAATACCCACACGTAGTTGTAGTAGGTTTTTTTTACTTTATATGCACTAAAATGCAAGGTAAGTGCAAAGAATGACTTAAACATAGCAGACAAGACCTGAAAATGGGCCGGAAAATCAAACCAAGGGTATATCCATGATTGTATACCATGATTTTTTTTCCGAGGCGGAACGATGTAGTAACTGACGATTTGGAGTCCGAAGTGCCGCGTCTCCTTTTGGAAACTATGATCCTTCTTGTGAGATGCTCCGGTATGGAAGGTGCGAGCACCATAACTTGTGCCAAACTTTACCAAATTTTTTCCATGCGATCGTGAGAGCACGCCACACTGACACTATGATTTTCGTTATTTTCCGGACTCTATATGTATTTCCTGAAATTAAAATACCAACAAGGCCTATGCCTCTGGCCGCACCCTGCGGCCGAACTGTTTGAAGTTTTTTCGGCCGAACTGTTTGAAGTTTTTCCCCGTTTCTCGGACAATGAATGAAAACTCACAAAGCGACACACAACGATGAACTCATGTTTTCATTCAAACAAAAATATGATGTTAGTTAATGTAAATGTTTTCAAATAGCACACGGTTCACTCACAAAAGATGTGTGTCCACTAAACCATGGCCGATGCCCCCCCCCCCCGCCCCCCTGCCACGCGCGCGATCTGAGTCGTGCGTTCTGATTGGCCAGAACCCAAACCCCACGGATCGTACGTCTGCACCGTTGGATGCTCCTTGATCGAACGGCGATCCTCATCCCTTTCGACAACACATGCAGTTTTGATTCATGTAAATGTTTTCAAATAGCACACGGTTCACTCACGAAAGCCATGTGCCTACCAAACCGTGGCCGATGCCCCCCCTTGCTGCGCGCGCGATCTGAGTCATGCGTTCTGATTGGCCAGAACCCAAACCCCACGGATCGTATGTGTGCACCGTTGGATGCTCCCAGATCGAACGGCAATCCTCATCCCTTTCGACGTGAAATGCAGTCCGGCTAGGATTTGATTTATATGCCAAAATGCACGGTAAATGCCAAAAAATGTCTTAAATATAGCACACGAGACCTGAAATGCGCCAGCAAATCAAACCCGTGGTATAATGATGATTGCTTAACGTGGGAAAAATTTAGAGGCGAAACAATGAACTCACGTCTTCATTTCAAAATTAGTACGTCTTCATTTCAAACGAAATTTTTCTCTTTGTGCACACGAGCGCTTAGAGGCAACCATTTGCATAGGCCTTTCCGTGCGGTGACCGGGGATATTTTTCACCCTTTTCACCTAGGCCGCCAACACCCCCCCCCCCACCACCCGCCCGCGTTTCACTCAAGTAGTCCACTCAATCTCCATCGCCAGCTCCCTCCTCCCCCAGATCCACAGCAGAACCCTCTCCGGCATCGGCGTGCTCACCCCGACCGTGTGCCCGCTCTTCGGCGTCAAGCCTACCTCCACTGTCGTTCCCAACAAGTGGCTGCCCGCGCCTCGCCGTCTTCGTTTGCTCGCCAGCCACCCTCGAGCATATTGATCCTATAACCCTCGCCTCTCCTGTGATCCGGCCGGGTTTGCATTAAGAAGCCTGTTAGTTACTGCTCTCCATCGCGGTGAGGCATATTTCCTCGCAATCCCTCCTCCTATTTCGTTCCGTATGTTCCCAAATTGGCTATAAAATAACGGAGAGCGCATATATGTTCATTATCTACCTTCCTAACTAGTACATATAAGTTGTATTTGTTCCAATAAGTTACTGCCGATTTACAGACCGCGGGCGCCCGAGTCGCACAAACTTAACAAATTAGCCGTACATTTTCTAAATTATTGCATGACATGTTTAGACAGCTTCATACCAAGTTGTTAGTTTTATGCTTATCCTCCTTTCTTGAGTTTTGCATGTGTTCTCTGTAGATGCCGAGTAGCAGCGATAGCACTCATGCTTCAGCCGATGTATCTTCATCTGATTCCGACAACCCTAGGTCCTCAGCAGATTGTGAGGGATCAAGTAATCTTGAATGGGATAGAGCTGTAGCAATTACCCTTCCGGTCAGGACACGGAGGAACGCTCCAAGGAAGCCCACACACCAGCCTAAAGGTGTATATGAAGTAACCGAGAGTGTGTGTGGATTTGTTGGTAGGGCAAGGCTCAACATTAATCTGCCGGGGTTTCGGAAGGCTGACACAGAAACACGGCAAAGGATAGTCCGGGAGATCATGGATCACTTCAACGTTCCAGAGCAGTGGAGAATGCAGGTGGAACACGCTGCACTGAAGAAGGCTAGGGATGCTTGGAGAAACTGGAAGCACGTGCTATACAAGAAGTACTTGAGTGAAGGCAAGGACCCAATCCCCGCATACACCCAAATTACAAAGGCAGACTGGGCAGAATTCAAAAGGGTCAGGGCAACTACAAAGTTTGTTGAGAAGAGTGCCAAGCAATCAGAACTTCAGAAGAAGAACATACACCCCCACCGTATGGGTGTGGGAGGATACTACGGCATGAAACTGATATGGGACCAGGAGGACAAAGAAGCAGTAGCGGCGGGTGGGCAACCGGCCTTTAGTGAAATCAGGGGCGAACGCGCTAGAGACTACTTGCGGGCACGTGCAAAGAGGCGTGATGACGGAACTTATTACTTTGAAAACTCATGTGACGAAGAACTATATCAAGTAATGTTAGAGGCTTCCAAGATCCCTGGAAGGTTCTTCAGGAACTCAGTGCCATGTGACATTCTGTCCAATGCTCTGGAAACAAGAGAGCCCCCTGGCCGTGCAAGGGGTATAGGTGTTAATGTCCCGCACAAGTGGGCTTTCACACTCAGCAAAGAAGAGAGGCTAATGATGAAAAAGCGAGGAGTGAAATGAAGCAGAATGAATTGTATGAAAGGTTGAGGAAGGACATGTATCCGGCTGTTCGAAAGGATATTGAGGAGTCAATGATGATGCAGAAGACTCTAACACTGACAGATAGCCAGCAGATGGGAGGGGAGGCGGGCATGGAGGATGCTGCTTATTGCGCGACAACACCGCACAAGAGTAGCTGTGCATCAGCTGACCCAGTGACACTGAGACTGCAGCTGCTCATGATGATGCTATATCTGATCTATCTGGAATGAAAGACAGACTGAAGGGCGTGCTTACACATTATGAAGGTACATTAAAATGTGCAACAGCCTGGGTTTGCCCACCCTTCTTGGAAGAGGGCCTCTTGTTGGACAATGTGCCATTGAAGCCGGGCTGTGTGAAGTGCTATGTGAGTGAAGTAAAGCCTGGATTCAATGAATTTGCCCTGAAGAATGTCCTAGGAGACTTTGATGAGCAAAGGACCTTGGGAGAAACATTGTTACATCACATCCAGTGGCCACGAAAGGAAATAGAGTTCATCGATGAGATCCCTGAAGCCCTGCCAAGAGCAACCAATGTCGCCCCTCAACCGGTGACGCTCTCCTTGCCACAGCAGCTCTCGCGTGCTTCCCCCAAAGAACCTAATACTCGTAATCCGACGGCTGATGCATCAACCTGTGATCAGCCGGCCCGACTTTGTGCCGTACAGGCCATGTCATCCTCCGCCCCAGAGCAGCCAGTGGCAAGGCCTACAACTACTGAAGACACACCACCGGTTCAGATGCCGGCCGCTGAAGAAGCGGGGGGAGACCTAGCTGCAGCACATGCTCAGCAGACCAACCTAGTTGAACGGACTGCTAAGCAGTCTGATGCTTTGGAACCGCCTGCTAAGCAGTCTGTAGGTCCAGAACCGACTGCTCATCAGTCCGTCGGTCCGCAGTCACGTGATCAGCAAACCAACGCGTCAGCACTTCCTACTCAGCAAACCAACGCATTGGCACGGCCTCCTCAGCACACCGACAAGTTGGCACCACCTGCGCAGAAACCAGACATAGCTTCAACGCATGGTCAGCAGTCCAATGCCTCTGCTCCTACAGCCAAGCAGTCCGTCACAGCAGCACCGCCAGCTCAGCGGTCCTGGATAGATAAACCGTCTGCTAAGCAGTCCGTCAAAGCTTCACCGTCTGCTCGGCAGTCTACCTTGTAGCCAACCAGACGTTCTGCCAGAAATGATTCAAGTACCAAGAAGGAAGCGGCCAAAAAGGCTGCGCCCGAGAGGAAGCGCGGCGGGAGAGCGAAGAGGAAAGACAATGATTGCCTCTTACTTAAAGCACTCATCGCCCAGAACCAAATTAACAGCAGGTTGTTCGAATCGGGGAGTAATATTATTTCTGACGGCATGAATGATGAAGAAGTAGAGTTGTTGCTTACTAAAAGTAAAGCAGCCGTACTTGAAGCACGCAATTATGTCCATGGCCAGCCATTTCTTGTTGGCGAATACTTTGATGAGTGCAGCTCCAGTTGCCGCGAGTTACATGAATATTGCATGGATCTAATGTCAGCAGGTCATCATGGTTTGCTAGTCCACTACAACAGAGATCATTTCTGACACGATGTTGGTTCCATCAATGTGAGTTTCGAGGACTTACATCTCTTCTTCAACTTCAACAAGCTCGATGCCACTCTTGTTAGATGCCTGATTTTGTAAGTACTTAACAAACTCTGATCAACTTCTCCATACAAGGCTGTAAATGATAAACAGCTAACTGCATATTATTCCTCTCAGGGGATTGAACGCGCAGAGAAGAAAAAGGGAGAGTGTGTATTTCATAGATCTTGCATTAGCAAATGGCACAACATTAGATGGTAAGGACCTACGGGACTGGGCCATTAACACGGTCGTCCGTCTCTTTGAAAACACGTCCCATGCAGAATCATTTCTCTAGCCATATCATGAACGGTAAGTCAAGTAAACAACCACGCATACACTGATTGTCTTTCAGATTTTGACATAATTCGTAAGTTCATGGCTTTCTTAATATGTAGCGATCACTAGATATTGGTATTCATTGTTCCAAACAAGAACACAGTTTACTACATGGATTCTCTCAGAGAGTCAACAAACGCTCAGGATCTGACGCATCTTCAGCAATTCATGGATAGGTATTGAATTCTATGATGTTGAAATTAATTTGCATTCATATCTGGTTCAATAATTGATGTTGTCAAAATTCATCTTCATTTGCAGTGTGCTCGCATTGTGGAAAACTAAACCAGGGAACCTGTTCAAGAGGGAACTACCTCTACAGCACGAGATCATTTCTCCGGTAACACACCGAAATCCGTTATTTTCGGAAAATTTATCCAATAGTCTGCAAATACCTTTTCTTACGCTAGTCAAATGTTCAAGCTTCTAAATAAACCTGTTTCTATTTTTGTCCAAAGAAAAAATAATACATCTAACACCGGTTAGGTTGTTCCTAATAGGACAAATACATGACTAATTCTGTACAAAAAAATTCAGTGTCCTCAGCAACAAGCAGGGACCAACCTTTGTGGATACTATGTTTGTAGACACATGATCTCCATCTGCAAATCTGCTGATAGTTGTGACGATCCTCGCGAATTAGTACCAGTAAGTCTATCTTAATTAATATCTTCTACTCCACTCATATGGCACATTCTGATCTTAAAAATACTGCAGCTCATCTTAGAACCGAGGACCCCCTGAACCACTCCCGGCTGGTGAATTGCTGATGGTTCGGAGATTTATCAGCGACTTCTTCCTGAATCACTACATCAATCCCACTGGTGATAATGAAGATTTCAGCATGCGTTCTCCTGAAACATTGAGTAAGAGTTAGCCGCTAAACATATACGCATGGATCCATTGTTTTCCATCTGATGAGGTCTTCGTATTTCATACACTATGATTAATTATGTAATGCATATATGTGTGGACAAATCATTGGAATTTAGCTACCATATGTTCAATTGCAATTGTTGCGAAATCTGATGAATGTTCTTCCTGTGGACACTATTTGTTTAATTGAATATTGTGGTGAATTTGCTTTTTGCATGCCGATTCAAAATGGGATATTTTTGTTTTAACCTGGCAATTGGTCCGCACACGGTTCAACTAAATGAGTGTGTGCGATCCACATCGGAAAGCATACGTCAATCGTAGCAGAACCGTCGGTGATACACAGCAGATCGCAAATGATTTGCAGCGCTACTACGTGTGCGTAGGGTCTCCGGAACCGTTTGTGATATCACGGTATCGCACACGAGAGCGCGGAGTAAACCGTGCCCAATGTAAAATACAATCCCAGTCGTAATTTTTTTAGGAAACGTGTGGGATCCCAAACGAAAAGCACACGTCACTCTTGCCGTAACCGTCGGCGATACACAACAAATCACAAACGGTCTGCAGCACTTGTATGTGTGCGAAGGGGCTCCTGAACCATTTGTGATAGAACATTATTGCACACGGTAATTGTTGGGAAACGTGTGCGATGGAATCTTGCATGGCAGACGGGTTCCGCACAAAACACGTGTGCGATGGGGCACATATCACACACAGTTCATATGTTGGCCCGTGTGCCTTACATACTGTTTACCAAACGGTTCATTACGACACACCGTTTGGTTTCACTGCGTCATTAGAAACGTTTAATCACCGATCCCACACGTGCGAAAGAATTTAGTGTGTGCTGCATCGCACACGATTACACTTTGCAAGGCCTCTAGATCATGGCAACATATCCCCGATGGTTTCTGGGTCGTGTGGCAAGGACCCCCTATCGCCCACACTCACTTGGTGATGGTTCCAAATGCCGTCGCGGAAAGGGGTTAAAAACCGTGTGTATAGCACCGACGCGTACCAGTGTGATACTAGTATATGATACTTTCCACTATGAGTAGCCTAAAGAGAATATTAACTAATCTCCACTCTCTACTCTTATAAAAAGCAGAGTTGGTGATGATGGTGTGCCTGTCATCCTGCAATATAGGCCGTCCAATCTATATCTAACGGATAGGAAGGAAACTATGACAATTTACCCGCACTCCTCTCCACATTTGCAGATAAGGCCTTCCCTCATTCATCCTTTTCTCCCACAAGATAAACTACTCATACAAATGCATCTTGATGTTCCGTGCAACGCACGGGCATCTTGCTAGTGCATGTAAAAATCTTTGTCATTTACTAGTGTTCATGCATGCATGCAATGCGATAATGCATTGGTAAACACATTTTTTTGTGAAGAACGAGAGCATTAATTGAGTACTTTTGCATACTACAAAAACTATTCCATCGCCTCTATCTTGGTAAGAGTAGGTGCAATTTTTGAATCGAGCCCTTTAAACTAGAAGGGAAGTAGTAGTAGTACTCTAATAGCTAACCTTGTTGTGATGAATATTTAGGACATGGCACGCACCTGGACGAAGGAACTAGTCTGCATCGTGCATATAAGTTTTGTCTGAAGTCAATGTACCTCTACTTTGACCAAACTTATAGAAAAATGTATCAACATTCACAATGTCAAATCAATATTTTAATACTCATTATGAAATGTAGTTTCATAAAATATATATTTGGTATTGTAGATATTGATATTTTTAGTATAAATTTGGTCAAAAAATTTGCAAACTTTGACTTGACACAAATCTTATGCGGAGTAAAAAGGACCAGAGGGAGTATCATGCATGCGGAGTAGGCAAAAAATTGCTCATTTATAGCTGTCCGAAGTCTCAAAGGGCGCGACCGCGCGAGGGAGGTGAAGGTCGTGGGAGGCGCGATGGTTGACGGAATTAAGTGAAGTTACATCCACGCGCCGGCATGGCGTGCGAACACGTAGAAGCTATACCGCCAGGCCTACGATATGGGTCTAGTAGACATGACATCTAGTGGGTCCCACATAGTACTCGAGAACTCTTTAGGGGCATGCAGCCGTTTATCCACCGGGCAAGCCAACCACCCCACGCCGTTTGCACACCCTACTCGTCCCCGTCTTCTACCTTACAATAGTTCGCTCCCAGTCATCCCGTCCTTTCACATTACACCAGTTCAACTTCTCCTAACCCGCCTCCAAAATCCATGGCCTCCCAAATCTCCATGATCGCCGCTGAGTACCAGGTTAGAACCATCACCGGCGATGAGTTCATCATCCTCTACACCCGTAGATCTGCCATGGTGGAAGCATGCCTTGCTCGCTTCCTACGCATGTTCCAAAGTTCAAAGGATGAGTGGGTCACTGGGCTAGATGTTGAGTACACCACAGTCCTGGAAAGCGAGAAGCTTCTAAAGGAGGCAGAGAAGAAGAAGCCCGCCGTGATCCAGGTTTGCGTACATAATGTGTGCTTGGTCTACCACATATGCCATGCCGACATTAGGTGCCAGGAATTTGAGTTCTTCCTCAAGGACAAAAGAGTGAAATTCGTTACTGTAGACTTTACGAACGACAGGATAGTCCTGGGTCGGATAGGCCTCGTTGTAGGCCAGCCCTTCGATCTCCAGAAGGCAAGCCTGGTGTCCTCCTCTCAGCCTTCAATGCTGACCCTGGCTGCAGCCATGATTGATCCTTCGTACGCTCAACTGAAGAAACCTCACCAGGAGTTTCATCGTGCATGGGAGTCAAAGACAATAGATGAAGATCACATCTTGTACGCAGCAACGGATGCCTACCTTTGTTTAAATATCTACAAGGGTTGGATGAAGAAGCAGAGCCCAGTGTCCAGTTCAAGCAAAGAAGTGTCGGCGAAGAGGAAGAGGAAGAGGGACGAGGACGAAGTCGAGGACGTGGACTTGGACTCCGAGTAAGGTGGCAGTGCCGTCGCTCATGCTTGTTCTACTGCAGTGTCAAGCGGACTAGTTGCTTAGTTTTATTTCAGGGGTGTGTTGTGCTGAGCCCCCAGCAGAACTATGTTTATGTTCTTTCTCGTCATTTGAACTCTTTAGTACGTACAGTAGTACTAGTATGTCTTACTACTGTTTTTCTTGTAGTTGGTACTACTGCTCGTATCTTGCGTTCCTACTGTACTTAATACGTACTAGTAGTATAATTTGGGTCAGTCGATTTGTGAAAAAAGTTTGATGGAGCGAAGGAAGAAGACGGCAGAGAAGCTACCCCAGTATCTATATTAGGGTAGCAGGGTGCCCATGATCTATCTTATGAGTGTTGGGTGTGGAATGCAGTTCGCCGGAAAAAATGGATCGTGCCCGGGGTTAAACGGATGGTGGGGGCGGGGGTGGGGGGAGCATGGCGGTGTCAGGCGGTTCAGGGGAGGGCGGGGCGGCGGCGGCAGGCGGTTAGGCATGTGGCGGGCTGGCGGCTCGATGCCTGAGTGAGAAGATGAATAGTGCATCAATTACGGAGGTTGAAGAAGCCCTTCTGGCCGTCCATGTTGCATCCAACGGCTCACAAGAGTCGACTGACCAAATTGTTCCTTCAGATTGCAGGATCCACGTGGCATTCAAGGTCTCGAACATAGATTCCGTGTCTGCACCCAGTTTGCAGGCTCAGCGCGGGCGCGACCGGCTTCCGCCGCGACAGCCACCATGCGCGGCTCCTCCGCGCGGGCGGAGACGACAATGACACACTAGCTCCTGCTCGCCGGCGTACTGGAGCACGCGCTCGTCCTCCTCTTCGTACGCTGCGGGCATAGACGCGGCTCCACCAGCTGCTCGCGTGCTTGGTAGCGCGGCGGCATCGCGAGGAGGGATTGCAGACGACGTGAGCGGGCGAGCCTTCGGCTTCATGGCACAGGGATGGTGGGGACACGGTGGTGATGGACGAGAGATGGTCGGCCGGAGCAGGCGAGCGCCAGCATGCGCAACCGCGGCGGCGGCATATTGATGAGCGCGCGTATGGGAGCTTAGTTTAGTTTTATATAGGGTTGGTCAAACTTAAAAGAACACCGTAATAGTACATGTAAACATTAGACTGAGGCAGCGCTTATACTACCATATTAGTTAGCACAGCATCGATACGGAATCCTGTGCAAGCGTGTACACCGCGGCCGCGAGGTCGATCGAACGGTGCGTCATCGTGTCGCGCTCGAAGGACATCCACCGAACCTTTTTGTGTGTGTGAAAACAATCCCCGAATATTGCTCTGCTTTTTTTTTCCTGGAAAAGTTCTTCACGCTACAATATTTCCATATATTTGAATTTAGCTTCAGTTCGTGCTTATTTGGATTTGGACGTTTTAGGTGCGCCCTAGTTTTTTTAATACTGATTCTGTGTGTGTGACTGAGAGAGAACGCATGTATGTGTCCATATGTGTGTTATGGCGGAAGGGCAATGTGGAACGGTGTGCGTGTGATAGAGACATAGAGAGGTGTGAATGTGCAAATGATCGTGCATGAGTGAGACATAGAGAGATGCTGATACGTTGTGTATACATGAGAGAACGGTCTTCTATTTGTACTTGTGTGTGTGCGAGAGAGAGAGAGAGAGGAGCATCCGTAACACAACAACCATCTCTCTCGATTCGTCCGTCCCTCGCACGATCGCATGTAACACATGCATCAACGCACACATTTTGACACCCTCACCCGGCCCCTGCCCACCTCAAGGCCCGCACATCGCTCTCTATCTCGCACGCACAATCTCTGCGTGAAAACCCTATTTAGCATGTAGCTTTCCATCACATACACACACATTCTCTCCATAGGTTTGATTTCTCTCAATATCTGACACACACACACACTCCGCCCTCCCCGAGCACACAATTCATCCCCATCCAAGGTTATATGGTGACCAC
Organism: Thinopyrum elongatum; assembly: GCA_011799875.1. NCBI lineage: Eukaryota > Viridiplantae > Streptophyta > Magnoliopsida > Poales > Poaceae > Thinopyrum > Thinopyrum elongatum. The sequence continues at coordinate 148,847,988 of CM022302.1, read as the reverse complement.
TCTCACTTGTGCTTCTCTGCACCCCAGCATGCACACCACCTCAATCTTCAAAGAGGGCATCAAGGAGATCGAACACGGCGACCACACTGCACTAGAGAATGCGGGGCCATTTGGAAGCAGGATGATGTGACGACGGCTGACTGACTCCTCCCCCCCTCTCTCCCGCACAAAATTGTCAGTCCCTCAACCCACGAGATCCTTCCCCTCTCGTCCATGTTTTTCCAGCTCTCTCATCAAACCCGTTGTCTCTTCTCCTTCCATGTGTACAAAATCCGGATGCACACGCATCTCACGTATATTACATGTCTCCATCTTTCTCACAGACCTAACTTCTTCCTCTCTCTCTCTCTCTCTCTCTCTCTCTCTATCTCTCTCTCTCTCATTAGGTTTGTCTCCTACTCTCTCGCACACATACATACAATCTTTCCTGCCCTATCTGCTCCATCTTCGCAAGCTCTCTCTACACGTTTCATTCACACATTGAGATGTGTTCAAAATGTTGCTTTTATAATGGATCATGTAGAGTTATGGTTGGTTTTGTTGCATCCTACAAAGTAATAACTATGAAATGCATTTAGATTTTCATTTGACTGGGATTATGTGAGTTTGAGCATATTGTGAAGTACTATAGACCTCGTATACATCTTGGAATTCAACAATGATTCTAACTATTGAATTGTATAAACCATTACATTCGAAGTCAGTAGCCTAATATATTTATTTTACGATTACAACAAATGATTAATTCCACTACAAACTAAGAAAACAAATGTGTACTCCCTCCGTTTTTATTTAAGTCCGTGTATTAGCATTGGTCAAAGTCAAGTTTTGTAAACTATCACAAAGTTCATAACAAAAAATATTAACATATACAATAACAAATAAATACCATTAGATTCATTATTGAATGTACTTTCACATCATACGTATTTGTTATGGTAAATGTTTATATTTTTCTATAAACTTGGTCAAACTTTAGGAAGTTTGACTTCGGTCAAACCTAATATACAGAGTTAATAAAAATGGAGGAAGTACTAGTAGTTACTAGTACTACTAACTACTAGTACTACTCGCTAGTTGCTTAGCCCAATCACCCAACACGCCAAACGGGGAGTTCAGTGTTACAAAATTTTGAGGTCGGCGGGAAAATCTCCCGCGACCCTGATTCAAGCAGTGCGAAGTTACCATCATACCCTTCGGAACAGGCCTACGAATGATGGTTGGTAGGGGATGTTTTGGTAACTTTAGGTTCACCCTACCCAGCCAACCCCACCCCGGCACCCAAAGTAGTACACCTGAATACTCCCCATTTTCTATCCCCACCGCAAAATAGACTTCTCCACGGCACCGCAGCCTTCGTGCTCCTCCCTTTCCACATCGGCGCACTCGTCCACCGCAGCGCATCTGCCTCATCGACGACGTCGTACGCCGCACTGGAGCCGGTCCACCGTCATCGTCGTACATGGAGCCTCTTCCCCGACACCGTCTTCCATGGTCTCGGATCTGCTTCCCGAAAGCCGACGCCAAGCGCAGAAGCACCACCGTCATGGACAATGAACTGACTCCCGTTGCCGACCATGATGCACAGAGGCCGCCGCGACCATCGTACTCCTCCTTGATTGGTAATGTGTGTATTGAATCTCTGAGCAGTACATGTGCAGTTCCAATTTTGTTCATACCTACCCTTCAAATTTCCTGGTTGCTATTGTTCCCGTAAAAGTAATTGGTTATAGCCTGCATTGTCCAACAGAATATCACCTTGTAATTGTGAGTCGCTCCTGTATTGCGCTGTGCTTGGGTAGGTTCTTCATCTGCAACCAGTAGTGTGGCAAATGATGGAAAGTTTTTTAGAACTAGCAAGATGTGCATGCGTTGCACGGAACATCAAGATGCATTTGTATGAGTAGTTTATCTTGTGGGAGATAAGGATGAACGAGGCAAGGCCTTATCTGTAAATGTGGAGAGAGGCGCGGGTATCTTTTGTAAAATTGTCATAGTTTGCTTTCTATCCGTCAGCTATAGATCGGATGGTCTATATTACAAGATGGCAGGCACACCATCATCACCAACTCGGTTTTTTATAAGAGTATATATATATAATATATATAAGAGTATTTTATATTTTATAAGAGTAGTAGAGATAGTAGATAGTAGATATATATAATATATATAAGAGATAAATAAGATATAAGAAGTAGTGATAAATATAAATATATAATATATAATATATATAAGAGTAGAGAAGAGAGTAGAGATAGCAGGGACGTCGGGAAAGGATCGCGCGCGCGTGGGAAAAAGTGGCTGGGCGCGCGCTAGTTTTGGCGCGGGGCGTCCGGCGTGCTTTATAAAATCCAACGCCCTCCCACCGCTCTGTGCCTCGCCACCGCTCTCTACCCGCTCTTTCTCGCCTCGCCGCCACCGCGCCGCCGGGAAACTTGGGGCTACCGCGGCGTTCGCGCGCGCCCCTCTGGCGGCTTCTCCGCCGAGATCCGGTTCCGCGAGGTGCGCCTCGGCCTCGGCACTTTCGACACCGCCCACGAGGCCGCCCGCGCATACGACGTGGCAGCGTGGCGCCTCCGGCGGCCTCGTAGGGAGATGAACTTCCCCAATGTGCCGACACAGGAGCGGGCGCAGGAGCTCGCGCCTCCTCCACAGCTTATCACCGACGAGGATCGTCGCGACAACCGGAGGCGGGAGCACCGTCTCGGCATCGCCGAGATGGACGAGGAAGCCATGGCGCTGTGGCGCCAACACTTCCCACAGGACATCATCAACGAGCACAAGTTCTATGCACAAAGGAGGGCGGAGAGGGAGAAGAGGAGGGCGGGGCGAGCCGCTCAATTCAACATCAAGCTAGGAGCAGCGTCGCCCTGGGACTCCGACGACGATCGGTAACTTGATGCCTACATTGAGACGTCGGAGGAGGACATCACCGAGGCTGAGTCGGACGACAAGGAGTAGTTGAACTATCTATTTTTCTATCTATCTATGCTATATCTATGCTGAGAACTATCTATGTATCTATCTATGCCAGTATTGACTCGGGGTCGAATGTGTATTGAGTCAGAGTAGAAAGGAGACAAAAATATAGCGTGTCTGCTGGAGCGGGGCGCGCGCGCAAATTTTTTGCAGCGGCCGCTGGAGCCAGCACTCCGCGGCCCGCAAAAACTGGCTATTCCAGCGCTGTAACGCTTTTTTAACGCACCGCGCGTTGCGCTTCTGTTGGAGATGCTCTAACATGGCAGATGAGTGCTTTAATGTTGCCCACAAGATGCGTGAGTATTATATTTTTCTTGCCATGTTGAGATTTTAAAACCACGAGTGCGAACATGCAGAGGAGCAATGAAGACCAAACACGGGATATTGGGGACATCTTCAAGCAACGTGGCAAGTTAAAGAGGAGCTGCACCGAACCTGTAAAACGAGCTTTGGTAAGTAACACCCTTTCAATTACTTTCATTTAGCCTTGTGTTCTTCGATGTGTATATGTTGTAGTTTCTGTTTCTCTTAGCCTCGTGTTCTTCGATGTGTAATAAGAAGAGTCTTAATAGTCCTAATGCTTTCGTTTTTAGCTTGATGTAGGAAGTCGGTGTTCTCACCTTGGAGTCTGTTTTTATATTTCTCCTTTTGAATTCACTTCTCCGAGTCATGTTTATCTGTCTTCTACTAAATGGATCTGGGTTGCTCTGAGTATTGATCTAAAAAAGAAGTAACTTCATGTCAGGATGCAGTTCCTGCGAGGAGGGAAGTATGGTCAACCTCGAGATCATGTTTCCAAAATGAGGCTGGAATACACACAAGGTGCCCGTTCCCTAATGATGCTGGATTAGACACAAGGTGCAAATTCCCAGATGATGCTGGATTACACACAAGCCAGGTGGAGTCGTCAACTGTTCGTGTCCTCGTGGCTCTAGTAAAGGCTGAAAGAAAGTGTGCAGCAGCCCTTGAGAATGTAGCTGAGTTCCTGAAGAAGCGAAAAGAGCAATCAGATGCTCTCTTCACCCAAGCCAAAGAAGAGATGGAAGAAGCCAGAAAGAAGCTAGCAGAGGCAGAGCAGGCTAGGCGTCTCCTGCTATCTAAAACTGTTGTCAATACAAATTTTCCTTCATAATAGCTAGGTTTAAATGTTTATCCAGTCAGCATGCCTATTGTGATGTCCGTGCATCTACTGATGTGGCACAAAATAAATTTCTTTGGGTCATGTAATAAGAATAATTACTTTCCAAACAATAACAGACGAAGCGTTGGACATGGTATAGTTCACACGCAAGCCCAACATTCCAAGTTCAACTTCCACATCAAACTCATGTTCACAGATATCTGCACATTCATAGATAATGTCCACAACCATGATTCACTTCAAAGCCAAAAAAAATGTGAGGAGAGTTATAAATAAAGAAAAATCTCTAGTACCTACAATGGAGGCAGGCGGGGCAGTCTGAAGCCGGTTGCATGTGGCGAGGAGGCGTGTTCAGCCTGGCCTGCAGCGAGTGGGGCCCTCTTGGCCGGCGCGCCGGTTCAATGCTTGCGCTATGAGAGGTTGTGTCCGTGTCAGAGCAATCACTCCCTCCAGTCCTTTTTTGTTTGGGTATAACAAAATCTCGTTTTCCATTCACATTTTACAAGTAAAATTCGTGGACAAACTTTGACCCAAAATACGATGGGGACTAGTAAACCAGGACGGAGGTAGTAGTTATGAATTCCATTTTCGCTCCATACCAATCGTTCTAAAAACTAGTACTTATAATGAGCCATTGAAAATCGGAACTCTTACCCCACTAAAAAAATGATATTTTAAACGTGGCTACTCGATCAGTGGCGACTGGCGAGCCACTGCCTCTAGGTTGTTCACCTATGGTCCCAACCATCAACTCCTACAGATCAAATTATCACGCGAGCTGACTATTCCTACAAAGGCGCGCTACACCACGTACCCGGTACCCGCGCATGCAGCAATCGTGCACCTAGGGTTTTAGGGTTTATTTGTTTACGGTGCCTTTACGTAACTCTCATGTGTGCGAGACAGCGAGAGACTGACTGCATGCGTGCTCCTCTTCTCTTCGTATATGTACTCCAACGTTTGTCTGGTGTCCAAAAAATTATACAGTAGTAATAACTAGCAATGTGCCAATGCGTTACCACACGATCAAAGTAGATTAATACATATTCACCGATTTGATAGAAAAGAGTCTAGTTTTGAAATACGTATATCACTAAAAATATGTTATGTTTCACTCAAAATATATTCCTTTAGCGGTTTTGATGAGATAAGGGAGGAATGTGGTTGGTTTCAAGATTCGAGAAGTGGTATATCTCTATCTACTCTTATAAAAAACAGAGTTGGTGATGATGGTGTGCCTGGCATCCTGCAATATAGGCCGTCCGATTTATATCTGATGGATAGGAAGGAAACTATGGCAATTTTGCAAAAAGATACCCACACCCCTCTCCACATTTGCAAATAAGGCCTTCCCTCATTCATCCTTTTCTCCCACAAGATAAACTACTCATACAGATGCATCTTGATGTTCCGTGCAACGCATGGGCATCTTGCTAGTTGTTGCAAAAAGCCCATGTGTGTGTGTGTGTGGTGTGTGTGTGAGAGAGAGGGAGAGAGGAGGAGGACGGAGTGCGTGTGTGACAAAGACACAAAGAGTGTGTGTGCGAGAGGTATCACCATAAAATGAGGTGATAGTGTGTGTGTGTGTGTGCATGATCGAGAGGGCGTGTCTCAAGAAGGGACAAAAAATCTACATAGATACAAGGAGCACGAGAGAGACATGTACGAGATAGTGAAAGCAAGAGTGTGCGGGTGTATAAACCTATCTGGAGGCTAGTCGATCAATGTTTGTGAGAGAAATACGAGTCAGGGGTGCGAAAGCGAGATTTTTGTGTGTGTGAGAGAGTGACGGTAGTCGGGAAGGGGAGTGGAAGCAGGAGTTGTGTGTGTGTGAGAGAGAGAGAGAGAGAGAAAGGGGGGAGAGTTTGTCTGATCGGTAAACAAATGAATAATGTCAGTTTTATAACTGAGATGAAGACGAAAAGGAGACCGCAACAAATGTTGTGTGTGCGGGAGAGAGTAATTTTAGTGGTAGGATTCATATCTAGAGAGATATAGGGTGTGTGAGAGAACCCTAGAGAGAAAGACAAAGTGAAAGACGAGTGAGAGTGTGTGTGTGGCGGTGAAAAAGAAAGTTTAGGTACCTAGTGATACCAGAGAACGATAGAGACGTGAGAGATAATGAAAACCGTGTAATGTATAATGATAGGGAGAGTGTGACACTTATCAAGGGAGACGTCGAGAGACCATGTTTGCGAAAATAGGAGAAACATGAAGTGAGCGTGCGGGTGAGCTGGAGAAAATAGAGTGATAGCAACATGAAGGAGCATGCGAGAGAGATGGGCGTGAAAGGAGATTCAAATATTTAGATGCGTGTATAGAAAATGTCAACATAAAAGGGATTCAAATATTTGAATTCGAGATGATGATACATGTAATTCATACTCGAACCAAAATTGATCTATCAAACATGCATACTCATATGAATTCACGCGCATCTATGTTATTTAATATGTAGATATTACTGATCCATACATTTTAGTAGAACATAATTTGGTTTAAAATTTTTGAATTCAACCTTATGATTTTGAGATCATTGTATTTGTAAATCATATTATATATATAAAGGAGCAGAATTATTTGTTGTGCTTTTGACAGTATATATAAATAAATGATGTATATAGAATTTTATTCCAATCGAAAATGGATCCTGCCCGAACAAAAATAGAATACAAACTCGATTCGAATTGAGTTGGCACGGTAAACATGCACTCTTTCTCTGCAGAAATTTGAACGAAGCGAGGAAAGTCGCAGTAACCGCCCGAAACCAAAATCTGCGAGATGGAAATTACTGCCTATCCCTGACACGCAAAGCCTATCGGCTCGATTTCTATAGGTTTTGATAGGGGTAGGTTTGTAATTTCACTCAAACGTGACATAACCGCCTCTCACCCGGATTCATACACGGTGGGTGCCAAAACATAGTGTCTCCTCGGCCGAAATCGCCTCTCTCCCCGATTCATACACGGTGGGCGCCAAAACAAACTCTCGTCGGCCGAAATCTCCGTCGGCAAATATTCGGTGTATGCGAGATTACCGTCCTATCCCCAACCGACTAATATTGCTGTGATGTAGGAAATTTTAAACGGGGGCTAAGTTTGTAAATTTCCTCGCATTTGAGACAAGCGCGCCTAGAAGACATGGTTCCCCCCTTCCTCTCTCCCTCCATTTCCCCATTCGTACTTCGTGGGCGCCAAAACACCCTCTCCACTCCAGCCTCCTCCGTCCGCCACCCCATCCACCGCCGTCCTCCTCCACCATGCCGGAGCTAATACCCCGACGCCATCGTCCATTACAAGAGATCGACCTCTCTCATCCACGGCTTTGGACCAGGATCCTTGCATCCCGTCCTCTCGCTTCATCCCCGCCATCGTCCACCTTGCCGGCGCCGCTCCTACGACCGTCTCGTCCACCGCGCCAGGATATTTCCCCCGCCGCCACCGTCTACCCTCCTAGATCTGCTTCCATGCCGCCGACAGCCATCGCTACCACAGCACCGTCAAATTCTCAGCAAATGCATACACGGCACCGCACCAGAGGCGGTACTCTTTCGTATCTGCTCAACTTATTTATCGCAGCAAGAAAATAGATCGCCACTGCTTTACTGTGATTTCTTGTCCATCACTTACTTGTTAGTTGAAAGTAAACATTGGTTGCGAAGTTGCCTTTGTCCTGTTTGCACCTTCAGATCCGCCATCGCACGCTCAACACTATACTCGCAATGCTTATGGTTTTCCCCTTTTATATTCCACACTAGTTAAATGACAGTAGACTAAATTTCAAAATTGGGTCAGTCGATTTTTGAGAGCTCGCCGGAGTTCGCCGGAGGGAAGGAGGGGCTTGGGTGGGGACAGTGGTTGTGGGGGCGGTGGCCTGGTGGTGGTGGGGCCTCGCCGAACGAAGAAAACTTGACGCGGGTGGGGGCGGGGGTGGGGGTGGGGGTGGTGGAGGAACACAGGCGGTGGGGGCGGTTTAGGGTAGGGCGGGGGGGTTGGGGCCGGTGGTTCGGCCGGCGGCCCGTGCGGTGTTCTGTAGGGGAAGAATTAGAGACGAGGAAGAAGAAGGGTTAGGAGACGTAGGATCTTCATCCAACCGCCTGAAATGGTCGACTGACCCAAATGACGAAAGTCACGCGACTTGCATGCAGACATTCCTTTATATTCAGTACCATCATCGTAGCTGCTTAGCACTGCTCCTCAATCCATCAAGCTAAACAATGTGCCACTCATAATTTCAAACTTGTTGCTCAAATACGAATCTGATATGATGCTGATATTACTAAAACAGATAATGTTTAATTGGCCAGCTAATGTTCCTACTTTACTTTCGAAAAGCACGTGCACCACATATAGAGAGACAGTAGGGAGTTGCATTCTTAATGCGCTCTGGTTCATCATGTGTGGGCACTGCGCAACAAACATTTTATTATCCAAAATCTGCTTGCTATTCTTTAGTATGTTCCTCTTTTGTTCTTCTTTAATAAGTACTCTCTCCGTTCCTAAATACAAATCTTTGTATAGATTCCACCATGGACTACATATGGAGCAAAATGAGTGAATCTACACTCTAAAATGTATCTGTGTACATCTGTATGCGATCCATAGTGGAAATCTCTACAAAGACTTATATTTTGGAACGGAGGGAGTATGATAGTAGTACAGTATGTTCCTTGTAGTGAAGAGGAGCAGGGACATTTGTAGTGTAGAGGTCTATTCGGTCGGTTGTGATGGACACTTTCAACTCTTCGGGCCTCTTTGATTCGTAAGATTTTGTAAACATAGGAATAGGAATTGTAGTGGCCTGCCCACTTGAATCCTATAAGATTAGCAAGGAAATGCGGGGAGCTGTGTCGCCTTTGAGAGTTACACTGATATTAACAGTACCGCACCTTGAATTGAAGAGAGATGGTATCCGAAGCCTTTCTAGCTGTACCGGCAATAGTAGCCCATATTTTCCAGCAAGTTCCACTTTCCTGATTTTACTTGTGATGCTTACGGTTTTCCCGTTATATCTACACTATGATCTGTGTAGCTGCTTTGTGTCGCACTAGCAGCAGTCCACTCTTGAAGCTAAATAACACACCAATCATAAGTCCAAAGCTTACTTCTTCAAATACGAATTGTGATATGATACTGATATTAGTTAACAGACACACATTTAATTGGTCAGCTAATGCTCCCACTTGATTTTCCAAATGCATGTGACCGCATATAGAGAGACAGCATGGAATTGCATTTCTTTGGGTGCTGTGATTCATCATGAGTGGGCAACCAACATTGTATGCAAAGAAGCGGAACCTCAAGAATATGCTTCCTCTTCTGTTCTTTAACATGTTCCTCTTTTGTTATTCTGTATTTAGTACGTACAGTATGTTCCTTGTTAGGAAGGGGAGCAGGGACATCTGCAGTCAACAGCTGATAGAGCTGGCCTATACGTGATCGATAGGCTTTCAATTAGTAGCGGCAATACAACACCGTATTTTCCAGCTAGTTCCACTTTCCCGATTTATATATGCTGGTTATGGTGTACCCCTTTTATGTACACTACGATCTGCCTAGTTGCTGTGTGCTCTTGTTATCATGGTTTGGCAATAAACTCTCTATACAGTATATATTATGAACCTATCATCTGCCAACTATCCTTACTTCTGGAGCCTATTTTTTGTGTACTTGTGCCAGATTATATTAATGCACACACCATATTACAACACACATGGGCTCTCTCATCAGAATCTAGTGATAGCACACAAGGGTTTACAGTGAGCCCCTATATTAGAATATCCTCTGCATTACAAAGATAATCTCACTACTATTTATGTTTTCATGCTTCTCAGATATTATACATAATCACAGTGAATATCAGAATCCGCGCATCAGAAGAATATTGTGGAACACTACAACGACTTACAAAATTGGCACCAAGGCATTGAGTGCCATTCTGGATGCAATGAAACTCATACGCTCCCCACCTGCAGATTCTTGTTCAGAATATGATCCTAATGACTATTCTAACCTCGAGGAGTCGAAGGCAGATGGCATGTCCTGTTCACCCATCAAGGTGCCTGTTCTAATTTGGCAAGGTTTTATTGATTGCGCGTATCTTGCATAAGGTGTCTTGCATTTCTTCTACTTTGTTGCACCGCCATCTGCTTAGTTTACTCATCATATATGTCAAGATGCCATGCCCATCCATTATCAATACATATTCCATCTGTCATCATACCATGTTTTTCCACTCAAATGATGTTCTTGTGCATCAGACATCAAAAAGGAAGAGGGTGATTGCCGAACTTGAAGGAGCACCAGCAAAGTCCTTGAAAAACATGGTGGTGCCGGAGAAATCAGACAGCACCCCACTTATATTGGCTCTACAACCAGTGACACAAAATGTAGGACCGACTCCAGCAGACTGTACCCATACTTCACTGGCCATAACACTAGCCCCACCACACAGGACCCGCACTCCAGCAAAAGGTATGCCGATTTCAGTTGCCATAGCACCAGTCGTACCACAGAAAAATCCCACTCCAGCAAAAAGTACAGCAAGTCCACCGACCGAAGACCTATCCCAACTGCAGAGATGGCCAATTCTTGAAGATTGGAACCCCATTCCAGTTATTCCCAGTTTAAAAGACAACGCTTTCAATGTTGTTAGGGACTACATGCATATATTCCCATCATAGGAAGATTATAGTGAAGACAAACACCATTTTCACATCTTCCTATCCCACTTACGTGTAAGTGCTATTATTCATGGTGATTATTTTCCTGTTTTCTGCTGATTGAACACATCAATGATTTACATTACATTGTTGTAAGTAGGTGATGGTCAATCTGGATAGTCATGACAAGCAAAGCTTGCTTGCGCTTTTCAAGGAAGCATTGCAGCAGTATCGGTGTTACCTGAGGAAATCACACTTTGATGGCAAGTCTATAAACGAATTTCCGGTGAAGTCTCCTGTGCTAAATTTAGAAGACATTTAATGGAAAAACCTTGTTATGCACTGGTCTCGTTCCCAGGATGAGGTACTGTCTATGATATCACATGACAATTTGAACTTCTACTTTTCCGCATGTGCCTTACGGATCTCTTTTGCAGGAAATCTGCTCAAAGAAGAATTCCGGTTTGAAAAGGATGACAAGATATCGCAAATATGCTGCCCGCTGCTTTGCTCTTGTTAGTACCTGTTGTCCTGTATCACTGTACTTGCATTCATACCTGTTTCATTATGTGACAGCAGTATGCATGATAGCTTGCTTATCAATTGTTCGCTCCAAATTATCTGATCTGTATGAATGGTTACATTAGTGTAGAATATATCCAATGCCAATGAAAAAGTTTAGCTCTGCATTGTTCTTGTAAGTACCTGCTGTCCTTTATCAGTGTACTTATATTGACAGCTAGTTGTTCATGTACCATCACTCTGCAGCTTATTTTCCTTTGCCCTCCATTTTCTACACATCAGATATATATTTACTCTTACCATAAGGTTGGATAACACCGATGGTACTGAAGAAGTTTAGCTCTGCATTGCTCTTGGCTGTACCTTTTTCCTGTATCCCTGTACTTACAATTATAGCTACTTGGTTATGTAGCATCACTCTTCATCTTATCTTAAATATTCTCCATTTTTTCTTATATTATCACATCTATATTTACTCTTAACAAAATGTAGAATAAAGGCAATGCTTATGAAGAAGATTCTGTGGTAAACTTCTTGAATTGCCCCCCCCCCCCCATCAGCATGGACAAGGGCTTTATAGAGCCAGTCTTCACCACTAATGTAAGTTTGTCCTTCTCAAGCCTTCAAACTTTGTTGTGTATATTTGGTTAGGCATGACTGCAACAGCTATTTATTTTTGGTGTTTGCATCAAATTGCATGTTTAAAGTTTATTATGTAGCTCATAAACAAAAGTTTGTCCTTCTCAATTTAAGTTTTCAGTTGTACAACCAAGTTCCTTCTTCATGCCATGTAAATTAAACTATACAGAGCAAGTGATCTTCTTTTGCACTGCATGTATGCTTCTATTCCTGATCCGTAATCCAGTGGTGTGGTGAACCTACCCACTACAGCACAATGTCATATTCTGCAATGTCTTAACTATGAACAATGTCATATCATTCTACTATTATTTAAACCGTCTCTTTATTTGCCAATCTGAAATGGGATAAATTGACAGCACACTAACCATTGATACTTATGATTTCTTGATCTATAATACAGTGGTGTCGTGAAGCTGCCAACTCCTTCACAATGTCATTTCTTGCCATGTCTTAACCTGAACAATACCATATTGTGTTAATGCTATTTTAAACTGTGTCACTTTATTCGCCAATAAGAAATGTGATGAATTGTCAGCACTGATACTTATATGTGCAAAACCTGTCATTTGTCTGCTTGTTTCTCTTTCAGAGTGAGGAGGATATAAGTGTCAAACAAGCGCAGTCTCATCAGCTTGCTCAGTTGCTTGTGCTGCAGCTCCCGAGCAGGGCTAACCTTTCTTGAACTCTATTGAAGTGCTGTCGGTTTTGTATATTATTTTGTTGGCGTGTTTATTTGCACTGGTGGCGATCTTTGATGCCCAGTGTATGTAATCTACTGTCTGCTTGTGCTTTATTATCATAGTGGCGAACTTTGATGCCCAGTGGATGTAATATGCCATAATTTTTTTATTGTATAGTCTAGGTGTTTTCTTATTCACGATGCTGCAGTTATTTTACTGTACATATATCCTGTCTTCGCTCCATGAAAAGTAAACCGGCCAAACCATAAAATTACGGTACATAATCGGGCCATCATGCAAATCACTATGTATGGGCCGCATCATGGGCCCAGTCATCTGGGTCCGTTAACAGGCCTAAATGTAAACTGGCCCACTAGTAGTATCGGGGCTTTAATAGGCCAAGTAAACCGCCGGCCCTATTTTCGCAAGAAAATTCAATGGGCTTTCAGTAGGCTGAAAAGTAGGTTGGGCCTGAAACATGTCGAACAGCTCACGGGCCGACAGCAGGCCGAAATAGTCCCCGGCCCATGATTGTGCCAATCTCATTACGGGCCGTTAACAGGCCAAAATTGTCTCGGTCCTTGTTTGGCCCAATCAGATTATCGGCTGTGAGCAGGCCAGATGCAAAGCGGGCCATAGTTAGGCCTAACTATATGACGGGCTTTTAACAGGCCGAAATAAATATAGGGCCGAAATGTTAAACGGGCCTTTAATAGGCCGAAACTAATATCAGGCCGTATTACTAAATGGGCCTTTAGCAAACAGAAATCCTAACCGGGCCTCAAGTGGGCCCAAAAGCACAGCGTCCAGTTGATGGGCCGAATCTGATATGGGCCATAATTTAGCCCAAAGGCTCTTGAAGGGCCAGATCTGATATGGGCCGTAATATGGCCCAGAACATGGTAGGCTATTAACGGGCCGGATCTCATATGGGCCCTTATTAGACCCAGAACATGGCAGGCTGTTAATGGACCGGATCAAATATGGGCCGGCATTTGGCCCAAAACATGGCAGCCTGTTAACGGGCCGGCCCACTAGTGTCTTCAAAATCTAGTGGGCCTTTAGCTGGGCCGGCCCATTATGGTCTGCAAAATCTTCTGGGCCATTAGCTGGGCCAGCACATTATGGTCTACAAAATCTTGTGGGCCTTTAGCTGGGCCGGCCCATTATGGTCTGTAAAATCTTGTGGGCCTTTAGTTGGGCCGGCCCATTTAATATTTATGGGCCACTTTTCGGCCGGTCCACGTGTCAACATATCATAGGCGCATCTCGCCCATTGGATGAGTGACATCTGTGCCAACGTGGAGCTGACACGTGGTTCCGTCGGCCAATGAGAATTTTACACGTGGAAAATCACCATTGGTCGTGGCTGTTAGCGGGTTATCAGATCCAAAACCGGACCCGATAGCTTAACGGCGACCCGTTACGGTGGATGCCATGTGTCGGTTACCCTTGACGAAAGCACTTCGATGACGCGCCATTTATCGTCATGGAAGTGGACACTTCCGTGATGATAATTTTGGTAATCTCATGGAACACTTCTACGACAGCACAGGTATGACTATCTTGATTCTGTCATAAAATCGTCATGGATGTACATGCATGACAGAAAACGTGACCTACTGTGACAAACACGTATCATCATGGAAGTGTATTTTTTTTGTAGTGCAAGTTGTTTGATTGTTTGTGCAGGTATTCGGTGACTTGTGCGTTGTCTCCTACTGGATTGATACCTTGGTTCTCAAACAGAGGGAAATACTTATCTCTACTTTGCTGCATCACCCTTTCCTCTTCAAGGGAAAAACCAACGCAAGCTCAAGAAGTAGCGTCTCTTCAACCTTTTGATCGTGCCCCACCATTGCAAGAAGCACACCCACCACAACAAATTCTTAGAGGGTATCCTGCGCGGCTCCAATGGCGCTCCGAGCGGCTGCCGACGACGAGCAGCAGTTCACCATGCATGCCGCGGTGGACATCCACAGAAGGTTCACGGAGCTCTCGGTGGTGTACACCAACAACCCGGTCTGGGTGGAGCACTCCATCCACATCATGGAGCTGTTGCTTGCCGAGGAGAAGTACAAGGTGGTCGGGTTCGACCTCGAGTACACCCGTGCTCGTGCCGGGTCTCGTCCCAAGGTCGCCGTCGCCTAGATGTGCGTGCTCAACCACGTCCTCGTCTACCACTGCTGCCTGGCCACAAGGCCTTGCGAGCATTTCGCCAGGTTTGTCAACAGCCCCCACTACATGTTCGCGACGGTGGACATCACCAACGATGTAAAGGTGCTCAAGAATTCGGGCATCGCCTGCCAGAATCTTGTCGACATCCAGGGCCAATACAAGATCTGGGGCAGCAAGGAGCATGAGAAGGACTCACTGGTTCACCTCGCCGAGGCCATCATCGACCCCTACTACAGAGACACGAAGGATTCCTGCAACAAGGACAAGCGTGCCTGGCACTCGGCCTGGATGGAGAAACTCGACAAAGCTCATGTCATGTACGCGGCCAAGGAGGCGTACACGAGCTACGACATGTACAGGTGGATCATTGACATGAGGAAGTGCCTCCTTCCCCAAAACGGCCAGGGATCTAGCCGGAAGCAGAGCAATGGCAAGCATCATCGCAACAATAAGTAGATGATTAGATCCTCATTTCTCCTAGTTTAGTATGCATGTAATTGCTTACTTTGGTGTGTGGAAATGTTATGTGTGTAGTCACTTGTGTAATTGTATGCTTAATTTGGTTTTGCAATGCTGTCTTTTTAAGTATATATGTTGATGCTCTGTAGACAGAGCAAATCACATCGCACACGGACTAAACAATGGAACCCGTCGGTGATGATTTCATCAATCACTGACAATTGTATACCAGCAATCGTTTGCTCACAACACACATGGCTTGTTAACAGGAATCGTCTGTGTTGTTATCGGTCTTCCCTCACATTTTTTATTATAGACCTGTTTGCTGCGTATCACACACATCTTGTTAAGTTGAACCATTTCTGTTCTCTTGGCTCAACGCAAACAGTTCATCCGAGTGAACTGTATGCCGTATATCACACACACCTTCATCTGGCTGCCCGTTTTCTGATGTTCCGCCTCATCACAAACAGTTCATCTGAGTGAACTGTATGCCGTATATCGCACACGCTTGCATCTGGCTGCCCATTTATGTTCTTCTTCCTCATCGCAAATAGTTAATTGAACTGAACTGTATGCCCTGCATCGCACACGCAACTAAAATGGGAACCGTGTTCGATGGCTCTGCCATCGCAAACATTTTGCATCTTTTTTATGGTTATTTTACATCACCGTTTGCGATTAATGCATTGCACACAGTTTCGTCAAAGGGTCTCTGATCGTAGTGTCGCGTTAGCAGCATCCTGCAGTAGTGGATGTCAAGGCATCTGGCTGGCCCAGGGTGGGATGAAAGGATCTTGGAGACTACGGACATGCATTTGCAATCCTCGTCGCAGAGGCAGCTGTCGATGGTGAGGTTGAGGGGGACGCGGCGCCAGAGGGGGCGCCACTGCCGGGAGAGCAGGGTGGTCCGCACGGCAGATTTGGTGGGGAGGAGGTTGATGATGACGAGCAGCATGTCGTCGGGGAGGCTGCCGATGAAGTCCAGGCTCGCTGGATGCGGTTTTGGCTCGAGCCGCCTCTGCTTGTTGGCTGCCTCGCCGTCCATCTCAGCCGGCGGCGACGCTGGTGTACACGTGTGCTTGGTGTGTATTGTGTGATGGGTGTGCGCGAGTGCGTCCTTGTGTGCATGCCGCCGCGCAGTGGTGAAGTGTGCGCGAGTGCGTCCTTCACACGGAAGAAGTTTGCCCTCAATTTACTAGTGTGCGGGGTTCTACCGCGAGTGGTTTCAACTTTGTTTACTTCACCGCCTGTCAGATGGGCCTCTAGTTTACTTATTTTCACCCAATGCCACATGGGCCAGCACACGAAGATAGGGAACACGAGTATGGACTGGTTGACCGGTTAACTAAACAATATATGGAGCTATACGCTGACACAGTGACCGTATAATCCCTCGGTATAGAGAGATCGAGTGAGAGGGGAGGCCCGTGAGAGATAGTAGAGAGAGAAAGAGGTACTCCCTCCATTCGATAATGTAGTGCCTATATTTTTTTAAAGTCAAACTTTTGAAACTTTGACCAAGTATATAAATAAATTACTTATATCTACAATACCAAAGATAAATGATAGTATGAAGTAAGTACATGTTGTGATGAATCTAATGATCGTTCCAGATGTAAATGTTTTTCTCCACATATACCTGGTCAAACTTTTCTGAGGTTTGACTTTTCAAAATATCCATATGTTTATGGACGTGAGAGAGTACCTAACTAGAGAGAGAGTGTGTGTGTGTGTGAAATAGAAAGAGTGAGTGAAAAAAGTGTGTGTGCGTGTGTGAAAGAGACATGGACAACACACGATAAAGTAGAGAAAAAGCGTGTGTGTCTTATGCAAACATATCACACATGCATCTTCGACAGTGGAAGCGAGGTGAGGAGATTGTGTGTGGTTGTTTGCAACCGAGAGAGAAAGACCCCTAGCACGTGGCCAAGAGAGGTCTGACAAACAACGGAGAGAGGTCGAGAGAGACGTATGGAGAAAATGCAGACATGGGGAGGAGAGAGTGTATGTTTGTGACAGAGAGATCCCCTGGAGATCGTGATGGGACTACATGGGTGGGAGATCGAGTGACAAGGTGTGTGCGCGATAGAAGATACCCCGAGAGATATCGAGATAGACATATGGATGGAAGGAGACAATACGTGTGTTCCTGATGGCTAGTGAGAGATAGTCATACTTAGGGGGGAGTGCGTGTGCCTATGATGGAGTGACGGATTATGGTACTTAGGGGGGGTGCGTGTCACATAGAGAGAGAGAACAAGGGCGGAGAGTGTTAGACGGGTCTATGTAGCACGAGCGAGATATGTGTATGTGTGAACCAGGGAGATATAAAGTTTGAGAGAGATAGAGGAGCCCCGATACGGCTGAGTGGTGCGTCAGATAGCTGAGAGGGGGAAAGAGATACTCCATCCGTTCGATAATGCAGTGCATATAAATTTTTTAGAAGTTTAACTTTGGAAACTTTGACCAGATTTGAGCAAATATTATTTATATCTACAATACCAAAGATACATCATACAAAACTACATCTCATGATGAATCTAATGATATATGTTTGCCATTCTAGATGTAACTGTTTTTCTCCACGTACATGGTTAAACTTTGTGATGTTTGACTTTTCAATAAATCTATATGCTATGGACCAAAGAGAGTGCCTAAGTCGAGAGAGATCAAGTGTGTGTGAAGGAGAATGAGTGAGTGTGCAAGAAGAGTGTGTGTGTGAAAGAGAGAGGGACAACAAACGATAAAATAGAGAGAGAGTGTGTGTTCGTTTCTTATGCAAACATATCACGCATGCATCTTCGAGATAGAAAAGTGAGGTGAGGAGATACACGAAGATAGCTGGTGCGTGATTGTTTGCTACGGAGAGAGACACCCCTATAGCACATGTCCAATAGAGGTCTGGCCAACAAGGGACAAAGGTCGAGAGGGACGCATGGAGAAGATGGACACATGGGAGGGAGAGAGGGTGTGTTTGTGATAGAGAGATCCCCTCGAGATCGTGAGGGGACTATATGGGTGGGAGATCGAGGGACGAGGTGTGTGTGCGATAGAAAGATGCCCCGAGAGAAATCGAGATAGACCAAGTGAGGGAAAGAGACAATGCACATGTTTGTGATGGAGACTAAGTATTAGTCATATACATAGGGGGGACTGCGTGTGCCTACAATTGAGTGAGAGACAATCATACTTAGCTAGGCGTGAGATTGTGTGTGTGTGTGAGAGAGAGATGGAAGAGAACGAGGGAGAGAGAGAGTTTTAGATGGGTCTATAGAGTGCGAGTGAGATATGCATGTGTATGTGTGACCCAGGGAGATGGAGAGTTTGAGAGAGAGAGGGAAGAGCTCCGAGATGACAGAGTGGTGTGTGAGAGAGTTACGGGCAACGATCTAGGGAATTTGTGTGCGTACGATGAGTGCACCCAAGATATTTAGCTTGGACTAGAGAATCATACATAGTGTGCCAGAGAGACCTATACATGGAGTGTGCATGCGAACTAGAAAGACCCCCCTCCCCCCCCCCACACACACAGAAAGAGAGAGATAGAGAGAGAGGGAGAGGGACCGACAAGGTTTGTGTTTGGATGTGTGCGATAGAATTGAAGATTGTTGGCGAGAGAGAGAACAGGAGTCCGGGAGAGGGGGAGGTCGCGTTTATGCATCAAAGACTGATATAAACCATGTTTCGATATAAAATTGCATTCAAATATTTGAGTTGGGGAACATGTTGTCTGCAATCCACACATGAACGGAGATATGCGTATCAAACGAGTTCATTAATTTGACTTTCAACATGTTCATGGAGTACTATAATACAGTACAACATGCTACTCAATTGAGGTGTTCAATTTTGGATTTAGTTCACTATTTTGACTTGGTGAACGAGCTATTTCATCGAATCGAGATATTTCATTTTGGGTTTGATTCCCGTTTTTGAGTGGGTCAACTATTTGTCATATAGTAAATCGTTAGCAACAAGCATGTAAAAACACATTAGTCCCGAGCATCATCTCACCATCTAAAAAAGAAGTGGCAAGCTAATATTTCGAAATTTGATTCGAATCGACTTGGTAAGGTAGACGTGGATGCTCGTTCTCCCAAAATTTGAATGAACCGCTAAACACCCTCTGCTCGATGGAATTTGCTCGAGCAAATAAATGGGAGACACGAAATTACCGGCCTATGTGGGACACGCATCAGTTGGCCCGTTGTACATCGAGGGTAGGTTCGTAACTTCATCCAAGCGCGCCTTCTCCTCGGCCGAAATGGCAGGTGCCGAATAATTCATAAACCATGGGCGGCAAAACACCCTCTCCTCACCCGAAATCGCTCGCGCCGACTATTTCAAAACACGCCCTCCTCGGCCGAAATCGCTTGCGCCGACTATTTCAAAACACGCCCACCTCGCCCGAAATCGCTCGCGCCTACTATCCCAAAACACGCCCTCCTCGCCCGAAATCGCTCACACCCACTATTTCAAAACACGCCCTCCTCACCTGAAATCGCTCACGCCCACTATTTGGGAGAAGCAAAGTTACTCTACTATCCCCAACCCTCAGTACACAGACCCAAGCCCAAAAGCCTAAAGGCAGGGGTAGAACTGTAACCCCCCTCCCCACACACACACACACATTTCAGACAAATGTGTCCGTAAGACATGGTTCCCCCTCCCAATTCCCCATTCATACATCGTGGGCGCCAAATCACCTTCTCCCCGGAAGCTCCCTTCTCCCCAGCCGTGAAACCTCAGCCCCTCCTCCATGGCGCCTCCACCGCACCAAATTCACCGCCACCCTCCTCCCCAATGCCGGAGACACTGTCCGTTTGCCGTCGTGCACTGGGTTGTGTGCCTCTTACTCCGTGCTGCCGGAGCTGCCTCGATGACGGCCGTGTGAACCGTACCGGAGCCGATTCACCCCCACCGTTGTGCACGGCGCCGGAGTGGCTCCAACTTCGGAAGCGTCCAGGGCCCCGGCGCTGGTTCCCCGTAGCCGTCGACCGTCGCGACATCTCTGCTTTCCTGCCGCCGGTAGCCACCGCAATCGCGCCGGCCTCACCGACTCGGCAGCTGGAGCTGCCTACTTCACCGGGCCGCAAGATAGGTCGTACACTCATCTTAAATCACTTTATTTAGGCATCAGTTGTCTGAATTTTTATTCTGGGCCAATCGATTCCCAATGGGAAGCAGCACCCCTCGAGGCGGCGGAGCTCCTAGGCTGCCAGTTGGCTGGTGTCTAATGTAAGGGTGCGGGGGCGCAAGTTCGCCACGGAAGCAGCGCTTAGGTGGCTATCATAGAGTTGCATGGGTTGAAGGTACTGCCGTCGGCGGATCTAGATGACGGCGAGTCTTTGTGGATTAGCCGGGGGTGGCGCAACCACGGCAGTGCGGTGGGGCGGGGAGCAGGGTTTTGGTCGGAGCTCTCACGGCCAGGGACGGCGGAGGCAGGCTGCTCTGCCGGTGGTCGCTGGCTTTTCTGGGAAGATTCTAAGTAGTGTCAGCCGGGAGGCACAAGACAGCCATCAAGCCCTCCGGCGTAGATTGGACTGTACCAAAATAAAATAAAATCGTGTGACCCCAATTTAGTTTTCAGTCAACAAACGTGTGACCACTCTCGTACCTTACTGTTGATCTCTTAGGGTATTTCTTCATATCAGAGATATGTGTCGTTCTTAACATTTTGCGTTTTCTGCATCTTCAGCCACACCGTCTTCCTTCTCACCGCAGCTGCTCCAACAAGGGAAGCATACACCAGAAGGGAGCTATAGTCCCCACTCAATAGTTCCCTGCATTGAATGTGCGTGCCCGACATGGACAGCCACAACAACTGCAGGGCCATCGACAAGTCAGCACATGATGCTCACTCCTATGGATGGCGGCCAGATAGGTTGTACCCTCATCTTACTTGTGTGCAACATTTATGGCTTTGTTATTCATCTAAGCATGGAAAATAGGTTATCACATTTCACTGTATATTCATGCTGATCTCTTAAGAGTCTTGTTTAGGAGTTAACTATGTTCCATAGTTCAGATAAGAGACTTGTTCTTTAGGTAACGCAGTTCCATAGTTATCATCCATCAG
The DNA here is from genome assembly GCA_011799875.1 of Thinopyrum elongatum. Classification (NCBI taxonomy): domain Eukaryota; kingdom Viridiplantae; phylum Streptophyta; class Magnoliopsida; order Poales; family Poaceae; genus Thinopyrum; species Thinopyrum elongatum. The sequence continues at coordinate 148,826,644 of CM022302.1, read as the reverse complement.
CCAATGTTATCCCACAAGCTGGTGATTATACCACTTATAGTATTACCTATGTTGTTCTTTAATACTTTTGTGTGCCATCTAGTTAATCTTGAGTACAAACGATACATATTCTGTAGCTTTCATCTGTGTTCTCCCTTTAGTTTTTGAGACATGTTGCTGCTAGTTAAGCCCAGTCCTACTATTTATGTCGTCTCCTACTGGCACTCATTACATAAATCTAACTACTAGTTGTCTTCCATGCATGTCAGATATAATTGCACACACTGATATATCCACAAGAACCTCACGGAGCAATGTAACGGCCAACAAACTTGACGTCAATGATACCCAATATGATGGAACATGTAAAGGCAGTTCTTCGGAAGACTTGCAGAAAGATGCCGAATCCTATTCACCCCACAAGGTCCTTGCCCTAACTTGGCCTGTGATATGGGTACAGCATGCATATAATGTCCTGGAGTGCATCTACTCTGTTGCAATGCCATGTGCTTAGCCTGCTGATCATGCATGTAAATATGTCATGCCTTCCTGTTTTTTAGTACCTATTCCATTCATGATAACATGTTTTCAAATTCAAGTACTGTCATTCTACTCTATCGCAATGCCATCTGCTTAGTTCGGACATCATGCTTCTGAATATCTTATGCATTGTTATTCATCAGTATGTACTTCATCTGTCTACCATACCATGTTTTTTTTACATTGAAGTGATGTTCTAGTGGTCTGTTGTAATGCCATCTTAGTTTCCCAACCATACACGCATATGTTGCCTTAGTGTTTTTCTGTATGTATTCTGCTATCATACAGTTTTACATTCAACTAGTGTTTTTTACTCTGTTGTCCTGCCGTATCCCTAGCTCTTACATCATACTCCCTCCGTCTGGATTACATGTCGCAGAAATGGATAAAAATTGATGTATCTAGAACTGAAATACACCTAGATACATCCATTTATTTCCGGATGGAGGGAATACATGTCAATATGTCATGCCTTTCTATGCTTCAGTACCTATTCCATCTCTCTGCCGTAGCATGTTTTATAACTGAAGCACCATTCTTCTATATAAGGCATGCAAGGGGAAGACGGCTATGTTAGAATCTGAAGGGTTACAAACAAGGTCTTTGCAAAAGATTGAAATGCCAGGAGATAGTAAACCAACTCCAGTGTTCATAGATACTTCTCCAGCACAGAGAAACCCAACTCCTGCTGATAATAAGCAGATTCAAGTGGCCAAAGAACTAGTCCACTCCAGTCCAGCAAAAATATGTCAATGATGTCTACTACACAACCTTCTTCTTGTAGACGTTTTTGGGCCTCCAAGTGCAGAGTTTTGTAGGACAGCAGCAAATTTCCCTCAAGTGGATGACCTAAGGTTTATCAATCCGTGGGAGGCGTAGGATGAAGATGGTCTCTCTCAAACAACCCTGCAACCAAATAACAAAGAGTCTCTTGTGTCCCCAACACACCCAATACAATGGTAAATTGTATAGGTGCACTAGTTCGGCGAAGAGATGGTGATACAAGCGCAATATGGATGGTAGATATAGGTTTTTGTAATCTGAAAATATAAAAACAGCAAGGTAGCAAGTGGTAAAAGTGAGCGAAAACGGTATTGCAATGCTTCGAAACAAGGCCTAGGGTTCATACTTTCACTAGTGCAAGTTCTCTCAACAATGATAACATAATTAGATCATATAACAATCCCTCAACGTGCAACAAAGAGTCACTCAAAAGTCACTAATAGCGGAGAACAAACGAAGGGATTATTGTAGGGTGTGAAACCACCTCAAAGTTATTCTTTCTGATCGATCTATTGGGCTATTCCTGTAAGTGTCACAAACAGCCCTAGAGTTCGTACTAAAATAACACCTTAAGACACATATCAACCAAAACCCTAATGTCACCTAGATACTCCAATGTCACCACAAGTATCCGCGGGTTTGATTATACGATATGCATCACACAATCTCAGATTCATCTATTCAAACCAACACAAAGAACTTCAAAGAGTGCCCCAAAGTTTCTACCGGAGAGTCAAGACGAAAACGTGTGCCAACCCCTATGCATAAGTTCACAAGGTCACCGAACCCGCAAGTTGATCACCAAAACATACATCAAGTAGATCACGTGAATATCCCATTGTCACCACGGATAAGCACATGCAAGACATACATCAAGTGTTCTCAAATCCTTAAAGACTCAATCCGATAAGATAACTTCAAAGGGAAAACTCAATCCATTACAAGAAGGTAGAGGGGGAGAAACATCATATGATTCAACTATAATAGCAAAGCTCGCGGTACATCAAGATCGTGCCATATCAAGAACACGAGAGAGAGAGAGAGAGATCAAACACATAGCTACTGGTACATACCCTCAGCCCCGAGGGTGAACTACTCCCTCCTCGTCATGGAGAGCGCCAGGATGATGAAGATGGCCACCGACGATAGTTTCCCCCTCCGGTAGGGTGCCGGAACGGGCTCCTAATTGGTTTTTCATGGCTACAGAGGCTTGCGGCGGCGGAACTCCCGATCTAGGTTCTGTTCTGTAGGTTTTGGGATTTATAGGAAGTGTTGTTGTCAGGGACAAGTCAAGGGGGCCCATGAGGCGACGACAAGGACGGGGGCCGCGCCCTAGGGGGGCGCCCTCCACCCTTGTGGTGGCCTCGGGACTCTTCTCCGATATCTTTTTATTCCAGTATTTTTATATTTTCCAAAAATATTCTCCGTAAATTTTCAGGTCAATTGGACTGCGTTTGATATTCGTTTTCTGCGAAACTCATAAACAAGGAAAAAACTAAAACTGGCACTGGGCTGTAGGTTAATAGGTTAGTCCCAAAAATCATATAAAATAGCATATAAATTCATATAAAACATCCAAGATAGATAATATAATAGCATGGAACAATAAAAAATTATAGATACGTTGGAGACGTATCAAGCATCCCCAAGCTTAATTCATGCTCGTCCTCGAGTAGGTAAATGATAAAAACAAAAAAAATTATGTGGAATGCTACCTAACATATTCATCCATGTAATTTTTCTTTATTGTGGCAAGAATATTCAGAGCTATAAGATTCAAAACAAAAGTTTAATATTGACATAAAAAAGATAATACTTCAAGCATACTAACAAGGCAATTATGTCTTCTCAAAATAACATGGCCAAAGAAAGTTTATCCCTACAAAATCATATAGTCTGGCTATGCTCCAGCTTCATCACACAAAATATTCAAATCATGCACAACCCCGATGACAAGCCAAGCAATTGTTTCATACTTTTGATGTTCTCAAACTTTTTCAACTTTCACGCAATACATGAGCGTGAGCCATGGACATAGCACTTTAGGTGGAATAGACGGTGGTTGTGGAGAAGACAAAAAGAAGGAGATAGTCTCACATCAACTAGGCGTATCAACGAGCTATGGAGATGGCCATCAATAGATATCAATGTGAGTGAGTAAGGATTGCCATGCAACAGATGCACTAGAGCTATAAGTTTATGAAAGCTCAAAAAAGAAACTAAGTGGGTGTGCATCCAACTTGCTTGCTCACGAAGACCTAGGGCAATTTGAGGAAGCCCATCATTAGAATATACAAGCCAAGTTCTATAATGAAAAATTCCCACTAGTATATGAAAGTGACAATATAGGAGACTCTCTATCATGAAGATCATGGTGCTACTTTGAAGCACAAGTGTGGTAAAAGGATAGTAACATTGCCCCTTCTCTCTTTTCTCTCATTTTTTTTATTTGGGCCTTTTCTCATTTTTTTGGCCTGTTTTTTTTCGTTCGGAGTCTCATCCCGACTTGTGGGGGAATCATAGTCTCCATCATCCTTTCCTCACATGGGACAATGCTCTAATAATGAAGATCATCACACTTTTATTTACTTACAACTCAAGAATTACAACTCGATACTTAGAACAAAATATGACTCTATATGAATGCCTCCGGCAGTGTACCGGGATGTGCAATGAATCAAGAGTGACATGTATGAAAGAATTATGAATGGTGGCTTTGCCACAAATACAATGTCAACTACATGATCATGCAAAGCAATATGACAATGATGGAGCGTGTCATAATAAACGGAACGGTGGAAAGTTGCATGGAAATATATCTCAGAATGGCTATGGAAATGCCATAATAGGTAGGTGTGGTGGCTGTTTTGAGGAAGGTATATGGTGGGTGTATGGTACCGGCAAAAGTTGCGCGGCACTAGAGAGGCTAGCAATGGTGGAAGGGTGAGAGTGCGTATAATCCATGGACTCAACATTAGTCTTAAATAACTCACATACTTATTGCAAAAATCTATTAGTCATCGAAACAAAGTACTATGCGCATGCTCCTAGGGGGTAGATTGGTAGGAAAAGACCATCGCCCGTCCCCGACCGCCACTCATAAGGAAGACAATCAATAAATAAATCATGCTCCGACTTCATCACATAACGGTTCACCATACGTGCATGCTACAGGAATCACAAACTTTAACACAAGTATTTCTACAATCCACAATTACTCACTAGCATGACTCTAATATCACCATCTTTATCTCAAAACAATCATAAGGAATCAAACTTCTCATAGTATTCAATGCACTTTATATGAAAGTTTTTATTATATCCCTCTTGGATGCCTATCATATTAGGACTAAATTTATAACCAAAGCAAATTACCATGCTGTTTAGAGACTCTCAAAATGATATAATTGAAGCATGAGAGTTCAATAATTTCTTCAAAATAAAACTACCACCGTGCTCTAAAAAGATATAAGTGAAGCACTAGAGCAACTGACAAACTACTCCAAAAGATATAAGTGAAGATCAATGAGTAGTCGAATAATTGTGTAACTATGTGAAGACTCTCTAACATTTAAGAATTTCAGATCTTAAGTACTTTATTCAAACATCAAGAAAAACAAAATAAAATGAAATGACGCTCCAAGCAAAACACATATCATGTGGTGAATAAAAATATAGCTCCAAGTAAGGTTACCGATGAACGAAGACGAAAGAGGGGATGCCTTCCGGGGCATCCCCAAGCTTAGGCTCTTGGTTGTCCTTGAATATTACCTTGGGGTGCCTTGGGAATCCCCAAGCTTAGGCTCTTGCCACTCCTTATTCCGTAGTCCATCAAAACATTACCCAAAACTTGAAAACTTCACAACACAAAACTCAACAGAAAACTCGTAAGCTCCGTTAGTATAATAAAACAAATCATTCAATTTGGTACTGTCAAGACAAGATTCATAATTTTTCTCACATGATTCCTACTGTACACTATCATTTCTACAATTTATATTAAGCAATATAAGCCATAGAAACTATAAAACAAGCAAACTATGCATCGAAAACAGAATCTGTCAAAAACAGAACAGTCTGTAAAGATCTGAATTGAAATCATACTTATGTAACTCCAAAAATTCTAAAAACTTATGAAAATCTATAAAATTTGTTTATAAATATACTGTAAAAAATTCAAAAAAAATTGATGCTCCAGTAATTTTCAACAATTCTGTGAATGGGCGCAAAAGTTTCTGTTTTTGGACAGAATTGAATCAACTATCATCCACACTATCCCAAAGGCTTTACTTGGCACTTTATTGAAACAAAAGCTATAATACATTATTAATACAGTAGCTTAATCATGTGAACATGCAAAAACAGTAGGTAAAGGTGTTGGGTTGTCTCCCAACAAGTGCTATTCTTTAATGCCTTTCTAGCTAGGCATGATGATTTCAATGATGCTCGCATAAAAGTAAAGAATTGAAACACAAGGAGAGCATCATGAAACATATGTGGTAAGCACATTTAAGTCTAACCCACTTCCTATGCATAGGCATTTTGTGAACAAAAAACTTATGGGAACAATAATCAACTAGCATAGGAAGGCAAAACAAGCATAACTTCAAGATTTTCAACACATAGAGAGGAAGCTTGATATTATTGCAACTCCTACAATCATATATTCCTCCCTCATAATAATTTTCAGTGGCATCATGAATGAATTCAATGATATAACCATCACATAAAGCATCACTTTCATGATCCATAAGCATAGAAATTTTACTACTCTCCCCATAAGCAAAACTCTTCTCATTCAGAATAGTGGGAGTATCATAAGAAACTCGAATACTATAAATTGTTTCCACATCAAAAGAATAATGTTCAGAAAAAGGGTAATTATAATTATGACAATATTTATAAATATAATCATCACTACTCTTTATAACATAAGTGTCATCACAATAATCATCATAAGTAGCAACTTTGTTCTCATCATAATCAATTGAAACCTCTTCCGAAATAGTGGAATCATTACTAAATAAAGTCATGACCTCTCCAAATCCACTTTTATCATCATAATAAGATTCAACACCCTCCAAAATAGGGGGATCACTACTTCCTAAAGTTGACACTCTTCCAAACCCACTTTCATAAATATTGCAATCATCATAAATAGGATGCATGCTATCATCATAATAAAATTGCTCATCAAAACTTGGAGGACTAAAAATATCATCTTCATTAAACATAGCATCCCCAAGCTTGGAACAAACATTAATTGCAGCAAATAAATTCTCAAACATGTCACTCTCATCAAACATAGCATCCCCAAGCTTGGGCCTTTGCATATCATAAGCATAATCACTCTCATCATTAATAATATGAATAGCACCAATAGTATAGCAATTATTATCATCACAACTTTCTAAGTTGGTGCCAAAAAGATTTTCAAGGTTATAACAAGTATCATTACTTTCCCAATCATAATCATCACAATGAGTAATAGGCATAACAATAATAGGAGCAACATCATTTGGGAGTGATACCTTTTTACCTTTGCTTCTCCGTCTTTTCTTTTTCTTCTTCACATCATGTGTGGGTTTTATCACCCTTTTGGAGCTCCTTATTGATGAGATTAGTTGAATAAAAAGCTCCTCCTCATTACCTGATTCATCATAAGAAAAAATAGGAGGATCTTGGGAAACCTCTTCCCCTTCATTAGTATTCTCTTCATCTTCTATTTGTTTTCTTGTCTTTAAGTAATTGGCAATATAAGAATTCTCAATGCAATTTACCACACAATACACATAAATTTCCTCTAGATCAAAATCAAGAAATATCTTAAGGTTACATTCTGGAATATCCTTAGTTATACGTTTCATTTCTTCATATCGCAGAAGCAAACTAAGTTCATTATGATGCGCAAGAGAAATCAAGTCATCACAATTTTTGGACACGATTCGATCACGAAACAATTTGCATTGGAGATTTAAATGACCATGTTCATTGCAAAGTTCACAAGGATGGCAAAAAATATTAAACTTTTCAGCACAAACATCTAGCCTCTCTTGCAACCATTTAGTTTCTAGGTACTTATGCCTCTTGCAAAATCTATCTTCCCTATTTGGTATGTAACAGCAAACTCTATGCACTCCACAAAAATTGACATGCTTGTAAGAAACATTTTTATCATAACTAGTGCAATCATCATTAGTACTATGGATATTCAAAGAATTCATACTAACAACATTGCAATCATGCTCATCATTCAAAGATTGTATGTCAAACATTTTATAAACTTCTTCTTCTAACACTTGAGCACAATTTTCCTTTCCATCATTTTCACGAAAGACGTTAAAAAGATGAAGCATATGAGGCAACCTCAATTCCATTTTTTCTGTAATTTTCTTTTATAGACTAAACTAGTGATAAAACAAGAAACTAAAAGATTCGATTGCAAGATCTAAAGATATACCTTCAAGCACTAACCTCCCCGGCAACGGCGCCAGAAAAGAGCTTGATGTCTACTATGCAACCTTCTTCTTGTAGACGTTGTTGGGCCTCCAAGTGCAGAGTTTTGTAGGACAGTAGCAAATTTCCCTCAAGTGGATGACCTAAGGTTTATCAATCCGTGGGAGGCGCAGGATGAAGATGGTCTCTCTCAAACAACCCTGCAACCAAATAACAAAGAGTCTCTTGTGTCCCCAACACACCCAATACAATGGTAAATTGTATAGGTGCACTAGTTCGGTGAAGAAATGGTGATACAAGCGCAATATGGATGCTAGATATAGGTTTTTGTAATCTGAAAATATAAAAACAGCAAGGTAGCAAGTGGTAAAAGTGAGCGAAAATGGTATTGCAATGCTTTGAAACAAGGCCTAGGGTTCATACTTTCACTAGTGCAAGTTCTCTCAACAATGATAACATAATTAGATCATATAACAATCCCTCAACATGCAACAAAGAGTCACTCCAAAGTCACTAATAGCGGAGAACAAACAAAGAGATTATTGTAGGGTACGAAACCTCCTCAAAGTTATTCTTTCTGATCGATCTATTGGGCTATTCCTATAAGTGTCACAAACAGCCCTAGAGTTCGTACTAAAATAACACCTTAAGACACATATCAACCAAAACCCTAATGTCACCTAGATACTCCAATGTCACCACAAGTATCCGCGGGTTTGATTATACGATATGCATCACACAATCTTAGATTCATCTATTCAAACCAACACAAAGAACTTCAAAGAGTGCCCCAAAGTTTCTACCGGAGAGTCAAGACGAAAACGTGTGCCAACCCCTATGCATAAGTTCACAAGGTCACCGAACCCGCAAGTTGATCACCAAAACATACATCAAGTAGATCACGTGAATATCCCATTGTCACCACGGATAAGCACATGCAAGACATACATCAAGTGTTCTCAAATCCTTAAAGACTCAATCCGATAAGATAACTTCAAAGGGAAAACTCAATCCATTACAAGAAGGTAGAGGGGGAGAAACATCATATGATTCAACTGTAATAGCAAAGCTCGCGGTACATCAAGATCGTGCCATATCAAGAACACGAGAGAGAGAGAGAGATCAAACACATAGCTACTGGTACATACCCTCAGCCCCGAGGGTGAACTACTCCCTCCTCATCATGGAGAGCGCTGGGATGATGAAGATGGCCACCGGCGATGGTTTCCCCCTCCGGCAGGGTGCCGGAACAGGCTCCTGATTGGTTTTTCATGGCTACAGAGGCTTGCAGCGGCGGAACACCCGATCTAGGTTCTATTCTGGAGGTTTTGGGATTTATAGGAAGTGTTGGCGTCAGGGACAAGTCAAGGGGGCCCATGAGGCAAGGACAAGGACGGGGGGCGCGCCCTAGGAGGGCGCCCTCCACCCTTGTGGTGGCCTCGGGACTCTTCTCTGATATCTTTTCGTTCCTGTATTTTTTATATTTTCCAAAAATATTCGTCGTAAATTTTCAGGTCAATTGGACTCCGTTTGATATTCCTTTTCTGCGAAACTCAAAAACAAGGAAAAAACAGAAACTGGCACTGGGCTCTAGGTTAATAGGTTAGTCCCAAAAATCATATAAAATAGCATATAAATGCATATAAAACATCCAAGATAGATAATATAATAGCATGGAACAATAAAAAATTATAGATATGTTGGAGACGTATCAGTCAACTCCATTCTAAAAAGCGTGTGCGCATCCTCACATCATGAAATTTTATAGCATTCAGATCATATTTTCTACATGTCTCTTACCCATCTCTCTTTTAGAAAATGAGCTTAAAGGATAGAAGACTTTCTAAACTAGGATCTTGTTCGAGGAAAGTATCTTGCGGGAATTCTCTGTGCTCCAATGCTAATGTAAGTACTTGTTGTATATCACTAAATTTTTACATCAGCATGTATTTTGTTAATCGGCGTGAATCCAACCTTTATCAGATCTAAATTTACTTGCAGCAAAATATATAATTAAAGGTGACAATGTTGATTTTTGTAAGGAAAACTGCCTGGTAGTTTTGCATACTGAGTTGCATGAGTGTACTATCTCATATCATGCACATTACTAAATTGCAGTGTTGTTCTGGTTGCCCAATCATTCATTGTGTCAATGTTGCTTTCCTATTACCTTACATGGCTGATGATAGCTGTGCCATATTGTGTTAATTTGGTGTAGGCTGGTGTGGTCTAGTTGCCCAAATGTTCGTTGTGTCAATGTTGCTTTCCTATTATCTGACCTGGCCAATGATAGCAATGCTAGTGTGTCAGTTTGTCTTCTTTCCAAACTCTAAAAACAGCAAGGCAACCCCATTGTTTCTTTCCAATAAATCTAGGCCAGGTAATATGGCAATAACTCTTGATTAATCTGTTCGGTTCCCCTCCTAATTTATGTTATGATGCAGTGGTCGAGACACTCTCCACTATCAATAATACAAGCCTGCCAAAATCGCCATCTGAATCTGTTGAGTTTCCTTTGTCTCAAATCCAACAGAAAAAATGTATGTTTGTGAACGAATTACTGGCTAAAGCAATCATGGAAATCGTGGAGGAATCAGAGGTGCACATTCTTGCGCAACAACAACTGATCAATGTTTTCAGAGACAGTGTAGCAAAGAAGGAAGAACTTGCTCACATGCTTATGGGCGTCATCCGCACTGAGGTTGCATATTGTGAGGTTGTAGATCGTTAAGTTCTGCTCATTTATTTGCACTGGCATCAATCTTTGATTACCCAGTGGATGTAATTTCCTGTAATATATGCTGGATGTGCAACGTTTTTCCTTGTATGTCGTACGTTTGCTTAGCACGCCTCGCATTCCAGCTAACTGGTCGCTAGGAAGGCAAAAAAGTAGTGAAATTATTAGTTAGCATGAACAGTCATGGGCCCTATATGAAGGAAGTGGCCCACTGCCCTTAATGGGCTTCCCTAATGGGCTCGCATGGCCCAAAATTCTCATAGGCCTTTGATTGATCGGTTTTTGTCCTGTCCATAGTTGCTCGTCGTAATGGGCTCAAATTATAGCTGGGCCGGAATCGACATTATCTAATTGGGCCTACTGACATGTTCAAACTTTAGTGGGCCCATTAAGTTAATGGGTCGTAACCAGGCCGAAAGCACTATTGGGCCGCTATCATTGAAACGAGCCAACAGTTAATGCTCGGCCCTGTTTCCTCCCGGGTCGTTAACAGGCCGACATAGAAGCGGGCAATAAGTGGGCCCATTCTACTTCACGGGCCATTAACAGGCCGATACTAAGGTCGGGCTATATATGGCCCAACTGTATTTTGGGCCTTTAGCAGGCCGAAAGAGACATCGGGCTCGTACTGGACCATGAAGAGCATGGGCCGCTATGAGGCCGAAAGTCAGGTCGGACTTTATATGGCCCAACTGTTTTGTGGGCCTTTAGCAGGTCGAAAGAGAAACCGGGCTGGTATTGGTCATGAAGAGCATGGGCCGTTAAGAGGCCAAAACTCAGGATCGACTGCAAATGGCCCAACTCATCTATGGGCCGTTAACGGGCTGAAAGACACACCGGGCTGGAAATTGGCCCAACACTTAAATGGGTCGCTAAAAGGCCGAAAGACGTACATCCTGAAAATTGGCCCATCCCTTGAATGGGCTGTTAACAAGCCGAAACCACATGGGGCCGATATTGAGCCCAAATATATAGTGGGCTATTAACGGGCTCGAACTGACGATGGGCTGTAATGGTGTCAAATAATTAACGGGCCATTGACGGGCCAAATTGGCACATCTCGTATGGGCCGTGGGCTTAAATGGACCAGACACAAGTAGGCCCTATATGGGCCGGCCTGCTAATTTTGACTAGGCTGGCCTCTTTCACCTAATTGGGCCACTGTTGGGCCTTGCCATGTGCCAACGTATCATAGGCGCCTCCCATACAATGAGTGGATGACATCTGTCCCAACGCTGAGCTGACACGTGGATCCTCTGGCGAATGAGAATTTTACACGTGGAAAATCCCCATTGGTCGGGGCTGTTAACGGGTTATCGGATCCAAACCGGAACCCGATAGCGTAACGGCGACCCGTTATGGTGGAAGCCACGTGTCGGTTACCCTTGATGAAAACACTTCCATGACGCGCCATTTATCGTCATGGAAGTGGACACTTCCGTGATGATAATTTTGGTATTGTCATGGAACACTTCTACGATGGCACAAGTATGACTATCTTGATTCTGTCATAAAATCATCCTGGATGTACATGCATGACAGAAAACGTGACCTACTGTGACAAACACGTATCATCACGGAAGTGTATTTTTTTTGTAGTGGAGGGGGTGCCTAAAGGGGGTTCTATAGTGCAAGTGCAAACAAACGAGTGCCAAAATGGCAACACACAAGCATTAAAATAAGGTAGGTGATATAGTCGCGTACTTGTTGCCTAGAGCAAAAGGGCGACTTATATCAAAACACAAACAAATAAAAACAAGAAACACGCAATCATGGTTCTATCTGAACCATCACACGGACTCGACTTCGCATAGGGGATACACTACCCATCCTACCCTAGGGGTTCTCAGACTCAGTAGTCATGCTTGCTTCGTGTGTTGGAGAGAAGGACTCTCAGTCTTTTGGGTCTTCCTCAGGTGTCGCTATGTCCCTTGTAGTTGTTCGATGAAATGATCCGGGTTGGGCATGAAGAATCTTTGACAACTTCTCATCTAGTAAGCTGACGGGGCGAAGGTGGTTCCTCGTGGCTGCCATTGTCCAGGTCTTCGGTTATCTCTGTAATCATGACAGTGCCTTCTTGTCTTCTAAGGCATCGAGGCTTCCAGGTAGGCAATCCTTTATGCAATAACATCAACAAGGCATGGTAGAGGTTCAACCTGTCGGTCACGTTGGTGACAACATTGACACCAAGAGCGGGGAACGAAGAGAACCGTTTTCCTGCTCACTATAGTGAGGTGGACTAAATGGCAAGGTTCTCATTCACCGGTGGTTGCCGATACAACAACGTAAGGACAGGTTTGCTCTATTAGCGATGTATATCATGATCTTGCATATTTTACGCCTGATCATTGTAGGCCAAGGTTGCATCATCCTAGGGCAGTGTCAAGGGTGTCACCATCTTCTGAGTCTTGGTTTCCTCATTCCTTGAGAAGGTGTCTTCTGTTGGTATCGTCTTGTCATGGTTTCACCAATCTTGTGTTCCAAAGATGTGACCAAACTTCTGGCAAGGTGGTTTCTTTCGAGGTTGCCCTCGAGGATTACAAGGAATCCAGTGGTGAGGGGCATGAGGGTGCTAGCGACCGTTTGCAAAAGTTTTGAAGGGGAAGAGATCAATAAGGAAAATATATCTTAGTTTTCAAAAAAAAAACTCAGAAGGGAAGAGAGGTATAGATAGTTTTTGAAAATTAGTGATAGTCTTGGAAATAGTTTTACCCTAACTAACGACCATGCTAACTAAGGCTTCCTACAGTCAGGATGGCTCTGATACCAGCTCTGTGGGTACCCCGACTCATAAGTCGTGATCACCGAATGCACGTGTACAGTGATCCCAGAGATCAATGCTCACTGAACACATAGAAGCTGAATAACAAGAGTCTTACATCCATACATACCGTCTTACACAAATTATGACCATTATGGTCAATTCTTCATAAACTCACAGCAGAAATCTTCAACGATAGCGTGAACCCATGCCATCTGCCTTAACCCTACAGGCATTCTGACTGGGAAGCGTCCTAGCTCGCATGTTCGTCACCAAGGTACTCTTCATTAAATCATGTTCTTTCATGCCTGGCCAATAAAATAACCAGTGGCAAGCCAATGAGTACTTTGAATGTACTCGCAAGCAACCCATGTTTTGGAACAAGGTACAACAATGCATGATATAACACTAAGTAGGTAATTTTGCAGAAGGCTAGTTTTGAGTGCAATGACATGTCCTAACAACTTGTAAAGCATGCATCATAAGAATTCAGATATCCATGTGAACAGGTTACAGATATCAACATAAACAGAGTTTGGATCAACTCCAGCTTAATTGACATGTCAAGTCCTTCAACTTGACTCAAGTAGTTCTCTCAACACACACACGCCAGGTTTTTGTAAACAATGGACGTAGCCTAAGAGCGGTTATCCAACTGTCCTTGACCGTGGACACGGCTATTCGAATAGTTTGACACTCTGCAGAGGTTGCACACTTTACCCACAAGATCCGGGGAACTTCCGTGTCATCCACGACCCGCGGTACCTCAAGTACCCGGGGTAAGCACCCGATCACTACCTTTCCCTAGCCGTGACTAACATAGAGTCCACTCGATTGGTAGCAACCCCCGTGCCAAACATTGTCACATAATAAATTTTGTGGAGCCACACTCCCATATTCATCACACAACACAAGCACGGGGTACCAACGGTGTGTCCGGTGCCCTGTAAAAACGATCATGGCCGCCTATCCAAGCACGACCCCGTCCCGAGAGTGACCACGCCACTCCTGTCACCAGTAATGCGGGCATCCATGTTAGCACAAACTAGGTAATCAATAATGCCCTTTCCCATATAAGGGTAGAGTGGTTGCACATGTAAGGTTGGAGTAACGGTCGCAACTTAAACCAATCCATTTTCGAAAACAACACACACACTTGCCTCAGTACACCACTTCGTCATCAAGTGGTTACCTAGCTCAACATCCTCCTCGGGCATTAGTGGCACCCGACGGGGTTTTTTTGAAAAAAGTCTTTTGAAAATACCTTTGTCTCCATAACCATGCATATACCCGTCCCATTTGCGTAGCAACTACTTTAGCATCCTATCTACTTCCACCCGCATAACCCTCATAGGAAGGTAGGGTCATGCACAATGCAAGTATCAACAAGGAAGTAACAGAGGCAACCCAACAAAGTGGTTACCATCTCATCGTGATTGCGATGCAACAATAATAAAGTGCTATATGACATGCATAAAAAGGGTTTCATAGACATGGTCAAGGGGCTGCTTGCCTGGCTCAACAAAGTCTTCAAATCTTCTGGTCCATCTCCGGGCACTCCATTTACTTCGTCAACTAACATCGAAAGCAATCACAATAAGCAACACAAAAAGTCAGAAATAAAAGTGCTCTAAAAATATGAATTTGACTTTTGTAGGACATCCCTGGTTATATTAAAAATAACTAGAGTGGTTTCATTGGAATTGGATCAATAGATATTTTTGAAAATTTCAATATGATGGGATCAAGGGATTTAATGGATCTGCAAGGGGTGTACAGAAATATTATTTTGAAAAATGAGCAATGGCACCCATTTAACAAAGCATGATTTTAGAAGCATCTAGGAGTTTGTTTCACTAGATTTGGAGTTCAAATGAATTATTTATGAATTTCCTATGAACTTTGGAAGTTGGCTACTCATGGAGAAATGGACCAACATTTGATGTGGCACAGAAAGTATTGCTAAAAATGTTCATAAAATAAGTTATGAACTTATAAGTACCTAGGAATTTGAATCATGGCACTTGGATTAAATTTGAGCTATCTATGATTTTCTAAACTTCATCATAGAAATGGAAAAATAGGGTTTGATAAATAATTGTGAAGAAAATGTTTCTATAAAAAAATTGCAAACAGCACCATGAGATGGTTCATGATTTATAGAGTCACTAGGAATTTGAATCACCAAATTTGGAGTTCAAATGAATTATTTATGGATTTTCTAAGTTATCTGGAAAAAGAAAAGAAAATTAGCTATTACCCTTATCCTGCGCTCTGCGCGAGAGATAGTCAGTGCGCCGGCCCAGCTGCACGGCCGCACGGGCGACAGTGGTGACGTCGAAGGCGCCATCTAGTTGGTACACCTTTGCTGCGGGTTCACGGGAAACGGCGGACCCTTCTCCACTTGCCAGCGTGGCCTGGTGGCTGGGCCACTGACGAGCAGGGCCCGCCCGCAGGTTCATCTTCAACCTCCCGCGCGGGTGTGACGGGAGACAGAGGGGGCGAGGCCGAACGGCGCCGGCGCTCTCCCCGGCCACTCGATCCACCCCAGGCATAGCTCCGGCCACCGGAATGGTCAGAGCGGCAGGGTGCATCCGCGGGGAGGTAGCTCGCTTGTCGGCGAGCTCTAGAACGAGCAAAGCCGCGACCGTGGCGGACGGCTACTTCAGCCGAAGTTGGGCACGGCGCCGCGAGTCACTGGAGAGGGAGGGAAACTGCGGGGGAGCTCGTGATGGCCTCTGGTGGTGGTTAGAGGGAGAGGGAGAGGCAGGGGCGCCTGAATTTGAGCAGGGGCCCAAGGCGGCAATGGCGGCAGAGGAGGAAGAAGAGGGCGTGGGAGGGGGAGTGGGTTGGTCCTGGGGGTCTTTGGGGAGATGAAGGTGGTGCCGCGCATCAACAGAGAGGCCGGGGATGGCCCTATGTAGCGGGGCGGAGGTGCACCGCGGACGACGTCCATGACCATGGCCTAGGCAAAGCCAGAGGCCAAATCGGCACTCTGGGTCATGTCTACGGTCCTCCTAGGCGAGGCCCAGGACTAGGGAAAAGGGAAGGGAGAGCGGGGCGAGCTCCTGCGGGTCCCGAGCGCGGGTGCGCACTCGCGGAGCTGGGCGGTGCTCGGGCACGCATGAGGATGGGCAGGAGGGAGAGAGGAAGGAGGGGGACGGCACGCTGGCGTGTTGAGGACGCCGAAAGGCCTCGGCAGGCGCGCGGGGAGGGCCAAGGCAGTCGGGAGCGTCGGGCAGGGGGGCGCTACAGTGCCTTGGTGCACTGTAGCGCGCTCCAGAGCGTGGCAATGGCCGGCATGGCCATTATTCAAAGGCCAGCTGCTTGTCCAATTGTGTCCTAGGGCTCCCTCGGATGCTCTAGTGTGGTCAAGAGCTAGGAGAGGTGCTAGATAAAGAAATGGGAGAGAGAAGGAGTGATGCCATGGGTGAACAGAGAGAGAAAGAGATGGGTTTTACCCCAAATTAATTGAGATGTTGAAGGAGGGGAATTTCTGGAGGTAGGAGGTGATCGGGGGCAACTGTGGTAAAAATTTGAGCTCATGGAGAATAGTGTAAGGGGTCAAAATGGTGATTCTAGCAAAATGGCAGAAGGTGTTTGATGGTGATTTGGGCTAGTTGCACTAATATCCTTCTTGTGAAACTTGACAGAGGTGATGGCCATGCTCATGTGACAATGTGGTAAAATGTTGAGCCCATTTGGAGAAAGTTTCCAATGTAACTTTTCTAAACCCTAGAAATCAACAGAAAATGGGTTTTCCTATATCTAGCTATGCAAATCTATTCTCCTTGATGCACCACTTGATTTAGTGTCATCATTTGGGGATTTTAGCATGTCCACAAGATTTGGGATCAAAAGGAGACAATTGGTAATGTAGAGTTGCTCAAATTTGGTTTTGGACAGAGAGGGTTTTGGGGCACTTTTATGCACCAAACCTATTTGGATAGGAGTGAAACTTGGCAATATAATCACATTAGACATGTGTGACTTGCTAGAATTTTCCTGGATTTATTTGACAATATTTCTTTTAGAAATATTTCACATCCTTGAATTATGCAGAAATGGTTTTGGATGGTTTTGTCCAATATTTTGGTCATGATCATGTGTTTAAACTCATATATAGGGACAATATATGTGCACTGAGTCTCCATAAATTTTCTAAAAATAATTTTGAAACTTTAAAATAATTTTAACCTATTAAAGACCATTTCTGGCCTTATGAAAAAGCCTTTAAATAAAATAGCAAAATAACTTTTAAAATAATATTTTTGTGGTTTTAGGGAGTCCTATATCTAATAGGATTCAAATATAATTTTTGAAAGATTTTTCACATCCCAATTTAAGTACTTGTAGTTCAAGCCTTAACTCGGGGGTTTTTGGAAAACCTAATTTAGAAAATACTTTTTGGGCAAATTATTTTTCGAAGAAAATACTATTCTATCCTATACACATGGCATGATCATTGGGCAAAGTTTTGGATCAAGGATATGAAGTATAAGAGTTGGAGGATTTGTTTCATTTTTAGAGCATTTGCAAACAGCAACCAAAAATCCAAATCAAAGCAGAGACCAAAACACTCAAAACTTTTTGTTAAACCTCATTTTATCATGGTTTATTAGCTTAAGTGTTGTGGCATGAAAATCAGGGTGTGACAAGGTTTGACTGAAGTCAGACTTCCTAAAGTTTGACCAAGTTTATAGAAAAAATATAAACATTTACCATAACAAATCTGTATGATGTGAAGTACATTCAATAATGAATCTAATGGTATTGATTTGTTATTGTATATGTTAATATTTTTGTTTATAAACTTTGTCAAAGTTTACAAAACTTGACTTTGACCAATGCTAATACGCGGACTTAAATAAAAACGGGGGAAGTACACATCTGTTTTCTTAGTTTGTCGTGGCATTAATTATTTGTTGTAATTGTGAAATAAATATATTAAGCTATTGACTTCAAATGTAATGGTTTGTACAATTCAATATTTAGAATCGTTGTTTAATTGCAAGATGAATACCAGGTCCATAGTACTTCACAATATGCTCAAACTCACATAATCCAACTCAAATGAAAATCTAAATGCATTTCATAGTTATTAATTTGTTGGATGCAACAAAACCAACCATAACCCTACATGATCCGGTCTAATGCAATTTTTAGAACACATCCCAATGTGTGAATGAAACGTAGAGAGTTTGTGGATATGGAGCAATGGCGGGAGAGAGATGTGTGCGCTCAACACACAAGATATACACCCAATGGAAGAAAGAGACAGACGACGGGAAAGATTGTATATATGTGGGCGAGAGAGTAGGAGAGAAACCGAGAGAGAGAGAGAGAGAGAGTGCGAGAGAGGGATGTATACAGAGGAAGAAGTTAGGTCTGTGAGTAAGATAGAGACATGTAGTATGTAAGGAGTGAGATGCGTGTGCATCGAGATTTTGTACATGCGGAAGGAGAAGAGACAAAAGGTTTGATGAGAGAGCTCAAAAGAACATGGAATAGAGGGGAATCTTGTGGGCTAAGGGATTGATAATTTTGTGTGGGGGGGAGGGAGAGGGAGAGAGAGGGGAGAGGAGTTACTCAGCTGTCGCCACATCATCATGCTTCCAAATGGCCCCGCGGTCTCTAGTGCAGTCTGGTCATCGTCTTCATTCTTCCCGATGCCCTCCTTGAAGATCAAGGTGGTGTGCATGTGGGGGTGCAGATAAGCACAAGCGACAGTGGTCGCTATATAACCTTGGATGGGGATGGATAGTATGATGGTGGGGGGGGGGGGGGGGGGTCGTGTGTGTGTCAAATATTGAGAGAAATCAAACCTATGGAGAGAATGTGTGTGCATAGTGAGCATGCGAGAGAGGCTAATGGTGCAAGACAGATACATTGTGTGCGTTAATGTTTAAGCAATATAGAGAGATTGTGTGCGGGATACAAAGATAGGACTATGGGGAGTGTGTTTGCTAGGCAAAGATACATGTGGTACATGCTGTGTATGTGACAGAGAGGTACATGCATGCCAAATAGGGTTTTCCTGAAGAGATTGTGTGTGCGAGATAGAGAGCAATGTAGGGGCCTTGAGGCGGGCAAGGGTTGGGTGAGGGTGTCAAAATGTGTGCGTTGATACATGTGTTACATGCGATTGTGTGAGGGATGGTCGAATCGAGAGAGATGGTTGTTGTGTTAGGGATGCTCCTCTCTCTCTCTCTCTCTCTCTCTCTCTCTCTCTCTCTCTCACGCACACACAAAAAACACGAATAGAAGACCGTTCTCTCATGTATACACAACATCTCGGTATATCTCTATGTCTCACTCATACATGATCATTTGCACATTCACACCTCTCTATGAATATCACACACATGCACACCGTCTGCACATTGCCCTTCCGCCACAACATATGTGTAGACAAATACACGCGTTCTCTCTCCGTTACACACACAGAATCTCTATTAATATTTTTTTTGTAGGGCGCACCTAAAACATCCAAATCCAAATAATCACGAATTGAAGCTAAATACAAATATATGGAAATATTGTAGCGTGAGGAACTTTTCCAGCAAAAAAAGTAGAGTAATATTCGGGGATTGTTTTCACACACACAAAAAGGTTCGGTCGATGTCCTTCCATCGCGACACCGTGAAGCACCTTTTGATTGACCGCGCAGCCGCGGTGCACACGCTTGCACAGGATTCCGTATCAATGATATGCAAACTAATGTGGTGTATAAGCGTGGCCGCGATGCACGCGCTTGCACAGGATTACATGTACTAGTACGGTGTTCTTTTAAGTTTGAGCAACCCTATAACCAAGCTCCCATAAGTGCACTCATCAGTATGCCGCCGCTGCCGTTGCGCATGCGTACAGTCGTTGCAGTACTGTACGGTGCAGTACTATCGCTGCCATGTGGGACCCAGCCCCACATGTCATCTGCACTACAGCATTGTACGGTACTGCAGAGGATCTCAACCCCTCGCCCGCTCACGTTGTCTGCAGTCCCTCCTCGCGATGACGCCATGCTGCCAAGCACACGAGCAGGTCGAGCCGCGTCTATGCCCGCAGTGTACGAAGAGGAGGAGGTCGAGCGCATGCTCCAGCACGCCTGCGAGGAGGAGCTAGCATGTCATTGTCATCTCCGCCCGCCCGGAGGAGGCTCGCATGGTGGCTGTTGCGGCAGAAGCCGGTCGCTCCCGCACCGAGCCCGCAAACCGGGTGCGGACGTGGAATCTACCTTCGAGACCTTGAATGCCACGTGGATCATGCAATCTAAAGGAACATTTTGGGTCAGACGACTCTTGTGAGCCGTTGGATGCAACATGGACGCCCAGAAGGGCTTCTTCAACCTCCGAAAATGATGCACTGTTCATCTTCTCTCTCAACCATCAAGCCACCAGCCCGCCACAGGCCTAACCGCCTGCTGCCGCCGCCCCACCCTCCCTTGAACTGCCTGCCACCGCCATGCTCGCCCCCCCCCCACCCCGGCCATCCGTTTAACCCGGGCATGATCCATTTTTTCGGCGAACGGCATTCCACACCCAACACTCATAAGATAGATCATGGGCACCCTGCAACCCTAATATAGATACTGGGGTAGCTTCTCTGCCATCTTCTTCCTTCCCTCCGGTGAACTTCTTCTTTCACAAATCGACTGGCCCAAATTATACTACTAGTACGTATTAAGTAAGGTAGGAACATGAAGAAACGAGTAGTAGTGCCAACTACAAGAAGAACAGTAGTAAGGCATACTAGTACATACTAAACAGTTCAAATAATGAGAAAGAACATAACATAGCTCTGCTGGGGGCTCAGCATATCACACCCCTGAAATAAAACTAAGAAACTAGTCTGCTTGACACTGCAGTAGAACCATCATGAGCAACGGCACTGCCACCTTACTCGGAGTCCTTGTCCACGTCCTCGACTTCATCCTCGTCCTTCTTCCTCTTCCTCTTCGCTGACACTTCTTTGCTTGAACCGGACACTGGGCTCTGCTTCTTCATCCAACCCTTGTAGATATTTAAACAAAGGTAGGCATCTGTTGTTGCGTACATGATGTGATCTTCATCTATTGTCTTCGACTCCCATGCATGATGAAACTTGGGGTGAGGTTTCTTCACTTCATCGTACGAAGGATCAATCATGGCTGCTGCCAGGGTCAGCCTTGAAGGCTGAGAGGAGGACACCAGGCTTTCCTTCTGGAGATCGAAGGGCTGGCCTACAACGAGGCCTATCCGACCCAGGACTCTCCTGTCGTTCATAAAGTCTACAGTAACCAATTTCACTCTTTTGTCCTTGAGGAAGACCTCAAAATCCTGGCACCTAACGTCGGTGTGGCATATGTGGTAGACCAAGCACACGTTATGTACGCAAACCTGGATCACGTCGGGCTTCTTTATCTCTGCCTCCTTTAGAAGCTTCTCCTTTTCCAGGACTGTGGTGTACTCAACATCTAGCCCAGCAACCCACTCATCCTTTGAACTTTGGAACATGTGTAGCAAGCGACCAAGGCATGCTTCCACCGTCGCGGATCTACGGGTGTAGATGACAATGAACTCATCCCGGTGATGGTTCTAACCTTGTACTGACTTGGATTTGGGAGGCCATGGATTTTGGAGGCAGGTTAGGAGAAGTGGAACTGGTGTAATGTGAAAGGACGGGACGACTGGGAGTGAGCTATTGTAACGTACGAGGACGAGTAGGGCGTGCGAATGGCGTGGGGTGGTGGCTTGCCTGGTGGATAAATGGTTGCATGCCCCCAAGAGTTCTCGAGTACTATGCGTGACCCACTAGATGTCATGTCTACTAGACCCACATCGTAGGCCTGACGGTATAGGTTCTGCATGTTCGCACGCCATGCCGGCGCATGCATGTAACTTTCACTTAATTCCGTCAACCGTCGCGCCTCCCATGACCTTTGCCTCCCTCACGCGGTCGTGCCCTTTGAGACTTCGGACGGCTATAAATGAGCAATTTTCTTTTTCCTACTCCGCATGCATGATAATCCCTCTGGTCCTTTTACTCCGCGTAGGATTTGTGTCAAGCCAAAGTTTGCAAAAGTTTGACCAAATTTATATTAAAAATATCAATATCTACAATACCAAATATATATTTTATGAAACTACATTTCATAGTGAATATAAAAATATTGATTTGACATTGTGAATGTTGATACATTTTTCTATAAGTTTGGTCAAAGTAGAGGTACTTTGAGTTCAGACAAAACTTATACTATGCACTATGCAGACTAGTTCCTCCGTCCAGGTGCATTATGATATTGCCATGTCATATATAGTCCCTGTCCCACCACTCCTCCCCGTGTGAAAACAATCTGCATGCATGACTCTCGTCCACCCGCGCTCGTCCAATCCGTTGTAACCAGCAATATTTCCACCCCTCCCCTCCGTCCTAATTTACTCCAACAAAAATATACCCACCTAGTTGTTACGTTAATCACGCAACATATCTTCCATAGGTGTGGCATAGCTCGCTATAAATACTGCGCCTCCCACGACATTCGGAAGAACGCTCACGTTCATCGCCTTTATCTCCTCCCCCTCCCTCTTAGTTACGGACCCGTCGACCACCATGGCATCGCCCCTCCCAATCCCTAGGCGCCCCTCACTGCCACTAGTGGAGGATGACATGTCGGTGTTCCGCTCCTTGCCGCGACGCGTCGAGGTGGACACGTCGGCGTTCCCAGTCTCACCACCACGCGCATCGGAGGACGCGTCGGCTCCCCGCTATGAGGAGAACGTCGCGCCGCCCGCCGAGCCTCCCAGCTTGGAGGAGATTTGAAAAGAAATGGAGGTCGCCTTGTGGGAGGTGAGGGAGTCCTGGATTAAGGGGTCATCGGGTGTCCGGGCAATGTAATGTGGGCCGGACTGATGGGCCATGAAGATACAAGACCGGAGGCTCTCTCCCATGTCCGGATGGGACTCTCCTTGGCATGGACGACAAGCTTGGCGTTCGGATATGAAAGATTCCTTTCTCTGTAACCGACTTTGTATAACCCTAGTCCCCTCTGGTGTCTATATAAACCAAAGGGTTTAGTCCGTAGGGGCAATCATAATCAGACAGGCTAGACTTCTAGGGTTTAGCCATCACGATCTCGTGGTAGATCAACTCTTGTAATACTCATATTCATCAATATCAATCAAGCAGGACGTAGGGTATTACCTCCATAGAGAGGTCCCGAACCTGGGTAAAACATCATGTCCCCCGTCTCTTGTTACCATCGATCTTAGACGCACAACTCGGGACCCCCTACCCGAGATCCGCCGGTTTTGACACTGACATTGATGCTTTCATTGAGAGTTCCGCTGTGTCGTCGCTAGAAGACTCGATGGCTCCATCAATCATCCACAACGATGCTGCCGTGAGGGAGGTTTTTCTCCCCGGCCAGATCTTCGTATTCGGCGGCTTCATGCTGCGGGCCAACTCGCATGGTCATCTGGAGCAGATCGATAGCTACGCCCCTGGCCATCAGGTCAGATTTGGAAGTTTGAACTACGTTGCGGACATCCGTGGAGACTTGATCTTCGACGGATTCGATCCCATGGCAGCCGCTCCCTGCCACCGCGATGAACATGACCTAAATCTGTCATCGGACCATACCTGGGAGATAGCTCCTATAACTGCTCTGGCCCTAGATCCGGAGCAGACTGCGCCATCCAAAGACGGGAAGCTCAACCCCGCCACGGAAGCCGTAGACTCAGCAGCGTTGGAGCCGCACACAGACTCAGCGGCATTGGAGCCGCACACAGACCCAACCTCAAACAAGATCTGTGTCACCGGAACCCCGGATTCGTCTCCGGCTACGGGTTCCGAACCACGTGCGTCCGTGCCCATCGAGCTCGATCGGGCGCCGATCGTCGAGTTCAGCTCTGCGGACATCTTCCGGCACTCACCTTTGGGTGACGTGCTAAACTCATTAAAAACCCTCTCCTTAGCGGGGGACTCACAGCCGAACTATATCCGGTTTGAACTGGAGGCTGATGATGGAGAATTTCGTTTCCCACACACCTCCCATTTCATTGCCACTGTCGAAGACTTAACCGACATGCTCGATTACGATTCCGAAGACATCGACGGTATGGACGACGATGCCGGAGAGGGGCAGGCCCAAAACCCATCGTTTACTGGGCGTTGGACAGCCACCTCCTCGTATGATGTGTACATGGTGGATACCCCCAAAGAGGATAACGGCAACAACAAGAAAGATCCAGTCGAGGATACACCTCCTGAGACACGGCCAAAGTGCCGACGTCAGCGGCGCCGTCCCAAATCACACCGTGAAAAAGACAGTAATACCGGCACGAGAGAAAACAACACTCCGGATGAGGCCGAAGACAAAGAAGATCCCGTCGAGCCGACTTTCGAACAAGACGATAGGGAAGATGGGCAAGCCAGCCCGGATAAACAGGCCTTAAACGAAGACTCGGAGGATAGCAACTATCTTCCACCTTCCGAGGACGAGGTGAGCCTCGGCGCCGAAGACTTTATCGTGCCTGAGGAACCCGTCGAGCAGGAGCGCTTTAAGCGCCGGCTAATAGCCACTGCGAAGAGCCTGAAAAAGAAACAGCAGCAGCTTCAAGCTGATCAAGATCTGCTCAACGACAGATGGACTGATGTCCTGGCAGCCAAGGAATACGGACTCGAGCGCCCCATTAAAAGTTACCCGAAGCGTAAACTGCTACCCCAATTCAACGACAAGGCACTTGAGCCCATTCCATCAATGCGTGATGCGGCTGACTGACCACCACGTGGCCGGGACAAAGCGGCAACTCAAGCCGAATACCAGCCCATACTCCCTCGCCGCAAAAGCAGAGACACAACAGCCCGGGGTCATACATATGACCTGCGGCAGGACCTGGACAATAGACCAGGTCAGTCCAGATCAATTTACGGATCGCGGGGGCATGCCCCGGCGCACGACGACGGCTATCAAGCCAGACGTGACACACATAACCGCGCCCGGGCCGAAGACTGCCGACGAACTCAATCCGAACTACGTCGCGACGTGGCCCGATATAGAGGCACCGCACACCCCCTCTGCTTCACTGATGAAGTAATGGAGCATGAATTCCCAGAAGGGTTTAAACCCGTAAACATCGAATCATATGATGGAACAACAGATCCCGCGGTATGGATTGAGGATTTTCTTCTCCATATTCATATGGCCCGCGGTGATGACCTTCACGCCATCAAATACCTCCCATTAAAACTCAAGGGGCCAGCTCGACACTGGTTAAACAGTCTGCCTGAAAACTCTATTGGCAGCTGGAAGGACTTGGAAGACGCCTTCCGCGACAACTTCCAAGGCACATATGTATGACCTCCGGATGCCGATGACTTAAGTCGCGTAGTTCAACAACCTGGAGAGTCCGCCAGGAAATTCTGGACCAGGTTCCTAACTAAAAAGAACCAGATCGTCGACTGCCCGGATGCCGAAGCCCTAGCGGCCTTTAAGCATAGCAACCGCGACGAATGGCTCGCTCGTCACCTCGGCCAAGAAAAGCCAAAGTCCATGGCAGCCCTCACGGCACTCATGACCCGCTTTTGCGAGGGCGAGGATAGTTGGCTAGCCCGTAGCAATAACACCGCAAGCGATGCCGGCACCTCTGAAGCCAAGAATAGAAATGACAAGCCCTGACACAACAGGCACAAGCGCCGAAGCAATGGTGGCACTGCCGATGACACTGCGGTCAACGCCGATTTCAGCGGCTCCAAGCCCGGCCAGCGGAAAAAGCCATACAAAAGGAACAATCCGGGCTCATCTAGCTTGGACCGCATACTCGATCGTCCATGTCAGATCCATGGCACTCCGGACAAACCAGCCAATCACACCAACAGAGAATGTTGGGTTTTTAAACAGGCCAGCAAGTTAAATGCCGAAAACAAGGAGAAGGGGTTGCAAACCGAGGACGACGAGGAGGAGTTTCGCCCGCCGAACACAGGAGGACAGAACAAGTTCCCTCCCCAGGTTAAAACGGTGAACATGATATACACCACTCATATCCCCAAAAGGGAGCGCAAACGAGCGCTCAGGGACATCTACGCGATAGAGCCAGTCGCCCCAAAGTTCAACCCATGGTCGTCCTGCCCGATCACCTTCGATCGCAGAGACCACCCGACCAGTATCCGTCATGGCAGTTCAGCCGCACTGGTCCTCGACCCAATTATTGATGGATTCCATCTCACACGCGTCCTCATGGATGGCGGCAGCAGCCTGAACCTGCTCTATCAGGATACAGTGCGCAAAATGGGCATCAATCCCTCAAGGATCAAACCCACAAAAACTACCTTTAAAGGAGTCATACCAGGTGTAGAGGCCCGTTGTACGGGCTCAATCACACTGGAGGTTGTATTCGGATCCCCGGACAACTTCAGAAGCGAAGAGTTGATCTTTGATATCGTCCCCTTCCGCAGCGGCTATCATGCACTGCTCGGACGAACCGCATTTGCTCGATTCAATGCGGTGCCACAGTATGCTTATCTCAAGCTCAAGATGCCGGGCCCACGCGGTGTCATAACAGTTAATGGAAACATGGAGCGCTCCCTCCGAACCGAGGAGCACACCGCGGCCTTGGTAGTGGAAGTACAGAGCGGCCTTGCCAAGCAGAATCTTAATTTAGCGGCCAAGCTCCCGGACACTGTCAAGCGGATCCGGACTACTCCGCAGCATAACAGTCCGGCTCGTCAGGAGTTAGACTAGCAATCCGGCCTCCGTCCCCGTCCCGGCCTAATAGCGGCATTCGTACCACGCGTACATAACTACGCACTTAAAATACCATGGGCATAGACGGAGGCATAACTAGATTGTGGTCCATAATACGGCTCGACCTCTCATGGACACACATACTTTCACTTTTTCTTTTTATCCTTTTCAGGTTTCTTTTCCACAGGCCCCTCAAGACGGCCTGATCATCGGTCCTTTCGAAGGATAGATACACCAAGACAGCAAGAAGCATTGAGGTACACGGGAATCGCTAGGTCTTTTCGATGATCACTCCACCTGTTCTCAGGATCCGCACGAAGTTTTCCCTTGGTCATGGCATGTAAAATAGCCCTGTTGCTTATTGCACTTCTTATACGCTTTTATATATTCATAAATTTGTAATGGAAACAGTTCGCGGCCCAACTTCTGTGGCACTAGCTTACTACTTCATTTTTTCTTGATAATCTTATCCATTGCACCCGTACACTTTGGTACGGCCTAAATTTGCCAGGGGCTTTATTGCGCCCCATATTACGGCAACAAAGTCCGAACACTTTTTATAGTATAGTTCGGCACCCCGAATTTAGCATTATATGCATTGGCTCCGAATCATGTCTTTGGTCAATAGTTGGGTTGCCCGGCTCCTGTGCTTACTACCTTACGTTCCGCTATATCGGCTAGGGTAGTAAAGGGAGAACTACTGCGATTGTGCCCTGGTTCGTCCGGATGAGCACCTCAGTAGAGAAAGCCAAAAACTGACTGTCATGATGCGGCGTGAGCTGGTCAGCTCTTCGGAGGTTATAAATCTTTTGCGATTTTTTCCGCATTATGCAATGAATCGGTCTCTACCCGATCCGGTGTTTACAGCACCCTAGTTCGGATTGACGAATACTAGGGGTTGCGCCTATATCTCTATTATAAAACTCCTATGGCTAAGTGAGGGTGATAAAGCCACATAGTCCGGTTGCCTGGTTCGCTGCGCTAAACACCTCCTTCAAGGACCAAACTTTGGATAAAGAGTGTTTAGATTTTATCCCGAACACCCCCGTACTACCTACGTGGGGGCTGAAGCCGACGACTGGCCAACTCTCAGATTTAATAAAACGGCTGCACAGGAGGAAAAATATTGATATAAACAACTAACATTATATTACATATTAGTTTTGTTTCATTGTGCAGGATAGGATAACATATTCATCCAAAGATAATGTCTTTTGCGCATTGCTCTGCTACAATGCGGGATCCCTCCAGGACATCGTCAAAGTATCGCTCTGGCGTGCGGTGCTCCTTGCCCGCGGGCGGTCCCTCGGTCGCGAGCTTGACGGCGTTCATCTTCGCCCACTGTATCTTGACACGGGCGAAGGCCATCCGCGCACCTTCGATGCAGACCGACCGCTTGATGGCATCAAGCCGAGGGCATGCAGCAACCAGCGGCTTCACGAGCCTGAAGTAGCTTTGGGGTATGGCTTCGGCAGGCCATAGACGGATTATCAAATCCTTCATGGCCAATTCAGCCGCCCTATGCAGTTCGGTCAGCTGTTTCAGCTGATCGCTGAAGGGCACCGGATGCTCTGGCGCAAGGTATTGCGACCAGAACAGCTTCTCCATGGAGCTCCCCTCTTCGGCTCGGAAGAAATCCGTAGCATCAGCAATGCTGTGCGGCAGATCCGCAAACGCTCCTGGAGAACTCCAAATCCGGGTCAGTAGGAGGTACCTTTTCTTCACAAATTTGCTTTGCATTATAAAGGCCTTACCCGCCGTGATTTTTCTGGCTTCTTGGATTTACTGGAGGGCGCCCTGGGTTTCAACCCGGGCCTCTTGTGTGCTTTGGTGGGCCTTAGCAAGCTCGGACTCTTGATCCGAAATCTTGCGCTCCAAGGACTCGCATTTATCTACAGCGTCCTGGAGCTCTTGTTGGACCTCACCGACCCTGGCCTCGTGCTTTTCGCGGACGGATTGTTCCTCTGCCGCTTTCTTTTGGGCTTCGGCCAGCGCCTTTTTAAGGGCCTCCACCTCGGTCGCCGCTCCTACAAATATCATGGCACTATGGTGAATACAAGTCATCTATCCTTTCTGATATACAGAAGGTCATGACATACCTTGCTTGTCCTCCAGCTGCTTTTTCACATGGTCGAGTTCTTCCTCGGCCCGCTCCAGACTCTGCTTCAGTTCGGAGACTTCGGCAGCATGGGAGGTCGCAGCTAGAAGCGATGCCTGCTTTTTTCACATAGACACGTGTGGTTAGTCTCCTGCGAAAATTGTTTGATCCTCTGTCCGGCTTTTCTTTTCGACCACCGGACAGTGTCTCAGGGGCTACTGTCTATACTGTGACATTATTTTTACATAATTGTGTTTCATACCTCAAAACCTGTTAGAAGGCTTGTGCAGGCTTCAGTCAGTCCGCTCTTCGCGGACTGAATCTTCTCAATTACCGTACCCATGAGGGCACGGTGTTCCTCTACAATGGAAGCACTTCATAGCGCTTCCAGTAGGGTGTCCGGTGCCTCTGGTTGGACAGAGGTCACCGGCGAAATAGGCATACCCCCTTCTTTCGAAGGAGGTTGCTTGCCGGATTCCGGAGCCGTATAGGTCTCCGGGACAGTATTCGGCTGGGAGCCGAATTGGACCTGGCCCCCATTGCTAGGCTCCATGGGGATTTGCTCCCCCATGTGTCCGGCGGCCGAGGTGTCACCCTCTGACGCCGAGCTGATGGCCTCCTGTGTCTCTCCCAAGCCTGGGATCCTTTGGGACAACACCTCGGTGTCATCCATGGCCTTGGGAGAGGAGGCCGCCGGAAGGGACCCGCTGTCCATCACCTTCGGGTCCAGCGAATTCCCCGAGGATGAGGATCGCTCGAGGTTGGAACGAACTGGACTGCAGGTACATGATTCAACATGTTAAAACTATGGAGAAAAGAGGCTGGATGTATGAATGCATCAGGGTCTTTGAGTACTCACGATCCGGCCAGGGGCTTGTCTCGGGGGCGCCGCTCTGGGCTGCTGTCGACATCCCACGCGGAGTTATCCGCGAGGGAGACCTTCCCCTTCTTGAACGCCTCTGCCTCCAGATTTGTGGAGGCCGCCCTTTTCTTCCTTCCCCCTCAGGGGGAGAGTTGCTTTCCTCCTCCTCCTTGTCATCCTCTGCGGCGGAGGAGTGAGACTCGGCATCTTCGGACGTCATGTCCGAAGTTCCCTTGCGACGGAGACCACTTCTGGTCTCCTTGGCCTTTTTCTTGGCCTTCTTCTCCGGCACCTGGTAGGGCACCAGGACTAGCATCTTTGTCAGAAGCGGGATGGCTGGTTCCTCGGGCAGCGGAGCCGGACACTTGATCCGCTCTGCCTTCTTCGTCCAGACCTGAAAAAAACAAATAGGGAGGCTTAGGCATTTTCCCTGAGTAGGCAGGTAAAGGATACACCTTGAAAGCACGAAAAACTTACCGGACTGGCAGGATGGGCCAGGTCGTGCCCACGGTCCTCGGTCGTCTCCGGCCATTTCTCGCTGGCCTTAAAAAGCACCTTCCAGATGTCTTCGTGCGTAGTTCCGAAGAACTGTTGCAGGGTCTGGTGCTCAGCCGGATCGAACTCCCACAGATGGCAAGTCCGGCTTTGGCATGGAAGGATCCGGCGAACTAGCATCACCTGGATCACATTGACAAGCTTAATGTTCTTGTCCACCATGCTCTGGATACGCGCCTGCAGCGCTGTTAGCTCGTCCGACGACGACCAATTCAGGCCCTTCTCTAGCCAGGAGGTGAGCCGCATTGGGGCTCCGGACTTGAATTCGGGAGCCGTGACCCAGGTGGCGTCGCGGGGCTCTGTGATGTAGAACCATAGTTGTTGCCACCCTTTGACGGTCTCCACAAAGGTACCTTTGGGCCATGTGACATTGGGCATCTTGCTCACCATGGCACCTCCGCACTCTGCGTGTTGGCCATCCACCACCTTCGGCTTCACGTTGAAAATCTTGAGCCATAGTCCGAAGTGAGGTGGGATGCGGAGGAAAGCCTCGCACATGACAATAAATGCTGAGATGTTGAGGAAAGAATTTGGGGCTAGATCATGGA
Organism: Thinopyrum elongatum; assembly: GCA_011799875.1. Classification (NCBI taxonomy): domain Eukaryota; kingdom Viridiplantae; phylum Streptophyta; class Magnoliopsida; order Poales; family Poaceae; genus Thinopyrum; species Thinopyrum elongatum. The sequence continues at coordinate 148,795,605 of CM022302.1, read as the reverse complement.
AATCTAGCCCGTAGTAGAACATGAGTCCGCGGACAAAGGGGTGGAGTGGAATCCCTAACCCGCGGACGAAGTGGGGGATGAACACCACCCTCTCATGAGGCTTGGGGGTGGGGATGATCTGTCCCTTGGCCGGAAGCCGATGGGCGATTTCCTTGGCCAAATACCCCGCCTCCCAGAGCTTCGCGATGTCCTTCTCCTTGACAAAGGAGGCCATCCACTTGCCTTGCGCTCCGGATCCGGACATGGTCGGAGTGCTTCTTTGAGGCGGAAAAGATGAGAACTTGGGCGCTGGAGCTCGAGAATGGAGAGGCAGAGAAGGAGAAGGCGTGGGTGAAAGGGATGAATCTTTATCTCCCTATAAAGGCAGTGAATATCAAGCGCCTCCCCACTTGCCTTAAAACTCGCCTATTCCCAAGGGCCGTGCAAACGGCACGGTTGGATTACCCACGCCCGTATTGATGAGAATCCCGCAATAAAGGGACACGATCTCTGCTTTGACAAGACGTGCCAATAAAACCGCTTCTCAAAACATGGAGCGAGAGGCTAAAAAGAAAAACAGTTCGAAATAATGACCATGCAGGAACGTGGTGTCGCGTTACAAAAAGTTGTCAGCAGATTGGACTCGTGGAATATTATACTCTCTACGGTTGTGTGTGGTACTTGTTTTGCAGAGCCGGACACGTTTTCTGTGCTCGAAATCTATTTTGTAGTATTCGAAGGAGGAACCCGCCTTGCAATGCCGAAGACAATCTGCGCGCCGGACACATCGTCATTGAAGCCTGGTTCAGGGGCTACTGAGGGAGTCCTAGATTAAGGGGTCCTCGGGCGTCCGGGCAACGTAATGTGGGCCGGACTAATGGGCCATGAAGATACAAGACCGGAGGCTCTCTCCCGTGTCCGGATGGGACTCTCCTTGGCGTGGACGACAAGCTTGGCATTCGGATATGAAAGATTCCTTTCTCTGTAACTAACTTTGTATAACCCTAGTCCCCTCTGGTGTCTATATAAACCGGAGGGTTTAGTCCGTAGGGGCAATCATAATCAGACAGGCTAGACTTCTAGGGTTTAGCCATCACGATCTCGTGGTAGATCAACTCTTGTAATACTCATATTCATCATTATCAATCAAGCAGGACGTAGGGTATTACCTCCATAGAGAGGGCCCAAACCTGGGTAAAACATCGTGTCTCCCGTCTCCTGTTACCATCGATCTTAGACGCACAGCTCGGGACCCCCTACCCGAGATCCACCGGTTTTGACACCAACAGGAGGCTTTGCCTCCGACAGAGCGCGCCAAAAGAGAGGCGGAGAAGAAGGCCAATCAAGAAAAGTGCGTCTCGAGGCATGCTGCTTGGCAGGCCTATGTCGCGTCTGAGAGAGTCAGGCAATTGGCACTTTGGCAGAAGTCTCATGCGAGGGTCATGCGGGTGGCGGAGGACGCCCGTGCGAAAGCCTGGAGTACAGTCGGGCCCAAGCGCCTGATCTACGCTTGGCGGTACGTGGACCGGGTGCACGCTTCCAGCGAGGAGGAGTACCTGTTGGCGCCGGATCACCAAACCGGTGAGATTGCGCTCGCCCGCCGTCAAGTCACCAATCAGCACCTCGCGAGTTGCGAGGCCGAGAAAGAAGCATTGTGTCGCCGTGCTGGGAAACGGCCACGCATCAGGGCACTCGTGGCGCGCCGCAAGCGCTCCTACGAGTGTCGTGGCTTTTATTAGGAATAATTTAGTGTCGTAAGGCGATCTCATTAGTTTTGGGACGAAAATGATAAATCCCGAACATTCAGGAATTATTAGCATCCTTAATTAAGTATGTAAAAGGAAAAGTTTGGAAACCTTTTGTATCCGTACGCACTTGTAAGTACATGCATATAGCACAAACTTAACTATATATCGCAGTACACGTCTCTCTCTCTATATGCTTGTAGACTATACTACTACTTGTATGTATACACATGTGCAAATGCACGTTTTAACATTACGATGCGGTTTTCGTAAAAGTAGAAAAACAGCACTATTCAAGCTTGTGGAACCATTCGATGCAAAAGAAATGCAAAAAAATGCTCGTTTGATTGTTTACTTTAGCTTCCTTCTCTCTGTTGTTTTTTCTCTATCATACTTTGTACGGAGTATCTCACTGGTTGGGAAGGCATGCAAATTCCCAAACTGCTTCGTACACCCTGTACCAAATTTTGTGCCTAAGAAGTTGTGCCGTGCAATTGGAATTCCAACTTGAGTACTACTACTAGTACTAGGAGTAGTAGCTAGGGATCGAGTGTGCGAGATGAACCGGACAAAGTAAATGCAGAGAGATGAAATGCAAAAAAGACAGGAGGGATGTGATGGTTGCTTGTCCGTTCATTTTACCAGGCCACTTATTACTGGGAGTGGTGGGGTTTTGTGATATGATGGCTTTACTGCCCGCGCCACGAGCGGGGTGAGACTCCCGTGTAGCGCCGCCCTCTACACTAGTACTAGTACCTCTGTCCTGGTTTATTAGTCCTCCATGTAATTTGATTGAAGATTTAACTGACAAAATGTTAGTGCATGTTAACAAAAACTATATCGTTGGATTCGTATTTGAACATAGTTTTCAATGATATAATTTTTGGTGACATGCATGAGCATTTTGTTAGTTAAATTTATGGTCGTACTATATATAGTAAGGTGCCCGTGCATTGCACGGAACAGTGAAATGCATTGATCGGGGAGTTGTTTATTTTGACAAAGTATGTGGGGGTCATCTCATGTGTAACAAATATCGATAGGTTTCTTCAGATATTATTTCTTCTATAGAGCTCACGAGCATCCGGGTGAATAGTAAATGTAGGCTAAATAGATACAAAAGTATCTTTTGCAAACAAAAGCGTTAAACTGTTCAACCTGCATCCAAAACTTTTGATGAAATAACACTTGTTGTGCTTTGCAAGAAATGATCTTTAAGAATTATTTTTTGAGTATCAATTTTGTTTATTTTTTCTAGACCACCATGAATGTAAATCAGGATGACTTGGAAGGGGGCAGAGGAGATGTAAGAAATGGTTCATCATAAGTCTTTCACCATTACTGTAGTAATAATTCACAATTAATCTCATAAATGGCAAGCGAGAACTCTAATCGAGCAAAAGCATACATGGAAGACTCTAGACTAAACCATAAATGGATACACTTGTATTCAAGCGCGATACTCTAATAGAGCAAGATCATGCATGGAAGGTTCTATACTATATAAATAAGAAGTGTCCACATGCTTAGATAACGGCTTACATTGAGCGAAGACTAATGATGAACAGTTAACTTGGTAATGCATATGCCCAGGTAAACCTCCCTGGAGTCCCCGTGCATCATCTTGGGTGAAAATGATACCAGGCCTCTTCCATGTCCACATTGCCGGGAACGGAGCAGCTCGCCACAGTCCCATTCAGCGTGAGGGAGGCACCGAGGTCGCCCTCGTACGCCAGAGGGGCAGTAACAGTGAGCATGAACCTGTACAGCGGCCTTGTGTCAGCGTCAGCGGCGTTACCCCTGACGCACACTATAGAGATGAGGCGGCAGCCTGCGCGGGCCTTGCCAGTGCCCACGGCCAAGAGGAAGACGCTGTCGTCCTCCTCCGTGACTAGCAGGTGGCGATGATCCTCCAGCAGCCCTGCATGGCAAACGGGTAGCACGTCTCGTACTAGATGTTCACCGCAGGCCAGTAGTGATTTCCGGACGGTGCTGTGAGGTGATGCACGAGGCTCGCCGGCGAGCCCTCAAATGGCGGCGTGCACTTATAGCAGTAGCAGGGCGCGTGCACGCATCTGGAACTATGCTCCGCCAGCGGGTGCTGGTCGACGTACCTCTCGCAGCTGAAACTCTTGTAGACGCAGGGCACCTTGTAGGCATCGACCAGGCCGTCCATGAAACGGGAGTGGTTGTAGGGGACGTTGCGCCCGCCGCATGGAGCACAGGAGTAGCACACGAAGCGATAGATGGTGTACTTACTAGTACTTCCTCCGTTTCTTTTACTAGTCTCTACTCTCTACTCCCTATCTCTACTCTCTACTCTTATAAAAAACCGAGTTGGTGATGATGGTGTGCCTTCCATCTTGCAATACAGACCGTCCGATCTATATCTGACGGATAGAAAGCAAACTATGGCAATTTTGCAAAAGGATACCCGCACCTCTCTCGTTCATCCTTATCTCCCACAACTTCATTGTTGAGTAATTAAAAAAGGAAGCCTCTGGAACAATCTGGCATGGTGGCCGCTGCCGACGTCGTCCATCCCCATGCCTCCGCTAAGTCCGACCACCAATCACCACCGCGCCCCACTCCTCCTCACCTTTTCTCTCATCTTTCTCGAGATATCATTTTTTCGATGAAATTATCGAGATACCATTTTTTTGATGAAATTCTCGAGATATCATTAGTTTTTACACATGGGATTACTCATGCATGGGTCAATCACAACAGGTGTTTTGTAAAAAAATGCATCTTGATGTTCCATGCAATGCATGGGCTTCTTGCTAGTTTGCATATAATTCCAAACACCACGTAGACACGTTCTCTGACCATTTTACAACTATGTTAGTATCATTGTTAGTGGTCAGCCGGTGCAAGTTCTAGCCCCAGGTATCTTAACCTTTTTTTAGTAATGATATCTGGCGATTGTTCACCACGAGCCCAATCCTGGCAAATCCCACATAACCGTCAGATTTCCATCCGACGGTGGCCTGTTTTTAAGCCATAGTATTTGACAAAACTGCCACCCTTACACACGTACTGTAACTGTGTTGCGGGCGTTTGCAACTGCCATGTCTCCCAGTGAACGTTTGATGGGGATTGGAGTTAGCACCGATGGCGGTTCGTAGTCGTTCCACGCTCGGGCATTGAAGTTTGTAACTATTTTACAGTATACTACTCCTCCGGTGCTAGTAGTAGAGCAGAGTCCTACTCCACTATACTACTCGGGCATGGTAGTAGGTACTGTCACTACAAAAAAAAGACACATCCATGACATTTTGGGCCGAACGAAATTTTTTTCTGTCATGCTTATGACACTTCTATGACGATAATTGTGACAAAACCTGGTATCATCATAGATGTGGTGGGCTCCTACTTCTATGACAGAAAATGGGCTTTTCATCCTGGGCGGGCCGGAGACGCAGCTGCATGACATTCTTTGGACCGTCCATGACGGAAAAAACCATGCTAGAAGCGAGGGCGAGGAAAATATCGGGGAGTTCCCAGTTACGGTGGGTGGTCGGGGCCGAGCGATGCACGGAGGGATTGCGCGTTTCTCTCGTACACGTACGCGCGTGGGTGCGAGGCGTTGGGTGAAGGAAATATGCCCTAGAGGCAATAATAAAGTTGTTATTTTATATTTCCTTATATCATGATAAATGTTTATTATTCATGCTAGAATTGTATTAACCGGAAACTTGATACATGTGTGGATACATAGACAAAACATCGTGTCCCTAGTAAGCCTCTACTAGACTAGCTCATTAATCAAAGATGGTTAAGTTTCCTAACCATGGACATGTGTTGTCATTTGATGAACGGGATCACATCATTAGGAGAATGATGTGATGGACAAGACCCATCCGTTAGCTTAGCATAATGATCGTTAAGTTTTCTTGCTATTGCTTTCTTCATGTCATATACATATTCCTTTGACTATGAGATTATGCAACTCCCGGATACCAGAGGAATACCTTGTGTGCTATCAAACATCACAATGTAACTAGGTGATTATAAAGATTCTCTACAGGTATCTCCGAAGGTGTTTGTTGGGTTGGCATAGATCGAGATTAGGATTTGTCACTCCGAGTATCGGAGAGGTATCTCTGGGCCCTCTCGGTAATACACATCATAAGAAGCCTTGCAAGCAATGTGACTAATGAGTTAGTTGCGGGATGATGTATTACGGAACGAGTAAAGAGACTTGCCGGTAACGAGATTGAACTAGGTATGAAGATACCGACGATCGAATCTCGGGCAAGTAACATACCGATGACAAAGGGAATAACGTATGTTGCCATTACGGTACGACCGATAAAGATCTTCGTAGAATATGTGGGAACCAATATGAGCATCCAAGTTCTGCTGTTGGTTATTGACCGGAGAGGTGTCTCGGTCATGTCTACATAGTTCTTGAACCCGTAGGGTCCGCACGCTTAACGTTCGATGACGATTTTGTATTATATGAGTTATGTGATTTGGTGACCGAATGTTGTTCGGAGTCCCGGATGATATCACGGACATGACGAGGAGTCTTGAAATGGTCGAGATGTAAAGATTCATATATAGGACGATAGTATTCGGACACCGGAAGTGTTCTGGAGAGTACCGGGTACATATCGGGTCACTAGAAGGGGTTCCGGGCACCCCCGGCAAAGATATGGGCCTAATGGGCCAAGAGGGGAAACGCAGCAGCTAGTAGGGGCTGCAGCGCCCCCCATATGGACCGCACCTGAGGGAAAGGGAAAATAAGGGAAGAGAGAAGGAAGGGAAGGGATTCGGCCTCCCCCTTCCTTCCCTCCTCCCTCCTCTTTCCTTCCCCCTCCGGTGGATATGGTAAGGGGGGGCCGAATTGGACAAGGCCCCCAAGTAGGATTCCTCCTACTTGGGGTGCCCCTTGGCTGTCCCCCTCCCCCTCCCACCTATGTATACGTGGGGAGGGGGTGCCTAGAACACACACCAACGATTGTTAGCCGTGTGCGGTGCCCCCTCCACAGTTTACGCCTCCGGTCATATTCACGTAGTTCTTAGGCGAAGCCCTGCGCGAATAACTTCACCGTCACTGTCACCACGCCGTCGTGCTGATAGAACTCTCCCTCGACACTTTGCTGGATCAAGAGTTCGAGGGACGTCATCGAGCTGAACGTGTGCAGAACTCGGAGGTGCCGTACGTTCGGTGCTTGATCGGTCGGAATGAGAAGAAGTTCGACTACATCAACCGCGTTGTCAAACGCTTCCGCTTTTGGTCTACGAGGGTACGTGGACACACTCTCCCCCTCTCGTTGCTATGCATCTCCTAGATAGATCTTGCGTGAGCGTAGGAATTTTTTTGAAATTGCATGCTACATTTCCCAACATTGGGCTCTAACTGAACCTGAGCGATTGCACTGCAGGCTATGCGTTACTGAACCCGAGCGATCGATCGATCTGGCTGTTAACTGAACCCGATCGAGAGATTCCTTCGCTACTACTGCTAACTGAAGCTGATCGAACCTGCTGCCTCTTGATGAACAGTGAGCGTTGTTGGGGGTTGGATGAACAGTTCCCGGTGGGGGTTGGATGAACAGGACCCTGTGGTAGTAGAGGCCGTTGCCACTGGATGAACAGGACCCCAATCGAGCCGGTTGGGGGTGGATGAATAGGACCTCATGGAGGGCTGGATGAACAGTAGCCGGTGGAGAGCTGGTTGAACAGTAGCCGGTGGAGGGCTAGATGAACAGTATCCTGTGGAGGGGTGGTTGAACAGGACCCCGTGGAGAGGGCTGGTTGAACAGTAGTCGGTGGAGGCTGGATGAACAGGAGCCCGTGGATGAACAGTATCTGGTGGAGGCTGGAGGGAGACGTCGTGGATGAACAGTCGCAGGTGGAGGCTGGAGGAGGTCAATGGTGGATGAACATTAGCCCGTGGAGGCTGGAGCGAGGCAGTAGACGGTGGATGAACAGTAGCCCGTGGAGTCCCGTTTTGCGGTACGCCACACCCCTCCCGATGAAAAGGACCCCCGTTTCGACCGTAGGAGGTCGAAGAGAAGTCCGTTTCCTCCGTTTTGCGGTATGCCACACCCCTCCCGATCAACAGGACCCCGTTTCGACCGTAGGAGGTCGAAGAGAAGTCCGTTGCCTCCGTTTTGCGGTACGCCAGACCCCTCCCGGTGAACAGGATCCTGTTTCGACCGTAGGCTGTCGAACACAAGGCCGTTTCCTTCGTTCTGCGGTACGCCAGGCCTCGTTTCGGCTGTTCCATCCAAGCCGGTTGGCTCCCGATGAACAGGATGCATTCCGTTGCCTCCCGATGAACACGACACAGTTTCTCCGTTCCGACCTAGCCGGTTGGCTGCCGATGAACAGGACGCCGTCGCTGCTCTCCGCTGCCTCTCCATGTACACGAGCCCTGGCCGTATGTATGCGCGAGTAGGCGTTCGAGACCCCGCCCGTATGTACGTACGTGGCCGTATTTACTTTCTCGCACCCTGGCTGTATGTACCTGTACACGATATAGACGGGACTGCGTGACATGCTATGCCCGCGCCTCTACTACGACACATGCCCTTCCTTACTCGGCCATGGTTCATCGCTGCAGCCTACAGATAGACCGATCGACCAGTATGTACGTACACATTCGCGACCAGATAGACAACCCTACGTACGGTTCGACTGGGTGGGTCCCAGCTATCATGGAGGTAAGGAGGCACTTCCATGCGTGCGAAGATATAGCTGGTGGATCCCAGCTGTTAGGGGGAGAATCATATTTTTTTGCCCGTAATATGGACGCACTTCCTTGCGTGCGAAGATGTAGCTGGTGGGTCCCAGCAGTCAGGGGAGAAACTTTTTTTTGTGAAATACGGTGGCCCGTCGGGTGGGTCCCTATTGTCAGGTGGAGGAATCATTATTTTGCTCGTAATAAGGACGCACTTCCTTGCTGCGGTTGTGGACCCAGCTATCAGCCTCTCCACGTATAGTACTCTTCCGATGGAAGTCGTTTTTTGACCACATTGACCACGACGCGCCGAGAGCACCAAGGCGGTGGACGACGGCGAGGCCTAGGAAGGGGACGACATGGAGCCGGGGAAGACGCGGCAGTGGATGCCCGCGCGGAGACGAGTACGAGGGTTGACTGGTTCGGCTGCGGTGTGAGGCTGCCGTCGCCACAGAATAACAGGGGTTGTGGGTGAGTAGAGGGATAGCATGGCCAGAGGTTGGAGTAGGGTGGGGCGGTCAGGCCTGCGCGGTAGCAGAGCTGGCCACGGGAGGCAGGAGCAGGCGGCACGACCCGCGCTGGTTTGGGCGGCTGGAGCAAGAAGACCAGAGGTTGAAGAAGCACTACGGCCGTTGGATGGACATCGTACGGTCATTGGAGCTAGAATCGTTCATATTGACTAAGTTGACAAAGCCCTCCGTCCGCGTCAACTTAGTAGGCCCACAGGTCAGCCTCCCACTATGGTGGGTCCCAGCTAGCAGGGGGTATTCATTTTTTTGTGCGTAATAAGTAGGCACTTCCTTGCGTGCAAAGATATAGCTGGTGGGTCCGAGCTGTCAGCGGGGGGAACATTTTTTTCGTGAAATACAGAGGCCCTTCCGGTGGGTCCCAGCTGTCAAGTGGAGGAATCATTATTTTGCGCGTAATAAGGAGGCATTTCCTTGCGTGCGGCCGTGGACCCAGCTGTCAGCCTCTCCACGTACAGTCCACTTCCGATGGATGTCGTTCATTGAGCACGTTGACCACGCCGCGCCGAGAGCACCAGGGCGGTGGACGACAGCGAGGCCTAGGAAGGGAATGACACGGAGCCAGGGAAGACTCGGCAGTTGTTTCCCACGCGGAGGGGAGTATGAGGGTTTACTGGTTCGTCTGCCATCGCTGGAGAATAACAACGGATGTGGGTGAGTAGAGGGATGGCTAGGCCAGCGATGGGAGTACGGTGGGGCGGTGAGGCCTGCGCGGCAGCACAGCCGGCCGTAGGAGGAGGGAGCAGGCAGTCCCGCCGGCGCTTGTTTGAGCGGCTGGAGCAGGAAGAGCAGAGATTGAAGAAGCACGATGGCCGTTGGATGGACATCCAACAGTCACTGCTCTCGTGTGTTGACTAAGTTGACACGGCGTTGCGTGTGCGTCAACCTTTTTTTTAGGAAAGCATACGTGTCAACCTATAGTAGGCACACAAGTCAGCTCAAATGTGTGAAAAACAGCATACAGCCCATCTGCCATTATTTCTAATAATTTACATCCCATTTGCTAATTCTTAAGGATTTTTTTGGAGCCCATCTTCTTTTTGTTAGCATTACAGCCCATATTGTGGCCACGGTTAAAAATTATACGAAATTTTGCATATTTCGGTGTGGTCAACTATTTTTAATCCCGAAATTTTGAGTCACATTCAAACTAATTTGAAAAATAAATTTATATAAATATAAAATCCAAATAATTGTCCACGCATAAAAATCAATGGAATTTAAAATCTTGAAATGAAAAAAAAATTGAAACTAATTCCCGGTTTGATGTGTTTTAAAAATGTACAGCCCATTTCTCATTACTGATAGCCCATTTTCTGGGCAAGCCGAATGAAACTCTCCTCGTCTTGAAAGATTTGTAGCCCAGCAGGGCTGACAAAGCAAGTAGGCCTTGTTTGGGTATTTCTTTAAAAAAAGTAGAACTGGGCTAGCCATTTTCACCAGGAAAAAAACACAACTGGGCTCATGATGTGGTAAACATAAATAAAACCCTGGCTAGACGAGCCACAGCCCCCACACAGCCCGTTGTTACCCTGATCCGTCTCTAAAACTAGTATAAATAACAACTGCTTGTTCCTAAAAAAGTAAATAACAACTGCGCGACCTGCTTGGTCCCTGGTGTCAGCCGCTCGTTGTGTAATTCTCTCGTTTATTGACTACGTTGACAATGGCATGAGCCCCAGATGTCCAACCATTAGGAGGAACCATTTTTTGGGCTTGTAATAATAAGGCACTTGCTTGCGTACTGCCATGACCCTGGTGGGTCCCTACTATCATCCTCTCCACGTACAATCATCTCCTTTTTCCTCTTGGTTGTTGACGACGTTGACAATGCAAGAGGGCGGCGCACCGCGCACGGCGAGCGAACCAAGGCGGAGGACGATGGCGAGGCCTCAGACGGAACGAACAGGAGCTGTGGAAGATGCGCCGGTCCAGTCGCAGGCGGAGGGTAGTACGAGGATTGACTGGTTCAGGTGCGGGTGCGTGTTGGGGCTGACGTTGCCGGAGAATAACAGGACGTGTGGGGGAATAGAGGGAGGGACTGGCCAACGTTGGAGGGTACGGTAGGGCGGCGGAGGCGCAGCCAGCCGTGGGAGGCGGGAGCAGGCAGAACCGATGGGGTGGTTTGGTTTGGGCGGCTGGAGGAAGAAGACAAGAGATAGAAGATACACGATAGATATTGGATGTCAATCCAACGGCTGGTAGGCAGAATCGTTTGTTGACTAGCTAGTAAGTCGACACCAGCTTGGATAGGCTTTTTCCTCATGGGTCCCAAATGTCAGAATCCAAATCTGTCACGATCATGCAGCCTTTCTTATGAAAATTTATAGCCCATTTGGTGTGCTAGTTCAAAATAAGTTTGTGGGTGCTACTGGGGGCTAATCACTTGGGTTCTTTAATGCACAGTGAGCTCAAGCAGCCGGCGAGAGTGATGTTATTTCCCTTGGTTGGGATTTGTTACAATATTTCACTCTTAATTAAACGAATGGCAAGCCATTTGCCTTGTTTGAAAGAAAATATGACAGTCACAGCCGAGTTGAAAAGGGCAACAACATCTAACTCCAACTTACAAACTGTACAAAAGCACGAGGGTTAATTGTTCATCAGGTTTAGACAAAACCCAGATTGAAAAGGGCAACAACATCTAACTCCAGCACTATTTTCGGCAGTCACAGTCAAATGGATCGGTCAGGTCCATAGAATGAACATCCTGAGTCGTAAAATTTACTGGATTATGACCACAAGATGTTGTAAATAGAAGCCCGGCACGTTTAGAAGCTCTTTTGTCCACCTAAAACACCTTTTTTTGCTCTTCGACATACCCATTCGTCAAAACCATGCTGCTGATAAACTTAAGCCTGATGGACAATAGTAACCTCGCATTCAACAGGAAGAATGTGACAAATCTAGTGTTTGCATGGTTGGCTACATATCGTTCTAGCATTATTGTCTTCAATCGAATGTCATGAGAAGTGAGAAAATCCCGGTGCTTACGAATCCACCGATTGGTTATAACTTTCTTACCCCGTCCTGTTGCCTAAATAGACATGAAGATTGAAAACAGTTAAGGTCTAAAAAAAGAGTGTCGAAAGAGCAATAGCTGAATGGTTAATTCTAGTACACTATATGCGGGCTTCCAATGTGCGTGAAATTATCACCTTTATATACAACTTCTCCAGACATGGAAAGCATTGCAGCAAGCCAATAATCTTGTTCAGATCAAAACTATTCATTTGGATATATAAGATCTTGACAGAATTCAGCACCATTGATAGGCTATCCATGGAGAAACTCTTCATTGAGCATAGTACATAATATTAGTACAAAATGTGTACTCCAAGATGATATATAACTTATGCACAGAAATTTAAAATGCAGCTTATGGTTACAAGTGTAGATGATAATATACAGTACCTGAAGAACTGTGGAGCCAAACACCATCTTGAAATGAGCACAGAGATCATGTATTACGCCCAAGGTCTCCAGTTTAGGCGCAGAGAGGACGGTTATTTGCGATGGTGAATAACTAGAATCAAGAATCAACCTTTGAAGTGAAGGGGCATCTTGGATGATGAGCTGCCTTCCGTCAAAAGAAATTCCAATTCTTACAAGGTTAGGCGACTTTATTTGGAGACAACCGATTCTAACTGTGAAAACAAGCACCAAGCACTCCAGGGCAGGGCAACTGGAGTGGATGATGATGTGCAATGAGGCCTCCGATATACGAACCCGCACAAGTGAAAGTTTTTTGAGAAATGGGAGTCGAAGGTTTAGTACCAGATTGTCTGGTAGGTAGCACAGCGCAAAGGTGGCGGTGTGGAGAGAGGAGGAAAACCGTGAGATGGACATCGGTGCTGAGGGCACAAGTACATGGCGTTCGGTATCTGGTAGGTGATTTCCTGGGGAATAGTAGAACTCAATCGGCTGTAGTTCTGCGAATTCAGGGGATTTCAGCGAGGCGTCCACCATGTAGGGCATGGTATGCTTGCTCAGGTAGCATGACGGGATGCAGAGGCTTTGAACGGAGCCCTGGTGGGAGGAGATGATGGCTCTGGGGAGTTCAAAATCATTAAAGAGAGATAGCTGACGACAGTCAAGATTAAGGGGCACGGCGCGCCATAGAGGGTGCCACTGAATTGAGAGGACTTGGGTGCGGCAGCAATCCTTGGTGGGGAGAAGCGAGATGATCTCCCCAAGGAGGGCGTCCGGGAGATCGCTGATGCGGTCCACCCGAGATTCTACGGGTTCCTGGGATCCGGTGGGGGCGGGCTCGCTGCTTCTCCCCGCGCTGCCGGGTGCGGGATCTACAACAGGCGTCGCTACTGGCGGGAGCCTCATCTTCTTGGCGCTAGGGTCAGCCGACTCCATTTTCCTCGAGGGCATCGTGTCGAGCTCACGAATTTGAGCAGAGTAACGAATGACGAGCCTAGTTGTAGTGCGAGTGAAGAAGAAGGGGAGCTGGGGGTTTTCTGTAGTAGTGAGGAAGAAGGGGAGCTGGGGTTTTCTGTAGGAGTGAGGTGAGGAATTTGGGGGTACGAGTGGAGCGAGCTGACATGAGGTGGGTGGGAGTGAGGAGGAAGAAGAGCACCCAGGTTTTTTTGGGGGGTGGTGTGCTGGGTGTGGGTAGCGCCTCTCATTAAGTAAATATATGTGCTTTTGAATTGATTTTATTATTTACTAGGGTGGATGGGCTGTTTTGTCTTGGGCCCAGAGAAACAATTACTACTAGTACAGTGGAGACACTCTACAGCTACCTAGAAAAACAATTACTACTGCTCGACGCTCCTCTGCTCTTTGTGCAAAGTGCCATCCCCCCGCCGAACCAGCAAGGGACTCTTGGTCCCATAGGTGGTCGTGGTTTCCCACGACAACCTTGATCGTTGATACGTTTCGGGCGCACATTCTCTACGATCATATTGTGCATGATCACACAAGCAGTCATCACCTCCCGCAACTTCTTGGTGTTTCAAGTTCTAGCAGGATACCCAACTATACCCCACCGAGATTGCAGAACACTGAAGGCACGCTCCACATCCTTCCTAGCACTCTCTTGCTCTAGTGCAAATCTCCTCCTCTTCTCTCCTACAGGGTTGGAGATTGTCTTCACAATAGTAGTCCACTGAGGATAGATACCTTTAGCTAGGTAGTATCCTTTGTTGTAGTTGTGGCCACTGATATTAACATTCACCGGCGGGCAGTTGCCTTCGGCAAACCTTGCAAACACCGAAGAGCGTTGAAGCACGTTGATATCCTTGTGCGATCTGGCCATGCCAAAGAAAGAGTGTCAGATCCAGAGATCTTGTGAGGCCACGTCCTCAAGTATGACAGTGCAAGCCCTGACATGTCCCCTATTTGCCCCTGCCAAGCAAAAGGGCAGTTCTTCCACTCCCAGTGCATACAGTCTATGCTATCAAGCATCCCCGGGAAGCCCCTGCTGGCATTCATCACCAACAAGCGGGTTGTATCTGCAGCATTTGGCTCCCTCAAGTACTCAGGGCCAAACACTGCAATCACAGCCTTGCAGAACATGTACATGGACTCTAGGCACGTGGACTCGCTCATACAAACATACTCATCAATGAGATCACCGGGAACTCCATATGCAAGCATCCGAATAGCTGCGGTGCATTTCTGATAAGAGGAGAAGCCAATCTTTCCAAGGGCATCCTCCTTGCACTCGAAATACTTATCGTACCTGACCACCCCCTCTCGAATATGGTTGAAAACATGTCTAGCCATGCGAAAACAGCGCCGGAATTGGTGATGTTTGAAGAAAGGATTGGGTGTCTCAAAGTAGTCCTTCCAAAGAAGGAAATGGCTGCTCTCTCGGTTGCGATTCAACGCCGGAGTGTGCCCCGGGATCAAGCCCCGGAACAAAGGTCGCTGCCTAGTAAGGTGGTCATGGATGACCAACACGGTAGCCACCGTCTCCTCATCATCGGAGGAGGAATCATCGGAGTCGCAGATGAAATTATGGAAAAAGAACTCGTCGGCGGAGTCCATTTGTACCTTGGGGGCAAACTATCGAACAGCTTGCGGGCGTCATCAAAGAAGCTGGCCGGCGAAGAAACACGCGCCACCCCTGGTCTAGGTAGCCGGTCTGGTGGCATCCACGAACGTGGCGGCTTCAGACGAAGGAGCTGGTCGGGGACGCGGTGGCCCGGCGACATTGGGGTGTGGAGAAGTTACGGTGGCCCAGCGACGAGGCAGTGGTGGCGGTGGAGGTGTGGGCGCGGACTGCTGGCGGGGGGCACCAAAACTGGGCGGCGGCAATGACGGGGTGGGGTGGGCGAGGTCTTGTTGTCGATGGGGGTGGAAGAGAATGGCCTATGTGCCACCGACTGACGGGCCAGGGGAAGGAGTTGGCGGGCGTCGAGCGCGTCCGTTTCGTGTTCGCGCCGACGCAAATGTGGCTCAAATTTGAGCCAGGAATGGGTCGGCAGGCAGACAAAAAGCGGACGCGCGTCCATTTGGTCGACGCGTTGGACCTACTTTTCTGTCTGCCACGGCCCAAACGGATACACACGGACGAAATGGGTCGGCGCGTTGGATTTGCTCTTATTGACAAGAATTGATGTTTTGTCCTCCAGAGTTTCAGTGCTCAGTTGAGCATTTTATGTTTGTTTGTACTTCATTGTTTCTCTTAAGGAATACAATGCTGAACTTTGCCAAAGCAGGAACCTCTCTACCAGTTCAGAGTTTGGTCAGCAAAGGAAGGATGAATCACCTCGCCCAAATGCAGGCCAAGACATGTTCAGTTCCTTTGCCTTCCTATAGGGCGTGTTTGGCGCCCGTAGTGATCGGGCCTGGTTAGCTCAAGCCTGGCTCTTATGAGGTTGGCTGAGCAAATGTAGCCTCTAAACCAACATCTGCAACCTGTTTGGTTGCCCGCATTTAGTTCTCACGCATTAGGGGCTAGCTTAGCGCACGGTGTTTGGTTGCCTGCTTTTGTACGCGCCAAGGCCTGCCGTTTGGTTGCATGCAATGCCTGTTGTTTGATAACCTCTTTGGTGTGGTGGTGAGGTTACTAGCACACAACGGCTTTAGGAAGAACACACACAACAGAAGATAGTAGTACTAAGCAGATATAAATATTGTGCCACATATTATCAGATAAGTTCAAATGTAAAGTAGTTCGATATTAAACTAAAACAACTGGAGCATATGAGGGGCTATCCTAGGTGTTCACGGCGAAGGCGTCGTCGTTCCTCCCGCACCTGGTTACCACTTCAATGCCATCGTCATTGAAGACGATGACCTTCAGCATGTCGGGAGTGAGCAACTTGAAGGTCACCATGAAGCCTATCTTGATCTGATGGATGGCGGTGAAGGTGGCCCAACCCTAATCGAGGGTGACCCTGCCGTTCAACAGCTGGACAGTGACCCTCCAGAAGCAGCCGATGTTCGTCTTCAGCTTGAACTCCTGCGGCACGAGAGGGAAGTGTCTCGTGAAGTCCAGCGACATAGGTATGGCCTCGAGCTGGGGGGGCCATGATCACCTTGCAAAAGGTGGTTGGCCCTCCCACCTCATTGTAGTGGCCATAGTTCCGGCGCTTGCCGGTGGGGGGCACCTCTGGCATGTCGTCGTCCGTGCCCGGGCTCTAGACGGGCATCACCTGTCCGGGCGTCACCTCTGAGAGCGGCGCCTCGTCCTTGCCCTTGTCTTGCTCCTTCGATGGCACCACCTCCTTCCCCTTGTTCTCCGTGTCGATCTGCATTATGAAGAGGTTCAAAGGCTGGGTCAGCATATGTGCATTATGAACCTTGCAACATCGCCATTAAAACATATGCTCGTGTGCCCCTTTATTAACCCACCTTGCCGGTCACCAACTATCTGTCTCTCGCTCTTCCTCCAACCTAATGCCATGAACCCCAACAAGTCCAACCCCAACCCCAACGCCAACCCCAACCCCAACGCCAACACCAACCCCTTCCCTTGGGGAATTGGATGGAGGGCTTTCTTCCTAGGGTGCTCGCTGGGTGACCGCACCAAGTTTGAGAACACCATGGAAGTGTGCTCAAACTTCAGCAGCATGGAAGAGCTGTGCTACTTCTTGAGCTTGCGTTGGTTTTTCCCTTGAAGAGGAAAGGGTGATGCAGCAAAGTAGAGATAAGTATTTTCCTCAGTTAGAGAACCAAGCTATAAATCCAGTAGGAGACAACGCACAAATCACCAATACCTACACAAACAATCAAACAACTTGCACCCAACGCGATAAAGGGGTTGTCAATCCCTTCACGGTTACTTGCAAAAGTGAGATCTGATAGAGATAGATGAAACTAAACAAACGATAAAGTAAATATTTTTGGGTTTTTTGGTTTATAGATCGGAAAGTAAAAGATTGCAAAATAGTAGATCGGAAACTTATATGATGGAAAATAGACCCGGGGGCCATAGGTTTCACTAGAGGCTTCTCTCAAGATAGCAAATAATACGGTGGGTGAACAAATTACTGTCGAGCAATTGATAGAAAAGCGCAAAGTTATGACGATATCTAAGGCAATGATTATGAAATATAGGCATCACGTCCGTGCCAAGTAGACCGAAATGATTCTGCATCTACTACTATTACTCCACACATCGACTGACTCATGCCTGCATCTGGAGTATTAAGTTCATGAAGAACAGAGTAACGCATTAAGTAAGATGACATGATGTAGAGGAATAAACTCAAGCAATATGATGTAAAACCCATCTTTTTATCCTCGATGGCAACAATACAATACGTGCCTTGCTGCCCCTACTGTCACTGGGAAACGACACCGCAAGATTGAACCCAAAGCTAAGCACTTCTCCCATTACAAGAAAAACCAATCTAGTTGGCCAAACCAAACCGATAGTTCGAAGAGAATTACAAAGATATCAAATCATGCATAAAAGAATTCAGAGAAGATTCAAATAATATTCATAGATAAGCTGATCATAAATCCACAATTCATCGGATCTCGACAAACACACCGCAAAAGAAGATTACATCGGATAGATCTCCAAGAACATCGAGGAGAACATGGTATTGAGAATCAAAGAGAGAGAAGAAGCCATCTAGCTACTAGCTATGGACCCGTAGGTCTGAGGTAAACTACTCACGCTTCATCGGAAGGGCAATAGAGTTGATGTAGAAGCCCTCCGTGATCGAATCCCCCTCCGGCAGGATGCCGAAAAGGCCCCAAGATGGGATCTCACAGGAACAGAAGGTTGCGGCGGTGGAAAAGTGTTTTCGTGGATGCTTCCAGTGGTTTGGGAATATATGTGAATATATAGGACGAAGAATTAGGTCAGGGGAGTCACGAGGGGCCCACAAGGCAGGGGGCGCGCCCTACCCCCCTGGGCGCGCCCTCCCCCCTTGTGGCCGCCTCGTGGCTCTTCCGACTTGATCTCCAAATCTCCTGGGTGTCTTCTGGTCCAAGAAAAATCATCGTGATGGTTTTATTCCGTTTGGTATTCCTTTTCTGCGAAACTCAAAAACAAGGAAAAAACAGAAACTGGCACTGGCACTGGGCTCTAGGTTAATAAGTTAGTCCCAAAAATAATATAAAATAGTATATTAATGCATATAAAACATCCAAAACAGATAATATAATAGCATGGAACAATCAAAAATTATAGATACGTTGGAGACGTATCAAGCATCCCCAAGCTTAATTCCTGCTCGTCCTCTAGTAGGTAAATGATAAAAACAGAATTTTTGATGTGGAATGCTACCTAACATATTTATCCATGTAATTTTTCTTTATTGTGGCATGAATGTTCAGATCCATAAGATTCAAAACAAAAGTTTAATATTGACATAAAAACAATAATACTTCAAGCATACTAACAAGGCAATTATGTCTTCTCAAAATAACATGGCCAAAGAAAGCTTATCCCTACAAAATCATATAGTCTGGCTATGCTCCATCTTCATCACACAAAATATTCAAATCATGCACAACCCCGATGAAAAGCCAAGCAATTGTTTCATACTTTTGATGTTCTCAAACTTTTTTAACTTTCACGCAATACATGAGCGTGAGCCATGGACATAGCACTATAGGTGGAATAGAATATGGTGGCTGTGGAGAAGACAAAAAAAAATGATAGTCTCACATCAACTAGGCGTATCAACGGGCTATGGAGATGCCCATCAATAGATATCAATGTGAGTGAGTAGGGATTGCCATGCAATGGATGCACTAGAGCTATAAGTTTATGAAAGCTCGAAAAGAAACTAAGTGGGTGTGCATCCAACTCGCTTGCTCACGAAGACCTAGGGCAATTTGAGGAAGCCCATCATTGGAATATACAAGCCAAGTTCTATAATGAAAAATTCCCACTAGTATATAAAAGTGACAACATAGGAGACTCTCTATCATGAAGATCATGGTGCTACTTTGAAGCACAAGTGTGGTAAAAGGATAGTAACATTGCCCCTTCTCTCTTTTCTCTCATTTTTTTATTTTTTTTATTTTCGGCTCTCTCTTTTTTTGGCCTCTTTTTTTCCTTTTTTTTATTTTTTGTCTAGAATCTCATCCCGACTTGTGGGGGAATCATAGTCTCCATCATCCTTTCCTCACATGGGACAATGCTCTAATAATGAAGATCATCACACTTTTATTTACTTACAACTCAAGAATTACAACTCGATACTTAGAACAAAATATGACTCTATATGAATGCCTCCGGCGGTGTACCGGGATGTGCAATGAATCAAGAGTGACATGTATGAAAGAATTATGAATGGTGGCTTTGCCATAAATACGATGTCAACTACATGATCATGCAAAGCAATATGAAAATGATGATGCGTGTCATAATAAATGGAATGGTGGAAAGTTGCTAGGCAATATATCTCGGAATGGCTATGGAAATGCCATAATAGGTAGGTATGGTGGCTGTTTTGAGGAAGGTATATGGTGGGTGTATGGTACCGGCGAAGGTTGCGCGGTACTAGAGAGGCTAGCAATGATGGAAGGGTGAGAGTGCGTATAATCCATGGACTCAGCATTAGTCATAAAGAACTCACATACTTATTGCAAAAATCTATTAGTTATCGAAATGAAGTACTACGCGCATGCTCCTAGGGGGATAGATTGGTAGGAAAAGACCATCGCTCGTCCCCGACCGCCACTCATAAGGAAGACAATCAATAAATAAATCATGCTCCGACTACATCACATAACGGTTCACCATACGTGCATGCTACGGGAATCACAAACTTTAACACAAGTATTTCTACAATCGACAATTACTCACTAGCATGACTCTAATATCACCATCTTTATATCTCAAAACAATCATAAGGAATCAAACTTCTCATAGTATTCAATGCACTTTATATGAAAGTTTTTATTATAGCCCTCTTGGATGTCTATCATATTAGGACTAAATTTATAACCAAAGCAAATTACCATGCTATTTAAGGACTCTAAAAATAATATAAGTGAAGCATGAGAGTTCAATAATTTCTATAAAATAAAGCCATCGCCGTGCTCTAAAAAGATATAAGTGAAACACTAGAGCAAAATTGCCAAGCTCAAAAGATATAAGTGAAGCACATAGAGTATTCTAATAAATCACGATTCATGTGTGTCCCTCTCAAAAGGTGTGTACAGCAAGGATGATTGTGGCAAACTAAAAAGTAAAGACTCACATCACATAAGACATTCCAAGCAAAACACATATCATGTGGTGAATAAAAATATAGCCTCAAGTAAAGTTACCGATAGACGAAGACGAAAGAGGGGATGCCTTCCAGGGCATCCCCAAGCTTAGGCTCTTGGTTGTCCTTGAATATTACCTTGGGGTGCCTTGGGCATCCCCAAGCTTAGGCTCTTGCCACTCCTTATTCCATAGTCCATCAAATCCTTACCCAAAACTTAAAAACTTCACAACACAAAACTCAACAGAAAATCTTATAAGCTTCGTTAGTATAAGAAAATAAATCACCACTTTTGGTACTGTTGTGAACTCATTCTTTATTTATATTGGTGTAATATCTACTGTATTCCAACTTTTCCATGGTTCATACCCCCCGATACTACCCATAGATTCATCAAAATAAGCAAACAACACATAGAAAATATAATCTGTCAAAAACAAAACAGTCTGTAGTAATCTGTAACTCTCGAATACTTCTGTAAATCCAAAATTCCTGAAAAATTAGAAAAACCTGAGAAATTTGTTTATTAATCTTCTGAAAAAATAATCAGTATTTTATCACGCTTATATTAAAAATGAGAATTGTTTTCCTGAGCGCAAAAGTTTCTGTTTTCAGCAAGATCAAATCAACAATCACCGTAAGCCATCCCAAAGGTCTTACTTGGCACAAACACTAATTAAAACACAAAGCCACATCTAACCAGAGGCTAGATGAATTATTTATTGGAAAACAGCAAGGAAAAATATTGGGTTGTCTCCCAACGAGCGCTTTTCTTTAAAGCCTTTTTAGCTAGGCATTGAGATTTTAATGATGCTCACATAAAAGACAAGAATTGAAGCACAAAGAGAGCATCATAAAACATGTGACAAACAAGTTTAAGTCTAACATGCTTCCTATGCATAGGGATTTTATAAGCAAACAAATTATCAAGATAAGCAAAAACCACCATATGCAAGGAAGAAGAAACAATAGCAATCTCAACATAATGAGAGGTAATTTTGTAACATGAAAATTTCTACAACCATATTTTCCTCTCTCATAATAATTACATGTAGGATCATAATCAAATTCAACAATATATCTATCACATAAAATTTTCTCTTCATGATCCACATGCATGCAAAGTTGACACTCTTCCGAAATAGTAGGATTATCATAAAATAAAGTCTTGACATCTCTGAACCCACTTTTATCAAAAAATTCATAAGATTGAATATTCTCCAAATATGTGGGATCTAAAGTCAACACTCCTCCAAACCCACTTTCAATATTATTGCAAACATTATTATCAATCTCATATTCATCATGGGGCTTAAATAAATTTTCAAGATCATAAGAAGAATCACCTCAATCATGATCATTGCAACAAGTAGTAGACATAGCAAAATTAGCATCCCCAAGCTTAGGGTTTTGCATATCATTAACATAATTAACATTAATAGAATTTATAATAACATCATTGCAATCATGCTTTTTATTCAAGGATCTATCGTGAATCACTTCATAAAGCACTCCATCACAAATTTTAGATTCACGATTTTCAAGCAAAACTTCAAAAAAAAAATCTAGTGCACTCAAATCACTAGCAATTGGTTCATCATAATTGGATCTCTTAAAAAGATTAGCAAGGGGATGAGGATCCATATCAATAGATTTTTAGCAAGCAAAGATGCAAGCACATGGCAACACAAGCAAAAGGCATACGGAAAAGCGAACGGAAAGAAGGGCGAAAGAAAAGGGTAAATCTTTTCGAAAATCATTTTAGAAGTGGGGGAGAGGAAAACGAGAGGCAAATGGCGAATAATGTAATGCAAGAGATGAGAGTTTATGATGGGTACTTGGTATGTCTTGACTTGGCGTAGATCTCCCCGGCAACGGCGCCAGAAATTCTTCCTGCTACTTCTTGAGCTTGCGTTGGTTTTTCCCATGAAGAGGAAAGGGTGATGCAGCAAAGTAGAGATAAGTATTTCCCTCAGTTAGAGAACCAAGGTATCAATCCAGTAGGAGACAACGCACAAATCACCAATACCTACACAAACAATCAAACAACTTGCACCCAACGCGATAAAGGGGTTGTCAATCCCTTCACGGTTACTTGCAAAAGTGATATCTGATAGAGATAGATGAAACTAAACAAACGATAAAGTAAATATTTTTGGGTTTTTTGGTTTATAGATCGGAAAGTAAAAGATTGCAAAATAGTAGATCGGAAACTTATATGATGGAAAATAGACCCGGGGGCCATAGGTTTCACTAGAGGCTTCTCTCAAGATAGCAAATAATACGGTGGGTGAACAAATTACTGTCGAGCAATTGATAGAAAAGCGCAAAGTTATGACGATATCTAAGGCAATGATTATGAAATATAGGCATCACGTTCGTGTCAAGTAGACCGAAACGATTCTGCATCTACTACTATTACTCCACACATCGACCGACTCCTGCCTGCATCTAGAGTATTAAGTTCATGAAGAACAGAGTAACGCATTAAGTAAGATGACATGATGTAGAGGAATAAACTCAAGCAATATGATGTAAACCCCATCTTTTTATCCTCGATGGCAACAATACAATACGTGCCTTGCTACCCCCACTGTCACTGGGAAAGGACACCGCAAGATTAAACCCAAAGCTAAGCACTTCTCCCATTACAAGAAAAACCAATCTAGTTGGCCAAACCAAACCGATAGTTCGAAGAGAATTACAAAGATATCAAATCATGCATAAAAGAATTCAGCGAAGATTCAAATAATATTCATAGATAAGCTGATCATAAATCCACAATTCATCGGATCTCGACAAACACACCGCAAAAGAAGATTACATCGGATAGATCCCCAAGAACATCGAGGAGAACATGGTATTGAGAATCAAAGAGAGAGAAGAAGCCATCTAGCTACTAGCTATGGACCCGTAGGTTTGAGGTAAACTACTCATGTTTCATCAAAAGGGTAATAGAGTTGATGTAGAAGCCCTCCATGATCGAATCCCCCTCCGGCAGGATGCCGGAAAAGGCCCCAATATGGGATCTCACGGGAACAGAAGGTTGCGGCAGTGGAAAAGTGTTTTCGTGGATGCTTCTGGTGGTTTGGGAATATATGTGAATATATAGGACGAAGAATTAGGTCAGGGGACTCACGAGGGGCCCACAAGGCAGGGGGCGCGCCCTACCCCCATGGGCGCGCCCTCCCCGCTTGTGGCCGCCTCGTGGCTCTTCCGACTTGATCTCCAAGTCTCCTGGGTGTCTTCTGGTCCAAGAAAAATCATCGCGAAGGTTTTATTCCATTTGGACTCCGTTTGGTATTCCTTTTCTACGAAACTCAAAAACAAGGAAAAAACAGAAACTGGCACTGGGCCCTAGGTTAATAAGTTAGTCCCAAAAATAATATAAAATAGCATATTAATGCATATAAAACATTCAAAACAGATAATATAATAGCATGGAACAATCAAAAATTATAGATACGTTGGAGACGTATCAAGCTGCACAAAGAGTCAGACGATGTGGTGAAGAAGGCGACGCCGGAGGAGTTGAAGACACTGAGTCTTGACCCAACGAAGGGCGCTATGTCAGTTGACGTACTTCGCTAGGCCATGAATCAGGCTGAATCCGGCGAAGCTGGATAGAGAGCAAAGTGGGCCAAGTACAGAAAGTACCGGCGTCCTCATGACCATCGTGCCGGCGTGTACTTCACCACAAATACTATGCCTGCGGAAGGGAATAAGAGGATGCGGTGGCGATGATTGTGAGGGCGCCAGAGCCAGGAAACCGAAGCATGCCAATCGAGGTGGACTCCGGCGAGGAAGAAGAGACGGTGGTGCAGGAGAAGACCAAGACAAAGCCCACCCACCGCTCCAATCGTCTCCAGGGTGCCCGAGGCTAAGATCTACGCGTACTATGTAAGACGAACCCTAATCCCCATTACTACTGTACTCAATCCAAATCTGGAACCTCATATGTATCGGTAGTCATGACTATGTTATGGTCGCTTCTATGGTGTTTACCCCGATTCGTCGTTCCCCAAATGCGGATCGAATCGAAACTCGAATCGAATGTGATGTAGTACGCGAGGAGGGGGGAAATAGCTTACCGCCATTGCCGAAGTCTTGTTGTTGCGGATGCCGATGAAGGTGGCCATAGGTCGACTTGCTGTTCTCTGATCTGCTGCACGCCGCCGCCGCCATCGGTGAGAGTGGGGAGAGGGGAGAGCGGAGAGGGGAGAGGGAGCGGTGAGGGTAATAACTGTCGGCGCTTCGGGAAGCAACGCGGCTTCTCGAGGGTGGCTCCTCGCGTGCAGCCCCCGTCACCCACGTGCCTCGCTCGGGCCTAGCTCACGAGAAACTGCCTATTCGAGCGTAGCTCGCAGGCTTGGCTCGAGGGTGCTTTAAAGTTCGTGCGATGCAGGCTGAATAGTGTATCCAGGCCAACCAAACAGCCCAAACTCTTCTCACTCGGGCCTGATTGGGCCTTATGCGGGTAACCAAATGTGCCCATAAGGTATTCATCACTGCATTTCACAGCAACGATGGCTATCAGATGCAACCGACTCCGCAAATAACCAGCAAACCTATGGATGGCATCTCCCACCTAACGCGCAGTGGCCATGGTGGATGTCCGTCCTGCAGATGACTAAGGTAAGGCTCGAACGAAGCAGAACTTCACGAGAGAAGTCAAATGTTGTAGTGCTCCCCAGACCTGCCTGTTAGGATGGTTGGAAGAAGAAAAATCTGTCTACCAGTGCTAGTTCTGGTACTCTTCTTTCAGCTGTACTTCGTACTAGAAGCAAAGGCGCGCATGTTGCCGTGCCATTTTTTTACTTATCAACTTCTCTCTCGCACCTTTAATGTTGAACACTTCCTCCTTGTATGTGTGTGCCTCTTGCATGGAGATCTTTACATGTACAGCTATTACATTTTGCCTTCTGACTATTCAATAAGCGATGCATTATCACTCATCGGCATGCAGGAACACCCATCACAAAAAGGAGGAGCAGCCACAAATCGCCATTGAGCTTAGGTTGTAGCGATAGGGATGAAGTGAACTAAAATTTCACTGACAGAAGGGGCAGCCGATGGCCATGGCTGATACAAAAACCCAAAGAGAAGGAAACAAAAATAAAGCCATGCTCCGCAGTAGTGACTGGAACACCCATCTACCTGAGGTTCCACCGGCGGGAGAAGGTCCGCCTCCGGCAGACGGCATTTGCCATCCTCTACATGGTGTCGGGCTCACTGCAGAACAGATTTACCAGTAGCAATTGCACAACTGGATGGTGCAGAATGCTCCGGGAAATGCCAATCATGAGGGAAGTGAAGAGAATGTTGTTGTTGATGAAGGAAATGATGTTGATTTCCACCCAGAATGGGGTGTATGGCCCCCTCCACCCCCCCCCCAAGCACCACCAGCTCTTTATAACTTTCAGGAATGGTTGGCTGGAGAAGGGCTTCAGGTAAACCATGGTATTGTGCCATCCAACAATCTTCAAAACAGCCCTGCATCCGCTTGGAATGACTCAATCTCCATGCAAGGCAGCTCTGCCTCCAGTGCTACAGTTTCTGATTCATATGTCCTGGTACCACTTGCTCTCATGAACCAGTTTTGGCCACAGGAGGCCTCTAGCTCTGCAAACCCTGCTCTGATCAGTTCTGTTGTCAGTCCCCAGCTCGCCAATACTTTGGAGATCTCCCTCACAGTGTCGGCTTCCAGATTGCAATTGGATATGGCCTCCCAAGGTAGCTTTATTCCAGCTATGATTCTAAGGGATTGTATACCTATGCTCAGATTCAACACCTATCTTAGAGCTGTTGTTATGCCGATTATTGATTCATATGGTCCTTAGAGCTCTAACTATGGTTTTAAGTATGATCATGTGGTCCTTAATTTCACTCTCACTGAGAATGATGGTCCACTGTCTGTTACTTCTGCCACTAAGATGATTACACACAATGATGCATCATCTGTTATGATTGAGGATATCCCTGCTGCCACTAACTGGGAACTCTGGCTGGCTGACCATGAGCCTCCTATCACCACATCTGAAGTTCAGCCGCATCACTGCTCTGCTCCCTTACTGGATTCCAATCTTGCTATTGATGCAGCCCAGCAGAGCCTATCTGTCACTACCGCACTGGTGTCTGAGGATATTGAGATGCATGATCTGCCCACCACTGACATCGTAGACATTTTTGCAACAGACCCTATATCTACTATCAGTTGCAAGGGGAAAGCAGTGGTACCAAAGAGTTCAGTCTCCCTCCGCAGAAGTGCTCGCTCCAACAAATATGATGGTTTCCGCATTCATCCAGTTTCTGACACCAAGATGAAGGTTTCCAAGGTTAAGCCACGAGTTGTCCGCACTGCTATCAGAATCAGAGACAATACTGAAGAGCACATCGCTCCACCGACGCCTGTCAGGACAATTCAGCAGATCGGCACCAACCTGTGTGCTATCCCAGCGATAGAGCTCACTGATGATGCTCTCCTGGCTCCACTGGAGGAGGATCCTTCAGCTTCCTCGTAATTATCTTATTTATCTTTCCATATTTAAATGCCTCCTTTGGTGAACTGGAACGTTCTTTGTTGGAATGTCCGCAGTTTAAATTTAGACGATAAGTAGTTAGCGCTCTCGAATGCTATCAGGTCTAGTGGGTGTGCCATCGTTTGCTTGCAGGAAACTAAAAAGACCTCTTTTGATTTATCTTTTATTAAATCTTGCTGTCCTTGTCATTTTGATCAATTTGCTTTTGTTGCTTCACGAGGGGCCTCGGGTGGTATTGCCACAATTTGGAATAGCTCCATCTTCTCTGCTGTTACACTGTTATCTGAAGATTTTGCACTTGTCACTTGTTTTCGCTCCACGCAATCTGCACAGAATTGGACTCTTGTTAATATTTATGGGCCCTGTCAAGGCGAATAGAGACACAACTTCATTCAATGGTTATTTGCACTTGATATTCCTTCTTAGGAGGATTGGCTCTTTGTGGGAGACTTTAATTTCATCCGATCACCTGATAACCGTAATAAACCTGGGGCAGTATAAATGATATGATTACCTTTAATGATTTCATAAGGACTCAAAGTCTCATTGAACTGCCAATTAAAGGAAGATCCTTCACGTCACTACAAAAAAATACACTTCCGTGATGATACGTGTTTGTCACAGTAGGTCACATTTTCTGTCATGCATGTACATCCATGATAATTTTATGACAGAATCAAGATAGTCATACATGTGTTGTCGTAGAAGTGTTCCATGGCATTACCAAAATTATCATCACGGAAGTGTCCACTTCCACGATGATAAATCGCGCGTCATAGAAGTGCTTTCGACAAGGGTAACCGACACGTGGCATCCACCGTAACGGGTCGCCGTTAAGCTATCGGGTTCCGGTTTGGATCCGATAACCCGTTAACAGCCCGGACCAATGGGGATTTTCCACGTGTAAAATTTTGAATGGCCAGAGGAACCACGTGTCGGCTCATCGTTGGGACAGATGTCATCCACTCATTGGACAGAAGGCGCCTATGATACGTCGACACGTGACACGGCCCAATAGAGGCCCATTCCGGTGAAAAGGTCGGCCCGTTTGACTTGGTCAAAATGTAGCGGGCCGGCCCACGGAAAGCCTGTTAACGGCATGTTCGCATATAGCCCATTTATAGCCCGCTAAGTCACGACCCATTACGGCTTATCCGAATTAGGCCCAGTAGCGTCATCTGGGCCGTCCAATATGATTCCAGCCCATTGTAACTTACGGCCCATGTATGGCCCATGACGTCTTTCGGCCCATATGAGGCCCTTCGTAACTCTTGGCCCATTAACGGCTTGTGGTGAAACTGGCCCGTAATGAACAGTGTATCGCTTTATACCCATTAACCGCCCATTAGTCCGTCGGCCGTTTCCAGCCCGTGTTAACTTTCGGCCTTCTAAGGGCCCAATTATTCTTGGGCTCATTTCCAGAATTCGATTACTTACGGTCCGTTACTGGCCTGTTCCGCTTGTGGGCCAAATTCAGCCGTGGTTACAGTCGGCCTGTTTGTGGCCCGTTAACCCATTGGGCTATTTTCATAGCGTCATCAAATACAGCCTATTAACGGCCCGTTATGGTCGGGCCATAAAACAGACGATTTCCACTCTACCCCGTTTACAGCCAATTTTGCGGTCCGTTATTGGTCCACGAATAGTACGGCCCATGTTTGGCGAAATGATTATACGGCTCGTAGAAGACCCATAGATGAGACGGCCCGTAGAAGGCCCATGGATCCTACAGCCCGTAGAAGTGTAACACCCCCCGTGGTTAACTACAGTAATCACCCTTTTTATTACGCCATGTCATCATGATCAACAGTGCTTAATCATCATTAGTATCATATCTCTTTTCAAATTCAAATTCAAACTAAAAGTGGAAATAAAAGTTGTCCAAACCCAGAAACTAAATTGTTCATTAAATGGTAAATAATCCAGAGACAATTCTAAAATTATATTCAACATATACTAGATAAATTATGTGACTCTAAAAACCACAAAACAGAGTTATTTAACCCTTATTCTTTTATTTAAAATCCAATTAAAATTCACATGTCTCCAAACCATTTTCTACCAGTGTTAAATATTGCACTATATTTATTGGACAAAGCTACTTATTTTACAAAACTATAATTGAGGCCACATCATTTTGCAAAAAACTAAAAAGAATAAATAAAAAGATAAGATAAAACAAATGCAAAAATAAAAACAGAACCCCCCCGGGCCTCGGCCCAGCTGGCCACCAGCCCACCAGGCCTGCCCATTTCCCCTGGCCTATATGGCCCCCTCCCCTCACCCCGAAACCCTAATCCCCACTCCCCACTCCCAGCGATCCTTCCTCCCCCCCCAAGTCCGGATAGGGAGGGGAAAGGAGAAGAGAGCGGTGAAAAGAAAAGAAAAAAAAAAAAAAAACAGAAATAAAAAAAAAAAGCCAAACAAAACCCCCCCCCCCCCCCCCCGACGCCGTCGCTCATCCCCGGAGCCGCTCCCGACCACCACGCCGCTGCCCGACGCTCGCCGCCTCGCCCTCTCCCTCGCCGGCCTCCCCACGCCCGCTGCCCTTGTCCCTACGGCCCCGCGGTGAGGCCCTGTCCTCTCCACCTTCCCCCACGCGCACGCTCGAACCCCCCGGTGCCGCGCACCGCGCGCCCCTGCCGTGCCCGAGCCTCCAGCGCTCAGCGCTCCGCCGCCCCGTCCGGTCACCTCGCTCCGGCCACGCCTCGCCGCACACCGCGCCGCGCCGGTGCGCGCTCACCCGCGCCCCGTCCGCGTGAGGCCGCGCCCTGCT
This sequence comes from Thinopyrum elongatum, assembly GCA_011799875.1. Classification (NCBI taxonomy): domain Eukaryota; kingdom Viridiplantae; phylum Streptophyta; class Magnoliopsida; order Poales; family Poaceae; genus Thinopyrum; species Thinopyrum elongatum. The sequence continues at coordinate 148,765,706 of CM022302.1, read as the reverse complement.
TCGCCCATGGCCACCGCTGCAGGCCACCCCTGTTCCGCGCCCGCTGTCGCGTCGCGTCGCCGCGCGGGCGGCCCCTCTTCGCTGCTGCTCGCCCTCGCGGCCACCACCGCCGCCTACATCGCCTCGGCCAGCTCCCCTGCTCGCCATGCCGCTGCGCGTGCGCCCGACCCGCGCTTGGACGCGCCACCTCGCCGCACCCGTCGACCCCGCGCCGGCGCCGGTGCCTCGCCGCGCCCACGCGCGCGTGCCCTGTTCGGGTGGCCGGCGCCCACACGCCCGCAGCGCCCACGCGCTCGCTGTGGCCTCCCGGGCCACTGACCAGTGGGCCCGGCCCCCTGTGACAATGACAGAAGGGGCCCACGCCCCTAAAACATTTAATAAAAATAAAATGAATTAATAAAATAAATAATTAGTTAATTAATTAATTAATTAGTGAATTAATTAATTTAATTAATCATGTTTAAATTAATCTAATTAATTAGTTAGTATAATTAATCTGTAATTAGTTAGTTAATCACTAATTAGCCTGACGTGACGCTGACAGGTGGGACCCACTGGTCCTGACATCACAGTGACCTCATGATGACATCATCAATCACTGTTTCGGATAATGTTGAATTTAAATAGATAATTAAATTCCAAAAATTAATTAAATCTTTATAAAATCGTATAAAATGATCCGTAGCTCAGATCGAAAAACTTTATACATGAAAGTTGCTCAGAACAACGAGACGAATTCGGATCCGCGGTCCGTTCGCCCGTCACGCGTCCCTAACTATCCGAACATGGAACCATCCCCTTCCGGATCGTCTGTCCGGTAAATCCAAAGACCCGGGAAATATCGTCAGATATTCTCCCGCTCCGTCTGATACGTGTAGTACTGCGTTAGACTACCCCTAGCACTGCGTATTTCCATGACATGCATCGTGTTGCATCTGTTTGCTTGTATTTATTGTTTTCCTCCCCCTCTTCTCTCTCGTTAGACCCCGACGCAGTTCCTGGTTCCGACGCAGCTCAGGAGCCCGACGACACCGTTGACGACCTTGCCTTTGCCGCCGAGCAACCAGGCAAGCCCCCTCCCCCTTGAGCATACCGATATCGCCCATTCTATTTTCTCATGCTTGCATTAGAATTGCTACTGCTGCTGCTTTACCTATTCTGATGCATAGCCTGTTTATTGTAACCTGCTGTTGATAATTATCTGCATATCCTAAACTGTCTAGTATAGGCTGGGTAGAGACCTATCAGTGACCCCACTTATCCCGACCGCCCCGCTGGATTATCCGAAGACCCGATCAATAGGATTGAAGACCAGGCCCCGGCACCGCACATCACCCCCCCCCCTTAGTTGTAACGACACTGCAGCGTTACTATCGCGTGCCGAGGGTGAAACCTCTTGTAGCACTCCTGATG